>CM026080.1:22722640-23922640 GCA_014839685.1 Anableps anableps | reverse complement strand
GGATTCAACAATAACCACCAAAGCTTAATATCTGCAAGAGACAATCTGACGACAGGGTTGTCCAGCAGTCTGGACGTCATCTCTGTCTTTGAACGGTTTCAGCACCGAGTCCTCAGTTTCGTTGGGACTCAAGTATTTGTGTTTATTCACATCATGGTCAAGACCAGCTCGTGCAACTGTTTGCTAACGGATCCCACATGAGAAGGTGGGCAGCTTGTATGTTTGCATCCTCAGTGTAAACATAAGGCTTCCTTATAAATCACGTATTTTCACTGTGTGGATTATCCTCAGCGGCCTTAACAGTTAGCCTCTTTAAATATATATATAACATCTTGCCTTTCACAGTTAGATATATATTACTTTGAAAATTTGCATGTTCTGTTTAAAAAAGAAAATGTGTGAAAACACAAAACTACTGATTTATTTTTGTAACACGTTTAAGCCTCTTGAGATCTTATTAAATGCAGCATGTGTCTGTTTACCTTGGGAGTTATGAACACTTGAACAGTTTCTCTAAGCTGTATTACATGTGGTCCTTATTACATTTATATTACACCTGACCCAGCTACAAGACTTTTCCTTTGTTGCTCTTCAAGCCTTTTATTTCTCTTGTGTACTTTCTGAATATGTATTGTACCGTTTTCTGCATCAATTATAAAAGCAGAACCGTTTTATGGGATTCCGTATGTTATTTGATTTTATTTGGGAAAGTTTGGGTTTGCCGTTCACATGTATGCAATATAGATGTACAGTAGGTTCACTCTCCAGATGTTAAAGGCACCTCCGTTTTCATCTGTTTGCAGGTTAAACCACAAGTAATTCCTCTGATATTTCGGGGTCACCGTCTTGCTGTAGATTTGAACCATTTTACCGTCTAGACTTGGGTTTTTTTGTTGTCATTTCCTCGCCTATTCAACAGCTAACAGTACCACCTTGCTTAGCACAGTATTGTCCTAAGAATGAAAAAGACAGTGTATTTTGTACCTTTCTACAGTAGATATGTAGAATTTCTAGATTCATAAAATCCTTTGTTTTTCTTATTGTGTGTTTGTGTTTACTTTGAGCACTTTATTTCTTATTCTTTTGAAATTTTTAAGGGAAGATTTTTGTTATAAAACTTATGACCAGGATCGTTTCTATGGCTGCAAAGTTAATAAACCCCAACTCGTGGGGATGTGAGCTGTCTGCAGTGTGCACTTGTGATATAGCTATGCAGTAAACTGCAGCAACCCAATGAATTTAGAAGGTTTGCAAATATCAAAATACTGTGCCTTAGGTGAGATGTTTTATTTGGTAATTTTAGCCTTTAATGTTTTAACTGTTATTGGTTCTGTCCACTTATTTTTAATCATTACTCTGTTTTTTGTGTTTTGTGTACAAGCCAGAAATAAAAAAAAGCTGCAAACATTAATTTATTTTTTTTTTTTACATTAATGGTTTTCAAATTCTTACTCAGATACACTCCACATGTTTTTTTTTTTGTTTTTGTTTTGTTTTTTTTTTAGGAAAATTCCTTGAACACTGAAGCAATCACACACTAATAATTAACTTCAATAGAACACCAGGTGATGGGGGGGGGCCGTTTGATAGCAGGAAATCTGAAGGTCCATGTTTTCTTTGGGTCCTCTTGGCCTTTAGTTTCCAGCTGGGAGTTGACCCTTGCAGAGGTCACGCCTCTTTCTTTGTGATTTCGTCATTTCTTTCTCATAACCTGAAAAAATAAATAATCACAGCATACCTTTTTAAGTGCCAGCTGCAGTATTCACATTAAAAATTTACAATCACTCTTAGACCAGAAACTCAGCTCTTTGAATGTTGATCAGATCTAATGACAGAATGTTGGGTTAATTAAAGTACCCTTCCTCTAGTCCTAGCACCCTGTGTGTTTTAATGAAATGCTAAATCTACTTTTTTTTTTTTTTTTTTTTTTTTTTTTTTTTTTTTTTTTTTTTTTTCAAGATTGAGCTATATTCCAGTTCTTTTTCTGCTCTTCTCTATGATATGTATCTATGTAACCACTGTCCTGGGTACATGTGTGTGTTGTGGCTCTTCACTTTCACCATCTGCAGCAGATGCCTTATAAAATCCTCCCTAAACTCTTTAATGGGCTTGGCTTCACAATAATTTCAAGATTGCAGTAATTTCTAACACACTTTTTCCTTCCACTGAACTTTCCATTTATATCGTTGCGTTCAACACTCGTGGCCAGGCTTTTATGGCTTACCCTCCTTGTGGAGGCTGTCCAGTCACCAGTGTTCCCCAAGATTTTGTCCTACTAACCCAGACTGAGACCATTTAGAGGCTCAGGAAACCTTGGCAGATTTTTAAAGTTAATTAGCTGATTTGGGTGTGACACCAGTATTTCACTTTTTTTTTTTTTTTTTTTGCAATATTTTAATTTAATTTTGGGTTTTCATTATCTGTAAGCTATAGTCATCAAAATTACAAGAAATATTGGTTTGAAATATATATCACTGTGCAATAATTCTTCATATGAGTTTCGTTTTCTGAAAGGAGGGACAAAAACAAACTTTTTCATGATATTCCAATTGTTCCTGTATGTAATAACATTTTAATTGCTTGCACTAACACCCTATATAGAATATGATTTAAACTTTTTGAGTCAAATTACTGAAACAGAGATGCATCTGTCATTAAAAACATTCAGTTTTTAAAAGGTGGAGTTGCTATTAGAAATATCTTGAGCATCAGAGGATTTTTACCCTGGTACCTGTAAAGGTGAAACATGACAGGCTTACCTCTGGACTTTTCCTTCTTGTGTGAGTTTTCAAGTACTCCACTTAACTTAATCCTTTCCTCCTATAAGCAGATATGTTATAAACTGGACGTGATTTTTTCAGCTTTTTACAGATCTGGGTATGTGTCTCCAGCCTTTCACTTCTGAACATCCTGTTGCAGATTTTACAGGGAAGGGACTGGAAACTTCCATCGGCCAGAAAATCGACTGAGCTCTGCCTGTTGTTGCTCTTGGCATCTTTGAGAAAAGTTAGAAACAAGTGGTGGAGCTGACAGTTTTCTTTCTTCACTTCTTTGGGCTTTTGTGGCTGTTCTATGAACAGGTTTATGAAGTTTCTTCTGGTGCATACTCTGCTTATCACCTGAACCATTGGGATTCTTATGTGGCATTTCTTTGTATTTGTTCTCTTTTGTCCAAGTTGTGTTGCTCAGAGAGGTCTGGTTTTGTCCACTGTATTTTTCATCTATTAGTTTGCATATTTTATAACGTTTTCCACTGAGGGGCTCATTTGCATTCTGGAGTCTTGGCTTGTTGGGTACGCTTGTCATTCCTTGCTTACTGACTTCCCATCTGGCCTGCTGTACTTCATATGTATTTCTCATTCGGTCTTCAGTCCTGGGATTTTCATCAGTTCTTGATTTCTTAAAATTGTCCTGCCAGCCGCCTTCTGCTATGTCCATATAGTGAGACATCTTGGATCTTTGAGCTTTTTCCTGTCTGCTTACTTCACTGTATTGCCTCTCATACCTGCTCTTGAACACATCTCCTGTTTTTGTGTCTCCACTCTCACTCTTGATTGTTTCCCTTATTTTTTTCTCATTGTTCCCCAGCTTCTCCTGTAGTATTCGCTCTGTGGCATGAACTGCTCTATCCATCTCCCACTCTTCATCGGGTCTTCTTTGGGAGGATTTCCTTGATTTCATGGTATTTCTGGTAACATCAGAATGATTATTTTTAGGCAAAAAATTGCTCCTTTGATGTGTTGAAATACAAATTTTCCTCAAATCACCCAAACCAGGAGGGACTTGTGCCCTAGGTGCTCGTCTGTGGATTACAGCCTTGTTTGGAAATGGATGATCCACTCCATTTGCTTTCTTCTTAGAGACAACACCACACTGTGCACCTTCAGAGCTGCACTGCTTTTGAAAATCATGTTGCGTTGTGAAATTAATCCTGTGTTCACTGTTGTTGAGCATCTTGTTCTTGATATTTCCCTCTAGATGTTTCTATAATATGAAAAAGAGGAGTTTGATAAGATCACAAAAACAATATATTCTTATATATTTGACTTTTTACACCTTAAACTTTTTCACCTTTTCTCATGTTACAACTACGCATTTCAGTGTATTTCATTGGGAATCCCCTTAATTTAAGAACTACTTTAATAATCCCAGAGGGAAATTAAATGTTGCAACTCATATTACACAGTTTTCTTCAAAGAGTTGTTGTAGATGTTGACGGCTGTGGTCAGAAAGGATCTCCTGTAGTGGTTGGTATTACAGCGATTATAAAGAAGCCTCTGACTGAAGACACTGTTGTTGTAAACTAGGGTCCTCCATAATTTTCTTGATTTTATTAAGAATCCTTTCTTTGGACCATCATCTCCAGTGGTTCCATAGTCGTCCCCAGAACAGAACCAGACCTCTTTATCAGGTTGTAGAGCCTTTTTAAGTCTCTGGCTCTGAAGCTGTTACCCCAACAGATGATAGCAGGAGACAGTGCGCTCTCCACAACAGACTTATAGAATATGAGCAGCATCTTGCTGCAAACCTTGAAGGACCTAACTCTTTTTTTCACTTAAAACAGGAAAAATGCCTTGTTATAAGTGGAAAAAAATGCCAGTTGCACAAATACTGTTTGTATCTATATTCAAGAATTATTTACTTAAAACAAGTTTATTTATCCTGTTAAAAAGTTACTTTTAAGTTATTTTTGTCCTAATTCAAGTGTACTAAAATATTTGCAATAGAAACTAGACAAAAATACTTGGTAAGATTTTGTGTTTTTGAAGTTTACATTCCAGTTTGTGTTGGCCCAGCATACAAAATTCCAGTAAGACTGAGGTTTGTGGTTGTACGGTTACAAAAAGTGACACAGTTCAACACTTTCGCAAGACTGTCCTCAGCTCCACTTTAAATCCACTTGTACCCTTGTTGTTCTGGATCTTGACAATCATAAACATAGACCCAAAATGAGCTGTTATGAAAATTAAGATATTTTAACTTTGCATCATTATTGGCAGCACATGTAATTAATTACCAGTTTAAAGACAGTACGATAAAATCTCAAGTTTCGAAGTAAGGTACAATATTTATCAATAAACCATCCAAACTGAAATATGATTTCAAAAGAGAACTGAATGGAAATACGTCAGTTTTTCATATTAAAAAAGAGAAAACTATAAACAACGTGGAAAAACAGATAGACAGATGTGTCGGGGCTGTTTATCTTCCGGACGGAGGTTGTTTTCGGATTAAAACAATGTCAAATTGGGAAAAAAAAAAAAAAAATAAAAAAAAAAATAAAATATATATATATATATATATATATATATATATATATATATATATATATATATATATATATATATATATATATATATATATATACTTACCAGCAGAGATTTATTTCAAGATATATTTCAATGTAAGAATGTGGTATAAATCGGTAATGTCTCCGCTTTTTGTATTTTCTTCCTATCATAAAAAACAAAATTCATCCTTTAACGTTTACACTTGTTGCCTAGAAACCAAGCGTCTCTCTGATTGGTCCTTCAAACGTCACTTCCCGAAATGGAGTCCCGTATGTTTTAAAATCGAGATCATTCCATGCACTGCAACCGTTTCATGGTTACGAGTTTATTAAATAAAGCAACGGTTAATTAAATTGCTGGAACCGAGTCCCATTTTGATCCCGAACAGATAATACTAGACAGAAATAGAAAACAAGCTGTAGAAACATAAGGTAATCATGTTAGCTTTGCATGGTGTAGCTTTAAATTGCCCACTGTGTTGCTAGATGTAGTTCTGTCATTCATAAAGACTCATGTTTCTTCTTTATAGGTCCGCAATGTCCAGTGAAGACCTTATTTCTGTGGATTATGAAGTTTTTGGCAAGGTCCAAGGAGTATTTTTTCGAAAATACACTCAAGTGAGTTTGACATTGATGGTAGGGCCTCGTTTGATTTGGTTTTGACAAAAACCAAAACCTATAACCACGATGACAGTTTGTCTGTTTAGTTCTTGGCCTACCTGTTTAGTTCCTACCTGTTTGTAATCCTCAGATGGGTTTTGACTGATACCGGGACCCATTCATGTCAGGTAATTGTAGTAATCCTTGCCTGCCAAGAGTTATCTTTGACACCAAAAGGTGTGAAGACTTATGGTTAATTTGACATTTTATAAAACCACACATCTATTCTTAAGCAAATTATCAGCAACAGCATCATGAAGAGCAAGGAAGTCACCAGAACAGAAAGAAAATTCTGGAGAAATTTAAAGCAGAATTCGATGTTACGACTCAAATTATCTAGGGGACAGAGGAGGTACCATTAAAAAAAAGAGTGTCAACGTGGTAAGGTAGGTGTTAAAGAGGTTTATTATAAGAAACCTCTGAAAATTAGGAAAGGAGGTGCAACTTAAACCAATAAACAATCAAAACCAAATAATTAATTAGCCAGTAAAGGGGGACAAGTCTAACTACTGAAAATAAAATAACTAAAAAACATCTCTAAATTAAGCTAACTTACCCAAATCAAAAATACACACCAAATTTGTACTCATTACAGGATTCAAACAGGACAAAAGTCTAAGTTAGCCTCTCAGGCTATTCAGGCTTTAGCACTAAGTTTTGGCAGTCAGATCAGAAAGTCTCAACAAGCCTCCTTTATAGGGCTGCACCGAATTATCGAATTAATCGATTATTGAAATAATCGTCAACTAATTTAGTAATCGATTAATCGTTAACTGGAGTATACAGTCTCTACAAACAGGTCATTTGCTGAAAAAACAACACACCGAGAGCAGAAATTAGGCCAAAACTATAAGTTAAGATAAAAAAAAAGGATTTGTCTGTAAATATGTTCTACCCAAAACTCCTCAAGTGGCAGTTTTAGCTTCACCTGGTTCAAATTCACTAAAGGAAAGCTATACTATTGTATTTCAGGCAATAGAATGTTTATTTTCCAATTTAAAAAAGGAATTTAATTATTTGCCTCTTTTAATGTATTTCTAATATTGTATTAAAAAAAAGCCTAAGAGGTTAAGCTAAAAGGTTGCAGAATGTTCCAATTTTTTTTGTCCGATGAAAAGTTAGAATAATCTGTTACTAAAATAGTTGTTAGTAGCAGCCCTACTCCTTAAAAACAGAATCTCAGGAGCACCAAGGGGCAAGCTGCTCAATGAATAAGTCTTCCTCAAAGCCTTCTGAAGGTGTAGGTGTCTAATAAGCTGCCGTGATTGGTTTGGTGTCCAATGAGCTTTCCACAGGAGGGAGGTCGGCCAAAGACTCCAAACAGCCAATCGTCAGTGTGTGTTGCCATGCTCAAATCTGCATGAAGAAAGGCTCCCCCACTTCTTCCAAGCCAGGGCCAAAATATTAGGTTATAAAATATCCCAAGAACATCTCACAGGGCACTTTTCAATCCACTGCTCAGAATGCAAACCTACCAATACATGTCCTTCAACCTAAACTGACAGGCTCACCTAGAACAGCATTAATTAGAGATGGGGCCAGGAGTCCCATTGTGATTCAGGTGGGAGAATCTGTCGACAGGACAACCACTGGTCGTGCACTTCATAAATCTGGCCTTTATGTAAAAGTGGCATGAAGAAATCCATAAGATGTTTCAGTTTGGCACAAATCATGTAGGGGACACAGCAAAGATGTGGAAAAAGGTGCTCCGGTCTAAAAGAGTAGTGTTCTTGCAGTCGGAAAGCTGTAGGTTCGATTCCAGCTTCCCTCTGTTGCATCTAGATGTACCCCTGGGGAATGCACTTAAACCCAAGTTGCCTACCGATCTGTGCATCAATGTGTGCGCGAATGGGTAAATGTGGCTGTAGTATAAAGTGCTTTGATTTACAATGCAAAATGCTATGTGGAGGGAAACTTTGGAATGCTGTTCGTCAGCATGAACATAGAAGCTGGTGATATTTAGTAGGAAGATACATGGCGTTAAATCCTGAAGCTGCAAAAGACTTGAGACTGGGGCAGAAGCTCACTGCCCAGCAGGACAACATACAGCCAGAACCGCAACGGACTGGTTTAAACAGAAGGATATTCATGTGTTGGAATGTCTTAGACAAACACCAGAGCTAAATCCAGATGCGAATCATTGGCAAGGCTTGACAACTCTCACAGACACTCTCCAGCCAACCTGTCTGAGCTTGAGTTAGTTTGGAAAAAGAATGGGGTAAAATGGCAATCTCAAGCTGTATAAAGCCGGTGGAGTCAGCCTGAAAAGACTCGCAGCTGTAGTTGCAGGCTTGGCAAAATACAAATGCACATTTTTCAGATCCATCCATTATCCATCACGCTGACCCTTGTGGGGTCGCGAGGGGGGGTTGGTGCCTATCTCCAGCGCTCATTGGGCGAGAGGCGGGGCACACCCTGGACAGGTCGCCAATCCATCGCAGCATTTTTCAGATCTTTTTTTTGTTTATTTATTAACAAAAAAGTTGACAACTTTGCATTGTTTTGCTCTCATTTCTTAGCTGTGTACTACTTTGTGTATGCTCATCATGTACATCTTCAGTAAAATATATTGAATTTTGTGGTTGCAATATGACAAACTGAAAAAATTTAAGGGGTATAAATAATTTTGCACTTCCATCTTTTAATTAAGAAAAAAAAAAAAACAACTCACTCTTAAAGGTGTCCAATGTTAATTACATCAGTTATTAACGCGGTCTCACTAGCATGATTAATTTCAAGTCTTTTTACTTGTGAAATTAGGAATAGCTGAGAGAGTCAGGTCGAATTCAAATTTAGTTTTATCCCAGTCACAGTAGCCATGCTCATATTGAGTCCAAAGAGTTTCATTTGATCCAGGTTATTCATTTATTTTTTCTTCGAACATTTACGTTCAGGGCAACGGGTAGAAAACTGTCTATCTAAGGAAATCTGTAAATAGCATCACATCTTCACAAGGCACTCCGGAATGTGGTGATTTAGGGATTCACAGATCAGCAAACACTTGCAGCAGTGATCAAATCTTAGCACACCATTAATAAACTGATGCTGTTAGTGACAATTGCATTAACGTTATATGCCAATATCAAGAATAAAGTTGCTCACTGCATCCTTTCTTGGAGCATTTTAGACCTTTTTAAGCCAGGTCTCAAAAATAGAGCACGTCTGGTTATTGTAGAAATACTGGGATCTGCTTCCTGAAGTCAGAGCATGCCTCACATTCTATTTTTAGATACTCAAGGACCCACAAGTAAATCTGCAGTCTGAGAGCTAAATATTCTGTTGGAAAAATATGGAACTATGAGTTCTTCAAAATAGGATAGTTTGGTCTTTCAGTTTTATACGTGATCAGATCAAAATTGTCTTTACATTTGTCTTGAGGTGCCGAACAGCAGCACTTCATTACCATGTACTTCAAACTGGATTATTAATATGAACTGAACATGTTTGGAGAATTTGGATGACCTATTTAATTTGATATCACTGAGGAAAGAATATCTGGTTACAGTGGAAAGTGCTCTTAACGTACCTTCTCTAATATTCTACCTCCTTGCTTATCTGTTGCACTGCTTTGTTCATCTCTTTCTTGCGTCTTATGCCATATTCCCTTTAATCAGGCTGAGGGGAAAAAGCTTGGCCTAGTTGGATGGGTCCAAAACACAGAAGAAGGAACCGTGCAGGGGCAGCTGCAAGGTCCACGCAGCAAGGTGAAAAAAATGCAAGACTGGTTGAAAACTACTGGGAGCCCCAAGTCCCACATCACCAAGGCCGAGTTCAAGAACGAGAAAACTCTTGAGATCCTTGACCACTCATCTTTTAATGTGGTCAAATGAAATCAGCTTTTCATTGTCTGTAATATTAATATTTATGCTGTTAACTATTTTTGAGCTGATGGTAGTTGAAGCACTTAAGTAAAAATATGTGCATCGTATGTTTGAACTCCTAAACTTTATCAAACAGTATAATTTATTAATTTCAGAATGCCTTGAACGGGCTTCTCATAGTTAGAACTACATCGTATTAAGAAAGTAACGTGATGAACAGGATTTCTTGGTGATAGAAATATGTTGGAGGTAGGCAGCAACCCCGATTTTTATGGTTTATGTTACTCTTTTGTGCTTGCCTGCTTAATTAAAACCTGTGGTTGTTTGCAAGTATCCCAATGGATGAAAACATTTAGTCAGAATGGTATTGCCTTCTTTTTTGCATCAGTGAAAGTGTGCAGTGGATGCTCGTCAAATATTTGTCCTACCCTATCTGACTGCTTCTTTTAGCTGGGGAAGTACACAAAAAAAGTAATGTAATAAATCAATTTCAAGCCCCAAAACATTTTGACCGTGTGCTCTTTGACCACTTTGACAAAGTGGTCCTTTGTTCTAGCCAAAAACCTGACTTCTGTATGTTTACTGTTGACAGTGTGTTGGACATTTGATATTAAACTCATGGGAATTGTGATACATATGGGTGCTTCATAAAGTCAAATAAAGGAATGGAAAAAATGGACAAGTACTCTTAAGAAAGTAATAAAAAAGATACAGCAACACAGTTAGTGGCAGGTTCACCTCAAAAAATCGACACAAATATGGTTGACATTGTGTTTTCTGAATGAAACAAAATTTTCATGAATAGCTTTAGCTATGTATTTATACTTTTGAACTAGTTATTGTAATCACTGACAAAAAGAGCAAAAGCAGCAAATCAAAATAAGAGAATAAATATGAAACCTGTGTGCTTCAAATTAATTTAACTTCAAAAAGACAACCAGTTTTCATAGTTTTGTTTAGTTAATATTTACTAATAATTAATAGGTATAATTATTAATTGTTAATAAATTAATCATTTGAAAGCATGATTATGTCATTATGAAAAAAATAACTGAACTAAATAAACATATCTTAAATTTGTTGGTGAGATACATAATTTAAATGTTTCAGTGTAAAGGGAGATTATTTATATATGGCAACAGATTAGATAAACCATTGCCATTTTTATTTATTTATTCATTAGTTTATTATCAAATGTTAAACAGAAGAAACTTTTGCTGCTATATCCTCACTGTATTACAACAGACCACTCGCACAGCTCAACCTAATACGGCTGGATCTCCGCCACTGTTAATGTTTTTGTAGAACAAAATGCCACTCACAATATGGCGACGACGTTTCCTTTATGTCCTAACGGAGCTGGATTCTGCTTTGTGATTGGTTGAGAGGATCACATGATGCGAAACGGTTCTACAGATAGCCAAAAGATGGCGGTATCCGTTTCAGTTGTTAGCCGAAAACGGTTAAAAGTAACGTCTTTTTTGTGCTACGTTGACTGTATACAAGAGACAAGGTATTTTCAGTGTTGTTTAAATTTCATTCCAGTTTATTTCCGTCATAAGTCGCTCAAAACATTGATTTTTTAAAAATGTATTTTACTGAACTATTTAGAACGGCTTTGGTTGGTTGCAACGGTTAACTTTAAAACACGGACTGCCTTTCGTATTTATGTATTTATGGAGTAAAAAGCCAGAAATATAAAGAAAAGTGGGCGGAAGGGGCATAATGATAAGGTGTTTGCCAGCGGAGGTTCAGGGGAAACTTCGGTCCGGTGTGGCCATCCCGTCTCTCCAGCAGTGCGTAGAGGAGCTCGTTTTAAACAGCATCGACGCTGGAGCCACCTGTGTGGGCGTCAGGATGGACATGGAGGCGTTTAAAGTTCAGGTGATCGACAATGGATCTGGGATGACTGCTGAGGACATAGAGCGTGTGGGAATCAGATACCACACAAGTAAATGCAGCTGTGTTGAAGACTTAGAGAACCTCAGATGTTATGGCTTCAGAGGAGAAGCCTTGGCGAGCATAGTTTCTTTAGCTACGCTTGTTGAAATCTCCTCCCGGACCAGACTGTCGGCGAAAACTCATGTTAAACTGTTCAAGGATGGACAGGGCATGAACGTCTTCGAAGCAGAGACTGCTCGACCATCTGCTGGGACCACTGTTATCATTTGTAACTTCTTCCACAACATGCCAGTCCGGAGGAAGAGGGTGGATGCAGTCCTGGAGGGTGAGAGGATCAGACAAAGAGTGGAGGCTGTGTCCCTGATGCATCCTTCTGTCTCCTTCACCCTGAAGAATGACTGCACAGGGGCCATGATGGTGCAGCTTCCCAAAGCCAGAGACACCTATCACCGCTTTGTTCAGATACACAATCTGGCACGGGCAGAGAAACTGGGAGAGATCAGCCACACACACAAGCAGTTTGAGGTGACCGGTTACCTTGGCAAAGAGGGACACTACAACAACAGCTTACAGTACCTGTATGTGAACGACAGACTTCTGCTGAAAACACGGATCCACAAGCTGCTAAACTGTCTCCTCCGCAGGCTGAGCAGCTCAAACCAGAAGCATGACAGCCCAGACGGGACATCTGCGATCCGGAGTCCAAAGCATAAGCGAAACCAGGATCAATATGGAGTCTACATCATTAATATAAAATGTTCTTACTCAGAGTATGATATTTGTCTTGAGCCAGCGAAAACTCTGGTGGAGTTCAAAGACTGGGATGGTGTTTTGCTTTGCGTAGAAGAAGCGGTGAAAGCTTTTCTGAGGCGGGAGAACTTGGTGTCCCTGTTTTCTCAAGAGGACTTGGACTGTGTGTCCCCTAAGGTTTTTGGTATTGAAAGAACGGATCAAAAGGAGGAAACTGAGACAGCGGGCCAAGGAGCTATTGGTGCTTCCACACTGGACTGCAGCGTTGGAATGAAACTGGCATCTAATTTTGTTCACCGTAGGAGAGCAGATGACAGCGTTTGCCTGGAGTCAGACCTGATTGAGAGCAGAGCTGATGAAGCTCAACGAGATGAACAGATGGGGATACCTTTCAGTGAATTTAAGAAGACATCACCATGTGATCTAGGGTCTCCATCAACTGATATGAACGATAAAGGCGAGCAAATGTTCACTGAAGCTGTTGACAATTTAGACAAGCAAAATAGCCAAGACCATGCACTTTTCAAAGAACCAGAAACCCACCAGAGAAGTAGTGATTCACATTTACCCTTCAGCCAAATTCCAATATGTCAGCTTGATTTGAACTATAATAAACAAATATTGCAGCATCCTGGCAGAAAGATTAGATTGTCTGACCCATACGTTCACCAAAGCCTCCAGATTCAGGACTTGTCCCATAGCAACAAGCCTGTATTTCAGGTGCAAGATTTGGCGCTAAATTGTGAGGAGAAATTAATTGCATCAAAACATAAAATACCACTTGACTCAAACGCAGATGGCAGAGATGTTGCTGCTGTCGCCCCCTCAAAAGTTCCCAGAGTTATTCCTCTTGAGAAGTTATCAACATTCAAGCAACCTGGATCGCTTGATAAGTTTAGACAAACATACAGTAAGTCTCTTAAAGTGAAATTTCAGCGTCCTCAGTCACAAAATGATGCACATTTTTTCCAGACGTGGAGCTTTGCTGAAAATCCTGATAGTTTGTCTGCTTTTGAAGGAAATAAGCAAGATCATGTTTCAGACTCTCAAGATGAAGGGAAGGCAGAAATCAACTTCCCAAACCCAGCAACACTCACAGCTAATTACAGGAGCAGTAAAATATCTTTGGCAGCCAAACTTTGTCATTTAAAACAACATCTGACAGAAGATGAAGAAGTCTCACAGCACATGTGCAGGAATATATCAGAGGACAAAGACAGTCTCAGTTTTTCTACAAACGTTACCCAGGGCAGGATCAACAGTCAGAGTCCACAGAACCATGAAGGACCTGTTGACCCTTCGTCGGACAGCGGTTGTAAACAGCTGGGCGGGGATGAGGGTGACTCAACGTGTGGTGACTGGCTCCATCATTATGATGCATCTGTGGGAAAAACTGTTTTTATCAACAAAAAGACTGGCCTCAGCAGATATGAGGAACCAGCTTCAGAAGAAACACGAGCACCTTGTACGTCTGATGTCTCCAACATGGCTGTTAGTGTCATCTCTGAAATGGGTGAGTTAGGTTTTCTTTATTATATGTTAGCAACTGGTGTACATGCTTAAAGGAGAAAGTGAGAAAACGCATCAATTCTGTAGTAAATTATTGTAAAAAAAAAAAACAACAAACAAACAAAAAAAAACGTGTTACCTTCTGTTTCCCTGTTGCTTAAATTGTAGGTGTGGAATACATGTGTTACCCATTTCAGCTGGATTTAGTGTTGCCCTTCCTGCCTACATCCAGGCAAGGAAGAGTGATTAGCTCAGGGACTGACTACAGAGGTACATCACAGACAGATTAATCAATGTTCAAAGGGGAGGTGTCTTTATAAGCATCCGTAACTGTTGCACTTTTCCACATTTAGTTGCATTACAACCCTAGTGTATTTTATCTGGATTTTATCTGATAGACCAACTCAAAATAGTGCAAAATTGTAAAGTGGCAGGAAAAAGATACAAGGTTTTATAGCATTTTACAAATAAAAATGGAAAAGAGTAGTGTGTATTTTTATTTAGCCCCAGATTACTCTGATACCGCCAAGTAAAATCCAGTACAACCTTAAGAAGTCACCGTTCATAATTTATAATTTCAGTATAAATCCAATGGTTCGGTGTAAGGCTCAGAGGTTTGTTTGGGAACAATAGTGAGCAAACAGCATCAGGAAGACGAAGGAACACAACAGACATGTTGTGGCGATGTTTAAAGCCGAGTTATGTTATAAAACAATATCCCAAGCTATAATTATCTTACAAAAGGGAGAAAGGGAAAAGATAACTGGTCTTCAGCAGGAACTGGAAAGCTGGTCAGAGTTCATTGGACAATTAATTAAGCTAAATACAGAAAAATCCAGAAATAAAACCTGTTAGAGGCTGCAAACGACTTGAGATTGGGGTGGAAGTTCACCTTTCATCAGGAGAACGTCACTAAACGTATCACCAAAGCATGTCATGTCTCATGTATAAGAACGGCCCAGTCAAAGTCCAGACTTAAATACAATTCAGAATCATTGGCAAGAGCTGAGATTGATGTGAACAGACACTCTACATACAATCTGACTGATCTTGAGCCATTTTAAGCCACATACCACAAAAGACTTGCATCTGTGCTTACGCTGAAAAATCCCTCTACAGATTACTGACTCAGCAGGGATGAATACGAATGCTTGGAACACTTTCCAGTTCTTATTCATAAATTATTTTAAAACCATGTCAATTTTTCTCCCACTTAACAATGATCCTCCACTATGTGTTGGCCTATTAATAAAATCCTATTAGTTTATGCAGTGGCTTGTGGTTGTGACGGCAGGAATGTGGCTCATAATGTCACAGTTCATGTTGCCTGTCTTTACAGACGATGCTGATAAGAGCTCCAGCTCCCTCTCTTCGTTGTACTCTAAATGGAAAAATCCAGTGTTTGTTCGCCCACCTACAGTAAGCAAAGCTTGAAGTTTAAGACTTCTGTGGTGATCTTCAAATGTTTCGCTGTTTCCATCCTCTCCAAGGATGCCATAATAAAGCTTTTATAGATTTTATATCTGTTTTTGAAACCGTATTTTGAACATTTGTGGGCCATCAGGTTGGTGTGGATATATCCAGCGGACAAGCTGATGGACTAGCTGTGAAGATCCATAACATCCTCTTTCCGTACCGCTTTTCTAAGAATATGATTCACTCAATGAAGGTGAAGTTGTTCTTTGTGTTTCTAACTTTTCCATATTTGCATTTTATGAAATTATAACAATGCTTATTTACCCTGTAGGTTGTTAATCAAGTGGATAAAAAGTTTCTTGCATGCCTTATTAACGCAAGAGATGGGAATTCAGCGACACAGACCGAAACTGAAGGTAACAGTTAAAACGTTTTGTCATCATTTGGCTTTGTGACACTGTTTCGAAATAGTTTTTTTTCCTTCTGTTAAAATCACAGGAAACCTTTTGGTGTTGGTGGATCAACATGCGGCACATGAGAGGGTTCGACTTGAAAATTTAGTTGCAGGTAAAAAGGGGGGGAAAAAAAAGAAAAAAGGTGGACAGTGTTAAATATTGGGGACCCTGCTTGTCCATTTGGACACACCTGCTGTCAGGATCAGGAAAGCTGCGGTAGGACTGTTGTAATAACCAAACATTTTGCTCTAGATTCATATGAAGACGATCCAGATGCCACCGGGGAGAAACGTCTGTGTTCGTCAAGCATTTTACCACCTTTGGAGATCAGCGTAACGGAAGAGGAGCTCAGGCTGCTGAGGTGCACTTTCGAAACTCGTCACACTCCTTAAACCTTTGCATATTTTATCATATTATAGCCACAAAATTCAATATGTTTAAATTGGATTTTATGTGATGGACCAACACAAAGCAGTAGAGGGAAAAGGATAGATTTCAAAATACTTTAGTAATAAAAATGTGAAATGTGTTTCTGTGTGTGCTTTTGTGTTCATCCCCCCTTCTGTGATGCGGTTGCCTTAATTAGTAAATAAAGTCCACCTGTGTGTAATTTTGGGACTCTTCAATCCATTGCTCAAACTTGGAAAGACTAGGGTACAATTACCAAGACGTGGCCATCCACCCATACAGACAAAAGCTCTGGAGGAGCTGCAGAGATCTAGAGCTCAGGTGGGAGAATCCGTTGACGGGAAGTCATGCACTTTGCATATCAGGTCTTTATGGAAAATTAAAAAAATAATAATAAATCCAAAGAATTCCCTCATATGGAACATTTTACATCAGAGGATATTCTAGTGTTAGGACGGCCCAGTCAAAGTCCATACCCAGATCCAAATGGGAATCTGTTGGGGGAAAAAAACTGAGTTCGAGCTATTTTGCGAAGATAAATAGGCTGAAATTTCAATCTCCGTTTGCGTAAAGCTGGTAGAGTAACGCCATAAAAGGGTTTCAGCTGTAACTGCATGTTTTACTTTTGGAAGTTTTGGTTTCATGGAAATGCATACCCCACACTTTTCAACAAATTGAAAACCCAATTCTCTATTTTTTTTTTTTTTTGTTGTTGTTGTTTGTTTTGACATTATAATTATACATTACTGTATGTTGATCTATCAGATAAAATCCTCATAGAATATAATGTGAACAGATTCCAGGGGTATGAATTATTTTGAAAGGCTGTTAAATTGTTAAAAATGTACTCTTTAAAAATGGTTTGTTGTGTAAATTTGATCCAGTCAAGAGGGAAATGACCGCATGAATTTAACCAAACTTTCTGCTCCCGTCTGTGAAATCGTCTTCACACTGTTTTGGTGTTATATCACTTCTATAAATTTTATATCACAAACTTTTAAAAAATAGCTTTATCAGTTTAATAGATAAGGATGGTCACCTTGCACTGATGGATGTTCTTTTACCCTCCTAATTTATTCTAAATGGAAGTAGTTCTAATATAGGAGCTGAAGTTTTTACCAATGGGACTTAAATCTTCACCAAACTTCGCCACCTTTGATGGTTTTGATTGGTTTTCTCGTAGGTCTTCTCAGCCACAGTGGAAGAATTTGGGCCTTGAAGTCACTTTCTCAAAGACAGGAGCTCCACGGGTGTTTGTGGGAAAGGTACCGCTGTGCTTCATGGAAAAGGAGAGTAATGAGCTGAGGCGGGGCAGACCCTCCGTCATCAAGCCTATTGTTGAGGTAAATATCAGATTTGAGATCATTTATATGAAGATCAATAAATGGGGGGGTTCAATGTTCTGTTTGTCAACCTCTCTGCTTTCTCTTCTCAGGAATATCTTCGAGAGCAAACTGAGGTAAAATTAGACCCTTTTTTGCTGCCTCTTGCACACCATTGTCTTTTATTAATGACCTTAACGAATATACAGTATTTTCCTCTGCTGTCCTCTTTAAGTTACTCCGTCTAACAGGCAGAGTCGGAGGAACTTTGCCCCTCACTGTTTTGAAAGTACTCGCCTCACTGGCATGCCATGGTAAAAAAAAATAATAATAATAAACCACTTCTCTCTTGCCCTGAGTTTTTTTTTTTTTTTTTTTTTTTCAATATAGAGTGTGAAGTGTTTTATCTTAATGAATGCTTGTGGTGAAAAGGTGCCATCAAGTTTAATGACACCCTGAGCCGAGACGAGTGCCACAGCCTGGTAGCGTCCTTGTCTTCGTGCCAGCTGCCCTTCCAGTGTGCCCACGGCCGTCCCTCCATCGTTCCGCTCGTAGACGTCCTCCATCTGGACAAGGACCAGAAGGTACCAGAAAGTATCAACAAATCTGTGGTTCAAGGAGTCATACAGCACTGGAATCTGAATGTGATCAGTCGTTTTCATTCCTGTAGGACTTCCAGAAACCCAACCTGCAAAGCCTCAGGAGAATGTATAAAGCATGGGAGCTGTATGGAAATAAATAAAAAAGGTGTGCTTTGTATATAAAATGTGTAACATAAAAGCTTTACTGTAGTTCAAACCTGTTTTATGATGAAGAAATTACCTGATCTAAGTCTTCATTTGGTAACTGTATGAAAAAAAGTAGATTTGACAGTGAGTTTAAATGTGAGGCGTCATATACAAACACTACCATCACGCTGTAGTAACCACATGCTGAGGAGAATCATCTCTGTGTTCTTGTAGAAAACTTTAGTAATTTCAAAGAATACTTTTCCCAGTGTGATGGTTTTTTTTTTTTTTTTTTTATGTGGATGAGTAAATTCAAAAAGAGGGAAGCATTTAACTAGTGAATTGTTAAAATATCCCTACTTTCTTTCAAAGTTTTGAGTGATAGACCAACACAAAGCGGGGAACAACTGTGAAGTGGCAGGAAAGTGATGCATGGTTTTGACTTTTTTTTTTTTTTTTTTTTTTTTTTTCAAAAAATGTGAGGAAGACTAAGACTTAAAGGTTTGTCTCCACCAGCTTTGCATATCTAGAGATTGAAATTTTTCCCGTTCTTTGTAAGACAATTTCATGATGCCGTTTCCTCGCGGATGTTCTCTAACAAACTCCGGAGGCCTTCACAGAACCGCTGCTTTTATGCTGAGATTCAGTTACACACAGACGGCTTTCATTTACTAATTAACCGATTTCTGCAGCCAATTGGTTTCAGCTGATTTTATGTAGGGGCATCAGAGTAAAGGGGGTGAATACAAATGCATGCCACACTTTTCAGTTTGTTTTGTTTTGAAGACTGTATGTCCTTCCACTCCACATTTATGAACTGCTTTGTGTTGGTTCATCTTCCCAAAGAAAGGCAGTGAAGTTTGTGGTTGTAGTGTGACAAAATGTGGTGTGAATACTTTTGCAAATCACTACTATGTGATTGGAAAAACAAAAAAAGCTCCAAGTGTTTTCAGTCTTCTAGTGCACGTGTCAAACTCAAGGCCCGGGGGCCAAATCCGGCCCACCATGAGTTTTTTCTATGGCCCTCTAGACTCTGGAGAGCCACATAAACAGAACTTTCGAGATTATGTATCGGTGCTTAAATATAATTTCATCAATCGAATCAGAACATTTATCTGCGTACCGAAAAATTTACATCGATTTTGAAAAGATACTAAACGTTATTTAATTTCAAGAAGTACTCATTGAATGCAGAGACAGCCATTTATTAATATTTTTAAGTTTGTTGATGGGTAGTTTTGTCAACACATTCTGCCATTACTGGCCCTTTAAAAGGCATTCATGATCTTGATATGGCCCAAAATAAAAATGGGTTTAACACCCCTGTTCCAGTGGAAATGTCCTTCAGATTTTAGTGGCTGAGAAATCCGGGTTCAGAGTGTGGAGATGCAGATGTTCAGGTGGGAGGAAAGGACATCGCTGCTCCAGCAGACCCTCCACTTCTAAATCCTCCTCCTCAGTTCCGGGTCATGTCACATGACTTCACAGAGCCCCCCCCTCTCCCAACACACACACACACACACACACACACACACAAACACCAGGGTCCCTGCTAGGTTGGATCGTTGATTTGGACAGAGTGGGCAGGATGCTTTGCTGCTATTGGCGGTCAGGCGTAAAATGGTTTCTGGGATTGGTTGTTGGGGTCTGTGCTGAAAGCCGATTGTTTTCATTTTATCTGCTGCTTAAACACTTTGAAAAACATTGCAATTTTTTAAAACATCTGTTTGTTTGTTTTTTTTTTTAAACTATTTTATTAAAACCAAAAACGCCACACAGAAGTTTGTGACTTTGACGATTACGTGGACGATTTCTGGCGCTAAAAAATATATTTTTGGAAAATCGTGCAAAAAAAAAAAAAAAAAAAAAAGTATCATCTGGATGCATCGGATGCACTCGGTCGCTGTAAAACCTGTAATTAAATGAATGCATGCTCCCTGCAGTGCATGGAAATTATTGGTAGAATTACGTTTCTCACTGCACATGGCCGATATTTATGATTTTTTTTCGCGATGAAGTCGCACTTTGCGTTTACCGTCAGCAAAATGTCACAGTGATGCTCCTTTTCCGAGTATGCAGGCCTGTGTGGTTCCGAGTCCGCCTCCCCCCTTCCAGGATGGTACAGTCCTGGTTCATTCATAAAATTCTAGCAGGGCTCAATAGGAGGGGCTTGCATTCAAGTCATCCAGTTACCAGGTATATACCTGGAGAAAAGACACGCTCTCTCTGCCCAGCGGAAGTTATATATTTGTCTTGGAGCGGGACTCGTGTTGTTGTTTGTTTATTTGTTTTGTTTATTCACTCTGGTGTATAAAAACATCCAGACTCCTGATATGGATGCGGTCTCTCCAACCTTGCGGACAGAGTCTCCTGTCGGGACGCTCTGCCAGAAGACGCCAGAGGAGGCGAGCTCTCCGGCGTCCTCCTCGGAGAGCGGTGCCAAGGTATGAATGGCCTTGTCGATCGTGTACATCACTGTTTTTACAGGGGGAGGAGGCGTTACAAGCGTATAAAACCCTAGATTTAATGAGCTCCACAAAGCAGCGCTTACATTTATTTATTTATTTATTTATTTATTTTTTAATCTTCGAGGTGGGGGCGGGGGGAGGTGATTGATAAGGTTTTTAATTAATTTGTACGCGCTAAATTTCAGCATGATGGTTTTTTTTTTGTTTGTTTTGTTTTGTTTTTGTTTTTGACGCATTCGTTGAAACGGAGCCATGTGCAGGAGGTGATTCGGCTGTATATGGCGTGTTGTTGTTGTGGCTCCGACGTCCTGGGACCAATTGTGAGCGTGTCGATGCAGCGGTTCATTGAGAAAAATAAATCCATTCAGGAGACTCCTCAGCAGCTCTGCGTCAGAGTTGACGTCAGGAACAATGATAAAGTCAAATATTGATCCGGAGAAGGCTATTTCTGGTGAGGAGTATGTCAAAACAATACAGCATCCAGGACACCCTTTGTCTTCTGGTCATATCATTTGTAGGTTTTATTTGTGGCAATAAGATCCTTTTTAAATAAATAAATAATTTTTTTTTTTTTTTTTTTTTTTTTTTTTTTTTTTTTTATAAATTTCATATTTTTCAGGTCTGCCAGGATATGAGTGCTCAGGACAATCCATTTGTTCCAACAGTTACAGCAATATCCTCCACCCCAGATTTCCAGTGGATGGTCCAGCCTACGATTATTACATCTGTCTCCCCGTCTCTGGGCAGCAAGCGAGCCAATGAACCGCAAAACTCTCACCAGGCAACACCCAAAGCAGGCGGGAGCAAGGGAAGAAATGCTGCCAGAAAGGGGAAAACAGAGCAGGTGAGAGTAGCTGAGGTTAAGCCAACCTGTAATCCAACAGGGAAAAAGAGGCAAAAATGTGAATTATACATGATGAGAGCTCCTTGTGTTCATCAGTGCTGTTGTGTGCGCACTCCTCGACGGCTGTGTGCCTTCCTTAGGATGTCAATTTAAATTCAGGTCACAGCAAGTCTGCAACAATGATCTATTTTTAGACGCAATGCAGCGAAACATGTTTTTGCGCCCCCCCCCCCCGATTTTTTTTTTTTTTTTTTTTTTTTTTTTTTTTTTCCCCATAGCCTGAAGTGGGAATGGATGGAGTGGATTAGGAAATGAAGGCTCTAACTGAATTATTTCTTTCATTTCCCAGCTGTCTCCAGAGGAGGAGGAGAAGAAGAGGATAAGACGGGAGAGGAATAAAATGGCTGCAGCAAAGTGTCGCAACAGACGGAGGGAGCTCACAGATACGCTGCAAGCTGTAAGTAAACAGTGAGGCATTTACTCAGCTGTCATTCGCACTTACTGCTGCGTGTTTGTCCACGTGGATGATTTTTGGATGTCGATCTTTCTGAAGGAGACCGACAAGCTGGAGGAGGAAAAAGCAGCCCTGGAGACGGAAATAGCCAACCTGCTCAAAGAGAAAGAGCGCCTTGAATTTATCCTCGCCACACATAAGTCAGTATGCCAGATCCCAGAGGAGCTGGAGTCCATTTTACAGGCTTCAGTAAGCTCCCCAGAGCTCCCACCCAGTCCAGATGAGGACAGGCTTCAGGATGAAGGCATCCAGGAAGCTCCTTCACTCCAGGACATGGACATCCCCAGCGATCCGTCCACAGCAATCTCTGGAAACTCCAATATCTTACTGTGTGCCAACGCTGAAATCAACATCTCCGATCTGGAGCCCTCCCTGGACATTAAGGAGGGGCTGCTGGACAATATTCTACCCAGTTTGGAGGACAGGATCCCCATGGAGACGGCTCGATCAGTGCCCGACATAGATTTGAGCAGCTCCCTCGGCGTCTCGGACTGGGAGACCCTGTACAAGTCTGTTTCCTGTGACCTGGAGCCTCTCAGCACTCCGGTGGTGACATCCACCCCCACCTGCAGCAGCTACCTGTCTGTGTTCACATTTGCGTGTCCCGAGCTGGACTCTCTCGCGGAGGAGGGACTGGACGGCTTCAAAGGTGGTCTGAGCAAGGCTGATTCTGTTGATATTCTTAACTCTCCAACGCTTCTCGCCTTATAAAGCACAGAGGGAAGTGATTTGTCTGATCTCTCTCTCTGGTTTTTTTCTGTTTGCAGGTACCTGACTTTAAAACGAAATCGACAACATATGCCCAGATATGCTGTAACTGTTCAAGAGATACGTAAACGAATTGTCTTGTGTTTGACCGAGTATGCATATAAACTTTGTCCTGATACTTCGCCAACAGAGTGATGTAGCTAAAAGCATGGCTGTTAATTCAACACGAGGGACTGTCGTTTTGGTTTTAAAACGCATGCAGAGAAAATTCAAATAATTTTCAAAGCTTATCTATAAGTATTCAGGATCTGTTAATAGATCTCAAGTGTACTGTGCGATTAGATGTATCCTTGTGGTGTTTTTTTGTGCCAAAAGTGTATTGATCTCTGTATGTATTTACATATTCATTCATACCTCAGTGTCATCAGCTGTGCTTTGACCTCATTGTTGAAATGTTGAAAGTTTTCCATGAAAACATCCAGTGCTATACACTATATATTAATATGTATATATAAATTATATCTTATTGAGATGTAACTTTTATTTATTTTTTTACCTTTCAGATTTTGACTTATTTGTTAACATTAAATAAAGAGAGCATTGATTGCTTATCTATGCTGCTGACTAATAACAATAAATCTATGTTCCCAATGGTGTTTGCTGCTGAAGTCTTTGAGAATTTCTTTTTTGTATTATTGTTGGATAAAGATTATGGCTCTTGTTTGTTTTTCAGAAAGAATTGTGCTTAAATATTGCAAAAAGACTCCAAACATGAATCTAAAAGAGCAAGTAACACTCATAGTACCTTGTAAAGGTGTTTATGTCCCTTAAACTTTTTACATTTTATCATATTGCAACCATAACTTACTGACCAGTTAACCTTACAGTCATGTTTTATGACTAAAGGGGGAAGCTGGAGTACCCGGTGAGAACCCACACATGCCCAGAGGGACCATGCAAACTTCATACAGAAAGACCACAGGCTAGGATTTGAACCCAGGACCTTCATGCTGCAAGGCAGCAATGCCACCAACTGCACCACTATGCAGCAATCTCCAAACACATATGAGCCAACTCCAAAATGAAAAAATAAAGGGAAATGATTGAGTAAATCACTGGTAAAGAATATATTATATGTAATAACTGAATGCAACAAACATGACAGAATTGAACAAAAATGATCAGAAAATCCATAATTCAGGGAAAAGATGAATTTTTTTTTTCTCTCCTTTTTTAGAGGCTATACCCAGACATAAATCTGTTTTTCCTTTCTTAGAGAGAAGAGGACTTTGCATGATGTGTAGTTATAAAAAAAAAAAAAAAAAAAAAAAAAAATACTCCAGTCCAGAGGGATGTTTAACTGAGTTGGTTAATTAAAAATGTACAAGATGTGCATGTCTTTTTGGGTATTAAGGATACAAATTTTTTACAGTTAGTGACAATAAAAAAATGGTAAAGGTATACAGATACTAGCATGGATATAAACACTTATTGAGTTTGTTTGGAGCAATGATGGTTATAAACTCTAACAGCTGCTGGGAGGAAGGATCTTCTATAACGCTCCTTAGTGCACCTCGGATGCACTGAAGGAGCTCTCTAGCTTAGCGACAGCTTCGTATGTTGGGTGGGAGACTTTGTCCAACCAGAGTGGGTCATTTCGCCACACACTTCTGTTTACTCATCTTGTGGGCTTGTCCTTAAAAACTGCAGCTCCTCCTCGGAGCTGCACCTCGAAGGCGAAGCTGGGTCCATCCAGACGTTTTGCACAGCTGAATGGTTGCCACGGGAGATTAAAAGATTTCTCAAACATGCATGCAAGAATCAAAGCAACACTCCAGGTATGTTTTTGATTAGGGAATAACATTGTAACATGATGTAAAGCTTAAAAAAGTTGATTTTAAATTATACTGCCCCTTTAAGGTTTGTGTACAGCGCAGTCAAATTTCAAACTCCAGCCTTCGAGGGCAGGTGACCCGCAGCTATTAAATATGTCCCTGGTTGAACACACCTGCATACTGCATACTGAGGAGGTAATTCAGCCATTTGATTTAGGTGTGCTGGACCATGGACACATCTAAAGGTTGCAGGATCCCAGCTCTCGAGGACTGGAGTTTGACACCCTGGTGTCCAGGGTTAGTTTTCCACCACACATATTCTGCTTGCAGGCCAAAAGGTTCCATTTTGGTCTCGTTACAAAAAAGCACCTTCTTCAACATGTTTGCTGTGCCCACTACAGTGGAACCTTGGTATTCATGGGGGTTAGGAAAAACAGCCATCTGCAAATACATGAACCCCCCTCTAAAAATGATTAGAATTGCCAATTTAAATTGTTCAAACATCAAATCTATATTAATATTCATTAATAGTTGAAACTGTCTTAGCACTACCGCAGAAGCTAACATCTAGTCTTCTGCTCTTGGGACTACAGCCAATCAGTGCCAAGGAAAATAAATGCTGCTCCTGGATCGGCTGCTATGCAAGCACCAGCCAATAGTGTGTCAAGAAGCATTGCACCTAGATATATTCCCAAGCTGCATTTTCTTTTGATTATTTTATTTTAAAAAAAGTCAGCGAATAGGCAAATTTTCCACAAAAAATTTGGAGTTACGTTCCTCAGAAAAATCGGTAAATTGTTGAATCCAGGAATACAGGAATAGGTGGTGGCCCACTGTATTCTCCTTCAAAATGGCTTCCATTTTGATGGCTACACATTTTCAGCAAGACATGCTTGTAAACGATAGAGAGCCCCTTCTACATAAGCAAAAACAGATTTTTATTTTATTTTTTTTGTGCCTTTGTTGTATCCCCATGTGGTGTGCTGCCCTGAGAAGAAAGCCATATTGTCCACTGCTGCTCCATAAGGTGTTCAAAACTTGAGTTTTGTTTTCTAATCTAACTGGCTGAACTGGATTTTATTTAGGGGTGATCACAACTACGTTTCATAACATAAAAGCCACTTAAAATACTCAAGTTTCTGGCAGCAAAAGGACGAAATTAAACAGACTGAAAGGGGGTGACCACGTTTTCGAGGCGGTGTAATAGCCTGAGTAGATGGGTTATTGCTGCAATGGTTTCGCTGTAAAAACAGTAGTGCAGCCTCAGTTTTTTCATGGGAGGAGCGGTTTTTACTTCCCCTCTTCCAACCCCCCGCACTATGTCTACTTTTTTTTTTTTTTTTTTTTTTTTTTTTTTTTAACATCCCTGCTTACGTTTGCCTGGCATCGCTTAATTTCCGCATTCCCAAATCCTCCCAGATTGGGATCACGTTTAAAGTCGGGCTGATGCAACGATTTCCACTTTTTAAAATCTACTCCCGACCCTCGGCCGAACAGAAGAGAGGACATTTGTTGCACCTGGGATCAAAGTCAGGTCGGTAGAAGAAAACTTCCTTTAAAAAAAAAAAAAAAAAAAGAAAAAAAAGAAAAAGAAAGAGGAGAGCTGAATGCTTCCCTGCGCACGCTGAGCCGCTGCTGGTTGGCGCGCCGCGGATTGGTTGCAGCGACAGCCAGCAGCTCTGATGTTCTCGGTTATTCAGCGGCTTTTATGCTTTCCCTTAATTGCGGTGTTCAAAGTAGACCCGACTCCTTGCAGAGCTTCGTCTCTCTTTTTGTTTTTTGCTTTGCATGCTGTTCTTTACTTGAATCACAGCGTGCAGAAATCCAGAACAGAATGTTCTCATTAATGCCACGCAGTGATGCTTAAAATACATTTGATCTGGAACCATCCTGCACTAAAAAAGCCGTAGCTTGTAACTGTAGGTGTTTGATAGAAAGACAAAGTTACGTAAGATGAATGCCACATCTGAAAAAAAAAAAGGACTTCCGCTTTCAAGTTGACCGATTCAGCAGCGGGGTATGCATGCAATGTGATCTTCCAGGAGGTGACTACACATATTTAAGGCAAAGTATGAAATAAGATGGGGCTTTCCCAGGGAAAAAAAAAATAGCCTAAAGCAACCAGTAGCACTGAAATATAAGTATCTGTCTTTGATTCTAAGGAATAGTCTTAATGAATGATGCAATCACAAGAGGAAAACTAAAACAATGCTGCTTGCACTCAACGCAGTGGACCGTTTAAAAATATCTGTGTGGCTTGATCTTAGATCAGTGGTAACTTCTATTAAAAGATTTCTACAGCTGACCTTCTGCATTTTTTTGGAAGGAGTGTGGTTTTAAACAAAATGTCCAGCGCAGTTCCACTTTCTTATTTGGTCTGTTCTTAAGGGAAGTCCTAAACTGAAAGTTATATATTTCCATCTATGATGCTCTTACTGAGCCCGTTAGAGAACAACACACAAGTTTATCTGTCTTCAGAGAAACCAGGCATTGTGCTTTGCAAGAAATACTGATGCATCTTTCACTTTTTCACACTACAACCACAGAGATCTGTGTATTTCATTGGGACAAACCAAGAAAAATTAGTTTATAACTGTGAATTGGAAGGAAACTGAATTCATAGTTGTGTACAGATAGACCTGCAACTCTGTAAAATGTGTCATACATACGTATTCAGACCCCTTTAATCTGATACCAGATACAAACAATGCAGCACTAACCCATTGGTAAACAGAGTTCAATAGTTAGTTTATTATTTAGATTTTTTTATCTATATGTAAAACACTGAACATCACCTTGAACACACCATCCCAACAGTGAGACACGGTAGTGGAAGCATCATCTTCTGTTTAGTAGCGAGAGGAAAGCTGGTTGAAGTTGATGGGAAGGTGGATGGAGGTAAATACAGTGCAATGCTGGAGGGAAACCTGTTAGACAAGGGCAGAGTTTCACCTTCCCATGGGACAAGAGGGGCTGAATACAAATGCACTGCACATTTTTCAGATCTTTATTTGTAAAACCTCTTGAAAATAATGCATGGTTTTCTTTCCACTTGACATTTATGCATTACATTGTTTTAGGCTGTCACTGGGATGGGTAACTCCAGTCCTTGAGGGCCGGTGTCCTGCAACTTATAGATATGTTTCTGCTTCAACGCACCTGAGTCAAATAATTACATGAGTAGCAGGACCCTGGAGAACCTGACTGGATCCTGAGATTATCCAGCAATTCAGGTGTGCTTGACCAAGGAAACATCTACAATAGTCCCTCAAGGACTGGAGTTTCCCATCCCTGGTCTGTCACATGAAATCCCAATTAAACGAATTTATAGTTTGATGTTGAAACATGAAAAAATGTAAAAGAAAGTGCAAGGTTAGCCATTGATTCCCAGCTTTGATGTTTCTTTCTGAACAAACAGTTAAGACAGAAGAGACCGTCTTCACTCCTAAGCCTCCCTTTAAAGGTCTGTGCAGGGGTGAGGAGGGTGAGGAGGGTCAGCCAGATCGCCGAGTCTCGCATTCAGTGTGGTTTTCGTTTCTGCCGTAGAAGGCTGGACCAGCTCTACACCCTAGCAGGGTCCTGGAGGGTGCATGGGAGCTCACCCAACCAGTCTACATGTGTTTTGTGGATGTGGAGAAATCGTGTCCCTCGGGGAGTCCTGTGGGGGACGCTTCAGGAGAACGGGGTACCAGGCTCCTTGATAGGGGCCGTACGGTCCCTGTATGATCGGTGTCAGGGCTTGGTCCGGTTTGCCAGCAGTAAGTCGGACTCGTTTCCAGTGAGAATTGGATCTGCCAAGGTTGCCCTTTGTTACCGATTGTGTTCATAACCTTTATGGACAGAATTTCTTGGTACATCCATGGTTTTGAGAGGATCCATTTTGTTGGCCTCAGGATCAGGTCTCTGCTTTCTGCAGATGATGTGGTTTTGTTGGCTTTGTCTGACCGTGATCTCCAGCTTTCCCTGGAGCAGTTCACAGCCGGGATGATGATCAGCACCTCCAAATCCGAGAGCATGGTCTTGAGCCGGAAAAGGTAGCATGCCCTCTCTGGGTCGGGGACGAGGTCCTGCCTCCAAGTGAAGGAGTTTAAATGTCTTGGGGTCTTGTTCAAGAACGAGGGAACAATGGAGATTGATAGGCGGATAGCTGCAGCGTCTGCAGTGATGTGGGTGCTGTACGAGTTGATCTATGTTCACATCCTCATCTGTGGTCACAACTTCTGGGTAGTGGACAAAAGAACAAGATTGCGGACACATATGAGTGAAATGGGTTTTCTCCGCAGGGTGTCTGGGCTCTCTTGAAACTCGGTCATCTGGGAGGGGCTCAGAATAGAGCCACTGCTCCTCTACATCCAGAGGAGCCAGTTGGGGTGGCTCGGGCATCTGGTTAGGATGCCTCCCTGGTTAGGTGTTCCCAGCACGTCCCACCAGGGAGAATTAACCAGAAGATAATGGATGGTGACTGTCTTAATCTCTGTTTTCACAGACAGTGAGATGTATCAGGTAGTCACAGGCTGCCTGATGCTGCCAGTTTATCCTGTAGTGACGGATTAAATCGAGGCATAAATTGACGGTAGACCTGTTTTATTTTGACCATGACATGTATCTTGGAAATCTGCTGAAGTTGTACTAATTTCCTGTGTGTTTGGCCTGGCTTTATTCACACACCTCAGTCAGCCTGGTTTCATGTTCCCGAACATTTAAACACTATTTAAACTTTTCACTGCCACATTTTTCCACCACTAACTCGAAAAGCTGTTGTCTGTGCACAACTCAAACACCAGTGGGACTGTCACCGTTTTTTTTTTTTTGTTTGTTTTTTTTTTTTGACAGCAGATCATTTTAGTTTATCTTGACCACATTATGGTTCTCTCAGGCAGCCACATTCCTCTCTGCTTACATTAAGTCTCATAAAGAGGAAACCACAGTTAACTGGTATTTCTTGGCTTGCCTTCAGCTCCCACTGGAATAAGGAGGAATTTGTTTGAGTCTGGTTTTGCACTGTTGTTCATTCTTCTTTTCATCTCTTGGGATTAAATAAAGTAACTTTTTGCCAAGATCTTGTGAATGGTTGTACATTAATTCACCCCAAAAATCAGTGAAATAATAACTGAGCAGCAGCCTTGGCATCCTGCTCCTTTAACAGACTAGTTATTCATCACTGAGAGGTGAGTCAGGCAGCCTAGAATGCAACTTTCTCGAAGCCGTTGAACATACTGTTGAAATGAAACGCATTTTAGCTTCATTTTCAAGGTTTTGACATTTTCTTGAGTGCAACAAAACCTCTAAATTTGATGAATTTACAAAAGGAATAAATAAATAAGTCAATAGCAACGCATTAAAAGGGTGAGAAAAGAGGCAGAGAAAGACAGATAAAAACGTGTTACATGCGCTTTCTGGAATAAATATAGCGTGGCTGGGTGTAATAGTTTGTACCTCGCCAATTTGTGCCAACCTTTATTCAGAGATGGGTGGAGTACCCAAAAACTGTACTCAAGTAAAAGTAGCACTACTTCAACATATTTTTACTCAAATAAAAGTAAAAAGTAGTCATCAAGAAATTACTCAAGTAAGAGTAAAATAGTATTTGGTAAAAAGGACTCGAGTCCTGAGTAACTGATCATAACATGGAGCGCTGGGTGGTAAAGCATTCGCACCATGTAAAGAGGCTTCAGTTGTCCTGGGTTTGATTCCTAGTCTCAGGCTATTTGCTGTATGTCTTCCTGCTCTCTCTCCATCCTCTTTCCTGTCAATTTACTGTTCAATAAAGGCCACTAGTACCAAAAAAAAAATCTTTAAAGAAAAACTTATCATTTGATTTAATATTTGAAAATGATGGAACCAGACAGAAAAATATTAAGTTATGTGCAAATTCTGGCATTTTAACGACTAAAATAAAGCAGTAATATTACAAATGAATAACAATTAAAAAACTGCAAATTCACGTATAAGAAACACTTTTACAAGTCTTTTTTTTTTTTTCTTCCATAAAACCAATACTAACAGTAGGTAGTGCACTTCCAGTCACAGTATCTGCGGTTTACTGTATATAAACTTGTCCCCCAAATGCCTCAGCAGATAGAAAAGGATATTAAAACCACAAAGCTTCTGTACAAACAGGAGGTCTCGCTTTGACATAAACTTTAGGTGTGAGTTTGGTGCATTTTTGGTCAGAACAAGCTTGTTCTTCATAGAATAGAACAGAATAGAAATATCCTTTATTGCCCCTCACTGAGGAAATTCAAGTGTGGCAGCACCAAAGTTATAAGAATAAAAATGTATAAAAAACAACATTAAGAAGAACATACTGTACAGTAAGAGCAAAATTACAACATAAAGTACCATCCAGTTATCAAAACTTGTGTACTCTGATCCAAAGGAATGTGCAACTGAGTAGGATAATTTTTCAAAAGAAATGTACAAAAATGCGCATGTATATTTGCGCATTAAAAAACAACAGACCATGAAAAAAAAACTGTGCAAGCAACAGAGATGTGCAAATATCACCAGAAATGTTTAAAATTAGTCAAATTGTGCAAATACCACCAGAGATGCAAACACTTATGGAGTTTTTTGGGAGCAGTGACCGATGATGGAAGGATCTCCTATAATGCTCCTTTGTGCACCTAGGATGCAGCAGTTTGTCACTGAAGGAGCTCAACAGTTCAGCAACAGCTTCATGCATGAGGTGGGAGACATTGTCCATCAGTGAAGTCCTTCTGTCTCCCACCACCTGCACTGGGCCGAGGGAGCGTCCCAGTGCAGAGCTGGCCTTCATTCAGTGAAGTTCCTCATGGTGGGTAGAGTAGCCATAAATATACTGTTTTATAACAGTGTCGCTTCAAATGTGCTGGAATAGCTACATGGTGGCTGCTTATTGGAAATATAAAATGCCTCATAAAACTGTTGGGCAGCTTAAATCTTTTATTCACCAATAATAAACATGAATTTATGGTGGAAAAATAAAATCTTGTAAAGAACGTATAATTCAGTGGAACGTTTAATGGTATTAAAGGGTATTAAACTTGATTCGCTTCTTATCCAAAGGTGTTGCTGATTACAGTATAATTTAAATGCAAAGCATGGCATTTTAGTCTCTGCTTTTACTGGAACACCCCCCTCACCTCCCATGGTTTTCTGCTCTCATGCAGCTGTAGAAATGCCAGAATTGTGTCTTTTTTGCTTGCATCTGATCGTTTCTCCTTTTTCCTTTGCCTCCCGTAGCTGTGGTCAAGGCCGAGCCTGACGCAATGCCAGGACAAATCCCAGATCCCTCTGTGACAGCAGGCTCCCTGCCCAGCCTGGGCCCGCTGGCTGGGATCTCCGCCACCACGCTGACGGACAAGCTGAGGTTTGGCGATCTCCACGACATCGGAACAATGTTGTCACCCCTGCTTTTCCTGGATACTCTGGGAAAGAGGCCTGTAGTCATCAAAACTGAGGTACAGGACAATTTGAGCGGCTGTTGCCTTTCCAGCTTATCTGATGGCGTTTGGTGCTATTTTCAACCACAAAATAAAAAGATGCATCAGAAATATTCATGCAGTTACTTTAAAAGATTACATATGGCACTTTTTCCACATTTTTTCCAATTAAAACCACAAACGTTTTGTTAGGATTTTATGTAATAGAGCAACAAAAAGAATAATTTGAGTTGGACACCAGCTAAACTTAAAGGCCATTTAATTTGATAGAATTCCAGAGCAAAACAGTCCAAAGTGACTTAAAGTGGAGCTAAGCTGCTATTTTCAGTGCGTTTGCTGCGAAAGTATTGACACTGCTTGAACTTCTTCGCATTTGGTCACATTTGGTCAGTTTCCAACCACAGACCTCAATGAATTGTATAGAGACTTTATGTGATACCCCAAAGCAAAGCAAGTTCAAGATATTTTACAAACAAAAGTGTGCAATGCACATATATGCAGGCTTTTGGAGTCAGTACTTTCAAGACTTACCTTTTGTTGCAATTACAGGTGCACGTCTTTTGGGATATGCCTCAACCAGCTTCACTCATTCAGAGACGGAAGTTTGTCTCCATTTTTCCCCACAAAACAGCTCAAGCTCTGTCAGACTGAAGGGAGAGCATTTGTAAACAAAAATGTTCAAGTCTTGCCAACATTTCTCAATTGGATTTAGGTCTGGACTTTGACTGGGCCATTCTAAAATATGAATGTGGTTTCCTGCAAACCAGTCCATCGTATCTCTGACTGCATTTTTAGGGTTGTTGTCCTGTTGGAAGGGGAAATCTCAAGTCTTCTGCATTTTCTAACAGGTTTTCTTCCAGGATTGCCTTGTATCCGTCTTCCTATCAATACAGTCCAGCGCTCCTGTCCCTGCTGAAGAAGCCTCCCCACAGCGTGATGCTGCCACCATCATATTTCACTGTGAATTCAGACAGATTCAGGGTGATGACATAGCATTTTGTGTTGGCCAGAAAGTTTAATCTTGCTTTTATCTGACCAGAGAACCTTGTTCCTCATATTGCTGTGTCTCCTGCAAGGCTTGGAGCAAACTTTAAGGATTCTTATGGTGTTCTTTCAAAAGATGCTTTAAACTTCTCCACAGCTTTATCCCATTCCTGCCTGGTGTGTTACTCTATTTTAATGAGGCTGTTCGCTAATGTTCTCTAACAAACTCTTTCCAAGACAGTGACGTCCAACAGCTGGTTGCGTGGAATTTTCTTTAGAGGTATCGGATTAAAGGGGGCTCAGTACGTACTGCATGTATGCAATAATTTTCAGATTTTCATTTGTAGGAAATCTTAAAAATCTTTTTTCCGTTTTTCTAAAAAAAAATAAAAACTTCCACTATTTGCATTATTTATTTTATTTTATTTTTTTCATAATTTTGACTGTTTGGTGCAGTATTTGGTTGTTTTTCATTCCAGGGAGTGCAGTATTTCTGATAAATAATCCGACTGGATTAATAAAAGACTTGCCTGTGATTGTCTGGTGGTTTGGTTCATTTACATACAACGAAAGTTGCCAGTGCAGAGAAACTGTGTTGCACGGGAGCAGAGAAACTGAGCCGAACGAGCAGAGAAACTGATCCGTGCGTGAGCAGAGAGCAGCCTGAGTGAGAGCTATCAAGAGTTGAGCACGTGCCAGAGCACTATTGAGCGAGCATTTGTGAGTTTTAAACAGACACGAATCTAATTGCTGTTCGTTCATGTGGATGTATGCGCCCAGATCAGACTCACTGCACGCGCAGATTGGTCACTGTGGGCCCAACCTGGTGGCACAAAGATCACGCCATAATGGCAAGGCAGGCTCTGTGCATGTGACCTATATCAGAAAAAAGTCTATGTGTAACATGTCCGCTCTCGGCTTCTGTAGGATTCAGTGAAAAATTGTAAATCCAAAATTACCGAGTGTGCAATAGACTAAACCTTAATGCTTTTTATATAACTTTATATTAAAGGGCATGTTTATTTTTAATGCTAGTTTGCAAGTAGCCTGGTTATTGCCTTCCGACACAATTCTGCTCAGTTCTCATCTCCCTTCAGTGCTCTGTCTGGGATTTCTCCCACTGAGCTCGATTTTCTCTGGTTGAATTTCAACCGGGCCAATCAGCGAACAGGAGGAGTTGTGAACGTTGATTTTCTGTGCTGTTTTAGAGCTGTAGAATTGCTGGTTCGATAAATCAGTTAAATTACTGTCTTGTGTTGTTTTCCTGTGTGGTTCCATAGAGAGACGAAGAGGAAGAGAGGAGGAAACGAAGGCGAGAGAAAAACAAAGTGGCTGCAGCTCGATGTCGAAACAAAAAGAAAGAGAGGACAGACTATCTACAAAAGGTGACACATGTTCACAGCACTATTCTACAGCTTAACCATTTTATTTTTGCTAAATGTAAAATAACATTCTTCTCTTTAATCTCCCAGGAGTCAGAACGATTAGAGATGTTAAACTCTGACCTTAAAGCCCAGATCGAGGAGCTGAAACTGGAGCGCCAGCAGCTCATCCTCATGCTTAACCGCCACCGCCCCACATGCATCGTCAGGACGGACAGCGTCAAAACCCCAGAGAGTGAGGCGAACCCCCTGCTGCAGCAGCTCGAGGCCAACTGAACAAACACAGACTTTCCTGTCGTTTACATTCGAGGAGAAGCAGCCAACTCGCAGCACTTCTGTTTGGGCTCCGGCTCTGAAACAGAGAGCGATGCTCCACAAAGAGCAGATCCAGTGGGACGGATTCAACAGATCAGTCTCCTCGTTTCTCATTTAATTTTTTTTTCTCATCATTTCTGCATCAGCCATGTCTTTATGACATAAAACAAAAATGCAATGCAGCTCTTGAGGAAAATTACCTGTTATGCAACTGGTCGGCTGTTTTGCAATAGCTTTACTTTTTCTAAAATTTAAAATGAAGAAAAATGAAAATTTCCATTATGCAAAACATTGCTTCATTTAAACTCAGTATTTTAATAATTTCTTTGAGTGATGTCTAACTTTATATGTGGCAAGGGTCTGCACAAATGTTTTTTCAACACAATTTTAATGCTGAACAACTTAAATCAACAGTTTTGATGTTTATGTGAGCAATATCACTTGGATTGTCTTTGATCTCTTAAACTGGATTGAGGAAAACCTACAAAATTAAAAGTTTGACAGAAAATTTAACGGATATAAAATAACTACTGGAATGCATGAACCATTACACATTCATACAATTACAAACACATGAGAAACAAAAACATAATTGACTATTTATAAATCTAAATACAAAATAGCACATTTTTTTCTGGTCCCTATGTTTCTTTTCTATTTGTAAAACAACCAAACCTCTTTTTTATTGTTTTGGCGCAGGCGTCATGTATGCACATATCTATATAGATATATATATACACTCAAACAGTGTTTACATTGTACTTTATTTACTGTTTTCATATTATTACAGCCAGTTATGTTTGTTTTTATATAGATAAATATTTACTTTTGTACATGTTGTTATATAAGCATATAAGCTATCTGAAAAATACAATTTTATATTTCCTAAAGAAATAAAATGTTTAGTTCCTTTTTTTTCTACTATTTTTTTTCTGGTATATTTTCTGCACCAACTTTCAGTTGAATACTGCCACCTTGTGGTAATACTTACCTAATTCCATTAACTATATGAATTTCTTAGTTGAAGAACTTAGTTGAAGAACTGCTGACTGTTCTCAAGCTCACAGTCAGCAGTTTTCTGTTTGTTCACTATTAGTGAGCCCAATAACAAGGCACTGATTGTTTACAACAGCAGAGATTTAAGTTAACAAGTAGATTAACTGGGTCAAAAAGTTACTTCGCTTATTAGGAACAGTATTTAGAGGAACTTTTGTGAGCACAGTTGTGGTTGACTGATAATTAGCGGCGTTTGCAAAGGAAGAGTGAGTCTGCATGTCAATAACTGGAGGGTGAAGTACACCCAAAGTATGGAATGCTAAAAATGCCACAATCCAATCATAAATTTAAAAAGTCTTTAATATTTAACATAATTATCAATGTAAATAGAATTGGAGACATGCAATAAATAATCTTTATTTTGAATGAATAATGAAATGAGATATTGAAATCTTTCATTTAAAAGAAAAAAATTGTACATTTTTACTATATGTATTTATGTCAAATTAAACAGTTTCATAATCTTGCACTGCATAAAAATTTACTAAAATCAGTGAACGAATAACTTAATGACTAAGTCTTTATCTTAATGACAAAATTAAATAATTAAACATGGGAATTCTCAAAATGTAATTTTCAATTTTGACTTTTTTAGAGCAACATGGAACCATTATATTTGATCATATTAGCTCAATTTATTAGATCACAGTCATATCTGATTGTCATTTATCTTTTTCACATTGTTATACTGTGCTTTAAATAAAATTGCAGAAATGTTAGATAATCAATTTTTATCATACAGATATAATTAAATTTAAAAATAAATGAAAAACATTTAAATTACTATTTTTTTTATAATATGTAAATATTTTTACTATGTATATACATATTTTGCAGTGATATGCTGTGCTTTAATTGAGATTGCAGATACATGCATTTAAAAAATAAATGAGGTAAGTAAATTTTTACTTATTGAAATATATAGATAATTAAAGATATATTTCTTATGTTCCTTAAATATTTGATATTTATCTATTTTATGGTCTTCTGACATATTTAATTCCAGATATATGCGTTAAATAACTATGTGTATTTTATCTTAAATACTTGATTCAGTAATTAAATATGAAAGTCACTCAAAATATTTAAATTCATATTTCAAAATTTTGACAAATTATTTAATGATTTAACTTTTTCAAAGTCATATTCTGTGCTCTTAATAAAATCGGAGATACATGCATTAGTCAGTCAATGTTGGATTACATATATTTAATAAATTATTGATATGCATATATTCTGGGTTATTTTTTTATTATATTTGAAAACAAATGTGTTTATTGGGGCCCTTGATGGGATTTTACTATTCATTAATCCTAAAATTCCACATTCAATTACTAAATTGTGTATTTAAAACATTATTTATACACACACACACACATATATATATATATATATATATATATATATATATATATATATATATATATATATATATACCGAGCTAAGATCCTGTGGGACTTCCAGATCCAGACAGACAAAATGGTAATGGCGAACCAACCGGACATCGTGGTGGTGGATAAACAACAGAGGAAAGCCGTTGTGGTGGATGTAGCAATACCAAGCAATTGCAACATCAGGAAAAAGGAACACGAGAAACTGGAGAAATACCAGGGCCTCAGAGAGGAACTGGAGAAGGCCTGGAAGGTGAAGACCACAGTGGTGCCTGTGGTCATCGGGGCCCTCGGGGCAGTCACCCCCAAACTGGAGCAGTGGCTAAAACAGATCCCAGGAACAACGTCAGACATCTCAGTCCAGAAATGCGCAGTTCTCGGCACAGCCAAGATACTACGCAGAACCCTCAAGCTCCCAGGCCTCTGGTAGAGGACCCGAGCTCAGAGGTTGAGAAAGACCACCTGTGGAGGGTGAGAAGGGAATTATATATATATATATATATATATATATATATATATATATATATATATATATATATATATGTGTGTGTGTGTGTGTGTCAAGATTTATTTAAATGATCATAAACATAAATATTTAATTATATTTATTTACTAGATTGTGGCATGCTTGGTCCTCCATATATGCAGGCAGATGATGCAAAAAGAAAAGCTTCAGCGGTGAACAAGCTCAGAAACACAAACCAGCGATGCTCACTGAAGGTCTAACTACTGAGCAGAAGAAACCAGTGAGCATACTGGGAGAAGTGATTACTGGGATGGAAACCAGGTGAAACTAATTGACTGAGTGGCAACAGCTGTTAGAGGAGCAGCAAACTTTGGGGAAATGTACTAAATTAAAGAACAGGTGAATAAGATCAACACTCCTGGGCAGAAACCAACATGAAAGACTTACAAAAACAACATATAATGACATTGCTTGGCTCTCTGCCTTATTGTCCTTCCTTATCTCAGCAGCTGGGAGGAGTAAAAATCGACTGAATGGACTTTTCTGAGAGCTTTTCAGCATTGATTCAGCTCCTGGGCGGCAGGTTAACCTCTGATTAATTCCCCTTTTGCTGAAGAACTTCCTGGCTTTGTTGGGACTTTTTTGGGCAGAATCACGTGGCGTCTCGAAAGTGATACCAGTTTAATTCAAAGTTTTCAATTTGAAGTTCCTTCCTATCCTCGGTGTTTTGTGAAACTGTCCCTCTATACGGGATTTGGTTAAGGACATGAAAGACGACCAGGACACCAAGGAGCCTGGTCCGGATTTAGGTAAAGATGTTGGGATCCAGGCTGACCTCCCAAACGGTGAGTGCGGCTCGGCGCTCCCGACGCGCCTCTCCAAGAGGCGCTGGGTGATTGTGCTCCTGTTCAGCGTCTACTCCCTGAGCAACGCTTACCAGTGGATCCAGTACGGGATCATCAGCAACGTCATCATGAAGTTCTACAACGTGGACGGGTTCGCAGTAGACTGGCTGTCTATGATCTACATGCTCGCTTACATCCCCTTCATATTCCCAGTCACCTGGCTGCTGGAGAAGCAGGGGCTGCGCATCACTGCGCTGGTGGCCAGCGCGCTCAACTGCGCAGGGACGTGGATAAAGGTGGTCAGCGCCCGACCCGACCTGTTCTGGGTGACCCTGCTCGGACAGGCTGCCAGCGCCCTGGCTCAGGTCTTTATCCTCGGGATCCCCTCCAACCTGGCCTCGGTCTGGTTCGGAGCAGATGAGGTTTCCACCGCCTGCTCAATTGGAGTTTTTGGGAATCAGGTGAGTTGATGGAAGAACTTCGGGTAACTGTGCAAAAGGGAACCTTTTTTGAAGCAAACTTTCGACTGAAGTGAGTTTTGATGAGATCCCATAGCACTTATTTCAAGCAGTGGTTCCCAAAGGTGGAGCTCGGACCATGCTAGGGTTTGAATTGGTGAGCGTGGGCTCGTGAGATCTCGAGACACACTGGTTACACTTGGATTTAAAAACTTATGAAAATGTCAAATTAAATCATGATTAGATTGATCATTGTTTTTACAGTATAAAACAGACTTGTGGAAGAAGGAAAAAAAAAAAAAAAAAATTCCAGCTCCTCTGCCTTCTCCCAGTACTAACTGCAGAAATCCACCACTCAGTCAAAAATAACCAAGGGTCTTAATGCTGCCAATCACCCTCAGGTATGGTGCTTACACACTCCACCTTGGTTTCTGCGATGCTAGAGCTGGTTCACTACAACATGGCCTGCTGCTAAAGCTAGTTAGCATGGCCACCGATGAGTGTATAAAGTTTTCCTGGAATGGTAAGTCTGTTTCCCCACAATCAGCAATTTTAGCAGCGCCTACATGAGTGATTGACAGCGCTAAGCCCCTCCTCCTGGCTCTGTTTTAGGTCGGGAGTGGTGCATTTCTTGGGAATAGTAGCTCAGGTAGGAGGTGGAGGAGCTCTGTCTTTTCACAGATTATCTGTCTCATACAAAACTGTCACAGCATGGTGACAGTTTTAACAAATGTGCAAAAAGCATATTTCTGCAAAAGTTACATACAGCAGCTGTTACACTTCTTCTGTGTACTTGGGTATTGAGGTCACGAGTCTCTTCCTGTGTTTTGTGCGGTTAGACCCTTATTTGGAGACTTGACCTAAATCCCGTTTCGTAGGGGCATCCCTCCTCCTGAATCAGAATTGGCTTTACTCAGCAAGTCTGTGCACAGACAAACAAGGAATTTGACTTCAGTTCCTCTTTGCTCTCAATGAAGAAATTTTAAAGTATGAACCTGAAGATGAAAGTCTAAACTGCAGACCCCACATATCCTGGATACGAACAGAGATGTTAGGTGCCCTTTTACCGACCCGAGATGTGTAGAAGTCCTGGATGAAGGGATCGTCCGCCCTCTCTGCAGATATCTTTTCCAGTGTTTAAGTGTAGTTGTAAATTGCCTGGTTTTGAGCCTGTCAGCATTGATTCAATCATCTCTGACTTACTCATAGTTATAACACAGAAATTACATTATATCTAGCAGATGTTTAATTACTCTGGGTCCTGAAAAAGATGTTGCCATAAACTAAAACATAATGAAGGCCTAAAGTAGTAAAAATATACCAAATGTTCAATATTGAGGTATTTAAAAACTTTGATCTTCAGTGATAAACTGCCAGTTTACTGATGGGGGCATGAAGCTGTACCAGAACAGACTGAAAGCACACGGTGACTCTCAAAAGCCTCAACACTGCTGTTTGGGTCCAGATTTTTAAGATTGTTGCTGCCACTACATCCACCCATCCCAATTTTGCAAACCTTTTTTTTTTTTTTTTTAAATTAAAAAAAAAAAAAAAAAAAAAAAAAAAAGTCTTTATTCAGTACCACCATTCAGTCTTCATTGGTAGGAGTCTGTCTGAGTTGCTGTATACTTGATGTTTTTATGCTGTGAAGCACCTTGAACTGCCTTGCTGCTGAAATGTGCTTTACAAATAGACTTTCATTATTTTTACTCTCTGAAGTTCTCAGAATGTCTTATCCACAACCCTTTTCAGGTGTCCCTGAAAGTCTTGGGGGGGGGGGGGGGGTTTTTTTTTTTTTTTTTTTTTTTTTTAAAGCTCAATACCTGGGAGAAAATGACTTAAAAAAAAAAAAAAAAAAAAAAAAAAAAAAAAAAAAAAAAATTCAAGACTGCTTCAGAAAAATAAAAAGCCCCAGAAGACTATAGTTTTGTGCAACAAACTACAGATTTGTCTTTTTCTCATTTGTTTTAAATCATCAGATTTAATGTTACTCCTGCTAAATAAATGATGGTTAACCAGGTTTGTAGGCCTGCACAATTATATTTCAGCAGGCATGTCCAGATCTGATTACGGTCAGACTTCTAAAATCAAGAAGTCATCCAAATAGAACCTGTCTCACAACATGAAGTAGACTAATAATTACAAACTGCATGCTATCCTGCAACAAGCTAAGGAAATTCAAAAAACCAGATAACTAACATCTGTCAGTCTGGAAAGCTTCTCATTTCAAGGCTTTTAGATCATCCACAAATGGGGATCAGGGGTGAGTGTGGTGTGTGTTGTTGTTGTTGTTTGGGTGTTTTTTAAAAAGGGGTGTCCAATGCTTTATTAGAAAATCCTTAACAATGGCCAATTGTTCGTATCAAATTTTAGGAGAAGTTTAGCCCCAAATTGGCACCCTTCATCTTCTGCCTACCTAGGATCACCTAGGCTCAGGTTGGAGAGGGAACTGTTTCGGGTTGTGATCGGCTCACCTTTCGATGTGGAGGAGCAGTGGCTCTTCTGAATTGGATGGCACTCCTCACCTTCATAATGCAGAGGTCGACTGGGATTTCATTGGTTTGGTCATGGTTTTTATCTCGTGACGAATGTCGCTGGACCGGTAATCTAGAGCTTTGCATTTCGGTTCAAACTGCGCTCACATTACAGATGAGCCCTCTCGTTAATAAGATCCAGAGTTACTTGAGCTCCACTTGTGGTGAAGGATGTCCCTTCAGGTGGAGTGGGGTGAGCGTCTCAAGTTTTACTTACACTTTTTTGTAAATGTAAAGTGATCTCCACTTTACATTCACCCTACAAGACCTGATCCGTCTAAAGTATAAGAAAGTATAACTTATTTACTTAACATCTTAAATCAGATTTACTCAGTTGAATTTGATTTAAGTTAAATATTATTTTGCTTCCATTAAATATAATTCATTAGGGCTGAAATGGTTTGTGTTGAATCGATGACTAAATTAGTTGATTTCAATAATCAATTAATCATTAACAGGAGTATACGGGCTTAAAAGGCCATTTGCTGAAAAAACATATTTAGAGCAGTAATTAAGCCAAAACTGTACAAAAATGTATACATTTTGCATTTAAAATAATAAAAAAAAAAAAATTTAAATGTTCAACCCAGAACTCCTTAAGTGACATAGTTTTAGCTTCACCTCTTATTAAGCACCTTTTGCTGTCAACATCAACACAGTGATGAGCTGATCTGTTTTTATTTTTGGATTAAACGATTAAGTCAAGCAGAGAGAGCTGAGCTTTTCAGATGTTGGGGGGGTTTAAAAGCTGCATCCTTTGCTGCAAATGATCAAGCGTTCACTAAAGGAATGCTGTTATTGCATTTTATGCAATAAAATGTTAATTCTCCTTTTTTAAAAAGGAATTGAATTGTTTAATTTATCTAATACTTTTTAAAAAAACTGCAGAAAACCATAAATCTGTGATAATCTGGAGGGGATATAAACATGACGCTGACAAATGTTTTTGCTGTGGTGAGTGAGCCAACTCAACAAACGTCTCTAACACTTTCTGACTGCTCCATTTTATGCACTCGGCCTCAACCCAGCTCTTAAATCCAACACTGTTGTTCAGAAACAGATGATGTAATGTTGGGTGACTGTTTTCTTTTATATTTTCAAAATGATGCATAATTACCTGTGTGGATTTATATATCAACCTCATTGGATGCCGATAGGGTCAGCCAGGTATCGGTTTACTGAGATCAGGGGCTTTCTGCTTATCTTATTCAAACTGCACCCACAAATTCAGTGGTGATCTCCACTTTACATTCAGCAGCTGAGTTTGTTTAGGCTTACTGAAAGGGAGGTGCCAGTCAGATTAGAAGCCATTTGATTACCAGAAAGCAGACGCAAGGAGAAAAATTAGGGGGGGGAAAAAAAAAAAAAAAAAAAAAAAAAAAAGTGAATCCTAAATGATTGTTTACCTGGACTTCCTGCTGGTTTTGCAATGACCATTGACCACTGCTTGTAGATGTCAGTAAAATGCATCAATTTTTTTTAATTTATTTATCTTTTTCTCTGCAGTTGGGTATTGCCATTGGGTTCCTGGTCCCACCCATTCTTGTGCCTAATGTAAAGGATGTCGACGAGTTGGCGTATCACATCAGAGTCATGTTCTACATCAGCGCGGGCGTGGCCACCCTCATCTTTGTACTTGTGGTCATCGGTATGTCTACTCCCCCCACATAAATATTAAACGGGTTCTGTGTTGTAGCTCTGTTTTTGATTAATGTTCCTAAACCGGTCAGTCTTCTGAGGTATTGAAAATCAATCTGATGGATGGATTCTTCACCTTTAATATTAAGTGATCTCTATTACACATCAAAAGAAGAAATGGGAGATTTTATCGATTTCTCTCTTGACTGTAAAATTTACCACTTAAGTTATGACAAAGCTAATTGTTAAGCTTGAGACTCAATGTTAATCTTTTTCCTAATGAGTCTTTAAACAAATAAAATGACGGCTAAACAATCTACACACTAGCACTAAAGGAGAAACTGACATGACAAGAAAATATAAAAATGTCTAAGTTGATTAAAGGTTATAATTTATCAATAGTTTAAAAGTCTCTTGGAAACCTGGAAGATGTTATGGCCTTGTTCTGTGTGAACTTCATGGTTTAACCTCCTAGTGGGAGGAAAATCGGGGGGGGGGGGTCTTAATCCTTCAGTTTCTAAAACCAGAACCATCACAGTAAAACTGAAGAGTGCTTTGCTGGATTGGACCTGAGTCGTCTTAACCAGATTTTAACTCGTGTGGTTCACACCGGCTACAGAGATGCTCATCTTATCCTGCTGTTGTCCACAAGCAAATATGTGCACACTGGTGCAAATTTGACATTTCAGCTTCACACCAGGCTCAGCCGAGACCTCCAAGCTTACGAGCATTCACTCATTATTTCTCTTGTATAATTGCTGCACATTAAACTGTTTGCTTGTTCTGTAGCGTTTCAGGAGAGACCAAAGATCCCACCAACCCAGTCTCAGGCTCGAGCCAGGCTCTCCCGCTCCAGTGACTACTCTTACATGGCCTCCATCTGGAGGCTGCTGAGCAACAAGGCCTTCATGCTACTTGTGATCAGCTATGGTTGGTCCATATTGCTTTAAAATGTTTAAACGCTGCCTTTATATTTATGGGAACCCCTGGCAAAGATGTGTAAAATCTTACAAAACGTGTCTTTTGTTGCAGTAACATAATGTGTGAAAACTTTACAGATGTGCATTTTGGTTTTTATAACGCTCCTAACAATCTCTCCTCACTGTGTGTCATGTAAAGATGAACTTGGTTCTTCATTTGGAGCCATTTCCCACAGTTCCAGTTTTTATATCTGTTTGATTATTGCTCAACTTGGCAGGTAGGTAGGCACGCACGTGGAAGTTTGGGCAAGGAGTTATTTTCTTTGCCATTTCCTGACTGTGAAGATCGGCACACATCTGCCAAACTAAAAATGGCATGTTCTCTTTTCTTTACCATTTTGAACAATGGTTAGCAGAGGAACAGGCAAACGGTCATGGATTATGATTTAAGCTTCTTGACACGAAGTAACAAAGCATAACGAATACTTCATACAAACTGTTTAAACTCATGGTATTGTTTCCTAAGCATTTTTTTTTCTTCTTCCCCCCCCTCCCAGTGATTGAATGAAATTAAAAGTAGAATTTTCTTCCTGAAACTTATAATTCTATTTTAAGACCTTTTAAACATCAGTTTTCATCGGGCATTAAATTTGGGCATTTTGTACTTCAACAGAAAGGTTTAGAGAAGAGACTTTTTAAAATGTGCTACCAGGCTTTTAATTCAAGGTTCCTTGTTTTGTGCAAAAATACTTTAAATGTCAGACCAGTTACTGTGACAGTCATCAGTGTCCATCTTGAAAATATCCCTTTTTGTCATAAATAATTTGTTTAAAGATTTATTTTTAAATCCAAGTAAATGGTTTAAACAAAGCAAAAATACAGAGGGCAGCTTTTCAAACCAAATGGCTTAACTTATTACTTTGTATAAAAACAGAGTTGGATTATAGTGGATTAGGTTTATGAGTCCTTATTTTGCAAAATTTTTCAATAATTTAGGCCTGACATCAACATCCCCAAATAAGACTTGACTTCCTACTGTCCCACTCGTTCTTCAGCTTGCAGACTGGTCCATAAATGCATAAATTACACAAACAGGACTATAAAATGTTTATAAAACATTTTAATATAAAAGAATTATATACATAAAGTCTGTAAGTGATTCAAAAATACAAAAAAAAAATGGAAATAAATAAAATACCAAAATAAATGGAAAAGTAGCAAGAACTTCACCATAGCTGAACTATGTAGTCTTTGTAAAGGGTGCTACAATGATACTGCTATAGCGACATCTAGATGTTGCATAAACACAATATTTCTTTAAAGCTTTTTACGTGCAAAAAAATCTGCATTAATTGATATTAGTATGTAAAAGAGAATTTTCTTGGCATCACTGTGCAGCTTGTGCTGGCTAGATTTTTAGAAGTCTAAAGTCTTGGGACTAAATATGGACAGAAAAGATGTGAGCACCCATTTGGGGTAGGATGTTGATGCTGGACTGAAGTGAGGGGCTACATGCACTACAGTGTTGATTGACTTTCAGTACAGTTGATGGGTTGCTTGGATTTAAAATTATTTTTATGCGCCACACTTTTGGGGCTCAATTTTAAAGGACAAACTTGGAGTTTCTCAAAGGTTTTCAGGTTGTGTTTGAGGGATTTTACATTGAGGTTATTGCTTATGTTTTGTCATGTGATTGTCTCAGAATAATAAAGCTTTCTGTTTTTCTGCAGGGTTGAATGTCGGGAGCTTCTATTCTATTTCCACGCTTTTGAACCGAATGATAATTGAACGCTACCCTGTAAGTTTTTCTCCCAAAAGGCACGACCAGACTTAATTTTATTGCTGAGCAAATTTTATCTGTGAAGCTTTTTTGCTTTTTTTTTTTTTTTTTAAACCACCGAACTTTAAAGCTTCAGGACTGTTGACCCTCACAAAGATAACAGGAGTGAGGGATTTCTGGTGGTTATGGATAAAATGATGGCCGTTTCACAGGTGTCCCATAAATCAGTAATGTTTATGGTTTTCACCTCAGGGTGAAGAGGTGAACGCTGGGAGGATTGGTTTGACCATCGTCATTGCTGGAATGGCAGGATCTCTCATCTGTGGGCTTTGGCTTGACAAGACCAAAACCTACAAGTAAGATCTTGTAAATCTGTTCTTGAAACCTGATGTGTATAAAACTAACAATGAGCCACGCTACTGTAGCAGCTGTGAAATGGTTGCACATGGGCTCAATAGGTTTATCCCTATAAAATACGGTAGCGTAGGGAGACATTCAATATGCAGGCATATTTGCTGGGTTGCTGCTGCAGCTACATCACTCATACTTCCCTTGTGCCACATCAATTAAGGTCCCACTGGGTACAAAATTTGGGAACCAAAATAAAAACTGCATAAAACACAAATGCAAAATTAATACCAGATACTTGTAAATGCAACAAAATTGTTTTGAAATGGTTAATTGAAGAGAATAGAAAATAAAACTGACTGGGCTATACTACCAGACATGAATGAGAAACCCAGTACTGTTTAAGCACTAACGATAACCAACTGAGCTTCTATTATTTAATTTCATTGTCAATTAGTGAGACATGATGACCTGAACTTTAAGTTCATCCTGCCATAACATTTTGGTTGCCAGTACCAAACATTCACACAATCCAAATAATTTGATTGATACAGAATCATATTATGAAGTTTAACTTAAAAAAAATAAATAAATAAATAAATAAAATCTTCTACTACAGTTGCATTGTGGGGAATATTACTGATTTGACAGCCATTAACCATAGGGTAAGTCACAAAAGGTCATTTCTAAAGGAACTGGTTGTTGTGACCAAGGATATCTTGGAAAGTTAAGTGGAAGGTGAAAATGTGGTGGTGAAAAGATGGAGGAATAACTGTATTCTTGAGCTTTGTGAACCAAAGTCCGTTTAACAATTTTGGGGATTCAGAAGGTGGGGACAGCAGCTGGAGTTGGTGCTTCAGCAGCCACCGCAACTGAAACAACCAGAGTGGAGTCGGTCAGTGATGAATTGTGGGAGCCATATAATCTGTTGGTGTTGGTTCACCTTGTTTCATGAAGTCCCAAGCCAGTTTAGCCATCTACTAGAGAATGTTACAGCACTTCATGCTTCCTTTTGCTGACAATATTTATGGAGATGGTGATTTTCATTTTCCAGCAGGAAAACTGCTGCCCACAATGCCGAAAGTGCCAATACCTGCTTTAATGATGATGGTGTCGCTGTGTTTGACTGGTCTGACGAAAACCCCACAGAGAAAATATTGTGAAGAGGAAGACGAGACACCAGACCCAGCAAAATAGACTAGCAGAAGGCCACTGTTAAAATAACTTTGGCTTCCTTAAAACTGCAACAGAGCCACAGGCTAATCATTTCCATACCATGCTGCACTGATTCAGTTATTCATCCAAAAGGAGCCACAACAAAATATTAGTGTATATAATACACAGTACACAGCCATGCTTTGCAGTAGGATAAAACTCCTGTATTCATTTGCTGTGAGCCATATTCATCCCAATTAGTAGAAAACACCATGTCACTGTGATGAATCTATAGTTTTACTTTTTGATTTGACTTCCTGAAAGATCACTCTTATCTAATTTGAGAAACTCTTGCAACACCCAAGAACCTTTAGTTACTCAAGTTGTCATTGAGATCCACTGAGCAATGCTGCAGAACCGTTTTCATACACTTTTAAAGGGGCAGTATGATATAAAATCAGCTTTTTTGAGCTTTATATCATGTTATAACATTATCCCCTCATCAAAAAATACCCAGTGTTGCTTTGGTTCATTAATTCATGTTTAAGAAAACCTTTAATGTCCCATTCGGGAGAATAAAAACACCTGGTGTAACCAAGCACCGCCTTTTCAACAGGGCTCCTCCTTGGTGCTGCAGTCTCCAAGCTGAGCTTTTGCCTTACAGTACTACAACTCCCCCCACCCCCACCCCGGCTCCTTCAGACTAGCGGCAGCAGCAATTAGCGAACACCTGGTGGAACTGCTGGGATATTGAGCTCATCATACAAACTACTCCTCAGTGTAACGCTCTTAAAAACGATGTTAAAGGCTTAATTGGAGAAACATTGTTGTGATGACATGCTAAAGGCGGTGTGTCAGAAAGATCAGGAGCTTCTTAAAGAGACAGAGGCCTAATTTCAAGGCTTTAAATTGCAAAGTCAAATTTCTATTAGGTCATGTTTGTGATATACATTTTTAGAACAATTGAAGGTAACATAGTTACTTGATTATGCTATAAAATGGCACCATATGCCTGGAAAATTCATAATACTGCCCCTTTAAGTAAAAATGCTTAGAGGTTCTTTTCATTGTTCAATGAAGAGAATGTTTTGACAGATTTCTGCAACAGGTGGACTCAGAGCATGAAAACCTTTATAGTGAGGCTACACACTCATGCCACTTGGCACGGAGTTTAAAATAAATTTTTAAAAAACTATAAATCTTTTTTTTTTTTGACAAGAATTATGAATGCTTTCCTCAAAGTAACTGTCTCCATGTATCTTCACCTGTTCGTGCTTCCTGGAATGAGGAACACGATCTACAGTGGCAGGTTGAAATCCTCATTCCTTACATGCCTGTTAGATCCTTCGCTGTCAAAGCAGTTTGGCTCAAGTTTACACTGTGGACCCTCACATTGCCTCACTGTGTCAGACATTCAGTGGACTTTGCTAAACTAACAATGTTTTGCAGCATAATTTACGCATGACTGTGCAAGAGACCTTTTCTCAAAGTAAGCATGTTTTTGCAGGAGATGGTCTGCACCCACTAAAGAATATTGTTTTTAGCTAATATTTAAAGATGAGGGGTTTATTGAGGTATTTTAGACATTTCTTAGTTTTGCCTACTTCTAGCATTTCAACAAAGTTTCCTTTGTCCTTCAAACAAGCATCCTCTACTAAATGCAAATTTCTGTTTTCCTCCATCTTTATCTCTTTTAGCTCAGTTGTTGCTTCCAATGCTCTAAGACTATTTTAATTTGATTTATTTCAGAAATTAATTTCAAAAAGGAAAACTCCTACAGGTTCATTGCACACACGTATATTTCTACTGTTTTTATTTCTGCTAGGTTGGGTGATGAGGACTTAATCAATGAAAACTTAACATGAGCTCCAAAAAACCCATTAGGAAGTTATAAAAGTGCAAAAAGGGATTTTTAATACAGAAATGATCATCACTGATGCTCTCCACAAGGTCACTGCTGAAGAAGTTGGCTGTTCGGAGAGCGAAATCCAAGCTTTTTAATGGAAAATTGAGTGGTAGGAGAAAGTGTAGGAAAAAGAAAAAGGTGCATAACAAACGGCAATATTCTAGATTGGACTGAAGTAGAGGGCATTCAAGCATTTAGGAGAGATTCACAAGGCCACCTTTTTGTTGTTTGGGTTTATTATCATGGATACATAGTTTAATTTATTAAAAAATTAAAATTTTCAATATCGTGGATGCATTTTTTTTTTTTTTCCCATTTTCATGGGCTAGACCTCGAGTTTAGCTCATGGAAAAAGCCTAACCTTACCCAAGTTTAATGAATGGGTGCAGTCCAGTCTGCTTTAAGTCACTGGAAATGATTGGTCTGATTTTATATACTAAAAAATTAGAAGTGAAAGTCATGGTTTTTCTTAAAAAGATGTACTTTTTGTTGGACCTTACATTCTTTTTCCTGTTTTTAGCAAGATTTTAACTGGTCACCATTTCCAAATATGCTTTGAAAAAGTGTCAGTCTCAACCAGCCTTGTGCTGGGGAGTTAAATTTGCATTTCTCTCGAATTGTGGTCAGCTGCTACACAGAATCATTCAAAGACCTCAAATGGCACTGGAACACTCCTGGTTTAATTCTTTGGAAGAGTTAAATTAAAAAAATAAGAGTAAATTAAATTGGTTATTTGTACCATTTAATAAATGGCTCTGAATTTTTAAATTGGATATCCATATTACATGTATGGAATAGCTTTTAAGCTATTGCTGGATATTCTTGTTTTGATCATCTGACATGCACCAAAATGAGTCTTTGTAATGACCGGGCTTCTTTTAAACATGCTGCATCTGAACAGTCTTAGTTTTGAGTTCTCAGCATGTCTCTGTGAATGTTGGGTGTATTTATTACGCTTTTGAAACGTCTTTCCTCTCGTTCCTGCAGACAAACAACCCTGGTGGTGTATATCCTCTCTCTGGCTGGGATGCTGGTTTACACCTTCACCCTGAACCTGGGGCACCTCTGGGTAGTGTTTATAACTGCTGGAGTCCTAGGGTAGGTAACCCTGCGGGATGAACTGAACCGTGGCTTTATTGTGACATTTGCTTAGTGTTAATTAAACCCCTCCTTTTACTTGGGTAAGAGTAGCACTACTTATATTTTTACACGAGCAGAAATAAAAAGCAGACATCCAAAAAATTACTTTAAAAGTATTTGGTAAAAAGACTAAATACTCTGTAAATATTTGATCATAACATCTGATTTTATTTTGAGAAAATGATGTAATTGCACAGAAAAATATGTGCAAATTCTGGTATTTTGAGGGAAAAAAAAAATCTATATAAATTCAGGAAGAGGAAGCAGTTCAATTCAGTTTATTTATATAGCACAACACGTCATTTCAAGGCACTTTACAAAAAAGTAATTTCAGTCTTATCATGCATACCTTCTAATTGATTCAAGTGGCCAAACAATGCATCATGTTCAGTTTATTTTTTCAAATTTGTTACATTTCTAAGGAAACCCAGCATGTAGCAACAGTAAACAATTGCTTGTGTTGTCGTTGACTTTGCAGGAATCCCTCATACCGTGCATAAATATTCACCCTCTTTAAGTCGGTATTTAGTAGATGCACCTTTGGCTACAATCACAGCACAGTCTGTGGATGGGTGTCAGTCAGGCTGCTTGTCTGGGCGCTGCAATTTTACTCCAGTCTTCCTTTCAAAACTGTTCGAGCTGACAAGTTGCATGAGGAGGATCGGCTGTGAGCGGGGGGGGGGGGGGGGGGGGGTTTTTTTTTTTTTTTTTTTTTTTTTTTTTTTTTTTTTTTTTTTTTTTTAATAAGTCCAGGCACAAATTCTCCATCGGATTGAATTCTGGGCTTTGACTGGGCCACTTCAGAACATCCAGCTTGTCTTCAAACCACTGCTGTGCAGCTTCAGCTGGATGCTTCGGATTGTCTTGCTGGAAAATAAATGTTCTCTGAAGCCATGGTTCTCTTTGCAGATGGAAACTAATTGTCCTCCAGGATTTCCTGATATTCTGGTTCATTCATATTGCCTTCTAACTTTTCAAGCCTTCCATGGCCTGCTGCTGAGATGCATCCCCACTGCATGATGCTGCCACTGTCATGGTTCGCTGTGGAGAGGATCTGGTGTCTACCAAACATACTCTTGTCTGATGGCCCAAAGAACTTTCTTCCTGTTTACCATTGAGTCTCCCCACGTTTTTTGACAAATTCTAGTCGTGCCTTGATATGAGTGTTCGTCAGCATTGACTGGTGAAGAACCTGGGCAACAGCTGTTGTCTGCAGAGTCTCTCCCATCTTGGATGCTGACGCTTGTAAATGTGAGGACGGCCTGAACCAGGCAGATTTACACATGGGCCATATTCCTTCAGTTTCTTGATGATGGATTTAGCTGAATTCCAGGGGATGTTCAGGGCCTTAAAGATATATATATATATATATATATATATATATATATATATATATATATATATATATATATATATATATATATATATATATATATATATATATATATATATATATATATATATATATATATATATATCTCCATTTCCTGAGTTATCCTTTTCAGTAACCTTTTCTCTGATTTGCTTGGAGTGTTCTCTTGTCTTCATGCTGCAATCACTGGAGACAAAGTCACTGCACTCGGCTGATCTCCATTCCACTCATTGTGCCTCTGAGTTCGGTCAGTCACTTTAAAGGGGGTGAATATTTATGTAGTCACTTGTTTTTAAACATTTTTATTTAATGTTTTGTGGAAATCTGTTTTCACTTTCACATTAGTGATTTATTTATTTTTGTAATTTCCTTTTGTTGAACATGATTTTGTAAAAGCAATAAAAAGGTAAAACATCTGAGGAGGTGAATACTTGCTGTGTATTCCCTTGATCAGCAAAATGGCACATCAGGCTCAGCAGAACAATGAAACTTCTTGCACAAACGAGAAGTCTTACTTTGACAAGCTGTGTCTGGTGTATTTTTGGCTCATCATTTATAATTAGATAATTATAATTCGTGAAAATATCACCCATGTTAAAGTAAACTGTACAGTGCAGTAAAACTACTCTAAGCGGAACATTTTCTCACTCCAAATGCTATCCTTGCAATTATTGCTCTTTTTGGTAAGATGATTGAGCTTATAGTTTCCATAGCAATTCTTGTCTCTCTTTTTCCCTATTTCTGAAAAAAAGTTGTACTTTTCTGTCGGTTAAGCGGTTTCACAGGTGATCACATGACTGAGGCTGAAACTGTAGCAGAGCAGAGTCTTTTGAAACTTTTAGTTGACTTTAATTTGAGCTTCAGTTTTTTGTATTCTGCAGCTTCTTCATGACAGGGTATCTCCCTCTTGGCTTTGAGTTTGCAGTGGAGCTCACCTTCCCAGAATCTGAGGGAACCTCATCGGGTCTGCTCAACTGTTCAGCTCAGGTCAGCTATCGTTGGCACTGATTAACTGCAGAGTTGCCTTCTGAACACATGACGTATGTTTACTTTTGGGCCATAAACATTTATTTAACTGTTGTTGCAGATCTTTGGAATAGTTTTCACCATCGGTCAAGGAAAGATCATCGATAAATGGGGAACTTTAGCTGGAAATGTCTTCCTGTGTGTTTTTCTGCTAATAGGAACAGTAATGACAGGTGATGCACAAACATCAATATCATAATGCAGCAACACACCGCAGTGGCTTGATTGGTATTTCATATTGATAGACCAACAAACAGTGGCACATAATGCAGTGAAAAACAAATGTATTTTATAAATAATCTGAAGTGTGTGTGTGTGTGAACACCAATTTTCAACTGTGTGGGGAGCTGTAATCTATATCAACATTAAACTAAACAAAGGGGGGTATTTATCAAATGAGTAGTTGAATGCAACTGGTCCTGATGACTTTTTAAGGATATCCTAGTAAAAGTAGGTGAAAATATGTTCATTGCACACTTTCACTCTTATTTGAAACATTTTAAACACCGTGTCTCCTCTTCCTTCTAGTTTTCAGTTGTGCAGATCCTTGTGTTGGTCTTCTGCACATCATCCCAACAAAGTACATTAAAGTTTGCAGTTGTAACATGACAAAATGTTAAAGGCTATGAAGATTTCTGCAAGTCAGTTTTTTTTATCTCCTTGACTAAAAGCTGTATGTATCTTGGATGTTTGCTGCCCCCTAATGGCTTAATTTAAAGCAAATCTGTGAAAGTTGCCTGGGCAGTTTTTGTTTTGAATACTTTTAACTTTAGATGCTTATACATAGTTCATTCGTGAAATAATTTGGGTAAAATTGTTTTCAGTGAAAACCACCAGCTTTTGGTATTTAGATCCGTGTTTTTCTAAATGCTGACTGCAAATCAGTTGTCAGGTTAAAGTTCTTGCACGGTTAAAATTTGTACAGCTATCTTGAACACCAATATAAAGCTGCAGAACCCAATAGTCATTTGTTTGCCACATTCGTTTACATTTGAGAACATGAAAATGACATAATCTGCTTTTTTTTTTTTTTTTTTTTTTTTTTTTTTTAAAAAAACACTGGCATCACATTTTAAACGTTTAGCCGACCAGCATAATGCTTCTGTTTCTCACAGGATCCATTAAATCTGACCTCTGGCGGCAGAAGGCCAATCAGCAGGCTGAGGTGCAGAGAGTGAGTGTAAGTATACGTGCGTGAGATGCATAAAGTCTGAAATGGGGATCGTTCCTGTGAAATGGAACGGCTTTAGTCTCTGATGCAGTTTCTTCTGGCTGCAGTTTTTTTTTTTTTTTCCTCACTGCAACATCCTGCTGGCTGTTTTCTGGGGTTTCTCAACTGCAGGGGTGAAACTTTTGTGTTGGTCTGTCTAAGCCTTTAAAATAAGCACAAACCTCTTGTCTCTGCTTAAGTGGCAACTCCAACTGTCTTTTATCGATTACATGGTTATGTTTTGCTTCAGAAATGGCACCTCTTTCTAAACTTTCAATGTGCAGCTGACTGCTTTCAGATATTTGGTAACTTATAAATTAAAGGTATATCATAATGAGAACAAAATTTTATTTATTTCAGTAATTCAGTTAAAATCGTGACTCATAAATTCATCACACACAGTGATTCCTAAAGAGTTTCTATTAACTTTTGGTTATGGCTTGCTGCTAAAATTGGTCTGGTGTAATATTCCAATTTTCTGAGAAATTCGAACAAATTTTATGGTCTTAAAAAAAGTGACTGATTTGGCAGTCAGTGACACCCTCCACATTGAAATTGGACAATCAGCAGAGATCTTTTTTGTGTCTGAATGGTTTTTCTTTAATGGAAGCTGAGTGGAAAGAAAAACTGTGGTAAGGGAGCACAGGCAACAGGGGAAGCTACAGCTTTGAGACGATTGGGAAACAAAGCCAATTCAAGAGTTTGGGGGAGATTCACAAGGCTGGGACTGGAGTCAGTGTTTCAAGAATTACAACTCTGACATTCCTTGTGTTAAGCCCCTCCTGAACTAGAGATCAGAGGCATCCTTCCTAGGCCAAGGAGAAAAAGGACTGGACTGCTGCTCAGTGATCCAAAGTTCCCTTTTCAGATGAAGGTAAATTTTGCATTTCATTTGGAAATCAAGGTCCCAGCGTGTGGATGACGAGTGGAGAGGGCACGTTGTCAACGTTGCTTTAGCTAGTCTGAGATTTCTATAGTCTGTTATGACTTCGGGTGTCATGTTGTGCTGGTGCTGCTGTCAAGTTTTATGGAGATGCACATTTCATTTCTAGCAGGATTCGGCACCTGCCCACACTGCCACAAGTACCAATACTTGCTTTAATGACTGGCGTCACTGTTATATTGACCATCAAACTGGTGTGACGTAAACCCTGTAAAGAGTCTTTGGAGGATTGTCAAGCAGAGGATACCAGACCCAACAATGATGATGGTGAACTGAATGTCGTTATTAAAGCAACCTGGGCTTCCTGAACACCTCAGCAGGGGCCTACACTGACTTCCACTATCCTAGGCTGTAATTCATTCAAAAGCATGGTCCATAGACAGACATATCAGTGGACTGAAATCTCAATACAACGACCTTATGTGCCTTACCCTGCTAGAGGTTGTTGATTGTCTGAACAGTAGAGGTTGGCATATTAATACCAAGTCGGTATCAGTATCGGATTGATACTAGCGTGATAAGATTGATAATGTAGTTTTTAGATTATCTTGAATTTTTTTTTTTTTCTCAACTCCACCTCAATAGTTTTGATTTTCTCAAATTATATTGACTTTTGGCGCTTTGTTTTGAGAAAAAAAAAAATACATTTTGTTTTTCTATGGTTTCTGTTTATCATGTTAATGTTAAAGTATTTCGTAGACAAACTTTATCCAAATTATGTCCAAGATTTTAACAAAAAATTCAAAGGAAAAAACCACAAAAACAACTAATGGTCAGAAGTTTGCTATATCAAACAAAAATGATGAAGTATTGGTATCGGTGATACTTGCCCTGTGTTTACTTGGTATCAGATCAATACCAAAATATGCAGTATGGCACAGCTCTGTTGAACAGCTGTTCTCCTCATGATTGTGCAACTCATAACATTTCAATGAAATTTTCAAATTTTGATAACCTGGAATAACTTTTTTTTTTTTTTTTTTTTTTTTTTTCCTTTTGAGTAGTAAATCTGTATAGTTGGTCTCACTTTTTTGAGCTAAATTACAAAGAACAACTTTTCAGTGATACTGTATTATATGGTGTCATGCTAATTCAATGACATCCAAAAAAGTGTCATACAAAATTGTCTCAAAACAAAAATTACTGGCACCCTGCTGCTTAATTTTTTTTTTTTTTTTTTTTTTTTTTTTTTTTTTCCCCTCCCCCATGGGGGAAAAAAAAAAACTGTTGAAAATCTAACCTTAAGTCGCTGTTCTCTGCATCTTACACTTTAATACAAGCATGGCTCCTATCTCTCTCCTCCCCCCCTCAAATCTGGATTAAAAACACAGCTCTGACTGAAAACACCTCCACACCTGTTGAACATAAGGTCAGATTATTTTGTCAATTGGTAAACTAGAAAAATGAAGCTGCAAATTATTAGACTTGAATTATTCTTGAAATGTAAGTTTGATCATAAGTCTGCTGCAGTTTCCTTTGTACAAAGATCTTAGAGGTCTTGTGGACAGGCTGCTGGGAGTGCAGGTGTTTCTGGAGCCGGTGGTGAAGGTGATGTGAAGGATAAAGGTGACCCTCAGATCTTTGATTCTGGAGCTATGATTACAGCCTACAGAGTCCAAGACGACCGTGCAGGACTACGGAGCCACAGCATGCAACGGCAGTCGTGACATAACCTCACAACTTCACAAAAACCTAAACAGATGTGACAGCAAGGTAGAGGCACATGCACCCCCCCCCCCCCCGGAACCTCCAGGGTATGAAACTATGGCAAACTGCAGCCCTTAAATTGAAATATTACTGTTGATGCACACAGAATTTAAATTAGTGTTTGTTCTCGCTAAACTGCAGTAATGCTTGTCTGTCCATGTTTCTTCCAGAAGATGGCCACTGACGTTCAAGAAGGAGAGGAAATTATAAGTTGGGATGACGTCTCCTCAGCAAACCATGAAGAGATGCAACAAAGTCTTAAACACGTCAGCATGTGCAAACATACAAAAATAACCACAATGCAAAATGCTGCTGTGACAAGTGAGTTCATGGAGACTCCGTGACAATGCTGGACACCCATCTTTGATTCTTCAGTTTTAAAACTTCTGCACCTACTGTACTGATGCGCAACAGAAAAATCACATTAGGATTTAAAATGCAACTTCTAAACCGACCTTTGCACACATTTGAAATGCAGTTTCAGAAAATGCATCAGTTACAGTTGAGACATTTTATGTTGTATTTTTGTGCAACAGTTTCTTTTTCTAACTCTAAGCTTTCCAATGGGTTTCTTAATAACAGCTTTTCATTGCTTTTTAACATTAATATTAACTTAAAAAGTGATATTCAGTGTTTCCTGATACTGAACTTAAGTGTTTACACTGGTGAAGGTGCTTATTTGTGAGTTCCGTGTTTTCTAAGAGTGATCTTAAATGCAGACTGTATCTGGGAAATGCTTCACTTAGAGTCAGGGTCATGGCTCACCTGGTTGGTATTCTGCTGATTATAAATACTGAATTGATGCCATGCATCAGAGTACAATTACATAGGTCAGTTTTGTCCTCATTTTTACAAGAAGATATCTGAATCAGCTTTAAAGAATATCTGGAAGATGAAGAATGTTGGCACTAACAAAGATGGGTGGAAAAGAAAATTTTACATTTTGCACACAATTGTCTTTTATACTTTAAAAATAGAATGTGCAAGAAGTAAATGTAGAACTTCATCTTGAATGTCTGGAGCAATTTTGTACAGCAACTGGAGTGTCATTATGAAACTTGTAAAAGCTAGACTGTATGAAGGAGCCTGGCTGGATAGTTGGGGGAATGGATTGCTGAATGCATGGACAGATGAATAATAGAGGGACAATACATGAATTGACTGGCAGATGCATTGATGGACTGGACAAATGGTAGTGGGATCAAGTGATGGAAAGATGAATGGATGGGCTCATGCATAAATGGGTTGTGTGAAGAGATGGACTCGCATAGATGAATGGATGGTTTGACAAATCGATAAATGGACAGACTGAAGGATGGGTAAAGGGATGGATGGAGAAATGAATGAGTGGAGAGATGAGTGGATGAATAATGGGCTAATCAACTGACAGTGCATTGATATTGATTTACAGGTTCATTGATGAATAGATGAACAATGGATGGTGGGCAAACAAATGGCGCAATGGGTTTGACGGCTGGATGGGTACTAAGAATGGCGAATAGTGTGGAAATACAACTATTTTTCCTTACTTTGTCCATGTTTGTGGAAAATGCATACATTCCATATTTTTCCAGAATGTGTAGGAATATTACATGGTTTCCGCAGTAGTTCTGTGGCAGTGAAATTATTGAGGCATCTTATAACTATGTACTATGACACTGCCAAACATTTACTGCAAGCATTTAGGGTTTTTGTAGGTTGCATTTATGTTGATGATAAATATTTCTGGGCTGTTATAAGTGAGGTTTGTTGTGTGTTTTTTTTAATTTGCACTCATCTCTTGATTATATTTCTGAATCATCATGGGCCTATCAGTAAATTAAAGCTTTTATTGCAGAATTTTAATTTTCAAAACATTTTTCAAAATAAATGATAAAAATATTAGCTTTGGGAGGCAGCAGTCAACAAAACGAGTTCAAATGACCACAGAAAAACATGACACGGCTGTATCGAAAAGGAACGGAGAGGCAACAAAATATTAATCTACAATATTTAAATTTCCACCAAAAACGGGTCACAGAAGCCATAAGTAAACTTTGATTTAAAAACAAAATCAGATGGAAATTGAACAGACAAAATGAACCATAAGGTGGATTTAACAGATATTTTAGGATGGGGGGGGGGGATGATACAGCACCATCAAAACAAGGACAGTGACTAGAAAACAAAGTGCAGGAAACTGCATCAAAAAAGAAATATACTAAAATGGGATAAAAAGTCAAGCAAACTCATAATGCAAATGTTCATGATTTGAACAACCAAATGTTTCATGAGGAATCAAATTTGGTCAAACACCCAGCTAATTAACCTTTTAATAGAGGAATTTGGTTAGTGTATCCTGAAGGACATCAATTTTATATTAATTTAAAGAAATAAAACCATAAATGCTGGCAAAAATGTCAAGTTTAATTCAAATATCGAACAACATGGGCGATAATTGCCCAAAAATAATGCAAAAAAACACCTTCAGAATCAAGGTGTCTGAATTGCTCTGCTGATAAGCAATAATTTTCTCTTTATTGGTAGTTTTGTAAAACCTCAGTTTGTTTCAGAGGAGGTAAAAAACCTTCAGGTGTGTGTGGAGAACACTGTCTTACATTATGTAGATGTGATTCTTTGGAAAATCTGAACTGTTAAAAAATGGATAGTGAAATAAAGTGGGGAAAAAAAATACTGAGCACAAACTGACACTATATGGCTTATAATATTGCTTTTTGAATGTGAAGTATGGTAAAACCAGAACATTCCCCACTACTGCACTGTCAATAAAATATATATTTATATAAAGGATGTAAAGTGTGAAATATAAAATCTCTCAGTAAATCTAAGTGTGCACTTCTTCCTTCCTGATGCAACAGCTGGCACACAAGGACCGGTCCAAGCCAGCGTGCTGGTGGTGGATTCGGCCAATAGGCGGAAACTAGTTTCGCTTCTTCTGCCGCGCTCCCACTTCCTCCTGAGTCTCTGGAAAGCACTGCAATCCAATGAGCATTCCTATGATGGAAAAACCTGGGAAACACGAGATGAGATGGAATGCCTCTCAGACACGTAACTTAAATATCCAGTCCAAATATGTTTCAAGGATAAAAATCCTAAATACGAGAGGTAATTATTACTCCATACTTGCAACAATGAGTGGTGCCATCACTCCAATAGTCAGTGGTGCAGTTTTGTAGATGAATGCCTCAGACAGAAAGTGACCCAGCGCCAACACAAATGTCCATAAAGTAATGTGATACAGCCTGTAGGAGACAATATGTAACAATATAAACATAATATTGTAAATCAAGAGCAGGCAGAAGCTTTAAAAATATAACTGGTTAGCTTACGTTCTGTTCTGAATATCAATGGCACAGGTACAGCGGATGATCGATGACAACAACGTCCAAATACCAAATGTTCGAGCTTGGAGACCATTTACTAGAGTAAGTTGGGGAAGCATAATAAAGCAGTCACTATATTAGGTATGAATCTTTTTAAGTCTCTTATGTTTTTGATTAGTTACATGATCATAAAATTATATAATTTGCTGTTTTAATCAACCTCTGCCAGTTCTATCTACGGTGATGTTGAAGAAATTCAAACATCTCAAATATTCACTTCTTTTCAAAGAAATGTTCAGACATGTCTAATTTTTTTTATTTTTATATATAGATAGAGAAAAGAAAGTGACTGAATTAAATTTAAACAAGGAAAATTAATCTTGGTTTTTTTACTCAAGATGCAAATGTGTTTTCTGGCTCAGAAAAAGTGAGGACCCCCTAACTTCTCCAAGGTGGTGTCAACCCCCCTGGTGGAAATGACTTTAGAGCTGTGATTCTTGAAATCATTTTACAGTTGCTGACAGAGGATTTTTTTTTTTCTTCTTTTTGTTAATTTGTATTGTGTATTTAATGACACATATTTTATATAATATCAATATTGATCATGTAATATATATTTAATACTATATTATTTTTATATTTTTTTATGTTAAGTCATTTTGGTTTTAATTAAATACAGTTTAATGTCTTTTGAGAAGTTAAGTTGGCATTATTAAGCTGAGCATTGAGTATGACAAAATAATACTGATGTACTTTAAAATCAAATATTTTGAAATCAGTGTCATTAGAAAATTTAAGTCTGTCACCATTCACAATAGAATCATTTTGTGCATGTCACACAAACATGTCCTCTGTTCTTGTGTCCAAATAACTCATATACTCAGCTGTCAATATTATTCCAGAAGTCATTTTCTTGTCTACATTCCTATGAACTTTTATATCACCAAAAGCAAAAGCTCATAGGTTCCGTGATGATATTTTTGGATACTTCTTTTAGCATCTTGCTGTCTGCTCTCTGGGTGAACTTGCATGGAAGACCAGACCTGGGCATACTGGCAGTCCTCTTGAATGTCCTTCACTTGTAGACTATTCTCTGTATTATGCTAGATTTCTAATTGTTTTGAGATCTACTTAAATCCTTTTGCAAACGCATAAGCTGCTAAATGAGGTGTCAACATTTATTCCTCAATAGAAATCTAATTATAGAACATTTTGACTTTCATTGTTTAATTTGTTTGGTGTTGATATTTCAACATAAATTCTACCAACACGTCTAAATATCATACAAAGACACACAGGCTGTGCTAATTTTTCCACACGACAGTAGAAATACTCACCAAACTCTGGTGTTCCCGTGTAGAGCTTCTTTGAGAGGAAGCTGTGGTCCCTGAAGCTCTGGACGGTGTTTCCCATCGCGATGACGGACACCATCACCAGCCAGCTCCGGAGGACGTTCAGAAAGCGGCTCATGTTTGCAGTCGGTGACGCACCTGTCAGAGAGTCCGTCGGCTCACAGCAGGGCAGGAAAGCTCAGACTGCAGGAGCGACCGAGCGGCTTAAAACGCACACATTCAAGGTCAGCTGTCAGGAGATTACTATCATTAATGTCTCTAAACAGGCTAATGTTGACGTAAACACGTCATTGAGAAAAAAAAAACATAAAAGAAAACCGTAGTTACCCACCGGCGTTAGCCAAACTACAGCGTCGTCATGTTTCTAAAAGACAATCTGGCAAGACTAAATATCAAACATCACAGGAGGACTTGAGCCAACAGTATTCAGCTCCGTTTGAAACGGTGACTTTTCCCCAATCTTTGCTCACAGGGTAAGCCAATAACAAGCCTCCAAAAATGGCTCCATTCAATCGAACCATTATTGTGATTGGTCTAACTAAACCTTAAGGTACCGCCCATTTTCCTATCCGGACCAATAAAAATTCGCCCATTCTTGTCGCGTCTCGACAGCAAGTTAGTCTTTCTGGACAGGGAAAGGGCTAACTGATGGGAGTGTCGCTGCACGTTTGATCACACTGTAATATTTAATTGCATAATTTTGGGGTTTGGCTTGAAACATGGGCTTAAATTATCCTTTAGCGATGATTTACAACAAAAATTGTCTAATTAATTTTGACTGTTTAAAAAAAAAAAAAAAAAAAAAAAAAAAAAACCCATACAGCAAAATCTATATCAGACGTACACAGTTCAAAGGGTCTTTTTAAGGCATGAAATATAAGTAATTTTCAGATTTTGATAGGTGTGGAAAAGTTAAAAAAAAAAAATAAAAAAAAATTGATGAATATTTGTTCTTCCAGCCTTTGTTTTATGTTTGTCCATTCATCACTCTGTCTGTCAGTGGCTTTTCCACGGTCCACATTTAAAGTCTTCTGACTGTAGGCTGCCATGAACGCGGGTGTTATGGTTCTTTTATTTAAACAATTTACTCTGGAAAGTTAAGTCTGGTTTAATTCGTGTTTTGCTTATTCATAAAGACCAAAAAGTGGGCTGAAACCATAGTAAAACAAACTGTCTGGCCACAACATTGTTGTCAAGATGTCTTTGTTTGCTTTGTAAAATTAAAAATGATTCTATAATTCTAAATGATCAGGCTACAATGAAAATATTGTAAAATCAGAAAATAAGTAGCTTTAAAACATATCTTCCATTTTATTTATTTATTTATTTATTTATTTTTTTTTAAAGAGTTGCAGTGGCAAGAAAAACTACGAAAGATGATACACATTCACATCTCTGCACAAATGACATCTCTGTCATTGAAGCCGGTTGCTCCCAGGTGCCTATCTACATTAAAGTCAGACTTCTGAGAAAAAAGTCCAAATTCTTTTTTCTCTTCAGTGGCCCAGTTAAAATGAGTATGTTAAACACCAACACAAAATGGCTGAGTAGAATAAAAGGATGGCTTTCAAAAACCTTTTTGATGCAGAAATGTGGCCTTAATAAAAGGTAAGTTAAATACCTGCTTAAATAACGTTTTCATTAACTGTAAGCGGAAAATCATGTTTAACATTTAAGACTTGAAACATCAATCTGTGTGTTACTGAGTCATGTCCCCTTATCTCACAATTTTATTAAATGAAATAAATTATTTTTTCAGTCATAATCTCATTTATGAATGGGTCTGTATTAGAAATATTCAGCAGGAGCTACTTGTCTCTCTAAATATTGCGCATTGAAACTATTTGGAACTATTTTTACATGACAATCGGATCTGATTTCATGATGTGAATCAAATTCAAATCATATAAATTAAAAAAAACATTTACATTAAAATCATCATTTCAAAACGATTTGGCAACATTCCCACCTCTTACAAAACGAACAAGTTTTTTGTAGATTTCGTTTAAAACAACACCTGCTGTAATGGGGGGAGGATTAACGGTTAGTTTAAACGTTCCTCACTTGAGCAACCGTTGTTATCGAGTGCGCATGCCCACTGCTCTGTTGCTACTCAGTTGTTGTAGTAACCAGGAAGATTAACGGCGCTGTGATGCTTCCGCCAGCTAGTTAGCTGTTAGCGTTTCTGCACCGGAAGGTACGGGTAAGTTTATATCAGTATACATTTATTCTGAGGTTTAAAAATAGTGTTACTTGGTTTTACATCTAAAGTGACTGGTTTGGCTGGTAGCAGCATATAGTATAACAGTGAGTGCGTGCCAACGTCTTATATATGCTGTAAGAGGATTTCATTACCGCCTCAGGCAGATTTATGAAGGTGTTATTATCTTAGTATGAGCTGATTTATACAGAGTTTTATGCTTAGTGAAACGAGTGCTACTACCGTATGATATGTGTACGGACCAATGTAACCGCCACTGTTGTCGATAGAACAGCTTTTGTTGCTGCCTGGGGGATTTCACCGGATAGTCAGTCTGACTTTGATGGGAAAATGCCAACCGTGGTTCGGGAGAAGCAGAACTCAGAGTCTGTCTCGGAGGACGAGAAAGGGTAAGTTCAGAGCTCTTCTTCTGCTGTTTGCTGCACTTTAAAAACAATAATAGCAATCTGCTCTAGAAACTTGCTGTGGGATTTTTTTGTGGTGTGGAAGCGAATGTAATGTAATGCTAAGATAGCAGTAAGTTTTAGACTGAAATGTAAAAACTCTGAGCTCTGTCTTTTTATGCTGTCATTTTTGGGACAGCTTGTGTGTTGGTGTGAAAGAACAGCCAAATGCAGTTGATGACAATCTAAGCAACACTTTTGTCTGTTAGAACACAATGTAGCTAAACTAATTATCAATCTATCTTACATTATTTGCATAATAATCTATGTGTAAACATTTGGTGGAAGTGGGAGGCAAAACGATGCAGTATCTGTAATACTATATTTAAATGCCACTCGTCCCATTTGGATCTAAGCACTTTGTGTTGTATGTATTACATAGACATGGGCTGGTTTCTGATAACAAGGTATACAAAGGTTTTAAAAAGTCACAGTTTCAAAAAACATAATTTTTGATTATACCTTTCCTATGGTTTAAATTCCTTTCATGAGATGCCATAGAAAATGCTGGAGTGACAAGAGTTGTTTTTTTTGTTTTTTTTCCTGGCTATTTAATAACAGCACCCCTCCCTGACTTGTTGCTGCACACAACCAGTTACCTGACTGAAAGAACATTCCCAAAAATTTACATTGCTTACAAGAAAATTAAATTTGACTATTGCATGTAAGCTAACTGTATAAAGCCCATAGATCATGCTCATGTAAGATTGTTTTGATTCTACATGTTTTGTGAAGCCATCTGCAGGCTGGCTATGGTAGCAACCTAAGGGATTAACCAACTAATATCAGCTTGTCATGCTTGAGTTAAAGTATGAAAGTCGAACCACAAAAGCTATACTATTTACTGAAATAACCAACTGAAGAGTAATTGTAATAAACTTAGTCCATGTTTATTGTGTACTTTTGCTTTGGTCTGCGTTTTGTGTTTCAAATAAAAGCCATTTGATCAAGTTCTGGAATTTTATTGTAAAATGATGTATTAATACCATGACAGTGAAAAACTATTGTATTCTTAGTCACCATAAAAATATAATATCAGCCCTTGTCTTGTATAGCAGTTTAAGAAAGTCTAAACATTTTACATAACTTTGTTTTTTAATTCACAGTTGACCTTATGTCACTAATTCGGATTTGATAAACTGGTATTAGCACTGTCAGTGGCTGTTGAGAAACATTTTGTTTTAGTGAGTGTTTTTTTTAAATTTTTTTTTGCTAATATGTGAAATGACAAATTAATTTTGAATCTTTCAGATTAGATAAGATTCTTCATATAAGCATGCTAATTGTAGGTTTTCTCTTTAAATTTTCTATTATTATTGTGCACTGTTTTCATTACCATTACAAGCTTTAGAGAGGCTCTTTTTCAAAGTGTGTGCAGCTTGTGTACTTAGACAGTCCTCTTTAGTCTCACTTAGGTTCTTACCTTGCTGATCCCCTTGGCTGACCGTACAAGATTTTCCTCTTAAAATATGATTAATGTGCCACCTTGACGGTTCAAGATCAGAATTTTCTCCGATCTTTACCTTTACAAATTGCTACAGTTTATTTAAATTGTATTTTTGAACTGTTATTGTACAGTCTCTAAAGACATGTTGAGAAAGAAATTCAAACCAAGATGTGTTTTAGATAAAATCAAATCTCAACATTGAACAGTTTGTCATAGATTTGTGACATGCAAAGAGGATAAGCTAGCTCTCCACTGTGAATGTGACAGCTGGTCTTTCTTCTTTTGGCCAAATAATTCCCTCTTTAAGCTATTCTTAGTCATACCTCACTGACTATTACTGTATCTGCTTTCAGCAGGCTTCTCCTAAGTCAGTTTGAGTTGACTAAAATAACAGTTTAACAGCTGTTTTTACTCTTATATTTGTGTCATCATAACAGTGTTAAAATATAGATTTTGAAAAGTTATCTTTTACCAGCACATGTCACTTAAAATGTAATGAAATGTAGTATAGATATTGAGCTAATTTTTGTGCTTTTCAACGTTATCTTGTCTTTTGTATCAGGAGGCATCAATAATTTAAAACAGAGCAATGTACAACAAGCAGGCAATACATGACACTGAATAATGCAAAGCACTACTATGTATAACTTTACAGATTACTATCAAAGATATTAGAGCCAAAAGTGAGGCACGTGTACTCTGAGTCGAGGTACATTAACAAATGTAATATTCGAAGAGTGTAAGACAGAGAGGAGTGCAGCTTTAATAAGTTTTTAATTTTGTTCTATGAAAATAATAATAGAGAGATCTTAAATATGAGTCGTTGACAATGTTGTCTTTTCTACACTGAGTAAAACACAAAATAATGGTATCAGTCCGTGGCATGGTGGGATTCAAGCTGGCTAGTTTAACATCAAAACTTTTTCATTGCAGTATATAGTATATCTATCTGCAGTATCTCTGGTATATTAGAGGTCTCCTTTTCCCTCATTTTCAGTTTAATGTTTGTGCCTCACCAGCTTGTTTCTTTTGGAAAGTTGCAAACTCTTGAATCATCTGAACAAAAGAAAAAAAAACTGTACCTGGCCTGTAACATGTGCCCTACAGGCCAAATGACTGGAAGCATTTTCAAGTTTGTTTGTTTTTTTGTTTTTTTTCAGTGCCTTTCTTAAAAAGCAATTTAAGTTTATTTAAGTTTATTTATGGGATCTGAGGTGCTGTTACTGTGTGATGAAACTTTTTTTTTTTTTTTTTTTTTTTTTTTTTTACTGGTATATCCATTTAAACTATCAGAATAGTTTGTCAGGTGGATCCTTCTTGATATCTCAGTGAAACTTATCTTCCACACAGTTGCACATAGTTGCTTTGAAAACTGGATGCAGAAATTGTTTACATTTCACCCGCTTTATCTGAACCGCTCATACCTGATTGAGTCACACTCCATCGTTGTCATGTCTTATCTTATATTTACCATGTGATACGCATGCCACTTCTGGTATGGTGAGATGGTCTGGACTTTTGCAAGAGGGTGAGTTAGTACAGTGAGTGGTTGCGTTTGTTACTGCCTTGCCAGATTCTGTCTTTATCTGGCTCAGATGTTCATGTTTTTCAGTAAAGATAAGGCATGGGCTGGTATGAGATTTTTTTTTTTAAGTAAAAACCATGATTTCACAAGTCAGGACTTACACACAAATTTAAAACCAAAATGTATAACATTAACTCCTTTTTAAAACAAAACAGAAAAACAGTTATAGCTAGCGATACTAAAATATTTTAACATATTGAGTATATATAAATAAACTTCATTATATCTTACTAAAAATGTTGTGTGGTGTTCCATAACTCTGTCTTTGCAACTTAGAATATTTTCAAAAAGCAAAATTTGTATTTTTTTTGTAAGCACACAAAAAGTGTAGTAGGTTGCTTTTAGCCAGCTTACAAGCCATGCCAGCAGCAGATGGGGGAGGGACAGTCTATTTTCCTGCAACAACTATCAGCGGCTACTAAACAAAACAAAACGAAGCTTCATTCTAGGGCTGGGCGATAAAACGATAAAGATATCTATCGCGATAGACATATGATCAGTATCAATAGAAAATACGTCTGATCGAATGTTCAATAATTTCACTGAACGCCGATCCAGAAGCGCACAGCATTCTGGGGGATTCAAATTAAATTCAAAAATACTTTATTTATCCCAAAGGAAAATTAAATGTTGATGTAACTCATTTAGTCAAGGAATTATGATAGATGGTGATGGCTGTGGGCAGGAAAGATCTCCTGTAGCGGTCCATTTTACAACCAGTCTGAAGAAGCCTTTGACTGAAGAGACTCTGTTTTCCAATGACAGTCCCATGAAGAGGATGGTCAGGGTTGTCCATAATTTTCTTGATTTTATGCAAAATCCTTCTTTGCATCATCAGCTCCAGAGGTTCCACAGTCGTCCCCAGAACAGAACCGGCCTTCTTTATCAGGTTATTGAGCCTTTTTAGGTTCCTGGCTCTGATGCTGCTGCCCCAACAGATTCAAATTCAAAAATACTTTATTTATCCCAAAGGGAAATTAAATAAAAAAAAAATTAAATCTTAATAAAATTTTTATTTATAAATTTTATTTATAATTTATTAATTTAATAAATTTAATTAAATTATAATTAAATTGTAGTATTATAAATATAATTTTATTTAAAATTCTATTGATAATTTAATAAAATTAAAGATGATGACAGAGGAGATGTCACTCAACAACAGACTTATTGAAGATCTGCAACATCTTGCTGCAAACCTTGAAGGATCTTAGCTTCTTCAAGAAATACAGTCTGCTCTGTCCTTTCTTGTAGACGGCTTCACTGTTGAGTCTCCATCCCGGTCTGTTGTCAAGATGAACACCGAGGTATTTATATTCCTCAACCACCTCCTCTTCTTCTCCCATGATGGAAATAGGGTTTGATCTGACCCTGTTTCTCCTGAAATCTACAATTATCTCCTTTGTTTTGTTCACATTCAAGATAAGATGATTGTTTCCACACTATGCCACAAAGCGGTCCACCAGCTCTCTGTATTCATCTTCTTGTCCATCTCTGATCCACCCGACAACTGCAGAGTCACCTGAATATTTCTGTAGATGACAGGAGTCTGACTTGTGCTGGAAATCTGAAGTGTACAGACTGAAAAGGAATGGTGAGAGTACAGTTCCCTGCGGTTCTCCTGTGCAGCAGACCACCTGGTTAGACACAGTCCTTCAGTCTCACAAACTGTGGTCTGTTTGTCAGGTAGTCATTGCTCCAGGTGATTGTTGAGGCCTCCACCTGTGTCCTCTGGAGTTTCAGACAACGCAGATCAGGCTGAACTGTGTTAAATGCACTGGAGAAATCAAAGAACATGATCCTCACAGTGCTGCCTGCTTTGTCCAGATGGCAGTAGGTTTGTTGAACCAGGTGTATAATGGCGTCTTCAGCTCCACGGCGATAAGCAAACTGCAGGGGGTCCTGATATGTGCTGGTTTGTTTACTCATGTGGGCCAGCAGGAGTCTCTCCAAGACCTTCATGATGTAGGCAGAGGCAAGGTTTTAGTCGGATTACAAGTCACACAGGACCACTTGGTGCAGATGCAACTTTATGCACAGAAAACATCGCAGAGGTAATTAAATCAAACAATACTTAAAAAAAAAACAAAAAAAAAAAAAACCCCCATCCGATTGTTGTCTCTGACCTGGACATTGAACTAAATGCATCTACCGCACTTAATGCAGTAAATATAGCTACATCTCACTTTTTAAACTTTATTTATTTATTTATTTATTTATTTATTAGGCTTCTTGAACTGGGACCTGAGTCCAAATTTCGTACCATAAACATGCAAATGTGAACTGGTATGACAATAAAAATAATTGAATCTCGCAGTCCTGGAGCTGACAGCGCATTGAAGAGTTATGGACAGGAGGCTTTGGAGTGCGTCTGTGCAAGAGCTCATTCTGGGGGATTTCCTCCTCCTGCCCCTCATTTAGAGAGTTATGCCGACTTCTAATTGCTTCAAATGGAGAAAAGATTCCCTGATTTTAAAACTTTGGCTGAAGTGGTGCCTGTAATTCCAGTTTATAGTGGGGGAGCGGAGCTCGTATTCAGCCTACAGATCAACATCAGAACCCTGAGACATTTGATTATGCACAATCCGGTGCGCAATTCATGTCCATGTTCATAAATAAGTGCGACCGTTTCATTTCATTGTTTATATGAAGTTACTGGTTCCCCAGTCAGTGGGTTTTTGTCACTGTGCAGAAAAAGTTACATGTATTTATGTGCTTGATGTGTGATGGCACGATGTGGATTTTCCATTCAGCTTGTTAAATATTAATTTAACCGAATTAAACGGAAATGCAGTTGAATTTGTTATGATTATTACTTACAATCTGACTGGAAAAAATAGATTGTGATGAGATTTTTTTTGTGACACAGTCAGTGAAAATGACGGACATTGAGAAAGTCTAGCCCAGCCTCTGACACACAGTACCTCTGAGTATGTGGGAAAAGTTTCATGTTTGCCACCGTGCCCCATAACTGCTTAAAAATAAAAAAGAATAGGGTGGAGAGAAAGGAGGAAATGAGGGCAACAGGTCAAGAAGACATTGTGAATAAAAGAGTCAGGTCACCAGTTTGACAGTATTTTGGATATAAAAAAACCCTTATCAATAATTATCGATATCGACTGATATATTGTGATATGTTTTTTAGCCATATCGCCCAGCCCTAATTCATTCATATTAGGAAATATAAATACAGTGTGTGTGTGTGTGTGTGTGTGTGTATATATATATATATATATATATATATATATATATATATATATATATATATATATATATATATATATATATATATATGTGTGTGTGTGTGTGTCTCAGTGACAATTGCCCATCCCAGACGACAATCCATACAGCTGAGGAAAAGCTTGCTGTACTGACCAGCAACCTACCTGTGCCTGGTAACAGCTGATAAAACTTTGGGCTCTGAAATTCAAAATTACAGTGTTTCCTATTAATTATTCAATAAAGTTTTTTTTTTTTACTCACTAGGTTTTTATGTCGCATGTCAATATTTTTCTAAGTAGAGACCATCCTTGCATCACATGGAGTGGCCATAGGAAGACAATCCCAGTTCTCCTTTTTCTACCTGAGGCTGTTGTTTCAAAAGACAGGAATATTTGCTCTGTTGGAGGTACAAAGTTTTAAAGTTATATAATTGCATAGCTCAAATGTGGAGCCTAATCTAATCTAATTTTTGCTTCTCTCTTTTCACCAGAGAGATATAATATGGCCTTCAAGATTGTGCGTACAGAGAGCCGTCTAGTTCGAAAAATACTCAGTAATCATGGGTTTCATGAGGTAATGCTCATTCTTAATTCATGCAGGTTTCAAAGAGTTGTCTCCTTTAGAGCAAAAACCAAACTTTTTTTTTTTTTCTTTTATCTGTTGACTACCAATGCAAAGGTCAAAGCTGCTCTGGAAAAAAAAAAAGACTCTCAAAGCTTTAGTTTTGCTTCATCAAGGGCACAATCCATTGTTTGATTTCTCTAGCATTAACATTTAATTCCCATTTAAATTTTAGTCCTGTGCTTATTGACTTTTAATTGACCAATGATCAAAAGGACGAGTGTCTACTGCCACTCCACAGCCAAACTTTATTACAAACATCTGTTTGTAACCCCCAAACATAGTAGTCATTTGAATTTTGCATTTCTGATCAATGTTTATTTTTAGTAACTACTGTATTTAATACAAAACTAAGCAAAGCAGTCTCATGGCACAGTGGGAAATCTGTGATTTGACTGTTTTTCTGATGTAATTTTAAAAGTGCAGGCTGTAATTTTGCTCATTGGCTGTGGAGTGATCTGGTTCTAAAATTCACATAATTTAATGCTGGTCTTGCTTTTTATTTTGCAGTGCATGGCAGTGATTTAACTAACTTTATTTTAGTGATTGCTTTATGGTACATGATTCAGCGTGAGTCAGTCCATGTTTCTGTCATTCAGGTTCACCCAAACAGTAACAACTTCAACCTAATGTGGACTGGATCTCACCTCAAGCCTTACATACTACGCAGCCTTCAAGACTTCCAGAAGGTCAACCACTTTCCCAGGTACACAGAAACACCCGGGTGTACTGTTACTGTTTTCTGTATTATAAATAACACAACTAATCCTTTCCAAACCCCTCAGTTCAGGCAATGTATTTGTTGGCTTCTCCTGCAACACACATTTAGTTTGGACTGGTGCCTCTCTGGAGCATGAAATGAATCATGCTGTCAGGCAGGGGGTGTTCTATAACCGTCATCTATTTCTGTATTTGTTATGTCATGTCAAAGTAGAGCACATTTTAAACTGAAATCTCTGCTGATTTCCAGGTCATATGAATTAACTCGGAAAGACCGTCTCTATAAAAACATCCAGCGGATGCAGCAGACTCATGGCTTCAAAAACTTCCATATAATTCCTCAGACCTTCGTGCTTCCCTCTGAGAACGAGGAATTCCGCAGTAAGAGACCCTCACCTGATTCACCTGGTTTAGACAGAGCTGCATTTATGATATATAATGTTTGGAAAAGTGTCAATACCTCTTAAACTTTTTTCACATTCGGTCATATTACAACCATAGACTTCAATGTTTTTCATTTAAATTTAATGCAGTAGTTGTGCTTAATTATGTAGTGGTGGAGCGAAAAGGACACATGGTTATTTACCAATAAAGAGGTGAAAAGTGTGATGTGCATTTGTATTCAGGTCTCTTTAATGAGATAATACCCCAAAATAATATCCAGTAAAACCAGTTGGCTCCACAAGTCACTTGATTACTAATGAAGCCCCGCAGTGTGTAATTTACTCTCAGCACAAATAAAGCTGTTCTGTGAAAGCCTCAGTGGTTTATTAGAGAAGATTAGTCAACAAACAACATCATGAAGACCAATAAACACAGCAGACCGATCACAGGTAAATTTCCCACAGTAAAGACATGGCGATAACAGCATCATACTCTGAGATTGCTCCTCTTCAGGAGGCACGGGGAAACTGGTCAGAGTTAATGGGATGGTGGACGGAGCAACATACTTGGTAATCTTTGAAGAAAACCTGTTGGAGGCTGCAAAAGATTTGAGACTGGAGCAGAGATTTACCTTCTAGCAGGACAATGAGCCCTATGCATACAGTCCGAGCAATAAGGGAATGGTTTAGATCAAAATATACCCATGTCTTAGAAAGACTAAAGTTGAGAGACAGAACCTTGCTGTGGCAAGACTTGAACATTGATGCTCACAAATTTGCTCTGTTCAAAATGAGTTTTAACATTTAACATGAATTTTAAAATTAAGCTATTTTGCAAAGAAGGATACGCAAAAATATCAATCTCGAGATGTGTAAAGCTGGCAGAGACTTATCCCCCACAAAATACAGAATTTCATTTGTTAAAAAGTTTGAAAATCATGTATCTTTTTCCTTCTTCATAATTCTGCATTTTTTTTCTGTTGGTCTATCACATAAAACCCCAATAAAATGCATAGAAGTTTGTAGTCATATCCTTGCAAAATAAGAAAGAGTTGAAGGGGTGTAAATACTTTTGCAAGGTAGTTAATTTTTCAGTTTCTGTAATCGTTTCCAAAAGTCATCCTCTTTGTCCTGCTCAGATTGTTTTGCTAAGGACAAGGGACCGTGGATAATTAAGCCAGTCGCCTCTTCAAGAGGACGGGGAATCTATTTGGTCAGCAATGTAAGTGATTTTCACTCTTTAAAATTACACAATTTCCAACACCAAAGTCTTCAAACACTGACATAAGATCAGTTGAGTTCATTTACCAATGTTGACAACCATTGTAAAAAAGAAATTCTCAATTTTGAGCTGCAATTTGTTGTCATCCTCACGCCTTAATGAGTTGATGAGGGTCAAATTGAGTGTGAACACCTTAAAAAAAACTGCTAAATTATGTAACTTTGAGCTATTTGCTTTGGTAATTTGTCAAAAGGTAGTGATAAACTTTTGGCCTTAAGACTGCAGTATATAACTTTTATAAAAAATATATTTTTCACATGTTTGTTATAACTGTCACTACGAGCTATGCATCAGTTCGTACCCTATAAGTGAATGTTTCGTTTTCCTACGCATGATTTAAAGTAATTTTTTATCATTCGGTTTTAGCGTACTCTAAGTAATCGGTACTATAAGTGATTTAAGTGTCTCCAATAAATAATATCCACCAATAGGAGGTCATAAAGAGTTTGATCAGTTCTATAATCTGTCATGTTTTATAGGACTCAGAAAGGATCAGAACTTAAATAAATTGGATTAAAATCTAAAACAAAGTATTCTTATATATGAAATTTAATTGGATATGAGATTTGATTTTCATGACAATTTCTCTTCATATTTCACAAGAACAAAAAATAAGCAGACTAAAATGGTTATATAAATCGTTATTTACATAATTACAAAATACCTTTCCTACAGTTAAGTAATGGAAGTAGGAGAGATGAAATGGTGATAGGAATTGGAATTGGGCGAACTGACCTACAGCCACTTAAATTTTGTTGGCTTGTTCTCAGTCTTTTTTCAGTTTTTTCCCAGTTTATAGTTGTTTCTATTTTGTTTTGTTTACTAATATCCTTCTGTTTTTGAAACAACAAAATATTTGTGTGTAATTATGTCTCAAGCCCATTGTTGTAGTTGGAGATAAACTAAAAAAAAAATGATTACAGGACAAGTGGGTGTAGGATCAGTGTAAGTTTAAAAAAATTACATTATATAGTGAGGATAAATTACCACATACTTGAAACAGAAGATATTGGACCTCCCTTTTAATAAAGCTGCCCTGGTGTCTGTCAGTTTTTTGTTTTTTTTTTTTTTTTTTTGTTTCTGTGTCCTACTAACTTATGTGTAAGCACAGATTTGCATTTGGCGTATGGGAGTAAAGTTTGCACACACTGACATGAAAAATGTTGTGTGAACCCAGGCAGTCACTTTGCCAGATGTTATCTGAGTGTGGGGGTTGCACTGATACAGTTGTCTTTGAAATAAGTTTCAACCAGACATTAATACGCCCGGCAGAATAAATCACACACTTTCAAGGACTTGGCTTTCAGAGGAGGCCAACAAGGTTCTCACTCTTGGAAAATACATCCACGATTCTTCTTCTTCTCAGGCATTTTTATGCAATGGTGGAAAGAATGTCAGCTTGATATTTGGAGAGAAGAAAGAAATACGTTCATCTTTTCGGTTTGGTTTTGCTCTGAACTGCTGCCAGCGCTGAGGTTACTCTGCCCCCTCCCTTCCAATCTCAACTCAACTTCACCACCTGCAACACATTTCAGCCTCATAAATGACCCATCTCCCAGCACCAGATTGTGTTTTTATAGGCTGTTATTGAAGGTTGACCTGCTATGACCAGCGTCGCAGAAAAGTCTCCCCATGTGACGGTTCTTTGATGGTCATGATTAACTGGAGTGTTGTGGCAGCTGCGCAGAGTCGATATTTTATTGTTGTTTTATATGAATTAACGTGCACATTGTTGCTTTAACTCTGAGATGAAATACTGACTGCATATCTTCTTTGTGTGTTCATCATGTTGTCGCCTTTGTGTTGTTTCTCGCGACTAGCCAAGTCAGATTTCAATGGATGAAAACATCCTGGTGTCTCGCTACATTAATAACCCTCTACTAATCGATGGTAAGACATAGTGGATATATTGACGACTGGACACTAAAACTCCTTATGATTAATCCTAATTTCTTTTGCTTGCAGATTTCAAGTTTGACGTTCGTTTATATGTAGTGGTGACATCCTACGACCCGCTACTCATCTATGTCTATGAAGAGGGTCTAGCTCGGTAAGTGTATGTAGGCTTTCAAACACTTGTGTAGTATTTGCAGGTCAGTGATCACATTTACTTCTCAGTAAAAAGCTATTACAATTTTAAATACACACGCTATTGTCTGTGTAGTGGCAAAGGTTCTGAGATTGAAACTATAAACCTCACTGAAGAGGCCTATATCCCATTATTGGTGGATATTTTGACAAATTCAACTGTATCAGGCACTGTCCCAGTTTGATGCTGTATAATGTAGCTAAACTGTTGCCACCCCTTTTAGAGTGTGTAAAAAGCCTTAAAAATTAATTCATGTTTTTATTGCAGCAGCCTAATCTGACATTAAAAAAGGTTTTAGAGAAAAATCCAGCCTTTAATGTGGGTGTCATAGTGTGTTGAATGAAGAGAGGACCCACATGCAGGCAGGCAGAGGCCAGTTGAGTACAAACACAAAGGTATTTTACTAACAAAAACACCAACCTACGATAACAAAGTCCAAAACATGAAAAACATAAAGCACTGCAAGGATCCCAAAGAGCAGTCTGAAAAACCTTGTTGGGAGACAGTAGTAACATCTCAAATTATACTCCTAACCAATATATAAAGTACTTAAAGTAAGTACTAAACACAAGACAGCACAGGAAATCTGTAAACTAAAGAATGAACTAAACCCTAAGTCCCGCTGATCACGGCAGTGATTTTTTTATTTTTTAGTAGAGTCCCAAGTTAAGAAATGTTTTTGAACAAAAATAACCTGTGGCACAGTTATTATGTATGGAAACGTATCGCTGTTGTGGAGGAAAATACATTTTTGAACACTATCGTCTTATAACGTGATAAGTATATTGTACAAAAGTAATACTTATATTGTGCAAACGTGATAATTATATTGTACAAATGTGATAATTATATTGCTCACACGTGATAATTTCATCCAGAAGGTGGCGGTATATGCTTTTAGTGCTTGCATAAGTACAATGGATAATGGGAGTTGGTCAAGTATTACTTCATTCTTTGTCTAAAACACGGGAGATACTGATTCTGCTGCGCATTGTGGATGAAATCTCTTAGTATGCGCACTCTGAGAAGGATCCTAAACAAAATGGGACTGCACAGAAGCAAAAATCAGTCCGATCCTTCAGACACGGCAGCCTTCCTAATTGACCAGCTGGAGAGTTGTAGAAGGCATCAGTTTCACCACCTTAGATGTGTTCAGCATGGAGATGTTGTGACTCAGAGTACAATAATACATTTGTTAAAATGGTGTGGAACGAAGGCAACAGAGGCAGCTGATGTGACGCGTTTATGTAAATCCTGGACCCAATGTCCTACAATGTGGTTTCCATAGGAATACCAACAAAGGGCTATCCATCCATCCATCATCTAGCACCCTTATCCTTGCATGGTTGCCATGGGGGCTGGTGCCTGTCTCCCAAAGGGCTATCCATATTTTTATTAGCCATTCATTTCTCATCCTATGCATCCCAAATTCAGCTGGTATGCCAACTTGTTCCTACAGTTGAGTCTCGTCAATGCAGCCTAAAAGCATACTATTGCCACCGTTTGGAAGAAATTATGACATTTATACAATGTAATTATCACATTTGTTCAATATAATTAGCACGTTTATACAATATAGCTGTCACGTTACGACGTGATAATATTCAAAAATTTATTTTCCTTTGTGACAGCAATACGCTTCCGTAATTATGGCCTCTGTAGTTTCTTCATCCTTCCTTTGCCAATTGGACAACACTTAGCCTTCCACTATAACATTTCACAAGTTTGGGCCCTAGAAGAAGGGGGGTCTCTAAGTGTTGGCTCAAGATTAGTGGGAAAGAGTAGCTGTCTGACAACTACTCTTATGAGTTCAGTTCCAGCTTCCCACTACATGTCTTGGCTCTTAATCCCAAGAGACTTACTGCTTTGTGTATCAGTGTATGAATGTCAGAGCAATCTTGGTGCAGCTAGGTGAATGTGACTTGTTCAAAAGCACATAGAGCAACTAGAAAAGCACTATTCACTCAAATGCATTTACCATCCTTGACCATTCCTCTTTATACAATTTCTGTCCAGAGTCCAGGGTCTTCCTCTATGCTCTTTTCTCTTCAGCTCACCCCATAGCTTTTCTGTAGGATTTAGGACTGAGGTGATCATGGGACCATTTCTGTGTGGAATTGGCCATATTTTGGATCATTATTTATCTAAAACAGCAAGTTATCAGCTTAAACTCAGAGGTCTACCAGATGTAAACAAAAATCTCTTGGGATTTTAAAGAGTTAATAATGCATGGCACTTTAGCAGTATTTCTTTGAGTTTTGAAAGAGAAACAATATCTGAAACATAAAAGGGTTAAACTATGGGTGGTGAACTATGTGACGAAGAATAGATATTTTTTTGTTTTTAAATAGGGCTGCAAGATATCAGAACATTATAAAGGAGTGATACTATTGCAAATACTAAAAACTGCATCAACTATAAAGTTAACCAACATTTTTCCGACTGTTTGCCTTTACATCATGGCCACATTACCTCTATGAGCTTTAGCATCACAGTCACTGAAACTATACATACAGAAATATGCAAAGACCTTGTTCAAAACATTATTCTCATCTTGTTTCTGTTAATGTGCAAAGTATTACCAAAGACAAATTAAACAAGTCCCCCTCTTTTTTAGAGCATGTAAATTGTGATGACTTCAACTGGAGAGTTGGTGTTTATATTTACATGTTAAAAAACAGTTAAAGTAAAAGATTAGTTTTATGTGCACTGAGATAAATAATACATTTTTTGTACACCTATAGCTCACAATATGTTTGGTTTGATCCGTTAGTGGTACCTCTATCACCTGAAGTAAATGTTCAAGCAGAAAATAAAAATGCAAACTTTATCGTTTTTTTTTTTTTTTTTTTTTTTTTTTTTTTTTTTTTTTTTTTTTTTTAATTATACACTGCAAATTCACATCAAAACTCTGAACACTATGATCACTACATGTTTTTAGCTCAAAATAAATAAAAATCAATCCAAGTAAAGCAGAACTATCATATATTGTGGGATATGATGATTTGAAAACTTTAGCATGTTTTACCTCATTTACATGTTTTGTTAAGCTGCAGATTTAGGCAATATACCGGTTTGTTCAAATGTGCTTTACGCATGGATTTAAATGCTGCAGCTAGTTTACTGTTTATTTTTCATATTTAAGTTCCGTTAGATTCATCACGTTGATGTTCTTTCTGTTTCCACAAGAGGGCACCGCAAGCTTTCAGTAGCCAACTGAAACAAAGCCCTCCATTGTTTCAGATGGATGTGCTCATCAAATGTTATTTTTTGGTCATTGTTCAGATATCATCTCAGGATAACTGTAACATTACTAAACAAAATTTCTTAGGCTTTGTTTTTTTTCTTTTTTTTTTTGGAAGCGAAAACGTTTTTCTAAGCTAAACCATAAACAGACTATGAACTGATACAGGTAGGCCAGGAGAGGGAAGATGATTTACTGAATAGCTGGCCCCTCGCCTCGCTCTGATAGAAGTATGTGCTCATGCTGGAAACACTGTGCCACTGCCCTCTTATTTTGCTGGCTTCATTATCAACTGTGAGCAATAAATTTTGGCCAAGTTCTGAATCCTGCTTTTATCTCCTGACATTCCTTTGGTGGTGTTGATATTCAGGTACGCAGTGGTATGCCAAGGAATTTTCATTATAACACATGTGGCACCTACTGCTCTGAAACTCTATCAGAGACTATTTTCTCCCTTATGTGCCCCAATTATTCAGTCAACTTTCAGCCTCACGAATGCAGAGGAGAAATTGTTTTTCTATTTTTCCATTCACTTGAGTTAAAAAAAACCTGTTTCTCCACAGATTTGCTACAGTTAAGTATGATCAGACTTCAACAAACATTAAGAACATTTTGATGCATCTCACCAACTACAGTTTGAACAAAAAGAGCAGCGATTATGTCAGGTAAGCTGCTTCAGTGCCTAATAAATCTGTTGAGTGTGTTGCTTTTAAGGGAAACCCCCTGACTCATTCCTTTACCTCAGCTTTGGTGTTTGAAGTGCATCTCTTTCCTTTCAGCTGCGATGACCCTGAAGTTGAGGATTATGGGAACAAATGGAGTATGAGTGCAGTGCTGAGGTATTTGAAGGAGGATGGAAAGGACACCACATGTGAGTGAGGCAGTTTTATTTTTGTTGAGGATTTATTTATTTTTTTTTTTTGCATCCAAGACTCCATGAGTTTTATTGAATCACATTTAAACATTCTATTCCCGTTTATTCTCTTCTAGTGTTGATGAGGCAAGTGGAGGACCTCATCATCAAAGCTGTGCTTAGTGCTGAGCTGCAGATTGCCATTGCCTGCAAGATGTTTGTTCCCCATAAAGCAAACTGCTTTGGTAATTTTCTTGCATTTTTCTTTGTATTTTTCTATTTCTATGCTCTACAGTCAACCCCTTCTTCTGCTTAGACTCTTATAACTATGACAGAATCAAACATTCATGCAGGTCCTCAGTATAGTTTGTGCTGTTTTTTTTTAAAACGGTTCAGAAATGCTAACACACACAGCATGGAGGTACACACCGAACTCATCAGTGTTTTTCACTGTAAATTTATTTATGTATTGACATGAAAGAAAAATATGTCAAAAACAACTACAATAACCCACATATAGAAAGAAATCAACAAAATTATGACTTATCAGTTGTGTGTAATAAAGTGAAACAGCACAGGGAAAAACTTTTCAAGATGTTTTCTGAAATCATATTATTGTTATTATATTTTATAGTATTTATTATATTTAATGCTTTGCAGAAACGGTTTTTGTTGGCGATTGTGGCTTCAAGCGTAGAAACTATTTGCACGCATTGCTCATTCTCCCAAGAAAACCGTCGTTTAATCTCAAGAAGAGCAGACAGAATAGCCAGGTAGAAAAGCAAGGAGCCTAAATACTGAGGCAGAGGGTGGAAAATGACAAAGGATGAAAAAATCAGAGGAGATGTGGTACAGCTGTGGCAGAAGGAAAGCATTGAGACTGAGGGAGGGAGATTAATTACCCAAAGGGAGCTGGAACTATAAACTAAGGGGGAAAGACTAACACAGATTTAGGAGAAATAAATCCAAATGCACAAAGAACAGAAGACAAGAATAAATTAAGAAGCTAAACACAAGGGAAGAAACTCATATGACAACACCTTCCAAACAATAATGAACACAGAAATAAGGTGAATATGGCAAGACCTATAGAACCAAAACAAAGAAATGATCAAAAGACAAACCAAAACCAAAACCCAAACACCCAAGGATCATAACCATTCACTCTGATCTTCATTTCTTCCCATTGTATTTCAATGGGATTCAAGTCAGGTGATTGACATTGCCATTATAGCAGCTTTATTTTCTTTCTCAGAAACCAGTTGAGAGCTTGATCGGCTGAATTTATGGGATCTTTGTCTTGCTTAATTTTCCACCATTTTATTTTCAGATCCATACCAGGAATGTCTCAGTACATTTCTCCATTCATCCTCCCTTCAGTCATCTACGTTGTTGATATAGTGCTTTTGGGGTGATATTTAATGTCATTTTGCCCCTCCAAACATCCTGTGTGAATTTTTGGTCTAATTTGACCAGATTTTATTATTGTTTTGTCCAAATGTTCTCCAACAAACTTTAAATAAACTTCAGCATGAGTCTTTTGGTCTCTGTGCAACAAATGTGCATAGAGGGCTTTGTGGTGGAATCCATTACTTCTTGTTTTGCTGTTTTGCTAATTCCAGGTCATTCTGAGGCTCTCTGTGCATGGTCCTTGACTTTTTAACAACTCTTCTTGTTGTTTTTTGAATTCTCTGTCAGATATCTTCTGAGGACAACCTGGTTGTGGCTGGTTTATAGTAAAATTATTTTGTCTTCCACTTTCTGATAATGGCCCCAGTGATGCTCACTGGAACATTCAGAATTTTAGAAATGGGGCTTAAACAAATGCCATCTGTATGTTTTGCAAGAATAAGTTTGTGAAGGTCTTGAGAGAGCTGTTTGCTTTTACTCATCACGAGATGCTTCTTGTTTGATACCTTGGTAATAGGCCATTAGTCAGGACAGAGGAGCTGATAAGGGGGCAGGATAGGTGGGGCTTTCTAAATACTGACAGAATTCAGTAATTTTCAGGAGATGTTGTGAAGTTTGAGCCAACAAAGCCCTTTCTACTATTTAATAAACATAATGAGCATTTTCAGTACTTATTCCCTGTGTCATTCCACTTTATTACTCATACCTTAATTTATAGACCAGTTTGGTTTCTTTGTGTGGATTACTTTGGTTTTTATCAACATCTGGTGTGGATTTCATATCAACAGGTTAGTTACAAATATATTCATATTTACTTGACGTGCTCAGTACTTATTTTAAACAGTGTAGGTAGCCATACACAGCACACCCATTACATTTCCTTTTATTTTTAGAGTGTCGAGCAGTTTCTTAATAACTTTTTGCCCCCTGCTCCATGCTGAGGTAGTAGAGCCTTCCTGCCTGTTGCTGCCCTCTAACTGGCTGCCGGCTTGTGGAGGACCTGTCGACTGAAGCAAGAATTTGCTTCCTCTCTTCATTTGCCATTCAAGCTTTGCCTGATTTAGGCTGACTGTTTTCTTGGCTGGTCTTGCTCAGCGGCAGGCTCGTGTGAACTCCATTTTGGAGCCATTACCCATGTTAGTATTGGCACTAATTGTCTGCGCTCTTTCTGAGTCTGGCAGCCTTTCTGAGATTTTGGGGGTTTGAAAGTGAACACATTGGCTCAGCTTCCCCCAAGCACCACTGTCTCTTTCTCAGCCTCTTTTTCCTTTCTCTTACTGTGTCTTTTTGTTTAAAATCGCCCCCCCCCCCAATCCACCCTCCTTTTCCCCCATTGCTCGCACTCAGTTTCACCTCTCGAATGCCAGAAAAATAGAGGCTTCCCAAGACATAATAGCTCTCTGATTGGTGGTTGTTTGGGCTGTATTGGGCGCGTAGCTGCATGGACTCACAATCACAAAGTCGCCTGCATGAAGATGCAATCTGCACCCATAACATCACTGGTATGTTGAAAACTTCATTATGTTAAGGAGTGAATGTTGACCCTGCAGGAATTCACTGGAAAATGTAGCCTATCAAATATCAACTTGCTTCTTCGTCATCCACATTAGAAGGACATGATGACAATCTGAATCATCAAAATTTAAGGTTTACTTAATTTTCCATTTCTGTTTTGCTACTTCTGTTCAAAAGTGCAAACAATATACCAAACTTGACAATGAACTGTTAATTTTAAATAATAAATAGATAATAAATATGAATAATAAATACCAGTCTTTTTTGGCATTTTCAATCAAATCTTTTTAAAACACCTTTGTAACACCACAGCCTTAGACAAGCAAACGGAAGTTTTAAGGCACCTTCATACTAGAAAATGTTATATTACCTTAAAGACTGTAGACTTCAACCATTCAGCCAGGTTGGAGAAAAATTCAAGCCCATAATGTCCCCTTCCCCCTTTCCATTGAAGAGAGATAACTTTCAGAGCAAGTTGTGCAGTCTTTGAGATCAAAAAGAAATCCAGGCTACTATCACAACAGCTACAGTTTCTCATTTTGTTTAACGCTAGTTTTCATGAGTCATAAATGAATCACTTGGACAACGTAGGAGGGCTGCAGTGAAAAATAATTGATCCATATTAATATATATTTTGTGAATATAGTGAGTTGCAAAAGCTCTGATACCGCTTTAGCCTCTCATTTTGTCACATAATGACTACAAACTTCAGTTAACTTTATTTGGATTTTATACGAAAGACCGATATTGGGTGGTCTATATTTGTGAAGGGGAAGGACAATTTTACATGATGAAAAATATTTCTATGAATAAAAATCTGAAAAAGGTGGCAATGAAGTAGTTTCTCTGCCATTGCTATTTTGCAAAGAACATTCAGTCTTTAGATGTTCAATGCTGGTACAAACCTACCCTAAAGGACATCCAGCTGTACTTGCAACCAGTATTAATTCTAGAAAATAATAACTCTGAGGGACTGAATATAAATGCACTCTAGGGGTGTATATCACCACCTTTATCACGATACGATAATATATTTATTTGTTTAAATGATGATACAATGTTTCTCGATATTACAAAGTCTGTAATGATATGTTTTCGATTTAGTTCAACTCACAAGTCTGTGATCGATGCGATATCATATGCCCATCGAACACAATCTTTTATATCTATATCAACTTACAAAAAGATAAGATCACAAAAAGTTATTACAGGCATTAGGCATTTACATTTATAAAAATATTTTTCCTAATTAATGAAAAAATAAAAATGGATCACCTTTTCAGTATAGGCTGACATTTTTCATGTTTAGATGGATTTTTTTTAATCAGTTATCTTATAAGTGCCCTTGATGACGTTTATGTCATAAAGAAACAAAGATAATAGATATTGAGCTTAAATAATTCACGTAAAAAATTAACAGACTTTTAAGTCTCTTCTTATACATTAAAGCAAAATTTAAACTTTCACCCGTTTTTGGTGTCTCAAACAACACATTTTAACAGAATTTCACCAAGGTCACCACTTCATCTATTCTTCAAAGTGCAAATGCAGTTCAGTCATCTTAATGATGACAATCTGGATTGATATTTTCATTTTGCCTTGATGTAATATGATCATTAATCATTTAATTGACGTATCGATATGGATCAATGTATTGCTACACGTAATGCACACCACATTTTTTAGACTTTTACTGTTTTATTTTCCTTCCACATTTTTGTTATATGCTTCTTTGTGTTGATCGTTCACATAAAATACCAATAAAATACATTTAGGTTTATGGTTGTAACTTGACACGATGTGAAGGGTATACAAATGTTTGCAAGGCACTGTACTTATGGAACAAAAGCAATTAAGTCCAGCACTTTTGGTTAAGACACAAAATAAAATGTGGTCTGCCCTGAACATGTACGCTGTCTCACTTAAGCCCTATCGGTTTACTGTTGAATCAAGTGTAATTTTGTTGTCTACAGATGGCCCCAAGGTAGTTAATTATAACAGTCATGGTGTGTCTACAGGATTAAGTTTCTAAAGACAGACACTGACGGTTCCAGAGGACCACCCTCATCCTCTCACTGTTAATCTGTCTCTCTTCGTGTGCTCATATTACATGCAAACTCTCTCTCTGGGTCTGAGTATATATGTATAATATGAGCACAGGGACATGTTTGAACCCACGTGGAACACATTGTCACAAACATAAGGGTCTGTTTCAGATTCTGGATTCTAATATGTTTGTGTGGTGGATCCATGTCCCTTCAATAAAACCTCTCAAAGTCTCATTCTGTTCACCACAGTTTGCTCCCTTCCTCATTCTCAGTATATTCTCCCACCTTATAACCTACAATACCCCGGTGTTTCTTTTCCTGGGCTTTAGCAGCTGCTTATGATAGTAAACTACAAAATATGTGTTTTAACTCAGCAAAATGGGCTGATAAAAGTAGTTATTTTGTGTTTTTTTTTTTTTTTTTTTTTTTTATGCAAACTCTGGCATGTCTGGAAGGGAACCTTGCAAAATCATAAAGCACGTTATTATCCTAATTTACTTCAAATTCTTCCTGTTGATTTTAAAGTCTATTAATGGCTTTAAAACAATAGGATTTCTTCCTTTTTCCTCAAATTAGACAGTGCATCTACATGTGCGTACAATAAAAAAAGTCTTTTTATAGCTCAGTAATGTCTCATGTGGGATGAAATAAAAACTGTGTTTTTATGCTGTAAGAAGTGTATATGGGTGTATGAGTCTTTCTGCAGGGAGAAAATGCCACCCATGCAGCTCCTCACCGCTGCTGTGTGATTAATGGACAGGCTTTTTGCTGAGAGATGCTGATTACGAGATGTTTTGACTAAGATCTGATTAGCCAAGCCAAAGGCCTATTTTATTACACACAAAACATTCCACTTACGGGTCCTGTGTTCCACCAAACGTACCTCATTAAGTGCTGAGTGTTGGTTGGATCTCCCCTCTGCAAGCTTCTCTCCGTTTCAGATACTCCTACTCTTCTTTGCAGCGCAGAGTTTGTATCCGTTGCAATGACAGTGCAGCTGCTGTTTAGGAATGATTAACGGTTAGGTCCAGCTATCACAATAAGGCTACAGAGTGCTAACTAGAACTTTAATTTGTTGTCCTCAGAGGGTTCTCACATCTGCTGTGCTTCTTGCAACAGCAGTGAAACAGTTTAGCTGCCATGATTTATCCCAGGATGACGTGAAAGTAATTCAATTGTCCCATTGCATGAAGAAAGCACACTTGAAAGATGCCCTTGTTATTGTGGGCTACCAGGCTCAGTGGCCAGGGTGGGGTGATCATTGTTTTTGGGTGTTTGTCTCTTGTGGTGAACTTTTCCAGCAGCGCCCCTCCTATAATAAATAGAGAAAATGCTCTTCATCATCCCTTTTTTTTTTTTTTTTTCTGTCACAGTTGTCCTCTCCCCTCCCCACCCTGTTTGAGGGGTGTGATGTAGATGTTGAGCGCCTCACGTCTGCTTGTCTATGATGCTTGTTGTGGGATGTCTGTGGGCACATTTAAAAGTGCTCCCCCGGCAGCGGTCGAGCCACAGAACAAACGTGTCTGACATTAAGCTGCTCAGCAGGCTCGCGGGGCATCACCGGCGTCTGCTTCTAATTGAGGGAAAAATTTGTGGCACATGGAGTCTGCTTGTCGGAGGCTGTTGAGGTGGTTGCAGCTCCTCCCTGTTTTCCCCTTGCTGTTGTTGTGCCACTGATGAGGCAAAGCAGGCTCAAAACCTCAATTATTCCAGCGCTCTGTTCTCCAACACTAATGGATAATGTTTTACGATACGTACTCTCTTTCCCTCCATGTTTCATGTCATTGCACTCTGTATGTGGCGTTTTTTTTCTTCACAGAGATGAATAGAATAGGATTAGTTGACAAGTGGAAAATAAAATCCTGTAAAGCTGTGCACTGTTTAACATCAGGGGGTCCTGTCCATCTTGTGCAGATATATTATAGTCCCTGGCTCATGGAGGGATGGCAGATTTATTTTCTTTCTTTCAGTAAGAATCAGTTTGAGTTTATGCGATTTACACTCTTTAATACAATAAAAGCAGAATATATTTGAAATATGGTAGCTTGATTAATAAAAATTACATACCTGTGTGGATTCCAGTCTTTGTTTTTATAGAAAAATAGAGGACACAGTGTACTTTTGAGGAAAAACAATTTTAAAAGTCAAAGTAAGTAGTAAAATTTGTTTTAGAAGTCAAAAATGTACTGCATTTAACACAATCAAAGTTTTCATACTCTATGTGTTAGGTACTAGACGTGCACTGATTAGAGATCCTTTTTGAATAATTCCCATAACCCCATTTTTGTAAACATGGTTCCTTTTGAAGACCATCAAAAATATTGGTTTACTAACTAACTGAATGCACACCCATTCAAAAATCAAATGAGGGTCATTTTACAAGCTGTTTTGTCTCTAGACAACTTTAAAGTCAGATTGAATTGTATTTATACTTTGTCTAAAATGACAAAAACAAGCACTAAAAGGCATTTTTTAGGAGTTTTTACAAGAAAATGAGGGTACCAAAGTCCAATTTTGTCTAAGCTTCTCAGATCTTTTTTTGACAAGTAAACAAGTTATAGATTTTTTTTTTAGATAAAGTTGATTTAATCCATTCCACCTGTATGTGGGCACTAGGAAGAGTAGCTGCATAGATATCGGAAAGTTGTGAGTTCAATTCCAGCCTTCTCTCCTACCACGTCGATGTGCCTTTGGGGAAGTTGCCTAACGGCCTGCGTATCGGTGTATGGATGGGTTTGTGAATGCTGCTGGGTTAACGTGGCTGTAGAGTAAAGCACTTTTGAGTGGTGAATATGAGTAGAACCCCCTATATAAATTAAGTCTGTAAATTAAGTCTGTTTGCCATTCCCAAAAGCTGAAATGGTTTAAATTTTTATCACCTGATAGCTGCTGCTCCTTTTGTTTTCACACCATGACTGTCCTTGTTTCTTCTAAGCATGGGAGAAGTGCAGAAGCCCTCAGCCAGATGACATGGGGTGTACAGCAACACGTGGGGGTGGGGCGTCACTGTGTTTCTCTGGAGTACAGCAGAGCAAACCTCTGGTCACTTAGACACTTATGTGTCATCTTACTAAAAGGACTTTTAACTGGAGGAACAGAACGACGGAAAATGTGAGCATTTTCAAAATTGCATCTTTTTGAAACCCCTGTATAATCTGATGCTGTTGTCCAGCACATTATATGCTTACATTGATAGTTAAATCATTTACAGGGACATGGAAAATCAGGTTTGTCATTTTCTATCCAAATAATTTAAAAGCACTTACTTAAATGAAACACATCTCTCCTCAAAGAAATGTAATTCACAAATGCATTCAAAGTAAAAACAAAAACCAAATGAATGTCTGCATTTTCATAAACATTTTTTTAAATCCCCAGCAGTACTTAATAAAAGCTAATTTCTTCATTAGATATCTGGGCTCTGACTTTAAATGTGAATGCTTTTCTTCTTATTTCATCAACCAATAATTTCTTTTTTCTGATTCGTTTGCACTTTATTCCATGTGGGTTCTAAGTTACAGTAACAGCATTTGGTTAAAGTAGAACCGCTTAATTTTATCAGTGTTACCTTAGGTGCAATTTAAGGCCATTGCCAGCTGTCATGCTGGGTTTTGTGTGCTTAACACTGGCATTGACCTGAGATGCTAAAGCAAACAGTGCTGGTTATTGCAGCTTTGAAACCGCCAGCCCCCCCCAGCCTGTTCTCAACACAGTCTGTTCTTTTGAAGTGCCATTAGAAGGATTTTTCCTCTGGCTTTTTGGCCGGGCGCTACCCTAACCCTGTAAAAGACTGTGGTTTCCCTGCACGCTTCTGCTGGGGCCGGTGGCTTATTGGGTGACACTCCCCAGAGCAGTGTGAGGCTTTTCATATGGCGCATATACCCCGACGGCTTCAGTGAGCCATATATCAGTCAGCCAGTGAAACGGGAGAGAAAAATCGGGATGAAATGGATGATTTTTTTTTTTTTTTTTTCTTTTACTCTGTGAACTTCCTGACCACTTTGTGAAAGGCTTTTATTGTGTCACTCAGTGCTTAGCTGTTACTGGAGTGAAATATTGTATATACAATATGCTGCCTAAGGCTTTCTAATTCCCAAGGTTTTGCCACTTGGGACACACCCTCACATTTCAAGCTGTGCGTGTGGCTTTATTTATCGAGATGGACGTGATTTGACCTCAGGAAGTGGTTGAAGCTTTTTCTTATGGTCCTGAGGATCAATCACTCATTGCTGAAGAGTAGTGAGGATATTCAGAGTTTATAATATATTGACTAGTTGTGTTAAAATGCACGCTGGTATAGAATTTCTTGCCCTCCTTCTCTGCTGGACTGTACATCAGCTGTAAATTCAATTCAGATTCAAAAATACTTTATCCCAATAGGAAAATAAATGTTGTCGAACTATCCAAAAAGAGTCATTGTTGATGGTGATGCTATGGGCAGGAAGAATCTCTGGTAGCAGTCAGTCTTGCAACGAATCTGTAGAGGCCTCTGACTGAATTCTATTGCTGTATGACAGTCTCTTGAGTGAGGGATATGATCCTTGCCCATTATGACTGATAAAAGAGATGGTTCCTCCTTCCCTTTCTCTTCTTTGGTTCTGCTCTGCATTCATGAAGCTTTCTTTTCAACTCCTCTAGGATTTGAGATTGTAGTTCAGGTATTATTTGAGCTTTTGAGATGCTAATCAGCTGTAAAACCAAGACGTTGTTGTCACGTTTACGCATCATAGCAACTGTCCGAAAGTAAAAAAGCAAGCAAAAGTCCTTCCAGCTGCGCAGCATCCAAAACCAGAGGGAATAGTCATCCAAACATGCAATGCCTCAACCAAAAAATGTATGGACCAAGGTCTACTGAAAGAACAAATCAGAACTAACATAACAGCAACTCCAACATGCTGCCACCATGTGCAACGCAATTCTAGAACTAAACGAACTGAAAACTTTCTGATTCATTTATTCTGGTGATTGTCCTTGTTTCTGTAGAACTGTACGGGTTTGATGTCCTGATTGACTCCAACCTTAAACCCTGGTTGTTGGAGGTGAACCTTTCACCCTCTCTGTCCTGGTGAGTGACTCAGTTCTTTCCTTGTTTCACTTGTTACTAGACCAGAATCACTCAATTAAGAGGTTTTAATTATGTATCCTTCCAAGAAGATGGCAGTTCATAACTCTGTATTGACTTTAGCCACAAAAATGCTATAGCAGCACAGCACAAATATTTAGTTATTTGAAATATTTGTATGATTAGCATTTTCATGCCTACTCTGTGTTTTTATAGTGATGCACCCTTGGATCTGAAGATAAAGGCTAGCATGATTGCAGACATGTTTTCACTTGTGGGTGAGTGCATGCTGAAACAATGAACGAATACATATTTTGTTTTGTTTCATGGTTCTCCACTAGTAATTCAGCTTGACGGACCTTTATGTGTGTATCATAAAGCATGTATAATACCTTGCAAAAGTATTCACACCCATTAAACTTTTCTAGATTTTTCTCTATTTCAACTACAAACGTTAAAGTATGATTTTATTAGAAAAAAAACAATACTAGGTAGTGTATGATTGTGAAGTGGAAGGAAAGTAATATATAATTATTTGTTTTACTTTTTTTTTTTTTTTTTTACCAAAAAATAGTTGTGACATACTATTGTATTCAACTCTTTTACTCTAAATACAATCCAGATAGCAACGAACTGCTTTCTGAAGTCACATAATTGGTACATAAACTCCAACTCTGTGTAATTTTAACGCAAATACAGCTGAGCTATGAAGGCCTCAGAGATTCTTAGAGAACATTATCAAACATTATCAAACAAACAGCATCATAATTAACAAAGATAGGTAGCAGATAGGCTAGGGATGAACTTTTAGAAGAATAAAATAGAAATAGTCTTTATTGTCACACAGTGGCGGTATTCAGATGTGTCATGGAAGATTTAAGTCTGGACTTTGACTGGACCATTTTAACACATGAACACTCTTTGATCTAAATTACTCCATAGTAGCTCTGACTGTCTGTTTAGAGATGTTCTGCTGCTAGAAGGTGAAGCTCAACCCCAGTCCTCCATATTTTAGAAGAAGAAAAAAATATCCCCACAGCATGATGCTGTTGCAGCATTTCATAGCTGGTGTGGTGTTGTCAGGGGAATGTGCATGTAGAACAAAAAATATAATTTTGTCCCTTCATCCACGTTTTCTGTGTCATCTACATGGTTTGTGGCAATAAGGAGACCTTGTCCTATTTTTTTTTTTTTTTTTTTTTCAATAGGGAAATTATTCCTGCTTCTCTTCCATAAAGGCCATATTTTTAGAGTGACTAATAGTTGTTTCGTAGACAGATTCACTATGTGTGGAGCTCTCCAGAGCTGCCACGGGGCTCTTAGCTCCTTCTCTAGTTAGAGGAGTGTTAAATTCATATGCACACCACACTCTCAGATGTACTTGTGAAATAAAATAAAATAGTGTATCCTTTTTCTTCCACCTTACATGTATACACTACTTTGTCACCTAAAATTCCAAGTTTGGTTTTTTTTTGGGGTTGTGACATGACAAAATGTGAAAAGTTCACAAGTACCATAGCTTGAGGCACAGTTCAGACTTCCTTATTCAACACTAAATCAAAATGTTGTAATTATTATACTTTTTTTTTTTTCTCTTTCACCACCCTATTGACTTAGCTGCTGGTCGGCCATTCTTGTGGTGTGCAGGTTTCAAGCTGTTCGAGACAGTCGACTATTGTTTAATGTTTTCCAGCATTCCACTCAAAGTTGAGTTTGCGCAAACGGCTTTTAAAAAAAGCTGTATGGCTTTAAAGGAAGCATTCCAGTGTTGAAAGATTAAACCACAATGTTTATTAATTAACATTAAATTACACTCAGATTAAATTGTCAACACATGCCTGAGTATTTTTTTTTTAATAGTCGTTAAGTCAGATCCCAAGGCACAAAGGAGAAGTGCATCTGTGATGCCTCCTTTCTTCATTCATTTATTTTCCATATTTACTTTGTCCTGTTCAGGGTCCCTCTCTTCTTGATTTGACATTTTCATTCAAAGAAATATCAAGATGTGTTAAATTGGTACCACCTGATGATTCAAATGTTAAAACCTGTTGTTTAGAATGTATAATATAATGTAATTGCTGGCTTATTGCTATTCATGTTATCCTCTGCCCACTTAAGAGTTCTATAAATATTATGAGCTCTTATGTTTATCTGGGGTCTCAGGCTAATGATATTAGTGGAATGGCTAGTATGTGCATGTGTACACTTGTGCATGCCCAAGTGTGTGTGTGTGTGTGTGTGTGTGTGAGATATGCTGGGCCATGCTGTGGCTTGAAACTCTCCCCTCTGGCTCATTAAATGAAAGAGTAGAATCATAAATTGCCAGTTATCTTAGGACGCAGACGTTCCTTGCGGGTCTGGAGAAATGAGCAGTGGCATGTAAAACATAGCACATCTATTATGTACCAAACAAAGTCGCTGTTGGCTGATAACGCTTGGGCTACATCCCAGTCCTGTAAATAATGACAGCATTCCATTAGCATTCATTCCCTGCCTGTGTGTATCTGTCAACTCCATGTCACCAGTGTTTGCAATAATTGCAGTGTTTAGGAGAGAGCATGACAGGGGCCTGATGCCTGACGGCTTGAACGAGGCAGAACAAACAGCCTCAAGCTCAAAGTTGTCAATAGGCTTTATTCAGTTCATATGAGAGTGCAAGATATGACAAACAAATTTATTCAGCTGTTCACCAGGTCCCCTGCTTAGCTTTGGGAGGTGTGGGAAGCAATAAACAATAAAATTAAACTCGTAAATATTTTTGTTAGGGTGGGAACATTTTGCTGAGATGAGAAGAATGTGATGCACTTAATACATAAGCTGTGTTTTCTGTAAATAAATGTAGAATATTAGGTTTTTTTTTGTTTTGTTTTGTTTTGTTTTTTTTAGTTCTTTGACCCTGTGTTGTTTGTTCTAATATGGTGCCCTGCAAAAGCATTATTACTCATTCAGATTTTCAGACTTCAGGGTATTTTCTTGGGATTTTATGTGATAGCCCAACACAAAGTAGTGTGTTAGGAGCTGCAGAGATCCACGGGTCAAAAGGGAGGATCTGTTGACAGAACAACTATTAGTTGTGGACTCCACAAATCTAGGTGAAAGCACGAGGTGTGGAAGAAATTTAACCCCGAACACACCATCTCCTTAGTAAAACTTGCTTCTGAGATGCCTGTCTTAGCAGAGACAGGGAAGCTGATCGGATTTGTATTTTTAAAGGATCTTTCCATTTTAAATTCAATTCAATAAAAAATGCTTTATTGATCTCAAAGGGAAATGAAATATTGTTACTCATACCATCCAGCCGTCTTCAAAGAGTCATTTTAGATGGTGATGCTGTGGGTAGGAAGGATCTCTAGTAGCAGTCAGTCTTGCAATGAATCTAAAGAGGCCCCTGAGTGAAGACTGTTGCTGCATGACATTCTCATAACTTTCAGGACATGCTAACAGCTCTATATGCGGGCAGCAAAGACGATATTTCATGCTAACATGTCCGGGATGACACCATCAGTTGGTGGCAATCACTGCTAATCCATCTCATTTGCTTTTATCACTTCTCTTTTCATCGCTGTCTCACCGTCTGGTCAGAAAGCCAGGCAGAGAAACGTTGGAGTAGGGGATGTGATCCTTGCTCATTATGACTGATGGAAAAGATGTTTCCTCCTTTTCTCTATGTTCTGTGGTCCTGCTTTGCATCCTTTTCAATTCCTCTGGAATTTGTGGTTGTAGGTCAGGTATTAATTGAGCTTTTGAGTTGCAAATCAGCTGCTCCATGATGTAAAAACCAAAACCTTGTTGCCACCGTTACGCATCATAACAACTGCCTGAAAGTAAGAGTAAGAGCAAAAATCCTTCCAGCTGCACAACAACCATACCAGAGGAAATAGTCATTCAAACATGAGATGCCTCATCCAAAAAAATTATGAAGAAAAAAACAAATCAGACCCAAGGTAACAGAGCTACTCCAACATGCTGCCATAATGAGTGGTGCTATTTTAAAAGAAAATAAACATTTTCTTTCTACTTCATACTTGGACACTACTTGTCACATAAAATCCCAATAACATACATTGAAGTGACCAAACATGGAAACGTTAACGGCATGAGAGAGCTAGCTGCAGGCTTTTTATTTACCTAAATAAAACCTAGTGGTGAGAAGTAACTAGGCGCCAGTATACGAAACATTTGGAGGTGTTCTGCTAATTCTGATACTGTGATGTCACTTTCAAATTATATCCAGTGTACAGTTGCTTTTAAGATCATGGTAACGACTGTTGTGTAAAAGCAGATTCTGTCTCTTTGCAGGCCTTGTGGGTCAAGACCCCCTGTCGAGACAGCCTCATTCAGATCGATTCGTGGGCGACAAGCAGGCTGCAGCCCCAAGACTGCAGGTAGAGGATAACAAAGTTTGCACTCGTTCCCCTTCCCTGGGTCGCACTGGTTTTCATCCCTATGCAGCAACACGGGTATAAAACAGTACATTCTTGCAGCTGCCACTGAGCTCTTCTCTCACCCTCTTGGAAAATGTACTGTAATGCAAAACAACTGTTAATGTAATTAAAGTGTTTGAGTGACATCAGCTTGAAAAAGCTGAGAACTCTATGCCTTATATATATATTTTTTATCATTCCTAATCAAATGACTAATGTTCTCTCCGGGTCATGTTGCCTAATGATGCCACGACAGCTAATTCATTTGGCTCCCCTGCTTGACTACTGCATCAAGTTGTGGTGCAGCACTGCTGGAGGAAGATTACTAAAGCAGACAGATTTCTGCTCCGCCTCATGTCGTGTTAAGGAGCTTGTTTAGACACATAGTGACAATGTTTCACAGTGGCGTGTCGATGTGGTTTGCATGTTGTCAGTATGTGCCTTTTGTAAGGACTTAAGAGTAACATAAATGTCCTCATGCAGAAGTGTTTTTCTGCACCAGCAACCACTTTGCAGAGCAAGCTGGGTTTATTCTGACTCAGACATTTTAATCTTTTGTTTTTTCTCCTTGTAATTCCCTGATGCTTTTTACTTCACTGCTAAAAAAACTACTTGCTGCTTTTTCTTGATTTAATTATGTGGCTTTACAATTTTTCACTGTGACAGACAGATGGCTTCTATTGATTCTTAATCCTGCATTTTCAATAGGACTTTCATTACATTAGCAAAGTGGCCAGTTATAAATAAAAGGCTCAGTTGCTGCATTGCACCACTGGCCTCAAAAGGACTTAACTATGCAGGATTTCAGATGTATAGTGCCTTGCAAATTACTTTAACGCCTTGAACTGTTCCACGTTTTATCACGCTGTAACGTTGATGTGTTTTATTGGGATTCTTTTGTGATAGATCAACACAAAGTCACACATAATTGTGAAATGGAGGGAAATGATAGATTTTTTTTTTTTTTACAACCTTTGTCCATCAGTGTATATTTTATTATTGCTATAAACATTAGAGAACAAACAGCTTCATTAAAGCCACGAGACACATCGAGCAGGAGAGACATAAAGTTGTGGAGAAGTTTAAAGGAAACTTTGCTTATATAACAATATTCCAAGCTTTGAGTGTCTCATCAAACACTGTTGAACCCATCCAACATTTGAAAGAATATGGCACAACCGCAAACCTGGCATATATCCAACAGGACATGCCAGGCAAAGAGAACATTGTTGAGTGAAACAGCCAAAATGACCACGATAACTTTGGAGGAGCTGCAAAGAATTTGTTGACAGGAAAACTAGAAGTCTTGCACTCCGGAAAATCTGGACTTGGAAGAGTCTTGTTTGCAGTTGTGGTGGCAGCATTGTGCTTTGGAGATGCTTTTCTTTCAGCAGGAGCAACATAGAGGGCAACCCTAAATGCAAACCTATTAGAACAGGGATTCTTAATTTCAGTCCTTGAGAGCCACTATCCTGCAACTTTTGGATGCATCCCTGGTGAAACACACCTGAATCAAATGGCTGAATTCCCTCTTTAGTATAACAGCTCTGCAGAGGCCAGGTTGCTGAGTCATTTAATTGATTCAGGTTTGTTGGAGAAGAGATACATCTGAAAGTTGTAGGCTAATCGCTCTCGAGGACTGGAGTTTGGCACAGCGCTATTAGAAGTTGCAAAAAACTCTAAACTGGGATGGAGTTTCATCATATAGCAGGATGCTGACTAAACATGCCACCAGAGGTACAGTGGGAAGGTTTCAATCAAAGCTTATTTATGGGCTACAATGGCATGGCAGTGCTATGATTTAAAAAAAATTAATGTTTACAGATCAGAGCTATTTCACAAAGAAGAGTGGGCTAAAATCAAATCTGGTAGCGACTTACCCCAACACATGCAGCTGTAATGTCAGTGGTTTATGTAAAGCAGTGGTTCAGACGGGCTTGATACAAATACGTGCCAGACTTTTAAGATTTTTTTAATGTATCTGTAAAATATTTTGAAAGCTTTTTTCCATTTTTATCTACTTCCTAATTATTCACAATATTGTGTTGATCTGTCACATAAAATCCCAATAAAATCCATTGAACTGTGTGACTGCCATGTGACAAAATGTGAAAACATTCAAGGAGAGTAAATAATCTTGCAAGGCAGGCACTCGATATAAGGCCCAACACCACACCATAGCTGTCACAGAGGCTTTGTGAGAACATCGGGCCTACAGGGAACCTGTTCTTCTATTTCACTCTTTAACAGTTGAAACTTTTGCTGTGGGATTAGGCCATGTCACTGTTTGGCTGCCTTTATAACCCTCCAGCCGCATCAGGCAAATTAAACATAATCCCTCTGCTATTTAGATGACAAATTATGTATGTGATCCTGTGGGGTTGTGCCCAGCTTACTGGCCGCTGTCCCAAACCGCATGCCAAAGTTGTCAGTCAGAGAGGCCAGCAGGAATGCCAATGCATTGCAAAAATGTGCTATTTCTGTAACAGGGAGAAGAGGAAAAAAAAAGAAACTCTAGTTGCCAGTGGCGTAGTTTGCACATTTTTCATTCATAGATGGAAGTTAAATATGTTGATGCAAAGGAATCATATTTTGGTCATAGTAATGAATTATACTTCTTCTACAAGACTTAACTTTTACACCCATTAGGACTAAATACAAATCATTTTTAACATTGGATATTAATAATGTTCCTGTTCTTATCTCTTTGCAGCAGAGGCCCATATCAACAGAAACAAATGGATTTAACGACAAGCAAAGAGCTAAAAACAGCCAAGAAGAGAGCACTTTGAACCTGACTGCTGAGGAGGTAAGGCAGGGTTTAACACACTATCAGTAAAGTTGTGGAGGCCACGCTGACTTTCATGTACTGTCTTAATAAAATACGGTATCCGTTTTAATACATCATCTTTTTTTCTTTTTCTTTTGACTGTAGATCAAAGTGCTGAGAAGGATAAAGGAGGAGTATGAGAGACGAGGGGGTTTCATAAGGATCTTCCCCACCCAGGATACATGGGAGCTTTATGGGTAATCAGAGCTAGGAAAGAACAGACGTATACCTTAAAAGGCCTCAAGCTTTTTGTTACAGTCCTCTGATAACCTAGAAATGCAACATAATTTAAAATAAATTGCCACGATAAGGTCAAACCATTCAGGGATCCTGCACAGCCTGGAAAAGTCCGGAGTTTTACTAATGTATGGAAAAAGGAAATGGAGTTTAAAAAAAAATACCCATCCATCCATCTGTCTGTCCGTCTTAAAAAGGCAGAAAACAGTGACTATTCTCGTCTGGAAAGTGTGTAATTTGGACATGAAAAACGTTTAGAAACTGTTTGTAACCAAAAACATTAAAGATAAAGGAGCGGTGTCCTTATATGTGTAGGATTTTGTGTTATGGTTCAGGATCACAATTATTTAATGTCAAAATACCTCTTTTGGACAGGAAAATCTATTTCAGGTTATGTTGTGGATTTTACCCATAGATGTCTTAACAACTGGAATTTTATGACATGTCTAAAAACACATTGAACTTAAGGCTTGAAAAAATAAAAACTATGGTTTTTGAACCATTTCTTTTATCGTCTTTTTCCTTCAGTGGATATCTGGAGTCCAAGACGTCACTGAACTCCATGTTGGCAAAGAGACTTTTCCATGGAAGGTAAGCATTCCCATTGCGGTTGGAATAGAGGAATACATATTTCCATCGGTTTTTGGAAAAGCTTTGGCTCTCTAGTGTTTATGTTTGATACTTCGATTAAACAGGTTAGAGAAATACTTTAAGAGACGAAGCAGATTCTTAACATGTTCCTCGTGTCTGCTCAGCTTTGTGGTGTTAATTTACCGACTGGAAGGAAAAGAGAGTTGTAGATGAATTCTGCTTAGTTAGGAACCCATTTTTATTTTAGTAAAGCAGCTCCTGTTCAGGTTCTTTTGTTTAGTTTTAGTTTAAGCCTTGTATTTTCCATAATTATGAGACTGGTTGGTTGTTACTTCAACCGCTCAGATGTTGCTGTTTGGCATGTATGTTCTTTGTTTTGGATCATCATGTTCCTGGAACAGCTACACAGTGCTCTGGTGTTTTTGACAAGCGGCTTGGAATTTAAAAAAGTATCCTTCTGCTTTTTAATTATTGGATGACATGCCTCTAGATAACAATGCCCCACTGTGCACATGCTGCTCTGTTGTCAGGACTGTGAACAGGAACACACAGCTGCTGGTGGACACAGTCCATGGCCGTCACGTTGTTCAGTATGAGAGGAAGTTGCTGTCTTTGGAAGCACAAAAAACGAGACAGCGCCACCTGAGTCATCACTCTGCCGCGAGGAAGAAAAAACTGGGTAGGTCTGATGTATTCTGCCTGTTACTGTGTGTGGAGTTAAGTAGAACAACATAACATGTTACAGCACTTTTGGTTTCAATAAATAGCTCCCCTGTGTCATGGTAAGGTTGGCCAAAAATGACTCTGAATGAGTTCATTTCTCTGCAGCGACAATAAAAAGCCTTTTCTGAGCATATGCGTGTTTTATCCCAAATCCCTGTGATGTAACTGACATTTGTCTTTTCTCGCTCTGCCACACACCTCAGGGAAGGAAGCCAGGGCCGTCGTGACTGAAAACAGAAGTCAGGAGGCCAAGGAGTGTGCTCCGGAGGGAAAGGAGGAGATGAAACAACCTCTTGACCCAGTCTCGCTCAAGCCTTTGGTAACGGAGCAAAGTAAACAAGTGGCCACACCACTGGAGTGCCGCCACAACAAACCTGAGTCCCGCTCAGAGGCAGCCATGCACAATGCCAGGCCCACAGTCAACCTGCTAAGCATCCTTCAGCAGGGGTGGGACCTCAGGTCAGTCTGTATTCGTGTTCATATTGGATACTGCTCTCATATTTCATTTCATAAGAATGTTTATAAACTCGCTCTGAGCAGAGAGGGTGTTAACAAAATATTCTTATGCCTTGAATGTGTTTTTACCAGTTTGTTAGTGGGGTTTTATATGATAGACCAACACTAAATAGTGCATTTATGCATGGTTTTGAAAAATGTTACCCTTTTACTTACAATATGAAAAAGTTTAATCAATTTGCATTCATCCCCCATGAGTTATCTTTCACTGCAATTACAGCTACAAGTCTTTTTTGGAGGTATGTCTCTACAAGCTTTGTACTTCTCGAAACTGAGATTATTGCCCGTTTTCTTTGCAAAATAGCTCTGCCTCAGTTAGATGGTATGGAGAGTCTTGGAACATAAATTTTCAAATCTTGCCACATATTCTCAGGTAGATTTTTGTATTTCCACAGCATGTTGGTGCCACTACCATGCAAAAAAACTCCCACATTTATGTATGTGGGCTGCATGGTGGCACAGCTGTTAGGATTGTTCCTGAATTCAAATCCTAGCTAGGGGCCTTTGGATCCCTGTAGATCCCTGTTTTCCCTCCAGGTGCCCCGGCTTGTCCAGTAGCAGACATGTAAGGGTAATTGTCTTTTATAAACTGCCCCGAGGTTTGTGTGTGTGTGTTTGTTTGTTTTTTCCTTTTTGTCTCTGTGTTGCCCTGTGCTTTTTGGCTGTTAGAGACAGCCACCTGTGCTCATGCCCCCCTGCAGAGATCAAGTGTGTACAGAAAGTGGGTGTATAGATGGATGTTTATTTACAGAAAAAAAATTACCTTTTTTTTATTTTTTAGGTTTTTCAGTTACACTGTGCTGTATGCAGTGTGTTTATCTAATCTTTTAGGTTTTTACAAGTTTAGGAATAAGGTTTTCTAACCTTTTGACTTTTAATGAGTTCTACAGGAGAATCCTATGCAAACACTATGTACTGTAGTCTTCTGTATATTTGTTTCCAAGACTGGAGTCTCCCGATAATTTTAAATGATGTTCTTAAAAATATATTTCCAGTTAATGTTTTCTGACCGTTCTCTTGACAAGCTGACCTGAGTTAAAAGTCTGAAATATTTCAGTACCTTTTGATAGAACGTTATATGCTACATTTTTCTTATAGTTTTTTTTTTTTCTTCTTTTTTCTGTTCCTCAGATGATACAATTGAGAATTTGAGAGAAGTCGCTTGTTGTCATGTTTGTACTGGATCACAGATTCCAGTAAAAGCAGGCCTTTCTTGAATGAAAACTACAAAATACCTGAAATAATAGAATCATTCCATCTTAAAATGCTTTCAACCACTTTTTACAGTTAAACTTTCAGAGAAATTCAGCCTACATCTGTATTCAGTGAGTCACTGCAATTACGCTAAATATTTTACTACTCCCTTTTTCAAAATAACTAATCTTTAGTCAAACTAATTGATTAACATGTGTGAACATTATATTTTTGGGTGTTGCCACTGGTTCTAGATGGGATTTAGGTCAGGATTTGGATTGGACTCATGAATATGTTTTGATCTCAACCATAGGCATCAATCTCCAGTCCTCAAGGGATGGCGTGCCTCTTCTTCAACTCACCTGAATCAAATAATTACATGTTCAGAGTGATATTCTTATGACTTTCTTTCCAAAATGACTTTCTTTTTGCCACTCTTTTATAAAGCCAGTTTTGTGAGGTCAACTACAAACAGGTTTCCTATTATGATATTGTCCAACCTGAGCTGTGGATCTGTGCAGCTCCTCCAGAGTTACCATGGACCTCTTGGCTGCTGTCCTACAGGCTATGATCAACCATAGTTTAAAAAAACCAATCTGGAGTTCATCTGAGCGTTTGGGATCTGCCCGTTTTGTTTACAAAGATTCAGAGGAGCTCCTGAAGCATACCAGCACCTCAAAAATATCAGCAGCTTCAACCCACAGAGTATACGGTTTTTTTTTTTTTTTTTTTTTTTTTTTTTTTTTTTTTTTTTTTTTTTTACAAATGATTCACGTTTCCAGCTTAAATCCACATTCACTTTTTTTTATGTAGTTTTGTTGAAGATACTAGACTTGTGCCAAACTGAAGCAAGCAAAGGGAGGACTTTGCAAAGATAAATATTATTAATTGCTTTCTCATAGCTTACCATTTTTAATGGTTCTCATCACTCTTCTTTATCTTTGCCTCTTCTCTTCAGCAAAGTGCAGGCGCGGATTTCTTTTTCCTCTTACCTGCATCGAGTCCAACAAAGGCTGCTAGCCGAGAGCAGGGCCAGCGCCACCCCAGCCTGGCAAGACGACGACAATGACCAAATGGTAAAATCTCACAGATAGTCAGATATGCCAACACTAGAGTTATTAGCTTGAGGGTCCTGTTCTGACACTATCATGTTTGCTGCTTTTGTCTCTACTATCCTGTCCTCCCAGGATGGTAAAGTTTTAAATATTTTACCTACATGTTGGCACTTTCAGCATTTTTTAAAAAGTTATTTCTGTATTTATTTGTTCTCCTTCGGTAGTTTATTAGTCACTGTCAGGTTATTCTTCTTGTCACTAGTCTATTGATTATATTTTTACTGGTATTTTATTTTGCTCTTCTTCCTTTCTAAAGACTGCAGATAAAAAAAACAGCCTTTTGGGTGAATCTGTTGCGTCTGCAGCAGTGCTTTTAATGAAAAAGTCCCTGTCAAATAAATAAGTTCTATTTTATTTTACTCAAACATTTTTACTCCCCTCCCTCAGGGCTTTTTAAGATTGAATAGAATTGGTGGAACACTCCAAAGCATTGTTTCCTAACTATGAATTTCCATTGTAATTATTTAGTCATTTGTGCAACGTAGCTGAAATGTGTATTAGACATTTGTGGCCACAGTGAAGGAAAACGTGGAGTGCAAGAGGCAGTCTGACTGGAAAGTCTTCAGTATACATCATCATCAGTGACCTCAAGCCAAATCAGTTAAATTGGGGTGGACTTTCTTTTTTTTTTTTTTTTTTGTGAAGAATTAAAGCAAATGGGATATTTTAAAGTAGACCATGATGAATCAGTGCTTCAGCACAGCAGTGCGAAGGTAATTTAGATGTATTTTATTTGTCTGCACAGGAGCTTGTGATACGATTCTTGAGAAGAGCAGCCAGTAACCTTCAGCAAGATATGAAGGTTGTGTTGCCCAATCACCAGTTACCACTTCAAGATCGCAGACGCATCCTGTCCTACCAGTTAGGAGAGTTTATCCGCTGTTACAATAAGGTACGCCATCCAATAAATCAGTTTAATCACAGCATTTTGTCCTGATGAGGGACTGAAACTTAAGAGATTCATACTTGGATAACTGAGACCAGCTGCCTTCTGCTTTCCTTTCTTTTTTTCAGGAAACTGAGTTGATGACAAAGCAGGAAAGAGGCGAAGAGGAGCATTGTGTTAACCAGAGTGTATTTCAAGAGTACATTGCAGCAGCAAGGTTTGTGAGTGTTTTCGTGGGTTTTAAAACCCACATGCAGGCCTCTTCCATTCATTGCTCGGCTTTACACAGCTGTACTTATACAGTGTTTTGCAAAAGTATTCATACTCCTTGAACTTTTCCAGATTTTATCACCTTACAGTCACAAACTTTAATGTATTATAATTTTATGTGATAGACCAACACAACATAATGTGCACTTGAGATGTGGAAACACAAAACAAAACATGGTTTTCAACGTTTTTTATAAATCTGAAAAATGTGTGCTTTTATAACTGATCCTGACCCCTATTCTGATGCCCTAAGTTAAAAATCCTGCACAACTAATTGTCTTGAGAAGTAACTAGTAAAACGAGTCCATTTGTGAGTAATTTAAAACAGAGTTGCTCTGTGAAAACGTCAGAGGTTTGTTAGAGAACATTAGTGAACAAACAGCATCACGAAGACATAGCCGACAGGTCAGGACCAAAGAGAAGTTTAAAGCAGGGTTTGGGCTAGACAACTGTTCCCCAAGCTTTGAACAGCTCATGGAGTTCTGCTCATTCAATCATCTAAGGCGATTGCAAGGCGTGTTAGTTTATGAAGCAGAAAAGAAGCCTTTGGTAACTTTAGGAGAAATGCAGAGATTCACAGCTCATGTGGAAGAACGTGTTGACAGGACAACTATTAGTCATGCACTTCACAATATGAAGAGTGGCAAGACAAATGTATTGTTGAAAGAAACCTATAAGAACACTAGTCTGCCACAAACCACATAGGGGACTCATTTTCTGGTCTGATGAAACCAAAACTGAACTTTGGCCTTTATACAAAACACAACGTGTGGTAGAAAAATAACAGATTACCCTGAACCCACCATTATCAAATGTGAAAAATGGCAGTGGCAGCATCATCCTGTAGTGATGCTTCATTTCAGCAGAAACAATGAAGCTGGTCAGAGTTGATGGGAAGGTAGGTAGAGGTAAATACAGGAAAGTCCTGAAAGTAAACCCATGAGAAGCTGCAAAACAGAGGTGTGAAGGTTAATCTTGGAGCAGGAAAGAAACTCTAAACTTACCTCCAGAGCTATTTTGGTATGCTATTTTGTGTTTGTAACATGAAAACGTTGCAAGGGGTATGAATACTTTGGCTTGGCAGTATATATGATAATGTGAGCTAAGTGGTCACATTTATTTTAATGTCTTTTTTTTTTTTCTGCAGTGAGAAGGAGCTGGAGGAAGTGCTGACATTTTATACACAGAGACATAAATCAGCCAACATCTTCTTAGGAACTAAAGTCAGAAGTGTCAAGACAGATGTTCAGGATTCAGGCAGCAAGATAAATCCAAAAAGTAAGCTTCATATTGTTTTTTTTAATATAATTTTGGTTTGACATTATCTTGGGACATTAAAGAACAACTTGTTTGTTTTTTTTAAAAACCGCGTGAAAGTGCAAAAAATGTTGAGTCATGTGAGGTGATGAACAGGTCAGCCTTCGAATGATTAGGACTCATTGTGGGAGCACAAGTGTGCGCCAGAGGAGAGGAATGAGTGACTAATGATAACACAGCTTGGGCTTCCTCTCCCCTTTGAACAGCTTTGCCTGAGACCAAAGAGGACTCCAGTGCTTCAGGGTCCTCGCTCTCTGCAGGGAAAGTCTGCAGTGACCCAGACATCAAGCCCTCTGAGACTCAATTGTCTGTGCCGCTTTCAGACCAACAGGCAGAGGTTACAGCCAGTAAAACTCAACCAGATGTCCAGTCGTCTCAGCACCACTCCAGTTTTCCTCTAACTTTAGACTGCACATACATTCATCACCAGCACTGCTCTCCTGCTCCAAAACCCATTCCTCTTCACTGCCCCCCACCGCCACCACCTCCTCAGCCACCATCTTACGCACAGTCCTTGGCGAAATCTCACTTTTGCCATTCGGAAACTCTTTCCGACCCTCCTGCATACACCTCTGCCCCCGTCATCACGCAGCCTCCAAACGTGATTTGGACGGCTACATCCACCACTTCCAACACAGCTTCTGCTGTTCCACCAAGCCAGGCTCTGAGGAGGATTCAGTCTTTTACTACATCCACATCCAACTCCAGAGCTACATTTGCGATACCAAGTTCCACGCACATCTACAGCCAGAAGCCTTCTAGACCTACCTCAGCAGGCCAAGGTAATCTAAGTGCTGTGGCTGTGGTTTTCACATCAAAATTAATGCGATGTCCTCACTCTTGTTTCTGTTTCTTTTAGAGATCCAGAGGAGCAGTTCCAGTAAGCTCAAGTCTAACTCAGTGGGGACTTTCAAGGAGTTACAATCTTTATCTGCCCAGGCCCAGTCAAACCAGCAAGCATTCATCTCAGCCCTGCAGAAACTGGCCGACAAACAGGTTGCTTGCCAGTATGGCAGCTCCAGTCACATCAGCCTGCTGACACAACATGTGGGTTTAATATTTTGTGTTGGTACATTAGGATATAATACCTCTCCAAGGTTTATCCTTTGCCCTAAACCTCCCCCGGTCTCTTGGCACTTAATTTTGGCAGTGGTTAAAATATTCCACTGAGAATGGGGAGACTCATTCAAGAACATGATACACATTCCCACTGCCACATATCCCATATATTGGAACACTCTGCACTAGACATTGCAGAGGACTTTGTGGCGTTGATCCAGGTTCTGCTGGAGCTTTCTTCTTGTTGATGGGGAGTTTTCTTTTCCACTGTCACCACATGCATGCTTCGTATGAGGGATTCCTGCAGTTAATGACTTGATACAGTCAACTCACCACATGCTTATTTCAGGAGGAGTTATTGATGCAAAGTCAGTCAGTTGATGCCATCGGATGGGTTTCTTTATACTACATTGTTTTATAACTAATATCAATTTGAAGTACATGCAATACATAAATATATGCAATTAATTATCACTATATAAACTATATTGAATTAAGAATTCAAATCTGTCAAGTATTTATATTTTTGATTTTATTTGCAGTCGTGGTGTACCCCCTAATCTGCTGAAACAACTGGGACGTTCTGCACCTTAAAAACTAGTCGTAAGAATGAGGGTTAAGGTATGAAATTAGATCCACTCCATGAGCCTTCGTAAGAGACTATGTAGACATTAAGCAGCTGTTTGCTGTAGTAGCAGCTGTAGTGTTTTATTCAAAAAAGAAAAATCTGTGTAATGTTTTATGTAGAGAAGAAGAATAGTCAGTCTCACTGTGAGGTCTTTGATATTTTCCTTTGTTGATGCGTAAATCTGGCTCAGACCCCATGCTGATGGGCGGCGTGTAGCTGCTCATGCTTTCAGCAGACCTGTTGGAGCCATGGAGGTCTGCTGCCTCTTTCAGCACACCTTCCTCCTTCAGCCCTCAGCTCGCCTCCAGTCTGTGGGTTGGGGCTGCTGTGGGGGTGGGTCTGGAACCGAACTTTAAGGCTGGCTGGCCTAAGCAGCGGTGAGCCGCATCAAGCCATGGCTCTGTGTGAGGTCTCATTATCAGATGCACCATGGGGGAGTGATTTCTGTTGATACTTAACAGGCAGCCACTTTTTTTGTGGTAATTGATGCTTATAAATGGAGGAATGTGGCAAATTGGCACTGAGCAGGGGAGTGGCAGCTTGGCTGGCTCCATCACCACCTTCTCCCATATTCTCCATTGGTTTGGCCCTCGGCTTTGGGAGACCCTAAAACCTTTCCTCCCTCTTTTGCCTCACTTAAGTTTTTTTTCAGTGAAGAGTTTTTTTTTTGTGATGGCACCAGACCACACAGAGTGTAGTTTTTATGACTTCCTTTCTGACTGTACATTTTTCAGTCTATCTGAAACTTGTTTGCTATGTTTCCCAAGAGCAGTTAATCTAGGCCATGGCAGAAGCTTTAGTCAAACAGTCCAGTGTTTGGCACTTATAGGCTCAGATAATATTAAGGTTTTTCTAAGGCTCTGATTTGAAGTCATTAAATCACTTTCTGGGCTAAATGGAGAACTTTGTAAACATGAACGACACTGCATTGCACAGTTGACCTCAGGGTTTCAGTAAGTACTCACTCTCAAGCATGGCCATGTAAACAGAAAGAGACTGACACTGAGTAAAACCAGGCATGGCCGCCATCTCCATCATGCTGGTGTGCAGTGATGCGACAATATGATTGTGGATCCTTTCACTGTGTGTGTCTGTTTATGTCCACTGTTGTAAGATTGCCTTGTTTTAAATAAATAGAGAGTCTTGTAAACATGACAGAAGAGGACGGTGCATGATAGAGATGGATTAGCCCTGTGAGAACATTTATTGTTTTTGTGAATACATACATTTTGTCTTTTTATGACTATAAACAGTATCCACAACCAAATGTATTATATTTCCTCCATTTAGATTTCGTACTTTGAAGGAATATGACTTGTCTAGCTTTAGAAGTAAACTAGAGCTGTGGGTGTGTAACAACATGCTGACACATTTCTCTTTTATGTCGTACAAGGCCTGGCAGCTCGACAGTTTTCCCATTGGACATTTAGCGCACAGGAGGAAATAAAGTAAATAAAATACCACAATGGTATGGTGTGTGATGAATACTCCCATAACATTTCACTGAGAGTGCAGAGTAGCACTGAGGTGCCTTCCCAAAAGTGCTGATTGGGTTATAAGCACATTTGGGCTGGCGAGTCATGGTGACTGTTGGCGTTAAGGATGGAGGAGGCGGAGGTGAAAGTTGGGTTTAGTGTTAAACGGAGACGAGCTGTGCCATGTGCTGTGTATACATTTCGCATAGATACCAGAGATAAAGGCAGTCAGCTAAGGGAGGAACTCATCCGCAGCTTTAAACATAGGATTCACTGTTACCAGTGGCTTGCACTGAGAAAAGCTGAACAGACTAAACATTTTTAAATATAATAAAATGAAGATGAATAATTTTTTCTGCATTGTTCTGTGTTCAGTTGACCAACTTGAACCTGGCCAACAAGATGCTGGGGAGAGAGAGTTACACACTGAACCCTAAAGCTGATGCAACCCAAAGGCCTGTGAGAACTGTTCAAGCTGAAAAAGACCATCTAACCAGTACAAGGTAAGTTCAAGTAAACAGAGCACAGAGAAGGTTATCAGAGGGAAAACAGACATGTTATCACTAGTAATAATAATAATCATAATAATAATGATGATGATGATGATAGTAATCAAAATGTTTTGGTTGTTATAGTCTATTTATCCTCTTCATAACCAATTTCAACATTGGTTGTAAAAAAAATAAATAAATAAATAAAAAAACATGATTATTATCAAATTGTTTCTTAAGTCAAACTGTTAGAAGCATGATGGCTTATATTTCACTGTGTGTTTATGATTACTTAAGCTGTATGCAGTTGTTCCTCAAGGATCTATCCTTGGACTGATATAGATTATACTTTATATCAGCAATCTTCAATCTGTATGTTCCAACTGTAACATTTTAATTTATGCAGAAGATGCTTAACACAAGTAGCAAATCAGTCAATCAAGGAAAAGCAACTCGGTGCATCTAGAAGTCATGAAGAGTACTTGCTGAAGTTCAAACAAAGCTTCAGAATGAAGAAAGAGGAGGAAGTAACTTTGAACATGATTGTTGGTTTCAAGGCAAGCTGGTCTGAGTGTTTCAGAAACCTCTGATATACTAGACTTTTCACATACAACCATCCCTCAGGTTTGTAGTCTAAAAAAGACAGAATATCCAGTGATCTTCAGTTGTGTACTGGGAAGTGTGTTGTTGACGTTATGGATTTGTGCAGATTGTTCAAAATTGGTTTGAGATTATCAAGAACTAACAGTAGCTCACATAGCTTCTTTCTAAATCAGAGGTGTGTGAAATAGGAGATGGGCTACAGGAACAAAAGACCTGGTAGGTCAGACCTGGCTGGTAAGAACCAGAAACAGATTCAAAATTGGACAATAACAGATTAGAAAAAAACGTTTCAGCTGTGATGTTTAGGTGTGGTATCAGATATGGCAGGGTCAGAATTTGGCAGAAAAAGCATAAAAGCTTTTGTTTAATAGTTCAGGCTAAATAATGTGTCCAGTTGGTGTTCTTGGTACCAGTATCACAGAGGTTGTGAATAAAGAACAAAAACTCCATGGTTAATGTTATAGCAGTAGTAAAGAAGCCCTACTTTCACCTTCATGGTGTCTAGTGTCTTTGTTCTGATGGGACTGTTTATTATCTCTACTATAAGCTCAGTTTCCTTAATAGCTTACATTTCTTTAAAAAAAACACTTCAAAGTTATCTACCACGTTACCAAAGTTTTATATTTAGCAAAGACACTCTCTGCAGCCCTATGAAAACCTTGATGTTGCTTTTGGTCCAGTTGTACCCTTGTGCTTGTTTGTGCTGCATTTTATTTGCTGTCCTCTGAGACGTCGCACAGATACTTACCCCTTGTGAGGTCAGATGCTATCGCTACAAAGTTAAACATCATGTCCTGCTCCTGGTGAACCTTAAATACAGTGTTTATGTATAGTTCTGAACTATTCTTGCTGTTTAGGTTCAGTAGGGAAGTTGTAAGTGTTAAAATGTGTTTATGCAAGCCTCCTTTTTCCATCAGTTTCAGGATGCTGTTTAACTATGACACGTTATTCACTTCAGCCAAACTGCTGTCCTGAGATTTTTTTTATTTCAAAACTTTAGTTTTACTTTAGTGTCGAAACTTAAATTCCAGCAGCCTACTTGGTCACGCTCAATAGAATCTGAAGGCCGTTTAATGGTCTTTGACAGAATATTAGATTATAATGGTTGGTTTTTGGAAAGGAATTGCCCCTCCAGGCTGTTTGGTGCAACTGCGTGCTGGGAAATTTTGCTCTTTTTATGTAATTAAAGTTGTGTTTTCACTGCAGGAACTCTTTTAGCAACCAGGGTTGCTTATCCTCCACCGTGCTTTTTCAGTGCAGTAACCAGGGCGAAATAAGACTAATACAGGTAGAAATCTACCCTGAAAACAGTACTGGAGGGAGGTAGGACTTCTTGGATGGGCCCTGGACTAAAGTTGGAGGTTTGTCGTGAGAGGATGCTAAACATTTCTCATTGGTTGAATATCCCCAGCATTTTGTTTGCATCATCACCCAGGTTATACTCTTCTACACTACAGAGATAGTAATGCCCTCAACAAAGCCTTTTTAAGTGATTTTAACTGGAAAAGTTAAAGTTTTAAAAGTTGATAGGACTGCATGGTGAGCAAGAAGGTCATGGGGTCTTTATGCATGGCGTTCTCCCCGTGCAAGCGTGGGTTGTCTCTGGGTTCTCTGGCTTCCTCCCACAGTCCACAGTCCAAAAACAATACTATTGGGTTAATTGGTCTCTCTGTATTGCCCTTCGGTGTTTGTGTGCGTAGTTGTTTGTCCTGTGTGTCTCTGTGTTGCCCTGTGATGGACTGGCATCCCGTCCAGGGTGTACTACCTTAGGTGGGGCGATGGTGGCGACGGCGGTAGGCACTTGTCCTGTAATCAGCTGGTTGCTGGTCTGAGCCTCCCTCCGTCCGTCTGTCGTTGTGCGGTGGCGGTCAGAGGGTGGCGCCGGCTGGTGCATGGCAGCCTTGCTTCTGTCAGACTGACCGCTATGGCTATCTAGTAGCTGTGTGTGAATGGGTAAAGCACTATACAAGTACAAGCCACTTACCATTTACTCCGCCTCTCGCCAAATGACCGCTATTGATAGACGCCAGACCCTCCACGATCATGCAAGGACAAGCAGGTATAGACAATGGATAGCTGGATAATAATAATGTCATGATATGGAAAGGAAAGCAGCAAATATGGAAATATTTTTCAGTGTTTATGTTCCAAGATACAGGTTAAAGCAACTAAAACTGTCCAGGATTCTTGATCGTTTACCGATTTTAAGTCTGAACAGAGCAGCTGCTGCATGTGTGTGGTCACTGATTCTATGAGAAGTTTGAAATATTACAAACTTCTGAATAAAACTGATTTTACTTTAGTGTCAGAGCTTAACCGCTTTGAGACTCCCATAAATTATGTCTTCAAACAAACGATTGTATTAGTGGACAGAGCTCTCTCTTTTCATTCTCCTGCTGCCGGAAGTTGGGATCATTTAAAATCCATTCTAGATCCATTCTGTACATTTCTACACAGTTCTGAGTGGCAAACCTTGACTTTTAAACTATAACGGCTGTGAAATCAGATAAATGTGGTTTTGGTTTAACTGTTTTTAATCACATCCTGGACTCAACAGCGGAGTCCAGGATGTCTCCCTGGGTCTCCCTGGGTGTCCCTAGATCACCGCAGGGAGAGAACCTGCTCAGCGTCAGAGGACATCATAGTCATGAAGGATCGGGTTTAGGCCCTTCATAATGGAAACCCCTAATGGAAACCCACTCATAAAATGGCCTAGGTAGCTTTAAAGATGTCTAAGTACCAGAGTGAGAAACCTTTAGGAACCCATAGTTGAAACGCTTCAGCTCAACTGGCTGCTGAGTTCCCATAAAATATGTCTTACCTCTGTGCCTCGTGAAATTCCCTTTTTCTCACTCCTGTCACGGTATAGTGAGAAGAATAAAAAGAATCACACTGTCATGGTATATGGTAATAGACCAGGAGTATCAGCCCACAGCACACATGATCAAAGGCGTGATACAAAGAGAGTCAAATATTAGCAGCCTCCTCTTTTATGTTTTTGTTGCTGGTGATATGTAAATGGCAGTGCCTCAGACAGCTTGGCCCTGATCTCTGACTCTGGTTTTCCAGTCCAGTCCTTAAATGTATCGGGCTGTCAGGGTATTCCAGGAATGTCTGGCCGTTTCCCCTTTACAAATGTTTTTATTTCCACCAACCCTAGAAGATACTTTTTATGGAATTTATTATTTCACAAATGGCTTCAGCTAACCTTCATGCAATATTCTAGAAACAGAAATCAGAGTTTGAGGGATCCAGTGGCGTCATGGATCGCATTTTTCTTCTGAGAGTTTTAGATGTTTTATTTCCACATGTTCTTTTAGTTGTTCTCTTATCAGACAATAAATGTTTGTGTGGGTGTGCTTTTATGGCGCTGAAATGTCTTTAATACGATACTAGGAAAATTTTTCTTGATTTCATGCGCACTCTGTTTCATAAAACACAGAATTTCCTGAATCCTCTCCCTCGTTACACTTGGACCTATGGTTTGTGCCAAACATACTGAAACTGTTAAGCACACTGGCTCTTTTTAACAACCACAGGGGTGAGGTATGATGGGTTTCAAAGGCCAACACGGCTCTTTGAAGTGCCGCTGCCAGGATCTAGCAGGTATGCTGCATCAGCATTCTCAGAAGTCATTCCTTAATCCTTTGTGCTGACAATCAGAGGACTTTCAATCATACAGCACGTCCTCTCACAGACACAGTTAACATCGCTTCCGGTCTTGGATAGCTTGGTACATTTATGATGATTTTTATTCAAAACACTTGTGAAGTGATGTGGTGGAAAAACACAAATGGTATGCAGACTTTTAGAGATCAAGGCAGCTCCCTACAAAGTGATTTCAGTAAAATGTTAGAGATTGTATGTACTGTGCCTTGCAAATATGCTCATATCTGTTGGACCTTTTCTCATTTAGTCACATTACAAACACAAACACATCTTAAGTGTATTTTATCTGGATTTTGTGATAGATCAACAGAAAACGGTACATAATTGTAAAGTGGAAGGAAAATGATACATGATTTGTAAAATGTTTTACAAATAAAAATCTCAAAAGTGTGCCATTCATCAGCCACCTATACTCTGACACGCCTAAATAAAATCCAACCAACAATATATCACAGAGGTAACTAAATAAATAAGTCAAAAAAAAAAAAAAAAAAATCAAATCTGAGTATCATCTCTGACCTCAATGCATCTCACTATCTGGGAGCTGACAGAGCATCGAAGAGTTATGGAGGTTGTTATGTTATGGAGGCTTTGGAGTGTGGCTGGTGCAGCTGAACAACTGGTGGAGAGGAAGCACATGATTTCCTCCTGCTGAAGAGAGAGCTTGCAGAATCAGTAAACCCCTCGTTCAGAGTCTTGCTGACTTCTGATCACTTTAATTGGAGAAATGTTCCCTGATTTCAAAACTTTGGCTGAAGTGCCGCTTGTAATTCCTGTCTCCAGTGTGACAGCAGAGCACAGATTCATCCTCCAGATCAACGCACAAACGGGTGCTCAATTCAGGTCCATGCGGACCAGGAGGAAGCTGAGACAGTGCGTTCAGGCAGGTGAATTGTTCATAATTTAAAAGTCTTTTAATCTAATTGTTTATATGTAGTTACTGGGGCCACAGTCAGTGGTTTTTGTCACTTTGGAGGAAAAAGTTACATGTATTCATCTGCTTAATGTGTGATGGCATAATGTGGATTCTCTGTTCAGCTTGTTGAATATTAATTAAAATGACTGAAAATTAAATGCAACTGAATATGTCATTATTATCATTTTAAAAACTGATGGATGAAAATAGATTATAATGGGATTTTTTTGACCCCGTCCGTCAAAATGACAGACGGTGAAAAAGTCCAGCTCAAGATGTTTTTAAAGAATTGCATTTCCCTTTAGTTCTTAACTAAGATGGTGAACAATTAGTTTTCAGGGCTTTGATTTACTGGGAGCACCAGTGGCTTCATGTTTACGATAAACCTCAATATCTGAATTTTTTTTTTTTTTACTGTCAACAGTTGCTTCCAGATGGTGTTTAGTTGTTTAGCCAGATAAAAGTGTTCTGAAATGTTTCTTGTATTTTATCCCTTTTTATTAATGGTAAATGATATTTTTTATTTTTATTTTTTCCACAGCTCTAAAAAAATAAGAACTTCAGAAACTGTACTTTTATAGGGTGTTGTTTACATTTTGTTCAGTGCCTTGTAATGTATTGCAAGGGTGTAACATTTCAAAAGACCTTTTGAACGTCCATTCTCCTGACTAATCAGAAAAACTGCTGTAAAAGTGTCTGAATTCTTTGATGCGAGTCAGTGTACCACAATAAATGGTCTGATGTCTCTGTTCCTTTGAGTTTAAAAAGAGGTTTCATTCTCACTGATTGGTAACAGATGTTGTACTATGAAGGAGAAGCCTTTAGGTAAGAACAGCTGAAATTCCACTGAGTAGATTTGCTTCCACCAGATATAAACACCTCTGCAACAAAACTGAGAGCAACTATCTTTGAAATATTACTCAGTACTTCTTAAAGAGTGCAACTCCTACTTACTTAGTAATGATTCCCTATTTTTTTTCATTCATGTGTGTTTAGTCAGAAATGTACTGAAAAGTCTCAGGACACTACATACAGGACAGATTATAGTCATGTGTTAGAATGGCCTAGTCAAAGCACAGGCCTAACTCTAGTTGAGAATCTGTGGCAAAACTTGAAAACTGATGTTCACAGACCATCTCTATACAGTCTGACTGAGCTTGAGCTATTTTGTAAAGAGGGAAAAAAAAATTAGTCACTGAGTTTGCAAACTGGTAAAGACATATCCCTAAAAACGTCCAACTTTAATTACAGCTAAAGGTGGTTATACAAAGTATTGAATCTGAGGGAATGAAAACAAATGCATGCCACACATGGTAAACTACTGACTGCAGATGTTTCAACAGAGACTAGGCATGAAAAGGATGGCTGGATGGGAGAATGGAAAAAAAGATGGATGGATGAAAAAGTAATTAATTAAATAACTATATAAAAGAGAAACTGAATAGATGGATACAACATTTAGACAAAGAGACAGAGAATGAGGTCGGGCTATGGAGCCATTTTTACATACTAACATACATAGGGCTTAAACTAACGATTATTTTAGTTATCGATTAATCTATCGATTATTCTGACAATCGATTCACCAGATTAAAAAGTTATCACATTCTGCAGATTTTTCATTTAAACTTTTTATACAGTTTTAGACATACATTAAAAGATGCAAATAAACAAATAATTCAATTCCTTTTTTAAATAAGAAAGCATTTTGTTGCTTATATTGTACAATTTTGGCTTAATTACTGCTCTGAGCATGTGGTTCTTTCAGCAATTGGCCTTTTTTTTTTTTGAGTCCGTATACTCCAGTTAACGATTAACTGATTACTAAATTAGTTGATGATTATTCCAATAATCAATTGAACACAATTAATCTGATTAATCGTTTCAGCACTACTTTTAAACCATGTTTACCAAGCTTGTGTGTCTCTGCCTTTTATAGCATGGCACAGAGCCTTTAGCCATCTCTGATCTACATATAATGACGTTTGGGACTTCAGACTATTTGTACGCTCCAATCCTATATTTCTCAGGCTTCCTCCAAGTATAATATAAGCATTCCTTGCATCACTGGACTGAACAAAACCCTATATACGGGTCATTTTTCGCATTTCAAGGATGCTTCTTCTCTGTGTCATGTTGTTGCAGTAAAGCTCTATAAACAAACACTGATTAATGGCTGGAAATACCCTCACAGTCTTGAGGCGTCTGATGTTTACACTGACCAGGCAGGGCTTTGAGATAGTCTGGCATGATGTCATCTCAAACGGTCCACTTTCCCACATTCACTCCGAGTTAGATTGATGCTGCACATGTGCTCCCGTAGTGCTCTGTTGTTCAACAGTAAGTTATATCAGCATATTAAAAGACGGCGAGCACAGCAGGGAGTAAACTGACACTCATGAGCTGTCTCTCTAAATTGGTGGTTAGTCGAACAAAGTTTGAGCTCTGCAGATATGCTGTGATGAGAATATCAGATGGAAATCTGTTTTTCTCTTTCAAATGTTTTTTTTTCTTTATTTTATTGGTTGCTATGTTGAACAAAACTTCTTCCTTCTGTTTTTAAGATTCCCAGTTATCTGTAGTAGTGTTTTTGTGGGGTGTTGTGTTGACAAGACCTCCACATTTGGTTCTACGATGACAGTGTACTCAAGAAAAGCATGTGCTCTTACTGCGATAGACTGTATAGATAGCCTGTATGCTAATAAAACAGCAGCACTGAAGGACTTGGTGGGCCAATGTGCAAACAGCAGTCAAGTTAGAGGAAATAACTGCTGTAAACAAGGAACAAGTTCTTCTTTTGTCTCCAAGAGTTTTAGAATCTCTGGCCTCGTAAGGTTGACAGACGAGCCTTTGTTTCCAGAAGCTTATAAAAGAAAAAAAAAAAAAAAACTTCATTGGCTCGTAGTCACACCAGTTGTTTTTGCAATATATGAGTTATTATGTGAACTGAGAAATGCATGGGCGGATAGGATGTTCACATGGGTTTAAGATCCCTGGTGTCTTTGTTTGGCCACCCAGGACAAGGAATATTTTTTCACTTGAGCGACGCAAGATTATTATCCCACAGTTTGCATTGTTGTTCAAGATCAACTGAATTCTAATTTTAGAGTTTATCATAGCTGGGTTCTAAAAATATTGTAGCTATTGTGAGTTTAGGTCTGCTGTGTTTTCTCTAACTATGGACCAACGGACAAATGTTATTGCGTGCATGGGAGGAATTTCCAAGAACATTTTTGTTGTTAAGACCCCCAAGGCTCCCATTTCTTTAACTGTACATGTATCCCGTTTTTTTTTCTCCTTCTCCCACTCTGTATTATATCCTTTCTTGCAGCTCCCAATAGATCCCTTTATGGCATTATTTTTGGCTAAGGTTACATATGCAGCAGCAAACCAGACTCCATTCACATAGACTCAATTTAAGCAGGTCTAAAGGGCAGGCTGGTCACTTTATTGTTTAACCAGGAGGAAAAATGAAGAAAAAAGGTTAAAACAGGCTTAGTTCTAATGACAGATAATCCAGTTACAAGCTCATGCAGCTCGTCAAAAAGTTTTCTTTCCAGGTTGTGGCTTTGTGATGTAAATGGGACATGAAGCCAGAGGAGCACTGAGGCTAAGAAGAAGGGTTTTTAGCTTGGCCCTTGTTTGCCACAGCCTTGCCCTCTGCTTTGACCAGGATCTGCTCACTTTGATTTGAGGCTTCTGTGGGCCTTTCAGCCACTGGTTAGGATCTTAAAAGCTGGCTTGTTTCTTACAGCATGTCAAAGCAAATGAGTTTACAGGTTCATCTAAGAAGATTAAAATATCGGGAAAATTTTCAAAATTTTATGTCAATCGTGTCAGAAAGTGAAGCTTATAATTCATTACACTCAGAGGGCGGTATATCAAGCCTTTATTTCTTGTAGTTTTGATGATTATGGCTTACAGATAAAGAAAAACTAAAAGTCAGTGTCTCAGAAAAATTAATATTACATATGATTAAAAAAAGATATTTTAAACAGAAATGTCAAGCTTCTGAAAGTCTGTTCACCCAGTACTTGGTTAGACCTTGTTTTTGCATGAATTACTGCATCAATGCAGCATGGCATGGAAGGGATCAACCTTTTGGTTCTGCTAATGGAAGTCCAGGTTACTTTGATAGTGGCCTTCAGGTCATCTGCCTTGTTGAGTCTGGTGTCTCATCTTCCTGACCTGAGCTGCATACATTCTCTGTGGAGTTCAGGCCCGTTTTCTGGCCTATCAAGCCCAGTAACACCATGGTCTTTGAATCAGCTTTTGGTACCTGTGGCAGTGTGGGCAGGTGCCAAGTCTTACTGGAAATGAAATTAAGATCTACGTAAAGCTTGTCAGCAGAAGAAAGCATGAAGTTCTCTAAAGTTTCATGGCAGATGCCTGCAGGACTGTGGACTTCAGAAAACCCAGCGGACCAACACCAGCAGATCATCTCCAACTGTAGAAACCTCCCACTGGACTTCAAGCAATGTGGACTTTGTTCCTCTCCACTCTTCCTCCAGACTCTGGGACCTTGATTTCAAAATGAAATGCAAACTTTACTTTCATTTGAATCAAGACTTTGGACCTCTGAGCAATAATCCAGTTCTTTTTCTCTTTAGCCCGGGTAAGACACTTCAGACATTGTATCTGGTTTAGGATAGGATTGGTCTGTGCGTAGTGTCTCTTGATGCACTGACTCCAGCCTCATTCCTCTCCTTGTGAAGCTCCCCCAAGCTCTTGAATGGGTTTTGCTTAACAATTGCAAGGCTGAGGTTATCCCTATTTCTGGTGCACCTTTTCCTACCGCACTTTTCCCTTCCACTTAACCTTTATATAAATATGCTGGGATAAAGCTCTGAACAGCCAGGTTCTTTAGCAATGACCTTTCGTGGTTTACCCTCCTTGTGAAGGGTGTCAATGGCTGTCTTCTGGACCTCTGTCAAGTCAGTAGTCTTTCCCATGATTGCGTGGCCTACTGAGCCCAGAGTGAGAGACCGTTTAGAGACTCAGGAAATGTTCGCAGGTTTTGAATTGATTAGCTGATTGGGGTGTGACAGTATAATTTTCCAATATTTCACTTTTTCACAATATTCAGATTTGCTGAGACAGTGAATTTTGGGTTTTGATTATCTGCAAACCATAATTATCAAAATTACAAGAAATAAAGGCTTGAAATATTTCATTCTATGTAATACATTAGTTTCGGTTTCTGAAATGAGTGACAAAAAATTACAGATCTTTTTTTCCAGCATCCTAAGTTTTTGAGCTATATCTGTATTAGCTGCTGTTTTCTCTTGTTTGTTGGGAAACTAGGAGATGCAGCTACAATCCTATTATTGCTCACTCCAGAGCCACCAAAGGGTGCATTCACTCATTTAGATGACTCCTCCAATCTGAGGCAGGCAGACTTCATGACTGGTTTGAATATTTCAAACAGAAGAGTCTGGATTCTTGGTTTCAGTTTGTTTTCCTCACCTCTACTTGTCATTGCTCACAGGCCATCGAAGAACAAGAAGGGTTTTTGGGACACGCAGATGCAGGCTGCCCCCGGTGTGGTGACAGGCGTGAACTCTATGCAGATATATCAGCCAACCAAAGGAAGCTACCAGCTGCAGTTTGCTATCCAGCAGCTGCAACAGCAAAGATTAAAGTCTCATCAGGTTTTGCACCAGGACCTTTCCAGACACCAGGTATATATGAAGAAGAAAAACAGTTAAACTGTAACTCATATCTGTGCAAAATATTACTTTTGCTAATTGCAACACTTTCCAAAATAACCTTTTTACTATGAAAGTCTTAAAGATCTTACTATTAGCATATTCTACAAATCCTTTTCCAAACCACTTAGTGTTTGGTGGCAACATCATTTTCAACAGGAGCTCATTCTCAGAAAGCCAAGCATTACTCCTTAACCAAAGTTTATTTTGCTTGGCTGAGCTTCTTTGTTAGGCTTAGACTGGATGGTGAATAATCAAGGAATGCTGTCGAGAAGATCAAATACAGTGCTCGCAAAACTATTTACACCCCTTACACTTTGTTTTATTGTTTCATGTTACAACCACAAGCTGTCATGTATTTTTGGGGTGAATTTTTGTGATAGATCAAAAGAAAATTGTTTTAAGAATCTGAAAGTGCTATGTGCATTAGTATTCAACCCCTGATATCCCTAAATAAAATCTCACACAACCAGTTGTCTTCAAAACTATTAAATAGAGTCCACCTGCATGTAATTAAACCTCAGTATCATTACAGCTGCTCTGTGAAGGCTTCAGAGGTTCGTTCAGCTTGAGACTGAGGCGAAGGTTCACCTTCTAGCAGGACAGTAACCTTAACATACAAGCTATGATAGTGGTTTAGATCAAAGCATATTCATGTGGTACAATGACCAAGTCAAATTGTAGACCTAAGGAGAAAATAGCTTGTCACCAAAGCACTAGCCTGACTGAGTTTGAGTTTGGACCTTTAATTACAGTGAAAGGTGGTTCTACTAAGTATCCACTCGGGAAGGCTGAATACATTTGAATGACACACTTTCAGACTTTTATTTAAAGAAAATAAGTGTTGAAAAAACATGTTTTCTTTTTCTTTGTCTCAATTATGCTTGAGTTTGTGTGAAGCTATTGCATAAAATCCCAATCACACAGGTTAAAGTTTGCTTTTGTAATGTGTCAAAATGTAAAAAATTCAGGTGGTATGAATACTTTGAGTCCTTTTTTTTTTTGGCCTTGCAACATAGATATAATTTTAGTGTACGATTGTCGCCAATTGTAATTCAGGAACAAGAAACACTTGAAGTCATGTCTGACCAGCCATGAGAGCTGTAATTTGGAACCGTTCACGTGGCTGTTTTTAAACCAGGAGGGTTGAAAACTGAACCGGATGTGTGTATTCATTTTCAAGGCGGTTTCGTGGAGTCATTAAAATGATGGACAGAAGTGAAGAAGGGAAAAGGTCATGGGACAGTTTACAGTGTGAAATAATTGGATGGACCCATTTTTTCCCCCAATCAGCTCTTAGCAGTGCAGTTTTTTTCACATGATTGTTTTTAATGGTGTTAATAGGATCTTAATTAATGCAGTTGATACGATATTTCTCTTGGCTTGGCTGAGCATTTGCAGCTTTATAAAAAAGATCTGTCAGCGTTCTTAATTTGTCTGTCTCCTTTGTTTTGTCTTGCAGACTGAACACAGTTGACCACATTTCTCTTATGTCTAATATGTTCTGTAACTATTTAGTCTCATGGGGGCTAAAAGTTGTCCCTTTGATCTAAAATGTTCACAGTGCTATGCACAAACTCTGTATTCAAACTCCCATACAAATGGAGCGTCTTGTCGAAACCTCACAAACTGAGGTCATATGAAGGTTTACGATGACATCGGTGGGATATGATTGTCCTAAAATGATAGACAATCCCCCTAGAATCCTTCTCATTATACATTATTCAGTGAAATTACCCACTCTGTCTTTTCTGGCAACGTACTGTATGGCACTGAACTGTTTCACATAACGTATAATTGCCAAAGATTCCTTTGCTTTGCAAAAATTTTTGATTCATTCCAAATTTCATCATATTTTGATTCAAATGATCCAGATTTTCTTGCAAAAAGTGTTGGTTATCTTTGATTTCTGAAGGTCTTTCAATGTTTTATGTTCGACTCTTTTTGCAATACTTTTTGTCCCACACTTGTAGTTTATAATTTTGAAATAGACTTTATTTATTTACATGTTAGTTTTGAATGCATAAAAGAACACCAAAGTGAAGGTGTAAACTGTTATATTACATTTTATTCTTGCAAAGATGTCAGGTCTGTCTTAGGCTTACCACTATTTTTTCACTTTCAGATACTGATCATCAGCTCCAGACTTTACATAATTGATGGTTCTGGAAAACTAAAGATGCAGAAACAGGTTTTCTATTGATTGTGAATGCTCATGTGTATTCATGGGTGCTGCTCAGAGAGACAGAAAGAGATGGGGATCTGTTCCGGCACTCCAGTCCAGTGCAGACTGTTCGGCTCCTCCACTGGCTTGGCCCTGGGCCACCTGGCAGCCAAAGAAAGGTGCCCTTCCTGGCCCTGCTCAAACTGAATTGTGGCCATAGGCCTTGCAACCTGGAAACCCAGCTTCTCATTTATCAACACAGGAATTACATCAGATATTTCATGTCACCTCATTGGCCCTTTGAACGGCTACTTTGAGAAACTGGAAAACCATTAGCATGTTAGATAGCCGTATAAAGCAGCAGAGAAAATATGGGCATGAGATGTGGAAAGAATGTATGCAAGCATTCCCTACTGCTGCTTGGACCGAATGAAATGTGCTTCTAAAATATTATGTCAGAAAGACAACAGCATATTCCTCCTTCCCAAGTCTTTGAAGAGCTTTTCCATACACAAATAAATAATGTGGGGAATTTGCTTTTCAGTGCAGCCAACTTCAAAAAATGTTAAGCTTGTTTTGATTCTGGATGGCATTTCATTAATATCTGCACTTTTCCATGCCAAGCACTTTGATACTTCATCTTAATAAACAGAGGCCACAGTATTTTCCATGACTAACCCACTCTAAATGTGATTACACTTCCGCTGGCCTCTTTTGGAATGGCTTGATTTATTTTGTCCTTAAGAGTACACTACTCTCATGGATGCATGCTCCACCTCTCATCCAAGTTTTCTGGAGTTCCCTCTGGATGCTCCTTGCCTTTTATTGCTTACAGACAACTGGCCCCTCCTGCTTATTATTAATCCTGCTTCTTACATGGTATTAGTGAGTGGACTCTTTTTAGGATCAACAGAGATTGATGAGTCAGGAAATTATTTCTTCCCATTTCACTTTTTTAACGCTACAACCATAAACTTTAAATGATTTGAGATGAAAGGGTAAGGATACAAATGTGAAGTGTGACATAATTTGTATTCAGCTCTCTCCACTTTGATTCTCCTTAATAAAGTCCTTTGCCACCAGTTTGCTTTAGAAGGCACCTAATTAGTAAGTAGACTCCATTTGTGTTTTGGCTAAACTTAGTTTAAATACAGCTGTTTATGAAGGTACCAGGGGTTTATTAAAGAAAATTAGAGAACAAACAGCATCATGAAGACTTAGGAACACCGCAGGTAGGTTAGTGATGAAGCTGTGGAGAAGTTAAGAGCAGGGTCAGGTTATAAAACAATAAAAACAATATCCCACACTTCAAAAACACAAAATTTTACCGAGTATTTTTGGTCTGGTTTCTAGTGCAAATATCTTGAATACACTTGAAGTAAGACAAAACTAATTTACAAGTAACATTTCAGTATGATATAGGAGCTTGTTTTAAGTCAGTACCTCCTGATGAAAAAGTTCTAGTTATCAGTGAAATAATCTGCCAGTGGAACAAGACATTTTTTCCCATATTATAATTTAAAATGTCTTGTCCCACTGGCAGATTTTTTCACTTATAACTAGTACTATTTCATCAATATTAAAGGGGAAGTATAATGTAAAATCAACTTTTTTGAGCTTTACATCATGTTATAATGTTATTCGCTCATCAAAAACATACCAGGAGTGTTTCCTTGATTCTTTCATGCATGTTTGAGAAATCCTTTAAGCTCCTGTGGCAACCATTCAGCTGTGCAAAACACTTTGGTGGGAACCAAGGCGTAGCTCCTCCTCAGAGCTACAGTATCTAAGCTTCCGCCTCTCAGAGCAGCCCTCCCCCACGACTTCCCCACTCAGCTCCTTCAGACTACCCAACAGCAATTAGGAAACACCTGGTGGAACTGCGCATCTGCTGAGCTTATTATAGTAGCTACTTCTCAGTGCAGCGCTGATAAAAACGTTGTGAAAGGGTTAATAGAGGAGCGCTGTTGAGGTGACTTCCTGGGGGCAGAGTTTCAAAAAGAGCAGGACCTTCTTAAAGAGACAGAGGCCCAATTTCAAGGCATTAAATTATGAAGTCAAATTTCTTTTAGGTCATATTTGATAGATACAGCATTTGTATTACAACAGAAGGTAACATAGTTACATGATAGTGCTATAAAATGATTCTATGTGCCTGGAAAACACATAATACTGCCCCTTTAAGGAGTTTTTGACTTAAAACAAGCTCCTATATTGTGCTGAAAAGTTACTTGTAAGTTAGTTTTGTCTTACTTTAAGTGTATTCAAGATATTTGCATGAGAAACTGGACCAAAAACACTGCAACCCATCATCTGAAAATGGACAGAGTATGGCCCAACTGCAGAACTATTGAGACAAAATGGTTCACCTAAATTGACAGGCAAGGTGGCTGGAGAGCAGCAGAGATCCACACCTCAGACAGAAGAATCTGTTAGTCAAGCACTAAACAAATTTGACATTTATGGAAGACTGGCACAAAGAAAAACATTGTTGAAAGAAAGCTAAAGAAGTCCTGTTTGCAGTTTGCTAAGAAGATACTCTGGAAAAATAAACTTCTTGGCCTTTACACAACATGCAGTGTGAGGTGGAAGACCAAAGCTGCTGTTACTTATTTCCCATCTTGCCAAGGATGCTGATGTTTTGAACAGCAAGCGTTACTTGGGTATAAATGTGGGGGTTTAACATCAATTGAACACGGGCAACCCTGTGGTAAGACATGGTGGTGGCAGCATCATGCTGTGGGGATGCCCTTATCTCAGCAGGAGCAGAAAAGCTGGTCAGAGCTGATGGGAGGGTGCGACACAGTGACTCTAAACATAAAGCCAGACCTGTAATGAAAAGATTTAGATCAAAGCGTACTTGTTAGGATGGCCTGGTCAGAATTCCCAACAAAACAAACTGATGTTTGTTGTTCGAATGCGACAAAATGTGGAAAAAAGTCTAAAGGGAATTTATAATTAACATGCTTGTTTTGTACTGTTAAAGTTAAGTAATACTCCTGGTTCCTCTTCCCAGGCCCAGTTTCAGGACCAGGCAAGCGTTCCAAACACCCAGGTACCCACAAAACCCTTCATCTGCCCACCGTCCAGCTCACATGTTTGGCCCAGCCACATCCAGACCTGTGTTAGCCCAGCTTTTGTTCCAAAGCCACCCAGCGGCGCACGAGAAGGACGGGTCAGGAAAACGGCAACAAAGCGCGTAATCAAGTAAGTCCGGCCTTGCAGGTGAATTGCTGTGTTTCTATTTAACAGTGATTGAATCAACATTACTGTGGACTTTCTGAAACATTCAGTGCAGTGTGGTGGCAGTTTTGGCCCCAGCTCGTGGAAGGAGACAGGGTTCGTGGGATCCTTGAGTTCAAGCGGACACGGATAATGCTAATGAGAGTCAGAATATGTGCGTAGTGGACTGCTCCGAGCCTTTTTGCCACGGGCTGTATCTGCTTGTTCAGTAAACAACCTCATCGCAGGCCTGATTTCTGCCTGAACCGTAAACAGAATCTGGTTCAGTGGAAGGGCCCGGGCTCTGAGCTCCATTTAAATCCTGTTTGGTTTGGAGATAAGGTGAAGAGTACAGAAGGAAAAATAAAAAGGGAAAGGGGTGAAACTGGGCTCAACTGCCAGCTATTTCCCTTGCTAATTTTATGACCGTGTTACTGAAACATCCATCCAAATTACACAACAGCAGCAAGCCTTTGTGATCAGGGCTGATTGTTTGTTTAAAGCACGCTGGCAAAGAGCTTTTCAGTTTTGTTCAACGTAGACGAGGAATGGCACAACAGAGGAGTTTAACTGCGAATTATCCCCCCTCCCCAAAAAAAAAAAACCTATCTGGCACTTCATTTTTTCACTAATTTCATTCACTTCAGCCGGGACCGACTTAAACAGTTACTCTGCTATCTGTTACATTCAGCATGTTGCCACACTGGTCTGACCTTACCTGGCGTTGAAGGAGTTAGTGAGGGAGAGAATGGTCGATATAGAATGGTGAGCTGTATTTGCTCCTCTGTGTGTGTGTGTGTGTGTGTGTGTGTCTTCCTGGCAGTTGCTGTGTTTACCTTCTGCATGTGGAATTCCAGAGCCCCCCTCACACTCTCCTCTGTCCTGCATTTTTGTGGTCGACCAGTGTGACAGGGGAGAGTGTGGGAAAAACGGAAGCTTCAGGAGCAAAAAAATGCGCTGATGGAAACAATGAAAAGAGAGAATAAAGAGATGAGAAAATAAAGAATGACAGAGAAAAGTAAACTCTGTCCAGAAGAAAGAAGATGATTGTTTCCAGAAAATGGAAGGATAATAAGTTGCTTCCCCATTTTTCCAGGGCTCTTTTTCGGGGCAACTCTATACCTTTGTTATTGAGGCACATGTGAAACGTATCCCAGCGCCGGGCTAATCCCCTCCAGCTTATAATAGAATCACTGTGCTGGATGTATTGAAAGAGTTCAAGGTTGTCCGGCTCTCCAAACTCCGTCCTATATCAAATTGTAAAAACCATTGTTTGTTACACATATTCCATCCTTTGTTCCCCAGGATTTTCCATGAAGAGCACACTGCTGATGTTAGTTAGCGCTCTTTGATGGTCTTAACACATAAAATCCTTCAGATGCTGCCCACTTTAGTTTCATCTGGAAGTGCTGACTCCTATCCCTATTCATTTTCAAGTTTAGCTTATAGAGCCTTGCAAAAGCTTTCATACTCCTTCAAAACTTTTCACATTACAGCCACTTTCTTTGGTATATTTTAGTTAGATTTTATGTGACACAACAACACTAATTATTGCATATTTGTCAAATTGAAGGAAAAGGATATGTGGTTTCAAAGAGCCCGCTTTACTCTGATATCCCCGAATAAAAACGAATCGCTTTTACAAGACACTTAATCCGTAAATTGTCTAACTGTATAAATCCAGCTGCTCTGTGAAGGCCTCAGAGGTTAGTCAGACAACACTGGTGAACAAAGAGCATCATGGAGACCAAGGAACACAGCAGACAGATAAAGTTGAAAGACATCTCCATTCACCTAAACTGACAGGCCGGTCAAAAAGAAAATTAATCACATAAGCAACCAGGAGGCCTATGGTAACTCTGGAGGGGCTGTAGAGAAATAAGACCTTTATGGAAGAATGACGCTAAGAATGTCATTGTTGGGAGAATAAAGCGGTAACAAGTCCTATTTACAATTATCCAGAATCACGTTGGCCTCTCGCCATGTACAGGACACTTCAACAAGTTAGAAGATGGTGCTCTAGTCAGATGAGACCCAATTTTTGCTTTTTTGCAAAATGCTAAAGCATCCCCACAGTGAAAAATGGTGGTGGCAGTATCATGCTGTTGGAATGCCTTCTCTCCAGCATGGACAGGGAAGCTGGCCAAGGCTGATGGATGGTTGGAGCTAAATGCAGGGCAATCCTGGAAGAAAATTTGTTTAGAAGCTGCAGACTTGAGACTTCCTTCAGGTCAGCGACTCTAAACATACAGCCAGAGTGCCTATGGAATAGTTTAGATCAAAACATATTTACGTATCAAAATGACCCAGTCAAATTCTGGAACCTAAATCCCATTGAGAATCGATGTTCACCTATACTCGCCACCTAATCTGACTGAGCCTGATCTGTTTTGCAAAGAGTTGGCAACGATTTTTAGTGTCTTGATGGTAAAAGCAAAGCCAAAACACTTATCTGTACTTGCAACAAAAACTGGATTAACAAAATACTGAGTCAGGTGGACTGAAAGCAAATGCTTGCCACATTTTTCTGATGTTTTTTAAAGGTTTATTTGGCTTTAGTGGGCTTTATTTGACAGTGATCTGTCAGGAAAGCAGGTTGTGAGACAAGGGTCACGGCAAAAGTCAACGGGCCGTGTCAAGGACTGAGGCCTACGTACGTGGGTCACACGCTTTACCCCTGCGCCATTCTTCTGATTTTCATTTATTAAGAAAAAGTTAAAATAATGCATCCCTTTCTTGCAACTTGACAACTATGCACTGATTTTTCAATCTATTCCCTAAAATTCCCGTAAAACACCTTGAAGTTTGTGGTTGTAGTGTGACCAAAAGTGAAAAACTTCAAAGGATATGAATACTTTTGGAAACTCTCAGCCTTCAGCCTTTGAATTTAAGCTCGGCTGCCACAGAGCACGCTCAGTTGAACCCAGTGTCCAGCTTGTTGGTATCATACTTAGCAGGGCAGGGCCCTCTCTTTGCGCTATCATCACACCGCAGCTGCCAACTCGAGGGACTGCAAAGGCTCAGAGTAGTATGACTTCAGTGAAGGCTTTGAAAGCAGCAATTTGTAACGCAAATAAATGGGGCTGTTTGGTATTTTGTTGCAAGGTTTGGTTAGTTGCAGCTGTAACTACGGAAACCTGCGCTGTCGTGTGGCATTACTAATAGGGTGACAATTACACCAGCGCCATTAATGTCAGCCTCGCTGCTGCTCTCACTCCCTATTAATCAGCCACAACAGTAGTTATTTTCACAGAATACTGCATGCAGACAGAAGCTGCCAAACGTGTGTTTATGATTAAACTTTATCCCCTGTTGGTCAGGGAGGAATTGCATTAGGACACGCTACTGGAGCAAGCACAAGAACTTCAGATCAGTGTGAATTGTTAGAATTTCTCAAACTTTGGGCTCAAAGAGCCATCTGCACTCTCTGCATGTTCAGAATCAGCTCTCACCTGCAGCGTTTCTGGCTGCTGTCTGACTCTTAAAGTGACAGAGTGAGAGACTGTTGACAAAGAAAGTGATGTGAAAGGACCCAAAGGTCAAGCTTCCCCCCACTCGCCCTCTCAATGTGAAAGGGGCTGCTTCCTGTCGAGGTATGCCACGCTTAAAGTGGGCCAATTCTATTTGTGGTTGTGTAATGGTATGAAAGAACAACTGTGCAGCCCCTTACAAGGAGGCAGTGTGTACCCTCATTACCTTATTAATGCTCCTTTGGCATGCTGCTGTTATGGGGCGAGAGGTTAATGCCAGCTAAGCTTTATTTATTGTTCCCCCTAAAAATGCTCAACAGATTTAATGCATAAGGTTACAGACATGTCTGCTCATGCTTTATGCTTCAGTAGCTCTTTTAATAGCATGCCTCTGGAAAACACAGCACTCAGTGTGCAATTATGTGAAAAGAGGTATTTAATTTCTTTTCTATAGTCTTTAGACCTGTTTATGAAGCCCTGTGAGGCAAATACACTACTTTAAATGCTAATTACTCTGCATGTTCATCATGTTTGTAACCTCTTCTTGCAGCTTGACTCAGTAATCACCAGCGTACTCTAGCCAGTGTGATAATCACATCACCCTAGACAAGGAGTTGGAATTTCTCTCCTTCTTGTCACAATAGCGCTCAAGAGGCACTCAGTAAACACTTAGCCCCACCAGGCTCCACAGGCTGCACACAAAGAGCAACTATTTGAATCCGAGTCCGCTTTACTCACGTCCGAGGTCTCGCACGCCGGCTAAAACAATCACATGCAGGGAGAAACTATTTCTTTCGTGTTTCGTTTTGATGTTTAGTTCCACAGAGGCCCTGGAGGGCTGCAGAAACAAACAATCTTTGGGAATATTTTTTTCCCCAACATTACTTTCTTAAGGAATAATCATTTTCAGTCCTTGTTCATACTTAAGCTGTTTCTGATTAACAGGCAGATGTCCTCAGAGAGTTCAGCCAGTGGTTCCATGTCAAGCGGCCAGCAGGTGGTCTACGAGGCCATTTGCGGTAAAACAGGTGGGTTTGATGTTGCAGTTCTACATGTACATATGCTTCATGCTGTACCAGAGTCCTCAGGTGGGGGGAGTTATGCATCTACACCAGTGTTAGTGACTACAGCCATGCATAGTGGACATTCCCCATTGAGGACTGATAAACACCACTGGATATTTTTATCCAGCTCCTTCTTTCTCAGTTGCTCACCGTTAAAATTTATGGCATTGTTGGAGTTAGAAATAACAGTCAAGCTTCAATTACAACCTAGTTATTACAGTGAAGTTTTATTAGTACCTGCTGTAAAACCCTTTTCCAGGATGCTATGGAAAAAGTAAAAGAAAAAGTCCAATGATTTGCAAATTCTTTAAATCTGTACTTACAGGGTGGCTGTGCAATTAGAAAAAGTCTGGAATTTTCATATTTTCCAGGTCTGGATAAGTACAGTAAAATAAATATGTGTTGCTATTCTTTGTAACTTCAAACATTATTTCATGTCTTTTTATTTAAATATCCATCCATCCAGTTTGTGGGTTTTGCACATTTCATGTTTAAAGTCTGCGCTGGATAGACTATTTCTAGTAAATTCAAAGTAAACTTTTGTATTCTTAAGCAAGACTGTAATATCTACTCATTTCAGTCTGGGAAAGTAAGGAATTTGGTCACAAAAATAAGAAATTTTGTAAAATTTTCATGGTATGTAATAATGTTAATAATGTTGAACTGAAGAATTTAATGTAACAGACTCATCTCAGTCATGTGACCCACCATGAAGAAACCATTGCCTAGATAAAAATGGGAACTGTGCAGACTATGTGGACCCAGTGCAGCCAACCTTCTTTGCACTGCTTTAAAAAAAAAAACATGTGGCTGAAGTCCTGTGATCTGTGCTGCCTTGGCACACTGCAGTGCTTCTGATGTGTCTCAGTGCTGACAGTCTTCCCCATCAATCACATGCTTCGCTGCAGTGTTCCCAAGGTTGCTGCAGGACCTCCCTAAGATCTCAGCAACCTGCATGACTAATCAGAACATGGCTTGTTTTAAGCCAGTTTGGTAACATTTAGTTGTTACCCACTGCAAATTACCACGGCCTTCACTTTAAATAACCATTAGATGTCCATTTGTAACCTTGCATTTTTGGCAAAGATAATTGAAAAGCCAGTTTCATTGGTATTATATACAAATTATTATTATTTTATTTTTTTTTTTTTTAATCTAATTTTTCTATCAATCCAAGCACCCAGATTACGTTGGTAAAAGTTTTGCTGAGGATTACATCCCACTTGATAGACTGGATAAGTGATGGGATTGTCTAGAACTGTATTAATTGGACCTTCCAATCTCAGTTTATGGAGCATTACAACCTCTCTCTCTGTTTGCTGATGACATACAACTTTATACTTCCGTGTCGCCACATCACCACAGGCGCTTAGAGTCACTAAGTTTTTCCACAGTATTGGTGTTGGAGCCTATTACTCAACTAAGCTTAATGAGGCTAAATGCCACATCCAATAAACCTAGGTGTCGTTATGGACTCAGAGCAAAATTTTAACAGCCACCTAAAGTTTGTTACCAAAGCAGCACATTCCCATCTTAAACAAATTGTCACAATGAAAGGTCTCCTGTGAAAACAGGGCACATAAAAAACCTAACATGCAGAAACGGTCAGGTTTTTAAAATCAGGGTTGAATATTCTTAATTATGTTTACTTGTCTTAAAGCTGCAGTATGTAACTTTTATGAAAATGTGTTTTCACGTATTTGTTAAAATGATCATTATGTTGTGACAATATGAAACTGATAATCTGTGAAAAACATCAGGCTCCTCTGCCTTCTTCCAGTGCTCCCAGCGCTAACTGCAGAAATACACCACTCAGTCAGCCAATCAGAGCCAGGAGGAGGGTCTTCGCGATGTCAATCACCCTCACGTACGAGCGCCGCTCCCCCTTGCTCTCTGCTACGCTGCAGCTGGTTCACCACAACATAGCCTGCCACGAATGCTGAGGCTAGTTAGCATGGCCATGGATGATGGTGCATAAACAGTTTTTTTGGAACGATAAGTTGTTTCTCCATCATTAGCACATTTAGCAGTGCGTACATGAGGGTGACTGACAACACTAAGACCTTCCTCCTGGCTCTGATTGGTTGTTTTAGGTCGGGAGTGGTGCATTTCTTTAGATGGCAATAGTAAAAATTACATACTCCAGTTTTAACTACTCATTTTTATTTGTATTTCTTCGTTTCTTTATTTTCTTGCACTTTGAATCACCTTGTGTGTCATTATAAATAAACTTGCTTTGGCTAGATATTTATGTAAGTAACCATTCAATTTGGGTGTAATGAAACTTTCAAGGTTTATAGATTAGTGTTTGCAAAAAGTGCTACCAACTGCAGACAAGATGTTAACTACTCATAACCTCTTAAAAAATATGAACTGCCCTTTTAAACAGGCTTGTGTGCTGTCCAAACCAATCAGACACTGAAATGATTTGATCCATTATGAATTGTTTCAGAACTACAGCTACTGGCCACAGTTATTCCCAATGCTGCGTAGTGGTAATTTCAGCCCAGTTTAACTTCAAGATTTAGATGTGGATAAAACAAAATTCCCTCTCGAGTGATTTTAAGTTTGGTTGTACATTGTGAGTGCGTCACTGGCTTAATGTCAGATGATAGCTGAGAGATAAAAGGTCATAGTTGTAAAGACATTTTCTTACTTGGTCTTAATGAGAGCCAGTAATGCTAACTTTTCACACCATTCCCATGTATGCATAGTTACCATGCATACAGCAGGAGCTGCACTAAAGAAATAATCTTTTGTTCTCCTTCTCTCTGCCCTTATGCTCAGAATACTGGCTGAACCTAACTAACATCTTATAAACTCATCAATTACTGTAACTGGATCCTTCAGGAGCAGTTTCTAAATTTCTTAAATGTACTTTTTCCATCATTCAGGATGCACAGGGTGGGGAACGTGCCTCTGGTCTATCTATAAGAAAACCTTTATAGCTTACATACAGTGGGGGTAAGAAGTTTACATGCACTAACAGTGGGTATTAATTTCGCCATGTATTTTTTGTGTGTTGCAGAGGGTCAAGATTATACATACAAGCCTAAATATATACTTGAACCTCCAATAATATTTGATTAACTGCCTTTGCGTACATTGCAGATAAACTGCACGCCTTTGTAGCCATCAACAGGTATCTCGAATAATTGTTGCTGGATGTCTGACCAATGGTATTATCAGTACATTGTATTAAATTTGGTTGGTTTAGTACCATTGTCTTTGCTTTTAAGCATATTTCTCAAATTTTAAATACGAGTGAGGTCATACCCATCCCAGAAGCTATATGTCCGCTGACTTAATCCTGTCTAAAACATTTCTGATGTGCTTTTATGATCAAAAAGAGTCAAAACAGCAATTTGTGTCCAGGTTTTGAACATCCGACACAAACCGTTACCTTCAGAGGAAAGCAGATTCAATAGGATGTCCAACAATGACTCAATGAAGCCATCGAGGTTCAAGTCAACCATAAACTGGAGGCTGCCGGATCACCAGTAGGTCTGTTTTGGTGCCCGTAATATTGATGCATTGCACAAAATGGATGCAATATGAGGAAGGAGGGCCACCTCCAAATTCTTCTACTTCACCTCAGATCAACAGCTAGATGGTTGAACTTAGATACAGTTTGGTGTTCGAACTGGACAATGATCCAGTCCCATCAGAACTGGGTTTTGCCATGAATAACGTCGGCTACCATTAAGCTTCTAGACCTCAGCCCCATTCAAGCATGTGGACTATTCTTAAAGGTCGGGTTTCTGCCAGCAAACCAAACAATCTGAATGAGCTCTATTAAATCTGTCAAGAAGAGTGGTCAAATATCCATCTTGAGTTATGCCAGAAACTTGTTGATGGCTACAAAAAGCTTGTGGTTTTTCTGCAACTTGTAAGGGACATCCGTCCTGATATTAGCAGTGACGTATGTATATATTCACACCTCCATGTAACCTAAGAAAAGAACAATTTAAAAATCCCTAATGAGCACATGTAAAGTTTTTACCAGCACTGCATGCTGTGTTTTCACCACAGAATGAATAAGAGGGATTTAGTGTGGCGATTTAAAGGGAAGGAGGCCGTCGTCGGAATGGCTGCAGCTTTTGTGGAGCACAGAAGTGCATCAGGTCTTTCTGCCTTTGTAGCAAGATGACTGAGCTCCCCTGATTGACTCTGACAGGCAGTTAGAGCGAGTCCAAATGGAGAACATTCTCTATGATCAGCTGTCACCCATCGTTAATCACACTCCCGCTTTATCTCTCTCCTGCGCGCTCTTTTAATCTCTTCCTCTCGGTACTCATACGGCTCTCCCTCTATCCCCTGAAAACTTCTCCGGCTCACTCACGTCAGCTTCCCCTCCTCTTCTCTCCCCCCCCCTCCCGCGTGTTGATTTTAGACATGACACGAGGGCACGGTTCTGATGAGGACCTACCAAAGCTTACAAAACGACACTATATCCACCACATGTGCTTTACAATGCTTCCCTTGAGGTTTCCTCGAAGTTCTCTCCTCTCTGCAGTTGGTAACTGTGTTGAGATTTATTGCTCAAGCCTGAGAAGGAAATGAATGCAGCATTTGTGCCACTTTAATGGGGGTCTGATCGTGTTAGAACAAATAGCCTAAGCCTCTTTCTATCAAAGTAGGTCTGTGTGGAGCGCTGGGAAAGGAGGGCAGTTACTGACCGACATCTCCTTTCCAGATGTATTATGCAATTTACTCTCTGAATCACTCTTTTTTAAACCACATACTTCAGTAGGTTTAACATGAAACAGAACCTTGCAAAAGTCATGACTTTCACTGTTTTGTTGGGATTTTTATGTGACTGACCAACACAAAGCAGGGTAAACCGTGAAATGGGAGGAAAAACATACTTTTAAAAATGTTTTAGACATAAATAAAAGTGTGATGTCCATTTGTGTTCCCTCTGAGTCACCGTTTTATCGCACTTAGAGTGGCAAGTCTTTTGATTTGTGTTTCTAGCAGATCTGCGTATCTAGAGACTGAAAATGTCAAATTTTTGCAAAGTCACTCAAACCCAGTCAGATTGGATGAAGACCATCTTTGAACATCTATTCCCAAATCGTGCCATATTCTCAATAGCTCCTTATACACACATGGACAAAATTATTGGTACCCCTCAGTTAATGACTGAAAAGCCCACAATGGTCACTGAAATAACTCGAAACTGACAAAAGTAAAATAACCAAAAGTTGAATGAAAATGAACCAAAGAAAATCAGACTTTCCTTTTGAAATGTGGTTCAACAGAATCATCAAAAACCCAAATGAAACAGGCCTGGTACCTCCAGAAAATTGACCACAGGGACATTTTAATCTAAGGTGTGTCCTGTAATCAGTCAGTCTGCCTATTTAAAGGGTGACAAGTAGCCGCTGTGCTGCTTGGTGACATGGTGTGTACCACACTGAACATGGACCACAGGAAGCAAAGGAGAGAGTTGTCCCAGGAGATTAGACAAAGATATATAGACAAGCATGTTGAAGGTAAAGGTTGTAAGACCATGTGACTTCAGAAGCACGTATTATTCAGAAGTTTGAGGTCGGCAGGACTGCAGCCAACCTCTCCGTGGCTGCTGGAGGAAAATTGAAGAGAAGGATAATAAATACAAATGATAACCAGTCCTTTTTGTCCAGGCCTGCCTCATCAGTGTATTTATTTATTTTTTAAATGATTCTATTGAACCACATTTCAAAAGCAATGTCTGATTTTCATTGGTAAATTTAGTTTTCAGTAAATTTTTATTTACTTTTACTTTTGCAAGTTTCAAATTGTTTCAGTGACCATTGTGGGCTTTTCGGTCTTTAACAGAGGGGTACCAACAATTGTGTCCACGTGTGTCTCTTCCCATCAGCTCTAACAAACTTCCCTGGCTGCGATGAAGACATGCATCCTCACAGCATGACGCTGCCACCACCATGTTTCATCATGGGAATGTTGTGTTCAAGGTGGTTTGCAGTGTTAGTTTTCGCAAAACATACCAATTTGCATGTCGACGTTAAAGTTCAACTTTGGTCTCATCTGACCCGAGCAACTTGCTCCACATAGTGTCCCTGCATGGCATTTGGCAAACTTTAGATCAGACTTTGCACAACTAATATTTGTTCTGTCAACAAATTGTACCAGCTGAGTGGTCCTGAATTTATATGCATACCACAATTAACAGGTTTTTTGTTTGAATATTTTGAAAATATGTATCAATTTCCTTCCTTGTCACAACTATGCACTACTTTCTGTTGGTCTATCAGATAAATCCCAGTAAAATAAACTGAAGTTTGTTGTGTAATGTGGTAAAATGTGAACAATTTTACAGTTTCTCAAGACATTAAAGCACTGAAAGTTTATCCTGTGTCATTTTAAATTAGACAGGCAATATTGCATCTTTTTTTTTTTTTTTTTTTTTTTTTTTTTTCATTTGCTGAGCTGAAGGAAACCACTTCCAGCAGTCAGATCATCATACTCAAAGTCAACTAGAGGTTTTCGTTTTCCAGCTCAGTCAGGCCCCAAAGTGTAAAAGAGCACCAAAACAAACAACTTGCAGAGAGGGGAATGAAAGGCATACTGTTGGGGAGCACAAACACGGCAGCTCTGATTTTGCTCAGAACGCCTTTTCCTGCAGGATATCTGGCTGAACACCAGCCGATAAGATGAGGGGTTCAGGCGCTGTAAGCTCGGAAGCCGTCAGAGAGAGAACGAGTGAACTGACCGAGCAGATCAGCTGTAGCCTCCTCGACCATGAATAATAGATACATCAGCAGACCATTTACCACCAGGGTTTTCGTGAACTCATCCGAAGAAAAACTCTTCCTGGTTTGACATGTTTTTCATATGCAGACATGGAGAAGACATTGAAATAGCCGCCTTATTCTGTTGTTCTCCAGGTCTTCCTGCGTACGGCAGGCTGTTCCATGGCCAGGAGCCCTCCCACAGATGACACGAAGAAGATCTGGGGCGCGTCCTGCCATTCTGCAGGCCTGACAGGTGTCTGTGCATGTAACCGCATCTCACACAGTGATATTCTGGGAGAGGACAACAGATTAAATGTGCCTAACATCGAGTAGTATGCTATTAATTCATCTAGCGTGCTGCCACAGTCATGCAAGGCCAGGAACGCCAAGCTTTGACGCAAGTTGGGATTTAGTTGCACAGCTCCAGCCTTGCCACCCACCCCAAACCTTTATCGCCGTTGGCTACAGTCGGTCTCCATCCCAGCAGCTGCCCGCTCTCATTCCCTCCATGCCACCAAAGCCACAGGAAGGTTTCACTGACAGATAGCCTTCAGCAGATGGGTCCACAAGACCTGCTGGTGTGTGTGCACCTCTGGCTGTGTAACTACATCTCTTCAACCAGGCAACAAAAACATACAGTCAGACGAGCAGATTGAGAGCGTTTTGGTGATTTTTTTTTTTTTTTTGACAAGTATTGTTCGCACTGAATAAGTAGCATCTTATGTTACTGCAGCACATGGTGAGCGTGAAAGTACCTTTCACGTGTGGTTTCTAACTATTCTGAAAGCCATACAGCTGCCAAATCTCTGCCCACTGCCTGAGGACGAGTGAAAGTATAGCTTCCTTCAGCGTGTAAGCTGAAACTTTCAGATAGTTCAAGGAGTGTTGCCTTGTCTCCTGTTTTTGAAGAGTTCACAATTTAACTGGTAACGTTTGCTGTAAAATATAAAGATGTTGATATTCTCTCACTTTGGATGGATTAAATTAAATGTGGAAACTATCGTCATGCACATAATTTATTTTGTAAAAAAACTTGGTGAAGAATTTAATTTTTTTGCAAAGTTCTGTGCTAAAAGCAACAAGAGATTGTAAATAGTGATATTTATAGATTAGCAGTATTGTGCATATATTTTGTTACCCCTCATTTCTTCATGTTTAGTCATCTCTAAATGGTCTTAGCAGTTCCTCAGGTTTTTTAAAGATTTATTCTTCTGATGTTGGCTGCCTTTTACTCAAATTCAGTCAGTAGCTGACCTTTTCAAACAAATTTATTTCTGCTGCTCTTATGAGTCATTCAGCTATAAATTCACCGTTAAACTCGAAGGACAAAGCAGTGTTGTGTCTACATAACATTCAGGTTGGTTAAGAACCAGTTTTGATTTGGTTCTGCTGAGACTTTGTCATCAATGCTCTCAGAACGGATTCTTGGCTCATGATCAGCTGAAGGATGATCCATCTCTCAGGACCTTTGTCCGGTCTTTGCTGGATTTTTTTAAATTTTTTATCCTGTTTCTTAAACTTAACATTTCAGAAAGTAATTTAGGCCTTAAACTAATTTCACCCAACATTTATCCACTTTCCTCTTTCTTAAAAAAAAAAAAAAAAAAAAGAAAGAAATCACTGCCACATTAATCATCATGGTCAAATACAGAAAACAGCTAAAAAAAAAAAAAAAAAAACTTTGAAAAAACTTCAGAGAGCCTGAAAAATATTTACTTTGGGAAGTAAAGTATAAAGAAACACTGCAATGGTTTAAAATTTTCCACTTTATGTTAGTTTAATGCAAAACATGCAGATCTAAAGTGTCTTGCAAAGTATTAATCCTCCTTAAACTTTTCTCCCTCATATCTCTTTGTCACATTAGTAAAAGAAAGTGATGCGTGGTTTTTAAATTTTTATCTAAATGAAAATCTGGAGTATGTGGTGTTCATTTCTACTATGCCCCCTTTACTCAGATACCCCTAAATATAATCCAATGCAAGTAACTGTCCTCAGAAGTAAACAGAGTCCAGCTGCATGTAATTTAATCTCCGTATAAATCCAGCTGGTCTGTTTGGGCCTCAGAGATTTATTAGGCATTATTAGTGAACAAAGAAACACAGCAGGGAAACGGTTGTGGAGAGAAATTAAAACATGGTTTGCACTGCAAAAACACAAAGTTTTACCATGTATTTTTGGCATAGTTTCTAGCGCAGATATCTTGAATACACTTGAAACAATACAAAACTAATGAAAAAGTTCTAGTTATAAGTGAAATAATCTGCCAGTGGGACAAGACATTTTAATTTATGGGAAAAATGTCTTGTTCCACTGGCAGATTATTTCACTTTTTCCATCAATATTAAGGAGTTATTGACGTAAAACAAGCTCCTATATCTGCTGAAAAGTTACTAGTAAGTTGGTTTTGTGTTAAAGATATTTGCACTAGAAACTGGAGCAGAAATACTTTGTAAGATTTTGTGTTTTTGCAGTGCAGCTTCTAAAAGAATATCCCACAGTTCCGACATGCCACGGAGCACCATTCAACCCATCATCTGAAAATGGAAAAGTTATGGTTCATCTGCAGACGACATGGCTGTCCACTTAAAGTGATAGGCAGAGCAGGGAGAGCGTGGATCAGTGAAATATGGTAGTGGCAGTGCCATGCTGTGGAGATGCTTTGCTTCCTCAGGGAGAGTGAAGCTGGTCAGAGTTGATGTGAAGATGGGTGGAGCTAAATAAAGGCCAGTCGTGGAAGAAGAAGCTGTTAAAGGGTGCTAAAGACTTTGGATTGGAGTGGAGGTTCAGCTTCCAGCTGGACAACAACCCTAAACATGCAGCCAGAGCAGCAGTGGGCCGTTTATAGATAAAAGTATATTCAGGTGTTAGAGCTTAATCCGACTGAGAATCTGTTGTTCACAGACACGCTCTGTACAAACTGCTTGAGCTACTTTGCACAAAGGAATGGAAAAAACTGCAGCCTCTAGATAAGCTGGTATAGACGCCGTTTTCCAAACATAAACCATGCATCCCTTTTCTTCCACTTCACAATTATGCTCTCCTTTGTGTTGGTCTATCACATAAAATCCTAATAAAAACATTTAAATTGTAGTTGCAGCATGACAAAATGGGAGGAAATCCTAGGGGCATTAATACTTTTAGAAAGTACTTTACACATTTATGGATAATATTGTTTTTGGGAGCACATAGAGAGCTCATTCGGAGTTTTATCGTGGAGTAAAAGTCATTCTGTGTTTATGACAACTGAAATACTTGAATTTTGTGCAACATTTTCTCCAGTGGTTTGCTTTGCACAGATCGTAGAGTAATGTGATTGTTTTTGTAGCATGTGATGAATGTCATGTTGTGGATTAATGAAACTTAAAGCCAGCGCAGGAATGTTACAAGACTCGATGTTGTACTGTGATGTGTTTTCCGTAAACATCCTGTCGCACAAACACTGGAATAAAAATAAACTGTTCATGTATTTGTCCAATAATGATGAAAAGAGCTGTCCAATTGTCATTCTTTAATTAAAAAAAAAAAAAAGAAGTGTTTTCATGAGTAATAAAAACATTTACAGTTTGTGATCTAGTTGAGTTCATTTGGTGACATACATCAGCTCATATAACAGAAAGGCTTCACTTTAAAATGATCCCTGGAATCACCCATGCTGTTGCATTACAGAGGTAAACATGACCACAGCATTACTAAGATGAAATACAGATTGGATTCCAGCATGTTTTTGTTTTTTGTGTTTTTTGTTTTTGTTTTTTTTTTTTTGTTTGTTTTGTTTTGTTTTTTCCTCCCTAATATTGTTTTTACTAAACAGCATGAACTCCTGAACAGACAGTGTAGGGAGCTGCGGCGTGCACAGTGCAGCTTCCAGGTTGGATTTCAGGTGGTGTCCCGTAGTTTCCTTCCCTGCAAACAGATCAACATCTCATCCTACCTCCTTTTTGACGCATGCTGAGTCCAGTTCACATTCTCAGTCTCGTCTTGGTTGCATGCATTTGTTGTCCTTGAGATTTATGACGAGAAAGCTGTTCTTGTTCCTCATTCAGTGAAAACGTGAGGTACAGGCTTTTCAAAATGCTGTAATAGTTAACAGGACAAACACGAGTAACACTGATGTCAGTCATGGTGAAGTGGGCTCTGATGACTTCTGGTAAATGCTGCCGATGATTTCAAGGAGATCGGTGGATTGCTTTTTCTTCTTGGGCCGAAGCAGAGGCGAGGTTGATGTTGGGGCGGGGGGGCGGGTGGCTGGGGGTGGGGGGTGGAGGACAAATCGCATCCTGCCCAATTTAAATTCCTCCCTCGTCGTCCTCCGAGGCGTCTCCGCTCCGCTGGGTCCCTGAAGCTTAGCTGCACTTGCAGGACTTGACGACCATGTTGGAGAGCTGCTCGACTTTCGGGGTGCGTCCCACGTAGTAGAGGATGGTGAGGGGCTCCAGGTCCTGAGGAACGCAGCAGGGCGAGGCGGAGGCTTCTGGGTTCAGGGTGTTGTAGAGGCTCAGCAGCTGTGGAAGGAAGATCAGCAGTGAGGCTTTTGTAAACCGCTTCTGGGATTTACAGTGCTTTGTAAAAGTATTCACGCCCATTTTAGTTAAACTTCAAAGTATTAATGGGATTTGTGTTTTAGACGAACACAACGTACTGCTTCATGGTGATGTGAAGCAAAAAGTGTGCATAATTCTGTACAAATAGAAATCTGAAAAGGGTGCCGCGCATTTGTCTCCTGGAATAATCTCCGTGCGTCGTTCGGGGTTTGTCTCGACCAGCTTTTCACATGTGGAGACTGAAACTTTCCACATTCTTCTTTGCAAAATAGCCGAAGCCCAGTCGGAGTGTCTGAGTATCAGTGTATGGTATGGACTTTGACTGGGCCATTCTGAACCATGACTCTGCTTTGATTTAGAACAGAGGTGTCCCAACTCCAGCCCTCAAAGGTGAAAGGTCGGTCTTCTTGCAAGGTTTAGACGTGTCGCTGCGTCAGATGTTTGATTTACCTCGTCAGCATGTTGTCATGTTCTGCAGAGGCCCGGTAGAAAAGCTCAGTTTGATTCAGCTGTCTTGAACCCAGTAAAGATCTAAACGGTGCAAGATCCACTAGTATTGCTCCGTCGCTAGCTCCATCTATTTCCTCCAAATACTCCAACCAGCTTCCCTGAAACGTATCCCTTTCCTTCCACTTCCCAGTTATGCACTTTTGTGTTGGTCTATCTTACAAAATCCCAATAAAATCATTGAAGTTTATGTGACAAAGCAGCCGTAAAAGTCCCGTTTGTCTCACCGAGCTGTGGGTGGTGTCCGCACTGCGAAGGTAGGGACAGGGCCCGGAGCAGAAGTTTGCATAGTAGCCCTCAGGCTGGTGGATCCACCTCCAGCCCAGATCCTGACGGAAGTTAATATATAGTGGTCGCACACAGCAGTTCTCCTCATAATTACTGCGGACAAGAGAGAAGAGACAGGGTTAGGTTTGACTTCCAGGTAAAGCGATTTTTATAGCTGCACAGACGTCCTCTCTGTGCCCTCAGTCGGAGAGGAGAGAGAAGTTCAGAAATTCCTCTCTTAGGTGTGCCCTTATTTTCCCTCTTGGAGTCAGCCCAGGTGTCTCCGGTACTTGCCTGTCAGCCTGATGGAGGAAGTGGAAAGCCGAGGAGACAGAGTGTAAGAGGCGGCAGAAGTCGCTGGTTCTGGGACGGATCCCGACATGTATCAGGTAGTGCCCGTGTCACGCTTGTCTGGTTGATTAACAAGCTTATATGCTGCGTGTTATGTGCTTTTATGCCTTCGTGTTTTACAGAAATGACAGCTGATATTCCCATTCCTTGTGGCTTTGGCTGTTCTACTTTATAATTTCGCCTCCTATCAGCAGAGAGTTTTTCAGCTGGTTCCAGTTCTCCCGATTTCAAAACAGGCGCCGCAGCCACACAGATTACTTTACAAAGTTTAACACAATGAACAATTGTGCAAGCAGCCCTTTACAATTTTCCAGAGGGAGGAAATGGGCCTTACTTGAAGCAGTAATTGGTGTCGAGTGCCCGCTTGCGCCTACGGGAGGAGGAGGAGGAGTGGACGTCCAGCCTGTGGGGAGGAATCATCATGAGGATGAGGTGGGGGTACAGCTGCTCCTTCTGCTTTTTGGCATAGTCATAGTCTCCTTCCATGCCTGCAGGAGAAAGTTACGAGATTTATAAAGATAGCTTTGGTTCAGCAGGAGGATATTCTGCAGGCACAGCTTCACTCATTCCTGGCTCACAATTTAATCCTTTCCCAGAGTTTCTTCACATTTCTCCAGTAAAACTTCCAGACTGTTTCAGATGCACCAATTTTCCAGATTCCTCAGTCCTTCAAGTTGCTTTTAAAACATATAACACTAAAGTTCACTTTTAATTTATACTTTAAATATGAAACCTGGCAAAACAAAAACCAGAGACTGGAAGAGGGGAAGACACAAGGAAGGATGGAAGGGATGCAGGGAGGAAACAAGGAAAGAATGGCAAGAGGAAGAGAATGATGAAAGGAGGGAGGAAAGAAAGAAAGAAAGAAGGATGCAAGGGGGTAGGAAGGAGGAACAAAAAAGGAAGGAGGGAGGATAGGACACAAAGAGGAAAGATTGGACAGAAGGTAGGAAAGGAGGAAGAAAGGAATGAGAGACATGAGGAAGTAAGAAAGGACACAAGGAAGAAGGAAAGGAGCACAGAGAAAACGAAGGATATGACAGTGGAAGGAAAGTTACAAGGAATTAAGGACATGAGGAAGTAAGGAAAGACTCAACGGAGGAAATGAGGCAAGATGCACGGAAGAGAAAGAAGAAAAGCCACAAGGAAGGAAAGAAGGAACGACACAAGGTCTGAGTGACACAGAAAAGTAAGGAAGGAAACAAGTAAGGAATTAAGGACATGAGGAAACAAGGAAGGAAGAAGACAACAAAAGAAGGAAAACTAAAGGAAAAGGCACAACAGAGCAATGAAATAGGGAGAGAAGAAAGAAACGACAACAGGAAGAAAACATGATTACAGAGATGGAGGGAGACAAGAAAAGACAACATTTAAACAACAGCAAAGGGAAGAAAGTCTTTTCATACCCTTATTTTGTTTTTCCATACTTTTTCAGAAGTAGAAAACATTTAAAACGAGCTCCATGCTTTTCTAGACGTTTCCAGACTGCGTAGAAAACCCTGCTTTCTGTATTTATGCTGCTGCCTCCGACTTCCTTCCTCTCCCTCCATTCTCCTCACTGTGTCTGCTCGTCCCATCTACCCCTGATAGCTTAAACAGTTGATATCTCAGGAGAGATGCTGGTAGATTTGCACGGCCCTCTTTAATTTGGGGCCAAACGTCTGCGCCCCGTCGCAACGCATTCCTTGTGGTCAGGCTAGTCAGGAGTGTTCCCAGGGCCGAGGGCCTGGGGGCCCCTGCGCTAAGTATGATACCAGATCATCTGTATTCCCATGCTTTGTGTCTGTCTTCCTTGAAGAAATGACGCCCATCATCTTCACCAGGATTACTGGATGAAGAACATCCTGATGAACAGACTACAAGTCACTTTTTTTTAAGAGTGTTTTTCGTGTAAATCCGCTGCTCTGTTCACAAGTGAACTAAAAATGCCTAAACCTTAAACTGCTCACGAAAGAAAGGACCAAACTGGGCCTTTCAAATAAACTGCTCATGAAATCTAGAAATGAAAATCATCCGAATACCCAGCCCAAATAGCTCTAATCAGAATAAACCACATTTTTCAACAGAGCAGAGATGCCTATCTTTAATATTAGACACATTAAATGTAATTCAAACAAACCGAATGATTATCTGGCTCCTGATCGGGAACAAAAACTGGCGGGGGCACCTTTTTGGCTTTGAGAGATCAAAAGCAGAGACAAACCCTGACCAAACACAGACTCTGCGACCACAGTCTGGCCAAGGAGACAGGACAACACGGGAAATCCTGGAAACCAAAGCATCTGTACGTAGCAGTGCACACAACTCTAGATTGAAACTGAGATGCTTTTTAAAAAAAATTATTTAAAGCAGGCGTCGTTTCATGGAATTTTTTTTTTTTTTTTTTTTTTTTTTTTTTTTTTTTTTTTTTTTTTTTTTACTTCTCTGCAGCTTTTTTGTGCACGGAAAAAGTGTGCAGAAGTAAGGAAAGAAAATAATCACACGATCTGCACCATAGAAACTACTTCTTGAGGGTATAAGACAACTGCTTAAAATGTTTGTTTATAGTCTCGTTGGTCCTTCTGAAATGTATCTAAATCAATATAAAGCAAAGGCAGAATCCTGTAACGTCTGAAAGACTGAGCACCAATCTGTACTTTTCTGACCAAACTAATCCCTTTTTGTGACCATTTTTAACAAAACCGATTAAACAATGAAACTATTGAGTTTTCCCTAATCTTTCTGTCGTAATACATTATCTATGAACACTTTTTTGATTGTGCATAGTGCCTCCCCTTCAACTTCAGTGCTTTTTATTGGGATTTTGTGCAACAGACCAGCACAAGGTGGTATATAACTGTAAAGAGGACAGAATATAATGTATGGCTTTCCACATGTTTTGCAGCGGCATGCATTTCTTTTCAGCCCCTCTGGGTCAATTTGTGCAACCAAATTTCGTTGCAGTCACACATCTGGAGGATATTTTTGCCCATTCTTCGTTGTAAAACAACTAAGACTCAGTTTAATTGCACTGAGATTGTCTATGTATGTCGTCATCAGATTCTCCCACCTGAGCTGTGGATCTCTGCAGCTCCTCCAGAGCGACCTTGCAGACTTTTTTATTTTTGAATAAACACTGCACTAGCTTTTATTTAGGGGTACTGGAGTAAAAGGGGCTGAAAACATCCCTGGCATACTTTTCATATTTTCATTTGTACATAAATAAGTAAATAAAACCATGAATCCTTTACCTTTTATTTCAAAATTATGCATTGCTTTGCGCTGGCCCACCACATAAAATCCCAATTAAACACATTCAAAGAAGGAAAATGTGAAAAGGGTCAAGGGGTATGAACACTTTTGCCACTGTCAGTGATCTGGAAACTTTGATTAAACAAGACATGGAGAAATACAAACATGATAAATAAACAAATATTGGAGGAAAGGCGTCGAGAGGAATCTTAAAGAGACAGGAGCTTAATTAAGACGTTTCAGACAGAAGTAACAGGATGTGCTGCTGGTGTTTATAGGAACCAGTACAACCTGAAGTACAGAGAGGGAGATTTGACGAACTCCCAGTACAGAAAGCACAACAGTGAACCAAGAACAGCCACTGGTGGTTACTGTCCCCTTTATCTCTGAAGTCACAACTTGCATCTGGAAAATTGACTTTTTAACCCAACTTAGACATTCTCCAGATTGAGAAATTAAAAAACATAAGTAAAGCGTCTTTAAATTGCTTCCTTAACCAATCAAGCAATGCCAGTGAATCAGTTGTTATTGTGACATAATGCGAGAAAAGGAAAGGGGAAAAAAAAAAAAAAATCAAACTCCTGTTTACTGTTACTTTGAAGAACTTGAACTGAGATACTTGTTATAAAATATTGGAGCAACATAGCAATAAGACATTAAATCAAACCACTTCAACTACCCAAACACCACCAAATTATTTTTGTACAGATTTGATAAATGTTGGTATGTTTTGTTCCTTTTTCTTTTTTGTAATGAAGCCCACTTGCTCCATACAGACTGATATATTTTAAGCGTTTATTTCTGGTAATTGTGACAATTATGGATTTCAGCAAATGAAAGGTAATATTCTGGCTGTCATTGAAGCCCAGGTCAATTTATTAGCTGCCTTTGATAGGTTTACTTCACTATTCGCTCAAGGCTGCTGGTGTTCTGCTTTCTTGCACAGTTTTCTCTATCACACTTTTTCCTTCCACTCAACCTTCCATTAACATGCATGAATATAGCACTCTGCGAACAGCCAGTTGCTTTAGCAAGGACTATTCATGGTTTATCCTCCTTGTGGAGGGTGTCAGTGACAATCATCAGTCATCCTCTCTTGCTGTGCAACATAAAAGTCATATAACATTTCTGAATTAAAAATCAATTTTAGATCTAAATGAACAAAATAAAAGCTTGAAATGCATCACTCCGTGCGAAGTAATTCTATATAATATATGAATTTCACTTGTTCAGTTGAATTGACTTAATCAATTACATTTTCAATGATATTCTAATATACTGTGATGCACCTGAATGTGACTTTATCAAGTCAAATATAGCTGAAAGCATAACAAGCTCTAAAACCTGTTACTCTGCCACATCACTGATGTATCCAAAAGAAGACTCACCTTTAAATTTGACTTCCAGCACTTCATTTGTGTTTTCAATGATTTCACCGTTAGGCCTGAAAGTGTGGCAAGGACAGTGCACACTGATCTCCAGGCCAAGATTGGTCTCTGAGGGAACATCCAGAACAGAAAGATCTCAGCAGATGACATGTTTCCTGAGGCAATTATCCGTGATCTCTTCGTAAAGCTGTTGTCTTTCTGACAGGTGTGTTTAAAAAAAAAAAAAAAAAAAGAAGAAAGCAAGGTGTGAGGTTTCCAACTCACTTCGGTACATCAGCCATTCCCTCACTGTCTCTGTCACATCGAAGGAGACCCACTCAGGGGTCCCCTTGGTCAGGACGTTCTTGCCCCCGATGAAGCGCTGTTTGACTTTCGGGTCGTCTTTCTGGAGGATCTGCGAAGAAAGCTGAAAATGTGACCCTGCTGCAAAAAAACATTGTTTTTACTCACATGACGTGCATGCAGAACCAAGGCTGTCTGACTGAGCCAGACTCTCCAGGATGCCTCAGGCCAGAGCGTCTACTCCGCATGGAAAAAGTGACTCCCTGTGTTGATATCCCCATTTTGCAAGTTAATGCCTGCGTGTTACCTTCCTACCAGTGAGAAACCGGCCATCCTGCTCGTCAGCCAATTAAATCCAGTTCAAAAGTAAATAGCTTTCAGGGCCTTTATTATAAACAAAACTGTCAACGTATCGGCTCCAGTACTCTTCTGGAAAGAGGTGTTTTTTAGGGTGGTGGGTATGAGCCCTTGGCCCCACAGCAAGGGCTGTGGATGTTCCTGAACATTGTCAGCATCTAATCTGCCTTCCTGTGGGATCGAGGGGCCGCTGTACTGCCAGCATCAGCCGTCTGCCAATCAGATCCTGCCTGAAAAGTGTGGGGGCGGTTGAACGGCTCCATTTACTCCCACTGGTGGGTGAGCCTGCCTGTATCTCCTCCCAGGCCCCTGGAAATAATCTTGAGGGCCTGACAGTCTGCATTCAAGCACTGGCCTGAGCTTTGCCTTAGAGACGGTATGTAGTCCGGAGATGCTTGTCTTCCTGGCAGGAAGTGTTGGAACCTGATCATTACTCTTACAGGAAATTAATGAGGAGGCAGAAAAATATATATATTCATGCCACCCCACGCACAGACATCAACGATATGGATGTTTCAGCCGACTTCAAAGATTATCATAAACATGAAACAGAGGCAGATATAAAAGCCTCCTTGATCTAGCATGTATGGACAACTGCTGAGATTAGAAGCTTGAAGAGAAGAAAGTGCAGAATGTTAATGCGGTTGCAGAAGGTTTTAAAATGTGTCCTGATGCAGAAGCCATTGGAATATAAGCGCATGGAATAATGATCAGCACGTGAAGAGGAAAAAGGGAGTCAGACTTCCCAAATATAAATGTTTTCATCCTTCCCTGTGACCTACAAGCGGTTTAAGAGAGAAACAGAGCATATTACCCACCCCCTCCCCCCACCTGTGCTCTGCTAACAGAGGACCTGAGAGTTCACGCACCTGGTAGAGCTCAATCCTCTGCTCATTTTTCTTGGCACTGGGGTTGGGGATCCGCAGGGCGCGAAACTCGGCCCGGAACAGATTGGTGGCATTCTTCTCAATGATCGACACGTTGAAGCGGAAAACCTTGGAGGTGATGCTCTTAGAGCAGTAGGACAGGTCATCTGCAGGTAAAAAGAACTTTGTAACTTATCTTTTAAGAAAAAAAGCTAATAATTTTGAACTTTGAAAATATATATGTATTGTTATTGACCCTTTTACTGTGCTCTTGACAAAAAAACAAAACAAAAAACATTGTTGTTTAGTTTTAACAAGAAGTGAGTATCTGGACGATAACGTGTCATCTTGATCCATAGTAATGTTCCAAACAGACAGTTTTCTATGTTATATTTTTTTTTATTTAACAGGAATCCATTGAATAAAAATGCAACTGCTAATTGGGAACAGAAAAAAGAAGAGGGAACACTTTTGCTCCAAAGATCATTAATGCAGACCATGTGGGTGAGCTCCATGAACTAAACAGATTAAGATGATCACAAAAACAGTCCCTCTGTTGGACACACCTTTTGCCCCAGGATTTAGAAACATCTTATGGACTTGAGGAAAGAAACAACCAAAAGCTGATAGATGAGGGCACCACATAGTTTATGCCATGGCTCGGTCAGCTAGCTTGGGCAGGGAGTAAACAGCCAGACCACTGGTATGACTGCAGCGAAAGATTTGTGAGCAAAAAGATTATGCAATAATATAGAAAAAATGTTTTCTTTTTTTCTTTTTATGTTTCTTCTGTCAGCACAAAATGTCTAGTCATGTGTAGAAATCATGTTAATTCATTAACTGATGTCTTTTCATATGATCCTCCTATAAGCTTCACCACCACAATTATCTTTAGCTGCAGTTGTTTTTCCTCTGTGTCTGAGCCAAATGAAGGAGAGAGTGCTTGACTGGCGCTTCAGTCTCAGTACTTTAACTTATCTTCCATCCACTACAAGCGTAGCATTAGCTTGAAGTGACATTTTGGGGCCAAACAACATATTGTGGGGAAACTAGCTGTATATGGACTTATAGACTTTGAGTGGCGTAACAGACGATGTCATGACATAAACATGATTGACTGACAATGTGGAGAAAAGTGACAGTTGAACAATCATTGATAATAACAACCACTCAGTAATATAAAGTAGACAATTTTAGTGACAGTTGTGAGAAGGAACATGTTGATGAGTTTCTGTGGACGTCACAGTCATAATGCTGGTCAGAAGTGACGCAGACGTTATGTCTCTCTACAAACCACCAGAATTTTTGTGTTTTAAATTACAGTTTTTGCCAGAAACAGTTAAATTAAAGGAAACCAAGCGTCACCATGTAGCCTCTTAAAAGCCTTCAATGAGGTACCAATTTGTTAAGCCTTCAAGCTACTAGTTACACAGCATTCCTCAAGACTTTTTTCCACTGAATAAATCATTATGTCAGTGGTAGCTCTTGCAAGAATGGTGCCCTTCCTCAACCAATTAAAATGCAACCTAGTCGCCCAGTGCTCAGAAGCAAGCAAGGGAAACTCCACTACACAACTAGCAGCAAACTTGTTTAGGGCACAACTGATGTGTGTGTGTGTGTGTGTGTGTGTGTGTGTGTGTGTGTGTATATATATATATATATATATATATATATATATATATATATAGTAGTTTCTGGGTGCCTCGTCCCTTTCTAATGCCACCCTGGGCAACTGCCCATATAGCCCATCTCAAAAAGCGCCTCTGCATCATATACAACTTTACTTTATGAACTCAAATTCAAGCTTATTACTTTGCTATCAATACTTTTCTCTTTTGTTGGCCATTAGGTTATCCAATAATGCCTAAGTTCTGCTCTCCAAAAGTAACGTCATCACTCTACAACAACTCTTGGCTGCCTTCTCAGCTGCCTTGTGCTCACTTATTTTCTTTCATGCTTTTTTACATATTTCTAGATTTTGGTCATGGAAATAAGTATAACTATTGTGAACTGCAGCCCTGAACACAATTAAAAAGGAAAGGTTGTGGAAAAATATGTTATAGGTCCTTTAAAGCAGACTGTTCACATGTGATCTGAACATCTTAAAGCATTTTCCTCCCAGTTTTCAAAAAATAGCCATATACTTTTAACTATTATCACAAACCATCTGGTTCTGCTTTGTGCAGTAGGAGTTAGCAACAAGTTAAAATCATGAAATGAGAACCAAATGGGCCATGTGGTGGTGGAGCAGGCTACAGAGGGGCAGCATCTCACTTCTCCCCCTACAAGCACTTCAGCCCAACAGGTGCTTTGAAGCCTCAAACAGAAGCCAAAACTGTTATGAACTGAGAGATTTCGTCGGAAACAAGCATCTGCAAGCATTGGGGCAGAGCAATCGCAGAGCAACCACTGGGGATGGAGAGTTCAGGCCCCACAAGGCCAGGTTATCAAGACAGACAGAATCCGCTCAAAGGGTGACTGCTATCGGAAAAGCTTCCTGTTATACTGAAGTCCTTTTTTTTTTATTCCATTAAACGACGTAGGAGTTTATTATTTTAACAGGCAAAGCACATGCAGCATTGAGCAAAACAAGCACATAGCAAACGTTTTATGAGCCAAGTGGAAACAGTCATTTACAGCCAAGCTTTGGCTAATTTATTACCTCAAGCTTAAGCTTTATTACCAAGCCTCGGATTATGCTAGTGGTTGAAAGGCTCAGTGCACCTTTAGCTGATTTGCGCTTTGAGCAGTTTCGGGACGAATGGAAACTCAGAAGCTGTTTCTGTGTCATGCAAAAGGAACTCGCACATCTTCAAGTGTCTGTACTTCATTTGACCCATAATCCTATTTCAGTGTCCTCCCAGTCATTATGTGGTGTTTCCATACAGATTTTTTCTCAACTTTTCCTATTTATAGACGACCTTTTCCGTGTCTGTCCCCAGCCAGATATCTGTCCAATGTTTTCCAGGCAATCTACGAGGAGGAATCCTCAATAGCCTTTTCCTCCCCTCACTCATGGCCCCATTTCTCTCCCCATCCTCCCTCTCTGCCTCCCCCACAGAAGGTGGAAAGCCCCACTTTGAGGGGAGATTTGAAATTCTAATCAAGTCTTTGGTTTCCTTTTGGATGACCTCATTTTTCCCATTGCAACGTTTTTAGGATTTCAAATTACGACTTATTTTTGCCAGGGGTCTGAGAAGTAATTCGTTCCATCTTGGTGAGTGGAGGGAATTGTTTGTGTAATTAATACGAGATAGAGTCATTAATTTCTTTACTCTTCACTTCTTGTTTTGAGGTCGAAGCTCCTCAAAAAGAGCTCCAGGATGCTGAGCCTGAAACTGTTTAAGGCAGCACAGATTTATATCAATAAGCTTCTTCTGGGTCTAATTTTATGGCTAAATCCACGGTCAGAAATGAAAACCAGAGTGAGACTTATTTAAAGTAAGCAAGTTAGATCTAGTGATGTCTGAATATTGTTGAATATTTGCTACAAAATCAAACTTTAATGGTTTTTCATGAAAGTGTTCTCCATGATTCCTTTGCAAAAACAGACAGTGCCTGGCAAAAGTATTCATAGCCCTTAAACTTGCTAATATTTTGTGATTTTACCACAAATTTCAATGTATTTATTGGGATTTAAAAAAAAAAAAAAAATCAAACTTCCAGTTGAATACAATTAAACTGCACTCTGCTTTGAGCTACAGGAAGGTATTACTGCACAGAGCATCAAACACACCATCCTCACTGTAAAACATGATGGTGGCACCATCTTGCTATTTTTCTTAAACTGCTTCCAAATGTAAGAAGTTATAAATTATTGATTATGTTTTATTTTATTTGTGTATATTTATTTGAGTCGTTCTTTTAAACAGAAGTGGGGATCGGAAAAATGGAAAACAGTAAAATGTGTTTCCAATGACATATTTACAACTTTTAGTTGTTAGATGGCAATATCTGTGATCTAAAACTTTAAAAATTATTTTTGTCGCATTGCACCCGCAAAGTTCAAATGGTTTTATTGTGATTTTTGTCGCTTTGAACTTTTTGGCAACTGTCCGAAACAGAATGTGTAGCAGCACGGTATGTTTAGCAGAAAACACCATCTCCATGGTGAAACACGGTGGTGGCAGCATTGTGCTATGGGGATGCTTTTCCTTAGAAAGGGACAGCAAAGCTGGTGAGAGTTGACAGGAAAATGAATGAAGCTACAAAGGAAAGGTTTAGATTAAATCATATTCATCTTTGAGAGTTAAAGTTCTAATTAAAATCCTTTTTAGAGTCTCTGGCAGAACTTACAAAATATTTTCTTGGATGCTTTTCATACCATCTGACTAAACTGAAGCACTTTTGCAAAAAAAAAAAAAAAAAAAAAAAAAAAAAAAAAAAAAAAAAGACAAACTTTTTTGTCTTTAAATGTGAGAAACTGGTAGAGAAAAACACAAAATCTACAAGGTATTGACTCAGGCTGGCTGAATATAGATGCACACCCATTTATTTTTCATTTCTTCTTTTAAAAAATGTTATGCTTTTCCAACCATGTATCCTCCTCCTCCTTCCAGTTATGCACGACTTTGTGTTGGTTACAACAAAAGATCCTGAAGGGAAAAAAAAAATTAAAGTTTGTAGTCATAACCTAACAAAATAAAGGGGTCTGAATACTTTTGCATGCCACTGTATGCAGCCAGGGCACCGAAATTTAGACAGCTCACGGACAGATTTTCTGCTTTAATGCCACATCCCGATGACATCAGCCACACCTCACAACCTCAGTCAACGCTCGTCTGCTGCAGTGCTTCCTGATGTACGCTACCAGGAATCACCTCTCCCTGCCCTTTTGCCTGGAGGATACTCAATGATGTCAGCCTCTCCAGAGCTTTGGGGAGATAAACAAAAGAAATAGTAATCATAAGTCTGCAGGTGCTAGCCAGCTGCTGTGATGTCTTGATCTAATAAAGCATCGCAGCGATTTCTTTGGAAATGTATTAAAGTTTAACTTGTGCTCTTTTATCCATTTAAATTCCTGCATCTGGATTCTGTATTTGTTTGCTTTAGGTTCTGTTGGAAAGGTTTGATTTTCTCTCTCAAATAAATTAAGGTTTTAATATAAAGCAATCAAACTTTTCACCATGAAGAGGTTCTTATTTCTCCACTCCATTCATCAGATACTGACTGCTGCAGATGAGATAATGTGACGGCCCTCTGCGCCGAGGAAGAACAACTTTTTTCCCTGCTTGATTAAACATGAGGAAGCAAAATTGTGAACCTGTGGGAGTTGGTTGGAGAGATGCTGTTTCCCTGGGAGCAGGCCAAAGACCTCTGTCTCTGTTTGTTCAGATGACATCATCTTTTTACTATCCCATATATCAGATACCCCTGCTGTCCTCAGCGCAAGTCCTCATATTTTTTACCGGCCCCAGCACTGAGTCAGTGATTGGCTTGAAATTTCACTGAAGTTGCATGATCCAATTTGCAAGGCATGGTCGAGCCGGTGTCCTGCCGTAGGTCATGCTTTAGCTTGGCTGTCTCCTTTCCTTCAGCTGTGCACGCTGGTCTTCTGACAGCAGCTCTAAACTGCTCCATGTCTGAATTCTGCTTCTTCTGTGTACTCACAGATGGCCGAATGCGCTGATTTCCATTGGTAGTAGTGTCTGGAGCAAGTGGTGCATTAAAGTCTGGGAGAAAGGTTTCTGTTTAACTTCTCAACTGTGCTTGAATTTGTTTTTAAGAAAAAAAAAAAAAAAAGAGAAGTAAAACTTGATCGCGTTCCCAAACACTCCCACCATCCAAAAGCGGTGCATGTAAAAGTCATTATATCCAGCTAGAAAATGAACTACACTGTAAAATTATCAAGGTGACAGACATTATGTTGTGCTGCGTGACGAGCTCCCCCTGAAATTACAAAATGGGAAGGGGAAAGAAAAGTTTTAATTAATGTGTTTTTGGCATCCTCTGATGATCTGAGTAATATCTTCCTTGGACTATAAGCTGGGTAAAAATGCTGCCAGCTGTAAATCAGGGTTACTTCTCCTATTATCACCTAGAGTATATGGCCCAGTATACTATGATGTGTCCTGGGCACCTGGCCATCTCAGATCCCACTTCTTAGACCTCTGTTTGTTTTGGGAGCTCCGGCTACCTCTGACCAGCGGATAAACCCCGAGTTGTGTATTTTGATTGTCAGAAGCACTTTGCGGGACCCGTGAAATGGATTTGATTCAGGACTTGTGCTGCGGCTCTGCTCAGTGTCACAACGCAGCATAAACACCTGTTGATTTCAGAAGGGTATAACGTCTACGGCCTGCGACCTCTGACCAGGAACGGGCACAAATCCAGACGGCCCCTCTCCGGAGAGTCGGCCTCTCACCAAGCCTCTGCTACTGATTTATGGAACAATCAATGGGCCATAGTTTATACAGGAAATACCAATATGGATGAACAAGGGAATTAGATCATAACACAGAGGTACTCAAAAGAAATAGAGTAGGGGGAAACAGAGGTGAGCTGCAGTGGATGAAAAATATCAGGGCTAGAAAAATGGAAATGAGGTATTAGAGCTGGCAATAACGAGAATATTTAACAGCCTGAGAAATTTCCTCACTTTGGAATGTGTCAGACATAAGCTGGAGTTCCCAGGGCTTTGGTGTGAGGTATACGTGGAATGGTGCTCATTCCTGTTAGACTGTTTACTTTTTCTCCCTCCTTTGCACGATGCTCATCTAATCGCCAGAGCATCTGTGTGTAAAACTGCACCGATTCTGCAACAGACCTGGTTTTTAAACTGCTTTCATAGCTAATAATAAGAAGTGTATGAAACACAGATTACAGATTATTATGTAATTTATTTTATCCCAAGATTTTGATGAAAGTTGATCATCCTATGAATAGAAAACGGTAAAACAACTTGTAGCTTTTAGGTGGTAAAATCTGAGATCTGAAAAATTAAAAAATATCTTCTTAGCATTTTGTCACATTGCAGCCATGAATTTCAATGTATTTTGCTGGAATTTGATAAAAACTATAGTTGTACAAAAACCTTTTGGCCTACACTGAAAACATCATGCAGGAGGGAAATAAAACACTGCACATCACCCTAAATCCACAATCCCTACAGTTGAACATGGTGGAGGCAGCATGGTGCTGTGGTGGTACATTTTAAGAAGGATGCTGGTTAGATCTAATGAAAAAGATAGACAGGGCATTCCGAGAAGACAATAAAAATATGTGTGGCGTGCTATGCATTCACCTCCCCTTACTCTGATACCACTAAATAAAATCGACTACAACCAGTTACCTTCAGAAATCACCAAATTAGTAAGTAGAGTCCACATTTGTAGAATTTTCTCTCAGTTGTTCTGCTCGGCCTCAGCGGTTTGTTAGAGAACATTAACAGGATTCACAGCTCAAATGGGAGAACCTGTTGACAGGACCAGCATTCATACTTGGAGGTTGCAACAAGCTACGTATGGGATACAGCAAACACATGGGGGAAGGTGCTCTGGTCAGATAAGCCAAAAATAAACCCTTTGACCAACAGGAAAACTAACGCTGCATATCACTGTGAACACACCATCACCAGGGTGAAACATGCTGGTGGCAACATCATACTGTGGGGGTGCTGTTCTTTGGCAAGGACAGGGAAGCTGGTCAGAGTTGATGGGAAGATAGAAGGGGGTAAAAATTGGATAATAATGGAAGAAAACCTGTTGAAGGCTGCAAAAGACCTAAACCTGGTGTGGAAGTTCACCTTCCAGCAGGTCAATGACCCTAAACATACAGCCAGGGCTACAATGGATTGGTTTAGATCAATGTGTTTGAATGGTCTAGTCAAAGTCCAGAACTTAATCCAATTCTTCTGACCAAGAGAGGCTCAATACACCTGCAAGTCCCATTTTTCAGACTGATAGTTGTAAAAAGGTTTGAAAACTGGTGAATTTTATTTCAGGAAATAACAATTATACTCCAGTTTACGGTGTTTTTCTTTTATATAACGTGCATTAAAGTTCATGGTTGTAGAAGGACAAATCTCGGATATCAATGAGTGTTTAGATTATTGATCATCTCTGATTAATCTGACCACCTGATGAATGGAAAACAATAAAATTAAATCTACAAGTTATAGTTGCTGGGTGACACTCGGATCTGATAGATTTAAAATGAAAACTCACTGTTTTCTGGTGGACCATTGATCATGTTGAACTTGTAAATCTCTTTGGCGTAGTACTCAGTCTCTGTGTTATCCTGGCCGCAACTCTGCTGCCGGTCCCTTCCCAGCTCCTCTATGAGCTCCCTGGTGCTGTTATACAGGGCCAGAACCTGAAACGGTACCTGGCTCGGACCTGTCGTCTGAGGCGGACTTGTCATCCGGAGTTTGCTGAGAATCTGTCCCCGGACCGCCTCCACTCTCTTTTTCTTTATGTGGTCGATGTCCACGGTGGTGCAAGTGGATAGCGAGAAAGTCATTGTCACACAGTTTGAGAGGAGGAAAAACAGAAGTGCTTTGCCCAGATTCATATTTCAGTCTGAGTTCACTCAGAGCCGCAGCTTGTCAAGTAAAAGAATAAAAAAGAAAATATTGATCAAGCCAAACCAAACTCCGATTTCAATAGAATCCCTTTTTCTATTTTCATTCAGGTCGTGAGTGAATTATGTTCCTGGAGGAATCCCATTTTCTTAAGTGCTATGTCATCTTTGCAAAGTGCGCGTTTGCGTGGGCGCAAATCCGTGCCATTCTGGAATAAAACCACAGCTCTTTATCAAAACTGTTAATTACACTCTTCATCCCCCCTGGTCCCATTCAGGTATTTTCCCCCTCCCTTTGGTTGTGCTTCAGATGGAGCCAGTCTTTGCGCCCTGGTTCAGTGTCTCCATTCCACTGGGCTCTTTTCATCCACTTTTACGCCTCTGTTATCTCCCTGTAGTCCAACCTCAAACTCACTCAGCTTCTCTCTCTCGTGTTTTATAGTCACAGGCTGTGACGCTTCTGAGGGAGGGGCAACAACATCTAAGCCTTGTTCGGACAATGCGTTCTCTCCTATCACGAAATATATTGAAAATATATTTTCAGATCTGTTCCTGAGTCTCTAGGTCTTCTAAGACCTCTAGGGCTTTAAAATGATTGGAAAAGTGGTTTCACGACAAAAGAAAATTCAGTTGAAAGCGATGACTTGATGAGGAAGTTTGTGTTACTGTTTTCTGCATCAAGGATATTTCAACATTAATAAGAACGGGATCTGTTTTGTTGTATGCTTCTGCTAGTTTAATAGCAGAACATGTTTAAAATGACTCATTAAAATTGTTGGAGAACAGTGACAACATCCAGGGTGTGTTTTAGATTGGTCGTTAACTTAATCTACACCAAAAACATGGGCGACGCTGACATCTGGCGGACAGACTGAGAAACTGCACGTCTAATTTGAGACGTGGAAGAAAAACAACTTGTTTTTGCATTTGAACTATCAGCATAATGCCTGAAATATTTGTCAAAAATAAATTCTCAAACAAAGCTTGTTTCGTGTTGACACCGAAATGCGTCCCACAAACGAAAAAAAAAAAGCTTTAAAAAAAAAAAAATGCATAATTGCTATTCTTTTGGCTGAACTTCTCAACTGAACGAGGGCAAGCGTTACGATGGCGACCGTTGCTACGTAACGCCTAAGCTTACGGAAGAAGCGATACCATAGCCGTAGCTATGAGGAGAGAGATGGACGATAACTTTCAGCTCGAAGATGGTGGAGCGACGAAGAATGTAAGCGTACTGTTTAGATCTTAAGCAGCGCTTAAAATAAAACACTAGTAAAATGTCTCTTGTTTTTAGCGCTGTGCGATGATTTTATGTTATTTTTTTTAAGGTTTCAGTGAAAGGCTAGGGTTAGCCTTTTAGCTAGGTCTGTGGTATTTTTCAGTGGAGCAGATAACAAGCTTCATTTTGAGACAGCTTCACTTCCAACTTTTTTGAAGAAAGATTTGTCACATCGTTCGCTTGCCGTTAGCTTTGAGGTTAGCCAAAGGTTAGCTTTGAGGTTAGCCATCTCTGTTTCACTGTAGCTTGTGCTTAGCTTTTTCGAGTATTTTCCTAGTCTCCCTGTGACTGAGATTGATAATGTCAATTCAATGGCCACTTCAATCATTGTTTTAGGATCTTAATATTTTGTTGCACGTCAAACTTCCAGAATTTCTCGGGTTTTCACTTGTGTGTTTCTGATGCATCACTCTGGTTGCCAGATGATCAACACATTAAGAGTTTTTGATCATGTTCCCTGAATTCCTGTAGATTTTAAATCTTCATTGATATGACAGAACACATAAAAGTCCTAAACCTTTAGAATGTTTTGATTTGTAAAGAGATTTTAAAGATGAATTTCCAGGCAAATGTTCTTTGTAAATTGTTGTGCTTCTCGAATATTTCTACTGTCTTTCACATAGCAGTAAACACATCATTGACTGCATTTTAAAGACTTATTATTTGTGCCATGTTCAGCTAAGTCTTTTTAACATCACACTTGTTTTCTATGGTTTTACATTACCTTTTTAAAATGAATTGTTTGTGTTAATTTTAAACTCTGCATTAACTTTCAAACCTATGGTTCTGTGCAAGTTTTGTGTTTTGAACTGTATTTAGCTATTTTTAAAAATATGTTATTACCTAAAATATAAAAATAATGTTTTCAACTGGCTTTAAATGAGAGTAAACACCCTTAGTTTAAAAAAGAAATAACTTACATTTCCCAGACTGCCAAATCTGGCCGAAGAGCTCGCTTACCAGCTGATCATTCATTTGAAGATTCTCGGCCAGCAAGGAAGTCATCCACCTCTGCTTCAATAGGAGATGTGAGTAATCTTTAGATATCTACATGATTGTTATAATTTCTCTTTACAATAAAAGTCCTAAATTTGCATTTTGATTTTTGTCACACATGAATTACAGGATGATGATGATGAGGTGGGTAGTGTTAATTTGCATGGCTTCTGCTGCAGATGATCCAGCTACACTGTTAATTTTCTATCAGTTGACATTTTTTTTTTCTTCACTTGTTTGCTTCATGTTTGTCTACCTTCTACCTTCAGCATAGTCGCTGCCTCTTAGATAACAGCACATGCAGCCAGTAAACTAAAGGAGTTTTAATTGCGTACGTATTTATGCAGTTGGTGAGATATTTTACTTGCTATTTTACTACTTCAACAAGTTTTAAAGCATAAAATATGTTAAGTCACATTTCCTAAACACTTGAAGTTGCTGTTTTTATTATTATTTCCTTTTATTAGCACTTTAAGTTTTAAAATGTGCATTTATAGTCCTTGTAATTCAGAGGGAGTGCCCTTTATCGTCTTTGTGAGTAGACTCTTTAAAACTGCATAACTCAGCATACTGGGCCTTGCAGTCTTTTTCACATTTGTCATGTCACAACCACAATCTTTTGTGTTTTATTAATATTTTGCCTTATGGACCAACAAAAAGTAGCACATAATTGCGAAGTGGAAAGAAATTAATATCTGGTTTTAAAAAACTTTCCCAAATAAAAATCTGAAATGTGTTGCATACATTTGTATTCAGCCCCCTTATTCAGCCCCCCACATTGTAATCCAGTTGGGGATATCAGCTTTGGACATCTACTGACTATTTTGCCCATTCCTCTTTGAAAAATCTGTAAACCTTAGGGTAATTGTCCTGCTAGAAGATGAACCTAAACCCCGGTCTCAAGTCTGCTACCACCATACTACACAGTGGCTGTGGTGTTCTGATGGTGATCTTTAGTGTTAATTTTCTGCCATACATAAGGATTTGGACATAGGCTACAAAGTTCAGTACTGGTTTCATCTGGCAGATCATCTCTTCCATATATCTGCTGTATTGACTACCTGGTTCTTATGTTTTCCTTTAATAACTTACTTTCCTCTTGCAGCTGTTTCACAAGGCTTAGTTTGAGTTTTATCTAGAGGTGCCAGAGTAAAGGGGGCTGAATACTAATGCATATCATAAATCATTTGCAAAATCATCTATCATTTTCCTTACAACTAACAATAATGCACAGCTTTGTGTTGGTCTGTCACATAGCCCCCAATAAAATACATTATAGATTGTGGTTATAACGGGGCAAAACGTGACAAACTATAAGGCGATGAATACTTTTGCAAGACAAAATAAAGGTCTTTAAATAATGAAATATGGCACCTGAAAGACAATTTAAAAATTCCCTTCGCCGTCACTGGCATTTTTGGAATGAGCCACATCTCCTGCTCTGGCAAACTGTAAACCAGCCAACATTCCCAAAGTGAAAAAAGCCACAGCAAAGCTCCTGCTTTAGGCTAGTCTTCCCAAATTAGGCCAACTTCCCTAATGTATGAACCAATACTCTCGCGCTCTCCATGACCTGCTGTGCACATACATCACATTTTTCTGTACTGTCGTAGATTTTGGTTTGTTTTTCAACCCTGTCTTCTGATTGGTTGCATTCCTGACATCCCTTAAAGCAAAGAATTAGATGCTTTATTTGTGCTCTGAAGGTTTGTGCACCACAAGCTCCTTGACCTCCAGAGAATCCTAAATTAGAAACCCCAAAGGCTGAGGTAATTGTCCTTACAGGCCTCAGTGCTTCACTACAACTGTGAGGTTCATATTTGGTCATGAGGAATTGCAGGCACAGATTTGTTTTGCTTCTCAGGACACTTATAGCCTCTTCATTTTTTTTGAGTGAAATGCCAGAAGAAGAATTTATCCCTTGCAAGGAAACGCAACCTTATTATCTAGTCCCTCGTGAAAATGATTCATTGTCAGACACATCAAATATCAAACAACAAAGGGATTTCTCATCACTTGGAAGAAATTCTGCAGTCTCTGCCAGAAAGCCTTTTAATAATTTCTGTTCTTTTTAAAGAGACAGTTACTAATTGCACAAAGTTAAGGGAGCTCGTTTAGCTTCGGCTCCCTGGTTTAATGGTAATATACCGTAGAATAGAGTGGGGGCCCTCCCTCCCTCTGCCCTGCTTAATGGTGACATTCAGATTTATAAATGGCTTTGCAAAAGGAACCAGCTTTAAATGATTATTTCCTCTTTCATCATAAATGAAGTAAATTTATCAAAAACACTTGGTACCCTGCAGACCCAATATAGTAATGAGAAATGTTGTGCTTTTTTTCTAACTCATTTTTTTGGTGCCCACCCTTGTATGCTTTGAAGGAATTTGTTCATTCAAGACTTGTTCTCAGGGTCTAAATTTTATGATCATGATGCATTCAGTTTATTGGTCAAACAAACAAAGAAAGCTGCTTTTTTCCAGCCTGCCTGAATCCGTTTTTGGGCTCGACGTAGTTCCCATACTCTGCTTCATATGTACAATACAGCAGGACAACAACTTTACTTATAGAGAGGACTCTTTCCTGCAGATGCTTGTGTGTTTAGGAGTTTTTTTTAAAGCATTTTAGAAGATGGTAAGAAGAAAACATTGGTTGAAATGGTCAGTAAACTAGTGCAAGGATATTTAAGCTTAATTTCTTTACATTTAGAGTTGGGGTCGAATTTCCATAAATGATATGCAGTGCTTACATAGTGCTTTTTTCACATTTTGTCACATTTTATATAGTGAGCCAACACAATATGGGGCATAATTGTGAAAGGGAAGGTCATTTATTTTTTACAAAGAAAAATCTGAAAAGTGTGGCAAGCATTTGTTTTCACCTCTTCTGAGTCAATACTTTGTAAAAACTACCTTGAGCTGCAGGTCTTCAACACTCTTTGCAAAATAGCTAAAGCTGGATGGAGATAATCTGTGAACATCAACTGTTCAGTCTTTGCCAATGATTCTCCACTGGATTTAAGTCTGGACTTTGACTGTACCATTCTTTCCAGTGAATATGCTTTGATCTAAAATGTAGCATTGCAGCTCTGGCTGTATGTTTAGGTTCACAATCTTGTTGGAAGACGAATCTCCCAACAGACTTGGGTCCTTTTGCAGCACTTTCAATGGCTTTTTTAAAGGATCGCCTCATATTTAAATCTTCTCATCAATTCTGACCAGCTCCCCTATTCCCGCTGAAGAAAAAACATCTCTGCAGCATGATGCTACCACCACCATGTTTCACAGTAGGGATGGTGTGTTCAGCATGATGTTCAGTGTTGGTTTCCTGCCACAGTGTTTTAAGCCGAAAAATTCAATCTTGGTCCCTCAGAATGGCACCTTCAACCACATGTTTGATATGTCCCTTTCATGGTTTGTGGCAAACTTTAAATGGGAATTCTTATGGCTCTTTTCTAACTCTTATTGCTGCTCTTCCATAATTGCCAGCTTTGTAAATATCATGATTAATAGCTGTCCTGTCAGCAGATCCTGATCTCTGCGGCTCCTCCAGAGTTACCATGGGATCTCAGCTGCTTCTCTGATTAGTGCTCCCCTTGCCCGGCCTCTCAGTTTAGGTGTTCAGTTTGGTAGTTTTACGGTTATGACATTACTCTTTCTATTTTCAGATGATGGATTGAACTCTGTGTTAAATTTTGCAACGTTGTTTTATCACCTAAACTTGCTATAAACTTCCCCACAACGTTTTTCCCGTCTTCGTGAGGCTGTTTGTTCACTAACGTTCTCTAGCAAACCTCGCTGGCCTTCACAGAACAGCTGGGTTTAAACTAGAATCAGATTGCACACATTTAGAATCTGTTTATCTATTTGGAGACTTCTGAAGGCAGTCGTTAGCAGATTCAAATGGGCTAAATACAACCGAATGTCACACTTCTCGATTTTTTTTTTTTTTTTTTTTTTTTTTTTTTTTTTTTTTTTTGAAGATTTTGAAAACCATGTTCCAAAGTGTGGAAAAGTTTAAGGGGTTTAAAGTTTTTTTTTGCACAGCTATAAATCTCACAGGCGGTTCTTTGTGTGTCTCTAATTATTTATTTTTTACAAAGATAAAGCACATAATGTTACTTCTTTAAGTATCGCTGTGAATCAAAAACTCTCGCAGTCAAAATGACAGTCTGCTTTCCTTATATGGTTTATCTATCCTGTATGTGAGCAAATAGAAATCCAGTAAATCTGTTTACTATTAAGATGTTTTCTTTCTGCAGGGCCCCCCTTCTAAACCGGCCCGGCGGCAGGGTGGCTGGGCAGAGGAAAGCTCTGGATCTGGTTCTGCCAAGTATGTACCGTCACCTTTTCCCCCCACTCTGCAGTGGCAACGCTGAAGCGGGCCCTGCAAGCTCATGTTATGTGTTATTAATGAACTCTCATGCTGCTGAATGAGCTTATTTATCAGTGTATATTTGGCTCTCAGGCTGTGAATCAACAAGGTTAGAGCGAGCCTGTCTGAGCGGGCAACTCTCCATTCGTCTTCATCTGTGAGCAAGGCGGTAATTGACATGGTTAATGCATCAGCCACAGGAGGGCACTGTTAGTCAGCTAGCCACTTCATCACTGGGGTTCAAGCCACTTCATCACCCCTTACCACTGTACTCTGCTCTTTACACAGAGAGCATAACACAGAGAATTCATAAAAATGTTTGAAACAGATGGTTGGTGTTTGGGAGGTTTGATCTGCAACTGTTAATGCTGCTGATGAGTGAACAGTTCGTCCTTTCTCCTACAGTGCTCCTTTCCTTTAGTCTCAGTGGAGATTAAAGAACGCAGGATGAAGTGAACAGGCGGAGTCGCTTTTGTTTATTTGCATAGTTTACTGCATCATTAGTGCAAGTAGGAAAAAGGCAAACTCAATGGATCTTTCCTTTCACACATCGAAGGTCAGCGTATGCAGCTCCACTTTCGCGTAACCCCTCTTGATTCCTGGTCTCAAAGTGATTCAAATACAGGAGGTGTAAAAGGGGCTTGCATGTGCATTGATCCTTTCTGAAACAAAGTAAGTAATGGTCCCCCCTGGAACCGGCAAGGACTTTTCCTTTCAATGTCACCCCTCATGCTCAATCACCACTGCCCTCCTCCCACTAATCCCAGCGCAGAAATCCCGGGATTTGTCGATCTATCACTTCTAATTGACACTAAATGATCTGTCAGTTTATTGATGAACCTTTGAAACCAGGTTGTCACAATATATTTTATCCCTAACAACTTTTTCCAGACAGTTTTACCATGTCTATCGCTTTGCCTTACATGAGTCTTAATCAAGTGGCCTGTAATGTGTCTTAAGTGTCGCCGCCCCCCTGCCCCCCTTCCAGACAGGACACAGTCCAAGGGCAGCCAGGTAGGTAGGCTCAATCAGCTCATCTCCGCTTTGCCTGGTTGGACTCTTGTCCATTTATTGTTGTTGGCGTGCTGTCAAACCGCTTCCAAAAGATAGAAAAGGCAGGGGTGAATACTTCCTTTGATCATTCAGAATCTGATCATTTCTATTTATTGCTGAGAATTTTTGTCTGATTATTCTGTTTATCTAAAATGAAAAGTTAAATTTGTATTCAAATTAAATTTGTCTATTTCAAAAAAAGACAAACTTCTTCTTAAGCCAGATGCTTAAGAAAAGGTAAAGGGAAAATCAAATGACCAGTAGGGGGCAGCACTCAACCAGGAGAACAACCAAAATGGAAAAGAGATCTTTATTACCACTTAAAAATTCAAAAACTATTTTTAGTTTTTTATTATAGCTTTGTATTAGTCTACAGTGATTACTGTTTGTCTTATAAAAGAGTGTATGTCGAAAATAATGACAAAATGGAGTTTTGCTTTTAAACTGAGCTGATTATGGAAACTATAATAGGGTTTCTTCAGGGCCTTAAAAGGAATCAATTTAAAAATCTAAATTTAGGTCTTAAAAAGCCTTAAATATGTCCAGATGTTTCATAATAGGTCTTTAACTTCTTCCCTTAGATTTTCAGCATAAAGTGCATATAGTGACGATCAAGAGACACAGAGTCTCTGCTATTATCGTGCTTAATAATATAAAACCATTCGTGCTGTTGCCTGTATCATTGCAGATTACACTTCATTGATGTTGATGATCAAACTTGGGCTGTTCTGTTCTTTGTTTTTTGTTTTTTGTTTTTTTTTCTTTTGTCGTACATTGTATGTTCTGTTTGATGAGTGGACATGCTGCAAATTATTTTTCCCAGTGGAGACGATAAAATACATTATGACTTACATTTGTGTATTAGTTTGTTCTTTACTTTTTCTATTGTTTCTTTATTTTCTATTTATTTCGTTAACTTGTAAAGGCTTGTTATAGATTTGCTGGAGGATTTGTGGTGAGATGTTACGTTGAGACAAAATTATGAACAGTCAGCCTTCCCTGCGAAACCTTGAAAGATTTCTGCTCCTGAAACTGGCTTTTTGTACTTTGCTTAGGGAAAGTAAATTAAATCATTCTTGTTCTGTTATTAAATAGCAAACTATTAGGTTAACTCAGCAATGTTATTTTTGTAAATCCTTTATGTCCTGAATTGAAATTATGAGGATCTTATAAAAATTCAAACAGTCTTAAAGGTCCTTAACTGAAACTTGCAGAGGACAGTGATGATATTTTAGCTTAAAGAAGAGTTACATATTCCAGAAGGTGACAAGGTAGAAATCAGTGGAAGCAAACAGAGTTCATCTGTGCATAATATTAAGTGCAGATAAAGAAGATTAATTTGAATTAAATTCAGTTTGTTGATGTTGCGCCAGTTCACAGCAAATGTCGTCTCAAGGCAGTTTTCAAGACGAACAGGTCCAGTTCATATCAAGACATGTTTAATCAAAGCAATCCTGCACAGAACAAATGGTGAAAGGGCTGAATTTATATAACGCTTTTCTAGTTAGAAAATCGAGTGAAATCTCTTTACGTTTCACCCAGGGTTGCTCACAAAAACACACACAATGAAACAAAGATCTTAACTTTACCCAGGGAGCATTGACATGTGACAACAGGAAGCTGTAATTGAAAACCATTGCAAGGTGACGCCTATACCCACTGAAACAACAACCACTGCAGTCGTATAGACAGGTTCCAGTTCAGTTACATACAGTCCTCTTCTATCAAGTATGTTTCTCAAAACACGGCCAGATTAAAGTTCTTGTTTTATGTGCATAAAAACGGTGCTCTCTGTTCATTGACAGGTCTTCAAGAAGACGAGCTGCTGAGGACCTGGAGGAGTAAGTTCACTCAGACTCTTGAAGTTCATAATTAAATCTGATGGTTGCTTCTGTAAAGTGTTTTGGGTGTATATTAAATACTTTTGTGTAGCTTCTCTGCACGTCATGGTGCACATTCCAAATGTTGCAAGTAATCCTCGTTCTCCAAAAACAATCGCTTTAAGTGATTATAAAAGCAGGGAGACGGATTTGCTGTAACATTTATTGCTGTCTTCCTCTACTTCCAGTTTCACACTCGCCTTCATAACCATTCTGTGTCTTAGAATAGAGTGGCGCACACACACATTCATCTCTTACTCATCATCCCAGCTGGTGCTTGGTGCCTTGATGGCTGCAGTGAAACAGAACTTCATGTGAAACTGATGGTGTTACCCGAAAGAATATCTCTCATGCTGTGGTTTTGTCACACTTGTCCCAGCAATACTCACTTGGACAGTGTTTCCAGATGGGTTTTTACTTTCTTCGAGATTTTGTTGTGTTGAGTGCACAGAAATAAAGAGCGGATGTGCTCCACCTACAGTGGAGAAAGAAGAAAAACAGACACATCGACAAAACACCAAGAACCAACTCGCTCTCCCTCTATGATGTTCTCACCATCAGGCTTGGTTTTGAAAGCATTAAATAATTCATTCTCTCCTTACTTCCTGATTCCACAGCCATCGCCTGCGACCACAAACCCCCCAGGGATCGGATGATGAAGGAGGTAAGAGCACCCTTGCCGTCCGCACTTTTTGTGTCTCCTCACAGGCAAAGAGGAGTGCTCCAGTGTCTCTCCTGTGCATTTGTCCTCTGAAAGTAGAGCAGATAAGCAGCGAGTCAGATCATCATTTTTCACTGATGTTCCTGCCATATTTCTTCCTGGTTGCAGCTGAAACTCATAGTAAAAATCTGTTTTTGACCACCAAGTGAGTAGACAAGTATAACAAGGCTCCCTTTAAATGAATAATCAGTTTTCAGTTCACACTGGTCTAAGTAAATAATAGCCATAACCTTTAGCAGATCTTATATACTCTTTTAAATGCATGAAAACTAGTAATGTAAAATTTGAATTTCCATTGTCTTGGGCTGTCTGAAATAATAGCATTACTGTATCAGCAACAACCAGAGCCAGCCTGAGGTATAAGTGAAGTTTGTGACTGCTTAGGCCCCCCTGTGGGTCCCAAGGTGCTTTAAAATTCTCAAAGCACAAACTAGCAGTTTCATTCAGACATATAAAGAAAAACCTTTATAGCTTAAGTTAAGTTCTGTTAACAGGAGATTAGACTTTTCCTGGCCGATGCTTATTTCTGGTTTATCCCAGAAGCTTCGTCTGCTCATTTAGATTTTGACCAATTCTGATTTCCGAATTGTAACTTTTTTTCTCTCTAACGATCGTAACACATAAAAGAAAAAATGTGCTGCAGTTTGTTTGATCGAGGTTTGAATCCAACTGGAATCCGAGGAAGAACAAGATTAGCCCCATTCATGCATCAAAGCTTGTCTCCCTAACTTTTATCTGAATTTAAAAAAAAGTAAAGAAAAAAAGAAAAAGTCCACTCCACAAAAATATAACCCATTACCATCAACGAAACAAGGAGTTTTTGATTTGATGCTGCTTTAATATATGTTGCGCTAAAAGGACTCTCTTTCCAGCACAATAATTGTTGTGCAAATGTTTTATTAAAGAGGATCGGTTGTTTTTCCCGGTATTGATTATCTAGTATTGATCCCAGTATTGATTTTCTACCTAAGAAAAAGTTGCCATTAGAGTTACGGACTCATGAAAAACATGTAGCAGCTTTAGCAGATCAAGAGAAGACAGAAAATTTGTGACCTTTGAAATATTTCCTTGTATTATGGATGCTTCGTTTTAGAAAGTGTATGTAAATTAATTTGAAATATTCACATTTTATATCCTTAGTTCATTTTTTGCAGCTGAGGGTAATAAAAAAAGTCCTAAATTAAGAAAGTTACATGAATTTTCACCAGAACTGCACTAATCAAGCTGATCAAAAGCACTGAGGCTGAACTGAGACTTTTCAACCACAGTTGATCATGAACACAAACACACACACACACATCCACACAGAGTACCAGACCCATGCAGCTGAATACAAATGTTTTTGTATCACTTTTAGTCTGTGACCTTTGTGCTCTCTACAAACAAGTTAAGACTGAGGGGGCAACATTTCGAAGAAGGGCTGCAGAAGATCATTCTGTTTTTGCTGTGCAAAGCAGTTTTATATGTAAGGTCAAATAGCCTCAGTAAAAATAGGTTAGCATGCATTGCTCACCTCATAAACTAATAAATCTGTAGATATGTGTGGGCATAATCCAAATATTTGTTCCTATAAATTCCTTTTATTTAGTCTTTAATTTTTACAAATTAACAGTAAATTTTAAGATATTAAGATGTTTGATTTATTTCAGGTATAAAGAAAATAAAATGTATAAGTATATCAGGGATTTTAAAAAATGTTGCAAAATTTATTTAAAATATTTTGTTACAGCTTTATTTATAATATAAATCAATCAAACTATATTTGTAGAGCATTTTTCATATAGATGGTATAACACAGGGTTATACAGAGGTTAAAAACAGTCAAACAGACACACTTGAAATTATCAAAAAGAAACACCAGAAATAAATATAACAATGTATAAAGAGTGAAATTACAGTCACCTAAACTATAAATGCTAATATAGAAATACAAAGAGCAAAATAATTTTAATTTAATACTGTACTGACTTATATAATTCACTTACAATATACACAATTAAATTCCATAAAATGTGTTAAAATGTTTCAATATAATGACCAAAATAATTAATATTAAAACACTGCATAAATAAAATACTAATAAACCAATAAAACAAGTAAATCATAAGTAAGACGTAGTAAATCTGATAAACAGGGTCGATTAAGGCTATTAATAGTTATAAAAACCAGTTTTAGTTCCTTGAACCGGTCAAAGCACCACCAAATCAACTCAAAAATGCACACTGATACAAAATCAGTGTGATGTGATCTTAAATTTTTATAAAGGTGTGTACCAAAGTCTCTGCGGTTGAACTCTGGTAATGTTCTGCAGATAAGAAATGTGATCTTTGCTGCATGTTTTAATGTAGTTTGTAAAATTTAAACATAAATCAAACATGATGCCTCAGGCAATTCAGGCTTTATTTGCAGACTTTAAATCCATACTTACACAAATGAAAAACAACATAGCCTATAAACCATAATAAAAATATAGTTTAAATATAAAACCATGATATAAATAAAATCCACAATTACTTAAAAGGAATCAGTTCACACAAAAACTTAAACTAGTGCATCCTAAGAGTAGGTGAGACATGGGAACTACCCACTGCCAGGTTTGTGAGTTTCACATATTTGTAATTATCACTAATGCTTAAAACTACTGTAGTTTGCTGCTGTTCTGTATTCGTACACAGCGTTTTATTTTCTGGTTCTCTTTAAAAGGTATAAATGCTGTTTAAATTATGCAAAAACATCTTAGCCTTTAGAATGTAAGTGCTTTCCATTGCTGTCCCTCTAATATTATGAACCCAGATAAATATTGTCGATACACAGGTTAAAATGGCCAGCTGAATGCCGAATATAAAGGTTTGTTTCTCTTGCAGTTAAAAGCCGCTGGAAAGATTATTACTCTGTGGAGGGAGACCTCTTAATACAAAGCTGGAGGCAGGGGCATTGGAAATTACAGTGCTGAGGGTTACTGAGATAGCCCCTGCAATCTTGATTATGTCCCACACCCTTATCCCTTATGTCCACTGGCTACAAGTGCAGGGAGAGACCCACAGAGAGAAGGCTTGGCCAGTCAACTGCTCCCAGCCGCCCCCAACGCTTCCTGCTGGTCACTTAAAATAGCTCTGCTATCACAAACACGCTCTTCTGTTTCATGTCTTGTTCTCACACTCTGATGTGTTGAATATTTCTCTATGAGGCGTTCAAAAGGAGCTCTACCTAGGTAATCATATGATGGGACCCCTGTGTAGGCTACTGGAGCCCATGTGACGTGGAGAGACGTCCCCCCGTCTAAAGTCGCTGACTGGCATGTAAGAGCTGCAGCTGCACCTATTATCCCCTTTTTGATATTTACAAGCTTCAGCGAGGAGGCAGCGTGTAGCTGACTAATAGGGCAGACAAGATCCACCCTGATACACGTCCAGCTGAGCGCAGTAAAGTGTGGTTGTCTTCCTGGTGGAGCTGGTAGAAAACACCGGCTGCTTGACCTCCGGTAATACGTTGAATTTAAAACCAATTTTAAACAGTTGTCCCCTTTTTTTTTCTCTCAATAACAGACTTTGCACATAGGTAGCATATGCCTCTATTATTCACACCAAACTCTTCATGGTGTGTGCTAATGGCGCATTACCAGTGGAAATCAGAAAGGGAGTGTGTGCACAGATATACACCCACGAAGCTGTTTGCAGAGCCGGACGGCAAAGCTTTTTGATGTCATTGCACTAAGACCATTAAATTTGATTGGGAGTCCAGGGGGGACGGATTCTGCTGAACGCTGTGCTTTGTAAATGAGAGGACAAAGTGTCACCGGGCCTCATGAATATGAAATACCCGTGCCTGCATTTATTTGGGTATCAGAAACACAGATGAATCTTGTCAGCGGCTAAACGAGTGTGGCATTTTTAATTTGGTTTAATTAAAATAAGAAGAAGAAGTAAGCTATCAGCTGAAGGAGGGGGTTTGATTTCCAGTAAAACTTGATGGGTTGTTTTGACTTGCTTGTTGTCAGAATTCTTCATTCACCTGGGAATTTTGCTGGGAATGAAACATTTTCCCTTTACTCCACCAAAGATCAATGATTTTTTTTTTTTTTTTTTTTTTTTTTTTTTCTGCAGCCAAGTTTGTTTTCAGGGGTTATTTTGAAGAAATGGTGACATAGATGCCAAGATATTTCCTCATATCAGATTTAGACTTCCATCTCCTCACCTCTATTTAGCTCCTGTATCGACGTTCCCCTCAGGATACAGCAGTGTGGTTAGAGATTACTGACAAGCCTCTTCATGCAGTGCAGCTCTGTTTTTCTTTTCTGTCACTTGGTTCTTCTCTTTCTTGCATCCAGGTGTTTCTTTTTTGAAGTCCCTGTAAATGCACTGCAGTAGAACTGGTAAATTGTTTCAGTGGGGTTAGAAGAGTCAGGTTTCTGGAGGAAATGTGATTTGGGTGAAGGGACATGTTTGCATTTTATGGTCTTCCCCATAGGCTCCTTCAGACCAGTTATCTGAAGCACCTGCCCTAGGAAAATTTATTTTTTTGCCACAGTAAAACTCCCAATCAAAACATTATGACTAAGGGTGCACTGATTTCAGTTTTCTGGCGGATCATTGATCTTTAAAAAGCCTGATCTGTCCATTCTGATGTTGGCCAATACCGCTTTTTTTTTTTTTTTTTTGAAAAGTCGCTAAATATAGCACGAAGTTACCAAGTTGGCAAGTTGGCAACAGTGGGGTTACTATTGTTTACTGCGCACGTGCAGACGTGACCTGGTGGGCGGGTCTGTTTGTCTGCCCTCTCTCACTGCAGAGCAAAACGGGACAGTAGCTGATTTTCAGACCTTTGCAGAGGTAGATAAGATGAGTGGATAAGATCGGTTTCACACGTAAGTATCGGTCAATCACCCAAAATTAAGGAAATCAGAGCCTATTTGTACGTGCACCCCTAATTATGATCATATAAAAACAAAGTGCCTCAAGATGCTCTCAAAAATATCACAAGAAAGGTTTGGAAGGAAAATATAAATGAAAGGTAAAATAATCATGCAAGGTACCTTACTGTAACATAGTATAACGTTTACTAATATATTATAAAACTTCAGGTCATCATTAAAACATGATTATGTATCGAGGAAGATTTGAAGCCTGGGATTTACAACAACTTTATTTAACAAAAATAGCTTTCTTTCATAAGTGTAGTTCCCTTTAATAAATTTCCAACTGTGTTATTATTATTCTTTTCTGTGTTCAGAGTATCTTGATAACAAAGTCTGAATACAAGAGAAAATGTTTGTGTGTAAAACATAGTTCAAAATGTCTTTAGTGGATCTCAGAAGTGATATGAAAAAACAAGACCATGCTAAATAATTTTACAACGTTTTCAAACATTTATTGTGACATGCCTGTGTATCTGGTACACCACTTGGTGTGTTTTACGCTTGGCAACAGACTCTTGTATCTGCACCAAGGAGTAAGGACGATAGACAAATGCTTTTCCTTCCAAAGAAAACATCCAGTGGAACAATGTTTTGTGGTCAAATGAAATCAAACTTGAACTCCTGTCCTCAATTCCAAAAGGTAAATTTGTCTCCAAGACCACACAGCACATCACCAAAAGAATCCCATCTCCCCATTGAAACATGGTAGAAGCAGAATCATGCTCTGGGGTTACTTCTTGTCAAGATGGGTGAAATCATGAGCAGTTTAAAATGCCATTCAGTTTTGAACCAAAGCATTCAGGTTTCTGCTAGAAAGATGAAGATAAAGATGGATTTTATTTTACATCGTCATCATAAGTTCAAGAATATGTAAAAATCAACAACAAGAACAGCTTTACTTGAAGGAAATTAAAGTTTTTAACTGTTCAGAAGCAGTGGGGTCACCTAAAGAGGACTATGGAAAAGAGATGTCCTCACAATCTGATGGATTAGGTGAACTTCTGTAAGGTACAGAGGGTTAAGATTACCAACAAAACTGAATCCTGAATCAGTCAAAAGATGCTTCAACAAAGAGTCACTTTAAGGGTCTGCATGCTGATGGTTGTTGCAACTTTATTTATTTTTTATTGACGGTTTGTCTCTTTATTTATTATTAACAAATGAATGTATTTCTGACCGTTCTCTCTCCATTCTCTATCTGTTATTATTTTGGTGCCTTCACATGTCAGTCAGAGCAAAGCTGGGAAAGTTTGCCCTGTCCTTCTTGGGAGTGAAGCCATCCTCTGTCCTGTTGCGTTCATCCAATTAAAGCGGGTTCCCACTGTTCGACCAGCGGGCTGGCGGCTCCTGGCACTGCGGCCCCTGCCAGGCCGCGCTGTGACTTCCGACCCCACACAGATGGGCCCACAAGCAAATACTTTTGCACATGGCTGGACGCAGCCCCAGTCGGAGTGGCAGAGTGGACATGGAGGTCGGCCCGCCAGCCACCGCAGGTCCTGGGGGTGTGCGGCGCTGACAGGGCCCAAATGCTAAGGTAGCGGGGGGTGCTTTGTGGGGAGCCCCTGCCCAGCGCCCCTAATCACAGCGGGATGAGCTGCCGCCTCGCCTTTTGAATATTCATGGCCGCATGGCGATGACAGGGCAGCTCTTACGAGGATGCAGGCGGCAAGAGAGACACAAGGAATCTCACAAACACACACCTCTGACAGGCATACACAGGGGAAATGATGTCTTTAGATCAGTGTTTTTATTTTTGCTGGTTAATCACAGACTTGACATTTTATTTTCTGAAAGTTTAGCACCTCTCTGTTTGTCACAGGAGGCTTTCTGTTTAATGTTTACAGATATTCCAGTGATACCAGACCTAGAGGAGGTGCAGGAAGAAGATCTGACGATGCAAGTTGCTGCTCCACCAAGGTACATAGGTTATTTTAATATTTAACTCTGTAACATCAGATGCATACTTTTAATGTGAGTATTTCTGAGACTCACCTCTTTAATAAAAGTAATACTTTCCTGTACTGGGTAAATATGTTGGGATTGCTCCAATGTCTGGGGTTCAAACCCGGCCAAGTTCTTTCTGCGTGGACTTTGTACGTTCTCTCTCCATGCATGTGCGGGTGCTCCAGCTTCTTTCCATGGTTCAAATATATGGCTCCTTAAGTTGTCCTGAAGTGTGTGTATATGTGCTCATGTCTCTGTGTTGCCCTTTGATGGATTTGCAAACTATCCAGCATGTATCCTGCTTCTCACTTTTGAACACTGGTGATGGGCACCAAATGTTGCTAAATATATTTTACACATTCTCTACAAAATGCACGGAAGATTATTCGTAATATTCAGGGTGTCTGCGCCTCCTTAAAAAGTTTTAAATTCAAGTATCTAAAATTAAGGCCTTAAAATGTCTTAAATTGATTTTTAAAAAAAATGTAAGTTGGCCTTAAATACGTTGATAGCACGTCTTAAATTTTGTCGTGGCAGGACTATTTACTTGTATATTCTATGTTGTTTATTTTTTTCGTGAGACTTTTCTGTGTTCTGTGACTTGAGGCGGTTGAGGCTAGCGCTAACTAGCGGCTAATTAACCCTTGCTAGTGAGCTAGCTGGCCTTTTGGGTCTATCATTGGTACAAATTAATCGACGTTCATCTTCGCCACTGGCTCACTTCTGTTGCCATCCCTTACATGCTACATGCCTTCTGATCAAAAAAGCATGGCACTACTATATAAAATATGCAATTTTCTTTTGTACATTTCTGTTGTGATACAGGTCTTAAATTTCATACATAATGGCCTTAAAAAGTCTTAAATTTGAGTTGGTGAAACCTGCAGAAACCCTGATATAGTTTTTAATGGAGTTTTTAGCCCTAAAAACTTTAAAAAATGAAAACCAGATGTGGAAAATAGTTTAACTTTCCAGACTGTATCTATTATTCCATTATATAAAAAACAAAGTTCTGAATTTCTGAGAAATAAAGGTATTTTTTTTACATTGAGTCGTATCTGGATGATTAACTTTGCTTTAATTTCCATATTATAACTTTAGTTTTTATCCCACTGAACTATGAGTTACGAACACATGAACACACTTATTCAAAAATAAACATTAAAAATGTGCCTATCACTCACTGCCTTTTTAAACCTCCAGATCTTTTTAATTTGGGGTTTTAAACTAGACCCAAGGTTGTTGATCTGGGTGCAGTTGACGTGGCAAAAAACCCCCAATGAAATTCTTGGGGTTTTTTTAGTTTTGTGAAATGAAAGTATCACTGTTCACAACCAGATTTAAATTTATCTGCACTAAAACAACACAGATATTTTAATCAAAAACCATGTTTTGTTAAAAGCCCAAAACCATTCAGACTTTGAACAGTCAGGTGAGTGAAGCAACCTCTGACTGGATCTGGACACTTTGAAGCTACCCGTCCTCTGTTCACCTTATTGCGGCAGGCCGACTTTTACGTTGCTGAAATAAAGGAATAATAGTTTGATGAGATTTATGCATCTCTGTTCTCACCACCCAGACTCTGATTTACAGGGTAGAGAGAGAGGGAGACACATCGACATGTGTCGGCTATGTAGCCGGGCTGTGACAGTGGTGGAGGTTATTAGGCTGGGGCTTGCACTCTGTGCAAGATAATATCCACATTGAACTCATTGCAGGGGCAATGTAGCGTGTAATGTGCAGTAAGTAGGACTGGCATGCACTGCTAGGCCCCGGCCACTTTGAGAGCCCCCCTACTTAATTCCAACCCACAGATAAGCAGCTGGGTTTCAATTTGAGGCGTTTAACACTTGGCAAGTGTCTCCTGCTCTCTGTGGTCGCTGCTTGAAGATGTGGAGCCTGATTGTGCACAAACTTTAAAGTTATCTAAAGACGCTTCTCAGATTTCTTCTGAGTGGGACTTAAAAGCCTTAAAATCTGTCTGTTATTTTAGCATGAAGTATGTTAAAAATCGTTTTTTTTCTGCGGTGTCTCTCTCAGGATCCCGGTGAATCGAGTGATGACCTACAGCGATCTGGACAATGATCTAAAACATTTCTCTTCGTTCCAAACCTTAGTAAGTCAAGGGCATTTATTTTTATGTATCTTCATCCCATTTACCCTTCTCTTCAAGGTGGTCTTCTCAGTTGTGTATCACCCCGGTTTGTGCAAACTAAGGGGGTTTTACTGCAATCTCTCTTCAGGATGGAGAGATCGACTTGAAACTGCTCTCCAAGGTTTTAGCACCAGAGCAAGAGTTCAAAGAGGTGAGTGAGATTTTAGTAAATATAGCCTGTGAGCTCCCACTGAAGGCCTGTCCAGCTGTTTGTAGAGCACCTGGGGAAGTAATCAAGATTTATGATGTGTACATTAATACCCTGTGCTCTCCTTTCCCCTTTCTCCGTTCTTTGCTCCCCTCATTCCCTCTGCTCTCTTTCTTGGTTTGTCCGGCTCTCCGAATTGTCTTTCCCCCCCTCTGTTCTCTTCGACTTCTGCTCTGCAGGAGTATGTGATCTGGGACTGGGATCATCTGTTTGCAGAGGTGTCCTCAGAGCTTAAGATGGAACAGGATCAAGGAGAGAGCCAGGAGTTGGGACTCAAGGGACAGTGACTTCACTTTATTTAACTCTAGTTTTTTAGTAAGAATTTATTTCGATAACTTCATGTACAGTATTTCTTGATATTGGAGAAGTTTTTAAAAAGTTCTCTGTTACTGGGGCCAATTTTCTGTTATTTGCTCTGTTGAGAGGCTCTTTTTTTTAAATATTTATTTTGAGCTGAACAGCCCAAAGGCCATCATTTGAAAGAAACGGTTTCAGATAAAAAATGCCCTCTCTGTACTGGCAGCATTATCAGGATCCACGTACAAGTCCAAGGTTGATAATCAGCTAAGCTGAAATCCAGTTGATTGTGTTCAAATTAACATTCCTCATTAAAGCCTACAACCTTATTGTTATTGACTGTGCCATTGACTTTATCTCGCAGCTCTTCGATAGGAGCAACCCCTTCTTCACTATTATCTCAAATGCATTGAGCAGAGTTCCTATTGGCACCTGGAGGATTAGCATACATTATACTTTTACTGAATTAAAAGGCATGGATGGAAGTCTGGATCAAGACGGCTGCAACTCTGTGAAGTGATAAACAAATGTGTCTTTTTTCATGATGTGTGGACAAAAGTAAAAAACAACTCCTCTTATGTTGTTCTGCATTTTAAGTTTCTGGTTGCTAATAAAAATGTAAAAAATCCCAATTCTTATTCAACTTCTTCCTTCTTCTATTGTGGAAAAACAAGCATCAGTGAATAGCAGCATAGATATGAAAAGTAGTTATGTTAACAGCTTTAATTACAGCCAGTTTCCCACCTCGTTGTTTACTTAAACCAGTCAATCCCAGCGATGAGCAAATTCTTTAGAAACAAAGTAAAAAAACGGAAGGAAGAATCTCAAGAACTTAAAACGACTGCATAAAACAAACTTTTGCTCGAACGCAAAAGTTTGAGCAAAAAGCATATGTGGGATGATGTGTATCTCAACAAGCTCTGATATATCAGCATTCAGTTTTGCCTTTGGTTCATGTGTGTGAATATAGATGCAGGCCTCCAAAGTGCAGCCAGGTCTATTAGGGAAACAGCTGTAACATTTACAGATTGTGATTAGGTTTATTTCTGCGACAGACATCCGTCTCTTGACATTCCGCGAGGCTCAGGAAAGTCCTCAAGGACACACAGTGTACGCATCTAACAGCTCAATCCCTGCCCATCACAAACAGATCCAGATTTTTTTTCATTTGGTGGGCCTTGAATCAACTTCATCAACTCTGATGCCTGAGGATGAAGCTATCTCGCAGGACATTTGTGCTCAGAATGTTTCTGGGTACCAATATCAGTGCTTCTCTATTCCTCTGTCAGACAAATGCATCTTTCTTTCTATTTTTTTTTTTTTTTTTTTTGTATAAACCGCCTCCACAATTGGCTTGTTTTGCCAGACTTAATGAATTCTGCCCATATGCCCAGAGCAGCTGCTATGTTGCCCCTTCCTCCTGCCCCCGCTGAGCTGCGAAGTGCCCATCCATGTAGAGACAACCTCTAGCTGTCTCTCTGGAGAAGGCTAAGCCTGCCACTCCTCTGCTGGCAGCCAGCCGGTGCCGTCTGAGGTGGACTGTGGACGGGCCGAGGACTCAGATTAGGGCCCGGCGATCACGGGTTGCGGCCCTCTTCAAATGACTGGGCCAGGCGTCGGTGGATCAGAGAGAGGATTATAGCGAGAAAGAGATCCAGAGACGCTGTTTGCCATGTGCCTGCATCCAGATTTCTCAAAGTGACCTCTCTGCTGCCTCGTCCTGCTGCTATCCTCTCCTCCTTTATTCTCCGCATGTCTCTCAGTGTCTACGGTACATCCTGATGCTGCAGCGAGGCAGAAAATGACCTCTCACTGTCGGGGTGCAGTGGATTCACGCACATCAAAACAGCAACAACATTTAAGCATTTCTAGCGAGGAGGACTGTTGTGTTCTGAGGAAGCTTTGTGGTCGAGGTGGAAGGTGCCTTTTTAAAATGGAGGTGTGGTGACTCTGACAGCAGCAGAGTCTGAGACTTTATTCAGTTCTGCAGGTATCGGGATATTATATGAGCCTCAGCCAGGTTTAGGGTGTATTTTTTTTCTCTTGACATTTTTGAAGTAAGATAATCATACTGTGGCTTGCAAAATTTTTCACACCCCTTGAGCTTTTTCACATTTTTTAGGTTACAATCACAAATTTCAGTGTTACATTCGGATTTTATTGAATATTTGAATCAGATCCAGTGCAACCTTCAATAATAAATGGACTCCACATCTGTGTAATTTAATCTCAGTATATATCCAGATGTTCTATGAAGGCTTCAGAGGTTTGTTAGAGAACATTAAGTCAGGTCAAGTTTATTTGTACAGCACATTTCAGCAGCAAGGCAGTTCAAAGTGCTTCACATCATAAAAACATTCAAGTATGCAGCAGAATCATCAAAACATCAAAATCATTGAGCAAAATCATCAAAATGATCTAGAAAATACACATTAAAATCATCAAAATCATCGGCAAAAACATTGATCAATGATTCGCTGACTTTATTTCACTGATTTACACTCAAACTTCCACCGTTTGGAAAATTAAGGTTATCTCACCCGGATTTGTTTGCAGAATTATGGTCCAGACTACTAATCAAAGGCAGCTCTAAACAGGTGGGTTTTCAGCCTTGATTTAAAGGAACTCAGTGTTTCTGCTGTTTTGCAGTTTTCTGGAAGTTTGTTCCAGATTAGTTGTGCATAAAAACTGAAAGCTGCTTCTCCATGTTTGGTTCTGGTTTTGGGGATGCAGAGTAGACCAGAACCAGAGACCTCAATGGTCTGGAAGGTTGATACAATGACAACAGGTCTTTAATGTAATTTGGTGCTGAGCCGTTCACTGATTTATAAACTGACAGAAGTATTTTAAAGTCTATACTCTGAGCTACATGGAGCCAGTGTAAAGACTTTAGAACTGGGGTGATGTGCTCTATCTTACTGGTTTTAGTGAGAACACGAGCAGCAGCGTTCTGGCTCAGCTGCAGCTGTCTGATTGACTTTTTAGACAGACCTGTTAAGACATTGTTGCAGTAATCAGTGCGACTAAAGATAAACGCATGGATGAGTTTCTCTAGATCTTCTTGAGACATTAGTCGTTTAATCCTGGAAATGTTCTTCAGGTGGTAGAAGGCTGACTTTGTAACGGTCTTTATGTGTCTCTGAAGGTTCAGGTCCGAGTTCATCACTACACCCAAATTTCGGGCCTGATCACTCGTTTCTTGCTGTAACGACTGAAGCTGCGCACTGACTCTAGATCGCTCCTCTTTGGGTTCAAAGACAATGATTTCAGTTTTGTTTTTGTTCAGCTGGAGAAAGTTTTGGCACCTCCATGCACTTATTTGTTCTAAGCATCTGTTTAGTGCTTGGATGGGTTCGGAGTCATTAGTTAACAAAACCTCATAAAGATCAAGGAACACTGCAGACCAGTCAGGGAGAAAGTTGTGGAGGTTAAAGCAGGTTTAGGTTATAAAATGATGTCTCAAACTATGAACATCTTAGAGAGCACTGTCGAATCCATCATCTGAAAACAGAAAAAGTTTGGAGCTTTTGCAAACTTATGAAAACATGGAAAATCACCTAACAGGTCAAGCAAGGAGATCATTATTTAAAGAAGCAGCCAAGAAGCCCTGTTGTACTTTGGGGGAGCTGCAGAAATCCATAGCTCAGGTGGAAGGATCTTTTGACAGAACAGGCAAGAAGAATGCTGTTGTGAAAAGAAAAGGATAAAATCTCTAGCTGCATCATAATACAAGACAGAAAACATGGAATAGCTCTGAACACACCGTCTCCCCCGTGGAATAACGAGAGAGCAGCGTCATGCTGTGGAGATGGTCCTCTTCAGCAGGGACAGGGAAGCTGGTCAAAGTTGACTGGAAGATGAATGAAGCTAAATGCAGGGCAATCCTGGAGGAAAACCTGCCAGAAACTGCAAAAGACTTGAGGCTTAGGATGAGGTTCACTTTTCAGCAGGACGACGACCCTAAACATATATCCAGAGCTACAATGAAATTATTTAAATCAAAGCATTTTTATGTGTTAGAATGGCCTAGTCAAAGTTCAGACCAAAATTCAACTAAGAATCTGTAGCAAGACTTGAAAATTGGTGTTCACATCCAAATTGACTGAGTTTGAGTCATTTTGGACCAAAACTCCCTTTTTTCCACATGTAAAAACGGGGTAGAGACATCTTGCAAAATACTTGCAGTTATATTTGCAAAGTATTGTTTCCACATATCATGTTTTCTTCCACTTTACAGTTATCTGCCACCTTGTGTTCATCACAGAAATTACCACTAAAGATGCTTAGAATGTTTGTGGACAAACATGATGAAACATGGACAAGTTAAAGGGTATAAATACTTTTGCTCAACAGGTTATAACAGAGACAAGTTTCTTCCTGCCAGCGTAAACTGGTTATTTCTGTATTTGTTTATAAAATTCAAAACCTTAAGATCAGTACAGAAGCCTATTGCTTGGTGGCAAAGAATGTTAATACAAGTATAGTGAAGGATTCATTTGTGTAATTATTTTCCTGCTCCCCTTCGAAAGGCATTTCCTAAAGTATTTGGATATTTTGCACTAATTGGAAGCGTAGAGTACAGATAATATGCTTCCAACGTTACTTAATATGTTGTGGTGTTGACGGGGGTTTATAAATCTTATCTATTCTCAATATCTCCCTTCCATATGGACCAAAAGCAATATGCCGAGGTGTAATTAAAGAAAATGGGGAGATGTGAAGATAGCCGGGGCCCTCTCAGATACAGAGTGGGGGGTGAAGACAGACACGCTAAAGCTCAAGGAATATTTGGCCCTGTTCATTTCAGCAGGGGCCACACGCCTGCCACAGGTTCGCTGTCAGTGACCTGGTCACGAACCAGCCCACGAGAGGATGAGAAATGGCTGAAAAAGACAAAAAAAAAAAAAAAAAAAGCAGACATTTAGGGGCCAGAACAAAACCATATTACACTCATTAGGTTAAAACACAAACATTTGCAAGGTCAATTTGAATTCTGATGCTGGTCTTAATCCATGCAAATGCAACCATATTTAAATAAAACCTCTTTGAAACAAACCTCAAAAAGCTGCCGCAGCATTGATTTGCAGCAAAAAGTTCAAGTTTAAAGGAGAAGTCCTCGACACACAACTGAGGCAGTCAGATCAATATCATTTTTTGATCAAAAGGGGATTTGCCTTTGAAACGCCTAGATTAAATAGATGTTTTATTTCTCATTAGTTATACTTCACCTTTGACACCCCACAGGGGGTTTTTTGGCAGAGAAGGGGGAATTAACTCCACAAAAAAAGACAATAAAAGTGGTATTTTTTTCCCCTCTGAAAGCCTAAAGTTTGGCGCTCTGGAGAGTAATCTCAGTTATTTTTCCTCTTCTCTTCTTTAGTTAATATTCTACTGCTCCAGTTCCATTTTTTGTTTCCAGATTACCCCAGGTGGGCTTCGACATGAAATGGCTAAAACGTTGGCAGCTCAGAAAGCCCCTGGGCAGTTTACGACTGACATTTAGTCAGTGAACCTAAAGAGTAGAAACCATAGTATGAGGGGAAAAAAGCTTTGTACCTCTGTTACACTATTTCTCAACCATGGAAAAAAATATAATTGCATATACTTAGGTCAATACCGAAGTAATGATTATTTACTTTGGAATAAAGTATCTATTGTAATTCAAGAGCAATAAATTGCTGTGAACATATATAAACAAACATCAAAAAAGAAACTAAAATACAAAATAAATTACAGATAAGAAATAAAATTAGAATGTTAATAATTGCCATGACAAATAATGAGTAGGCTCAAGGATCAAACAAATTTGCTCATGTTCCAGTGCACAGAAAGAGCCTGTATTTATTGAAATTGTGCTAAAATATATTCAATTAATTCAAGTTCTTTTCTGTATAAGTTGCAAAAAGCTCACTCAGAACTTAAAATTTAGGTGGTTGCACAGGCTTTACTTGTGGTGACTTTACAAAACAAAACAAGATGCACAGTGCTGGTGGTTTCAACATTCAGAAGGGTGTCAGCATCATAAGACATAACAAAATAAGAACATACGGAATAAGTCAGGGCAATATTAATCTTTTTTATTATTAGGTCATTTTTTATTATTTCAGAAAAGTAAATAATGCTCCAGTATCACCTTCACACACATTTGACAGTGTAGTATACGTAATTTCATCTCTAGCTAAGTCAGTCAGCCACAAATGTTTTTATTAATATTTTTTGGTAATGTCTAAAAAATTTGCCAGCCTAAGCAGCAGAGCTCTCACATAGCTTTTATACCTCACATGTGCACCACTGATACAGAATTGAGGCAGCTGCTACTCAAATATGTCAGCAACAACCTTATAACATTACTTATAACATGTATGCAGACCCTCTGTCTGCACTAATGAAAATTCTCAATTTAGCAGGTCGGATGCTTAAAACTGAAAATGAAACTGACCACATGACCTACATTCTGGATATTTTAGCTTACACTTATCTCACCAATCATTTGTTGATCCTTAAATTTGAAAAAAACAAACAAAAAAAAAAAAAACAAAAAAAACAAATACTATGAGTTGGTGACACAGCAACATAAGTTATTGACACTGTCCTGATGCAGGAAAACTCTAGATATTCCACACTTTTGATCCCAATACACCTGCACTGCTAAAACTTGGAGAGCATTTGAGCATCACAAACTTCAAAGACACGTCAGGACTTGTTGATCTACAAAAGGTGATAACTTTTCTGAATAAAACACAGTTTTCAATACACCTGTATACATGGTGAGATAGGAGACAGTCAGTAACAGTGAGATCTAAATCTATAAGTATTACTTTCTCCTTTTCCTTTGTATGTTTTTAGTGCGGCGTTGTGTTGGAAGGTGAGGGGGTTTGAACATGAAATACAACCAGGCTCTACATTTGTCATGTATTTTATTATTTCCCTTCTTCACCTCTCTGTCTTGTAGGCAAGGTCCTTCATTTTTCACATGACTGGTTTTCTTATCATTGTGGGCCTTCTCTTCTGGCCTATGAGTGACTTAAAGGCAATAAAACACACAACATTCTGTAAAACATGGGTGCCTCTCTACTCCAGAGGCTTTGCAGTGCCTCTCTGGGAAATTATGATAATAATTCAGAGGCTGTTGGGGTAACCAGGTCCCTGTGAGGGCTGGGGGGTGGGGGTGCATCTGAAAGTGTCCACCAAGGTCCTCTGTCCAGGGACAGGTCAAGGTGGCCTGTTGGGCTTTAGCGTAACCCCTGATCATAAACTCTTTCCATCACGCAGGATGCTGCTTGCAGCCAGGTACACACCAGAACCTCTTTGTCTTGTTGCTGCTGGTGATAAAATAGTGGCTGATGGGAAAGTGGTTGTGTTGCCCCCCCTGGCAGTGGTGGGGTCAGCTGGGAAGCTTATCATGGCCAGCAGAGGAAAACGCCTGAGTCAACACAACTCAGTAGTTTGCCCTCAGAGGGTCAAGTCTGCTGTGAACTTGGTACTTTGTAATTTTGTTCCTTGAGAAGGGAAGGCAGAAGGCAGTGGAAGAAACATTTATTACCCCTCCTATTGTTGAACTGTGTCTGTTTGTAATTTTTGGTGTCTGGATGTGTTGTGGGGTGGAGGGAGGGGTGCTGGATGCAGTCCCTCAACACCTCTCGAGTGTGTGAATGAGAAGGAGTCAGGACAGGAAGAGAGTGCGGGCTCCACCGCCGAGGTGCTGACAGAGGGGATACAGGGGCTGAGGCTGCACCTGTTCCGGCCCAGTACGCTCCCAGCAGGACCTCGTCGGGGTCTCTGCCTTCTGCTGGCATCTGTGATGGGAGCCCGGGCCAGGCCCACCTCCAGCGTTTGCTCCACCTCTTCTTAGTTTGTAGATGAGAGACAGGAGCTGCTGGAGGCTCCATCTGCTGAGGGCTCGACACGGTCTCTATGGCCCGCCTGGGGAAAGGGGTTGCTGGGCATCGCCGACTCTGCCGCGGGGGTCTCACAGTAGTAGAGTACAGCACATCAAACGTCACATGCCAGCTGGCCAGGCCTTCTCGCCTGTAAACATGGACTAATGACCACCCAACACAAATGCCAAACTCTTATCTCTTGTTCGTGCGGAGGAGAAGGAGACAGTATAGGTGAAAAAGCTTACTTCAAGCAGCTTTTAGATATTACTGTTGTATTTCTTTAAACTTTGGGATTGGGGCTCAGATTACAGTTGGGCTTTACGGAAAGGACTCAAATAATGACCGAAGGTTTGCTAAAAACACACTTTACTACCCAGATTTCTGTCTTGAGGATGCCCAGCCAGACCTACAGTTGCAAAATTATTTCTTCCCCTCTGAACTTTTCCACATTTTTTCACTTTACAACCACAAACCTCAATGCATTTTGCTGGGGTTTTATGTATCAGACCAATACAAAGGATCTGATAACTGTAAAGGCAAAGGAAAATGATACATGGTTTTCAGCAATTTTTACAAATAACGATTTATAAATGGATATACATTGATTTAGCTGTACTCTGCTACTCCTCAATAATTTTCAGTGCAACCAGTTGCCTTCAGGAATTAACAAATAGTAAATAGTCCATCTGAGCGTAATTTACTCTGTATAAATCCAGCTGCTCTGTGAAGGCTTCAGAGGTTTGTTAGAGAATATTAGTGAAAGAAATGCATCATGAAGTCCAAGGACACAACAGACAGGTCAAGAAGTTCTTGAGAAGCTTAAAGCTTCAAACTTCTCATAGAGCTCTGTTCAGTCCATCATCTGAGACTGTAAAGAGTATGGCACAAATGTAAACCGACCATGACACGGATGTCTACCTGAGAGGACAGACTGGTCAAGGCAAGGTACAGTTTCAGCAACAGAGTAATTTAAAGTGCTTTACATGCTTAAAAGGAAAGTTAAAATAACAAACTAGCAAAAACATTACACTGCAGCGGAGGAAGTAGAGGAAGGCTATGACAGATGATGTTGCATTTATGATTAATCAAAGGCAGCTCTAAACAGGTGGGCTTTTGGTCTTGATTTAAAGGAACTAAATGTTTCATCTTATTTTGCAGTTTTCTGGAAGTTTGTTTCAGATTTGTGGTGCATAAAAACTGAAAGCTGCTTCTCCGTGTTTAGTTCTGATTCTGGGGATGCAGAGCAGACCAGAACCAGAAGACCTGAGTGGTCTGGAAGGTTGATACGACAACAGGTCTTTAATGTATTTTGGTGCTAAGCCATTCATTGGTTTATAAGCAAGCAAAAGTATTTTAGTCTATTCTTTGAGCTACAAGGAGCCAGTGTAAGGACTTTAGAACTGGGGTGACACACTCAGCTTGCCTAGTTTTAGTGAGAACATGATCAGCAGCATTTTGCATCAGTTGCAGTTGTCTGATATTTTTTAGGTAGACCTGTGAAGACACTGTTGCAGTAATCAGTTTGGATGAGTTTCTCAAGATCTTGTTGGGACATTAGTCCTTTAATCCTGGAAATGTTCTTTAGGTGATAGAAGGCCAACTTTGTAACTGCCTTTATGTGTCTCGGAAGGTTCAGGTCTGACTCCATCACTCCTTCCAGATTTTGGGCCTGATCACTTGTTTCTCACTGTAAAAACTGAAGATGTGTGTTGACTCTTGATCATTCCTCTTTAGGCCCAAAGATAATAACTTCAGTTTTGTTTCTGTTCAGCTGGAGAAAGTTTTGGCACCTCCACATGTTGATTTGTTCTATGTATCTGCTCAGTGTTTGAATGGGTTCATAGTCACCTGGTGACATTGTAATGTAGAGCTGGTCCAGGAGTGCATTAATCAGAGAAGCAGCAGGGGGTCCATGGTGTCTCTGGAGGAGCTGCAGAGATCCATAGCTCAGGTGGGGGAATCTGTCAACACGGCAACTATTTGTGATGCACTCTATGAATCTTGCCTTTCTGGAACAGTAGTAAGAAACAGACACAGGGGAGGTAAATACAAACGTATGCCACACTTTTCAGATTTTTTTTGTAAGCAAACTTTTAAAACAGCACGTATCCTTCACTTTCCACCTCACAGTTCTTTGCTTCTTTGTGTTGATGCACCACATAAAAAACAAAAGAAACACATCCCTATTTGCAGCTGTGAAAAATTGTGTAAGAGTTCAAGGGGTGTGAATACTTTTGCAAGGCACTGTCCTCCCATCGGGTACCCCTGAAACATTTTACTGATGCTCAGCAGCTTACGTTATCTTTAATCCATTCTCAGAAACCTTTTGATCATAAGAGCAGCTTTGTTATCTCAAGACTGAAGGACTTTGTGTTTCAGTGTTTCCTGATCCATGAGATTTATATTTTACTGCTGCAATCATGTGTCTAACTTTTGTTTTCAACAAAAAAAACCCTAATTTTATTGTTGGATATATTTTTTTTACATCCTTCCATCTGATCTATTTTTTTTTTTTTTTTTTTTTTTTAGGCTGTATTTGCCCTTATGTGTCCAACACACACAGATACTGGGACAATTACTGAAAACATTTAAACACATGCAGGAAAGAAGTAATGTCACATTGAGTTTTGTTAACCAGTTATATAGGGAGGTCCCTCTGCTACACTGGGCCAGTGGCAGTCTGGGCCCCAGTGGTCCTCTGGACTGACTTTGCTTCATCTACAAACTTGCAATAAATATGTGGCCATCATTTATTTTAATTCACTCCTTTCTTGCTCAGATGGAATGGATTCTTAACCTTGTAGGACAAGGACACCCGCATGCTGCCTGCCTAGCCTTAGCTGCTAAATTATTCTTCATTCTTCGGGGGGAATGGGGAGGGAAAAAAAAGGACTATGGCGTTGCTCAAGCTGTCAGCTCCAATGAAAAGCACGCCTGAAAACATTGTCACTGAACCCCTGGACGAGGAAAAGAAGGGGAGTGGGCAGTGAAAGACAGAGTGGAGGAAGTAGTGGGGATAGAAAAAAATGGCGGAGGTGACGGGGGGAGTCAGTAGCCTCCAGAGTGATTTATTTGCCAAATCAGGACACAATGAGTCGATTATGAGTCCTCTAATAAGAGAGAGTGTTTGGGGACCCACTAATTGGGCATGATTGAGTTGCAGTCTGGGAGCCGGGTGAAAAGGGAACCTGGTCGGCGGCTGTCATGCAATCATCAGCTAATCAGAGCTTTGAAATTAAAACTCCGTGTTTAGGGTAGAGGACAGGATAATAGCAGGGACCTGCCTGAATAGACTGTCGCATTGCGTGTGCATGTTTCCAAGTGTTTACATGTGTGTCTCTGTGAGTAGAAGTGTGTGTGCACGCAGAAGATGGGAAGGTTGATGTGTGTTTGGGGCCTTTAATGTCTGACTGTGGTCTATGCTGGCCTTGATGAGGAGCTGTAATCAGCAAAGCTCTTGTGCTAATACTCGCATGGATTGTGTGCACGGACCTCTGTGTGTGCTGAACTTTGTAGTGCTGGGTTTCAGACATGTGTATCATGTACATTTTAATTTTCCATGAAGGAACAGCCAGGTCCGAGCACGTGTCCTACCAAGTAATTTCTTTGGATATTACACCGTTGCCTTTGATCATAAACTTATATATAAGGGAGTTGTTCCTTTCCACCGTCACCACATGCATGCTCAGGCAGAGGGATAGCTGAAAAATCAGCTCCTTAATGCATCCTTGCATAATAAACATGATTATAACTTGGATTAAATTGGAATGTATGTGGCTGAATTTGAGTCTGTACACTATGAAAACTGTACAATTGATATGGCCGGATTCTGGATATGAATTGGACCCATTTAGGTTGTAACATACCTTGAATGACTTCATTCAACATGAATAGGCATTACATAAACAAACTGCAATTTGATTTAATATGTTGCAATATAATAATAATAATAATAATAATAATAATAATAATAATAATAATAATAATAATACATTGGATCTAGATGCTTGAGGGTCCCTCAAGATGAGATGTCATTGAAGTTTACAATTATTCAGAGTGGATCAAACTTGCGGGGGATGAACAGTGTTACCTGTTGTGTTCACGTGTGCTCACTAGGGGGCAGTGTTTAGCCGCAGTGCATCGAGCTCACTGAGCGCGCGCTAATTGATGTCAGGTGCTTCCACTGTCACTGTGCCTGCAGATGTAAACACATGCAAATCAGAAAAAAGGAATAATAATACATTCATCTGGTTTTAGAGGTGAGATTAAATGCAGCTCTGATTAAACTGTTGGACATTTAAGGTTAAAACAGCTTAATTTGTTTTACTTTTTTTTTTTTCTTGCAAACGTTATTAAAAGATTAACTCTGAAAGTGGCACCAAAACTAAACTACTTAAAAAAAATAAATAAATAAAAATCTTTTTAAATGGAAACAGTGCTACCCTTGTGTTAGCGTCACATTAGTGAAATACAACTTTAGTAAACATGATGTTTCAAAATTAAAATATAATCTTTATATTATGCAGAAAATAATATGTTATTTGACTAATATTTGTAGTTTGGGCAATTCAATCAGTGTTCTTTTTTTTTTTTTTCCAATTATATTTATTATTTCTGAGGACACAAACTACAGGCCAATATGCAGATTGTTTTAAACTGATAAAAGTTATATGTACATGTTTTTATTTAGTTTAGAAGTATGAATTATATGCCAGATAGATTAAAATGAGCTATGAATGTCTTGTTCTGACTGCATTTCACTGTTATTCAGATTCTGTTATCTAAAAATAATCTATGCTGAGCTGTTTTTTGCAACAGAGAACAGACCCATTCAATAAATTAGAATATTGTTGAAAAGCCCATTTATTTTAGGAACTGTATCACGAAGTGAAGCACATTGTATAGATTCATTACACACAGATAACAAAGATAATCGAAAGCCTTTATTTCTGTTAACAAAGTTGATTTTCCAGTTACAGCTAATGAAAACATTACATTTAAAATTAGAATATTACATCAGACCAATAAGAAAACTATTTTTAGAAACAGAAATGTGGTCTTAATGAAAAGTATGTTTATAACCTGCTTAAAGGTTGTTATTTTCAAACGGTACTTTTAATCTGACAAACGAGACTCATCAGGATGTAGATTCTAATTCAGTGAATATGACTGTATCTGGTTCTTAAATACCAAAGCCTGATAGTTGGACTCTTTAAAACAGCCCCTTTATTTTTTTTCCTTTACTGAATATATTGATCTACAAATATGTCAACAAACAAATGAGTAAACAATATTTTTTAATCCTCCCAAGGCCTTGTCTAATTGTAAAAGCACCTTACGTCTGAGGAGGGCCTCACTATGAAAACCTGAAGTGGGTTTAGGCATAAATGGGATTAATTCCCGAAGAATGTCCTTTGCTCTTCCTCCCATAATTTCATTTGCCGGGTCCACAGGATGAATAGCCAAGCAGGCAGCGATGTGGAGCTTCAGGACAGGCCTTGCGGGGCCTGTGCTGCCACGCTGCAGCCTTCAGGTTATGTTACCTTGATAATGTCACAGCTGCAGGAACTACACCGCCCACCATACAGGACACAGGAAATCCAATTATCCGCCTTCTAATGTGTGGGAATTTTTTACGTTCTCATTTCTTAGACTTTCAGCTGCGCCTCGGGGTAAACCTACCTGAGAGAGATTCCTGGAATTATTATTTATTAATTTATTTATTTACCAGGAAAAACACCCAGGAGCTCTTAGAATGAAATCAATAAGACTGTCAACTTTCAGTCAAAGCCTGAATTAAATAGTTAGATTGCAAATGAATATCTTTATTAGGAAACAAGTATGTTTTGGTGGGTTGCTGATTTAGCTCTAAATATCAGGATCATATTCAGAACAACCAGATTTTGTCCAGGAGTAGGCAAGGTTGCACATATGTGCTGGTTGCAGACCCCCACCCCCTTTTTTGTATTTGATTTAATTAAAAGGAAGAAGGAGCATCAATTTTGTGGAGCAGAGATGACAGTACACAAATTGAAAGTAAGCATCTCTGTGGACCACGGAGGGGGCTGGTACATCATTAACATGGGAGACAATTCTGCGCACAATGTAACAAGATTAAAAACGTTATTATCATCCCTGGACATAAATGCAGCTGCAGGAAGATGGAAATGATTCAAAGAAGATGAGAAGAGCTTGAAAATGTCCAAGGATAACAGGATTCTTAAAATATGTGTTGCTTTTTACAATAGGAGGTGTTTTCTTGTGTGGTGCCCCACACAGCATGATGATTATGCATCGCAGAGGTGATTATACTGTAAATCTAATTCAATCTTGAGTTTTGAGCTGATTCCCAGGAATGTGAATGGCCCGTTCGAGGAGCTTTATTAATGAGCGGTACAGACAGATGAGGCCCCTCATGCCAAGCAGGTTTCCTCAATTGGATTAGCAAAACTGAGATTGGGATGGATAGCTGTCGATGTGCCAAGTACCCATTAGCTCGGCCTGCATGCCAAGATGAAACAGGCTCAGGATCCCCCTCAGTGATCTCAGACCGGACTTGGGACATGCGAAGGAGTAGCTGCTGTTGACTTGAAACAAATATTCATGTCATAATATCCCGTTTATGCATGAATTATGGTAACCTCAATTACACCTATTTTCGAGATGTTTTCAGTTATTGTCAGGCATGAAAAAAAATGAATTTCATGTTTATAAACATGCACTGTGTAAAGAGTATTTCCATCCCCGCTCAGGTGGTCAGCATGGATTTAGATATATATTTATGGAACAAATAAATGAATGTTAAAACAATGTTATGGAGGAACACATGTTGCAGTTTTCTAATATTAAGTTTAATGAATTAAAAAAAAAAATTTTCCTGACTTCTTTGCCTCTTCACTGTCCATCCTCTTGTCTCAATGCCCCTAATACAGCTTCCAGGTATCTGATATTTTTCTTTTTTTCGGGTTAATTCCTCATCTCCTGCTTCATCCTCAGCTCAGCCGTCAGTACCCAGCCATCATTTACATATGGAGCCCATATAGGAAGGAAAAAAATGGCCGCAAATGAGATTATTCGTAGGTTAGATAATAGCTGCATGTCAGCTGCATTTATAGGGTTGATACAGGACAACTCTGGGTAAAAAGTAGGACTCAAACGGGTCATAGATGTGTCGCTCCATTAAAACTGCTTTTCTCAGTTCTCATTTGAGATACAGCTACACAAGAACTACACAAGTTTACAAAATGGTTTTGCTTGTTGTATTTAGTCAACCGAAGGGGTGGGATGGGGGGCTCTTATAAAGGAAGCCCATTGTGAACCCAGACCCACTTATTATACATTTAGCTTTAGCTAAATCTATATATGGCTAACCTATACATGTTGGTTGGGTTTAGCTAATAAATCCCAATCTTGCGTTTTCTGAAGGCCATTCATAGCCCCTCTCACGTGCATGATTGACATTTAATTTTTCCTATCCCTAGGTCTTTTCATTTTGTATTAGACCTGCAAAATAATAATAAATTAAAAAAAAAGAGGCCTGAAAAATAAAAAAGACACAAACTCATACATTTAAGCCAGTATGCAAAAAGGTATTGTTCTGGTTATAAAAAAAAAAGGTCAAAGTCTAAAAATCAAAATATGTTTACTGAAGAAATGTTTACAACTTTTCAAGAAAATAAACTGCAATTAGAATATAGCCAATGATGCATGACGTCCACATTAATGGTCAGATGATTATTTGCAATTTCCTTTCAGCATAAAATCATTGTTTCAAAATTATAACAATTACATTAGTTCTTAGCTGTTTGTTGATGCTTCCAATATGTTTTCCCCAAACTGATTTCAATAATTTTCTTTGTGAATTCACACCAGTATGTGGCGGTTTATGCAGAAACACACTGGAGTCTGGTAATAAAGTGTTTTATGTACTATTAACTCCCATGCACATGCAACTTTTGAATAGCTGCCCACTATAAGTGACAGCTACGAAAACTATGCAGCTGATTTACACGTACAAATGTCCATGTTATCAATGACGTGTTTAAAATGCCTGAGCAGCGTTCTCAGTGCACATGGCTGTGGACACCAGGGGACCTTCTCCAGCCAACCACACAAATGGGCATCACTACAAGGAGTTATCAATCATCCACTATGTTTCAGCCCAGGAGCTGCTGGCGTCAGTGTAGAGATTCCCACTCATACTGATCCATATAAAAGGCTGCGTGATGTATTAGGGCAGATGAGTGGGGGCTGGCTCTGACACATGACTGACAGCTCATTTGACAGCCCCAGGAAAGTGTGCAGGGAAGTTTCAATCTAATTTAATGCTGCTAAAGGAATGAAGTAGTGGTGTGAGATTATGTTTTCATGTTACATCCCCTCTAGGACAACAGCGCCTTGGTAGGAAGAATATGATGTGGACGTACCACAGGTTGTGGACGTGCTTCTGGTGCACGTGGAGCCACAGTTGACTCCCAAGTCCAGATCTCCTGACCGGCTATCCCATCCATCTGTGTCTGGTTTCAGAAGAAAAAAGAAAAACAAGAAACTGAAACCTTGCTCAAACTCACATCTGTGGGTAAACAAAAACATTTTTGTCATGCATTATCAATCAGCAGTCTCGTGGGGCTTTCCACACAGGTAATCTCTGTCATTCAATCGCTCCACCGCAGGAGCTGGCTTCTCCGGAAACAGGATAGCCACAAAACAGACATTAATATTAAGTGCAGTGGAGATCAGCTTCTCTTAAGCTTGCTTTGTTTTCTCCTTTTTCATAACAGCAGAATATCAGGATAAGCCACAGGCATCTTCAAATCAATATTTACTTACTCTGTGGTGTAGGTTAACAGTTTAAAGGTAAAAACTTTTTTTTTTTTTTCTGTAATCAACACAATTTCTACTGGAAATAAATCAAGCAAAGCCCATTTAGTGCTATGCCACAGAGGTTGGGGATGAGTTCCTAATTACTCCAAAAATGTAAAATTATTTTACCAGAAAGCGGTTCAAGCCCAGGAGACTCAAACCTCCTCGTCTCTGCTCCGACAATGATTAGTCATAAAGGGCTAATTAGCCTTTGTACAGCTGGTTAAAAAAGACGCTCAGACATTTCTGCATTTCCAGCACAAAGGCTTTTTAACTTTTAGAAGTTTCTCAAAAGTTTTGACAAACCCTCTTTCTGCTTTTAACCGCAGTCTTTCTTCCACCCCGTCCAGGTTTTATTCATAGAATGAGGTCAGCAAGTGGCCTGCAAGCATTGAGTGTCAGCTGCTGTTTTTCCATTGAATCAGTCTATACTCGGGTGTTTAGCCCTCTGACAGGCCTAACGCTGTCCTCCCAGCACCCCGGTGACCACAGAACCTGATCTCGAACAATCAAGCAGCTGTGCCTGCCCGCTCTAAACGTGCTGTTCTCAAACATGTCACACACGTTTTACCTCTCCTAGCCTGCCTCCGCTCTCCTCCTTATCTCTCTGCACAAACCTTCCCCTTCTAATTCCACAGCAGTCCCGCAAATGTTCGCATTGTCTGAGTGATCATTAAAATTTATGGCGAGCTGACTTCATCCAGCTTGCAAGGCCTCATCGGCATAAGTCATAATTATGTGATGACACTGTGAGACGGGACGTCCACACTGGCCACCTCATCTGGGCCTCTTAAATGATGCAATTAGCCCACCTAGGAGGTGAACACTCCAGAATGGAGAAGTTATTAAATGTTTGGATGAACCTGAGCTCCATTTCCCTAACTATCGCTTTCTTCCTCTTGCACTCGCTCCCTCCCTCCCTCCCTCCTTCCTCCCATTAGCCCATTAGCAGTTATGTGATACTATATGCTGATGGGGCAGTGGACAGAGAAGTGGGTAAATTAAACCTGTCCACTGGTTGTGTTATGGGCTCCTCTTCTAAGGTGCCGCTGAAGGACACTACATGAGGTGAACACATTAGTGAGGGACAGCAGAGACTTGATATTAGAGTAATGTGAGCTCACCTGGGTTTGTACTTTTATAAAACTAAACAGCACCAACGCTTATTCAGTATGAGCTAAAAAAAAAAATAAAAAAAAATAAAAAAAAAAGGCACAATTTTTAATATCAGCCCTAATTTCCCTATATTTTGTTTCCAAACTTTAAACTAACTTTGCAAGGCTGTAAAAATTCATCCCCCTTGAATTTGTTATGAACCCTTTTTGTATTTTATTGTGATTTTATAAGATGGACCAACACAAAGCTGTGCATTATTGTGAAGTGGATGGAAAATGATAGATGAATGAAAATGATTTGACAACATTTTACAAAGAAAAGTCTGAAATGTGTGGCGCCCTTTTGTATTCACCTCATTTTACTCTGATACCCCTAAATAAAACACAGTACAGACAGCTGATATACAGAGTCCGTCTGTGTTTCATTCGATCTCAGGATAAGTCCAGCTGTTCTCTGAAGACCTCAGAGGTTTGTGAGAGAACATTAGTGGTCGTGAAGACCGAGGAACACAGCAGACACGTCAGGGAGAAAGTTGTAGAAACATCAGACAATATCCCAAGGCGTGAACATCTCACAAGAGCATTGTTCAGTCCATCATCAGACAAGAGTATGGCACAGCTGCAGAGATCATTAATCAGAAAAGGAGCCGAGAGGTAACTATGGAGGGGCTGCAGAGAAAAGCTCTTGTTGAAAGAAATTTAGAAGAAGTCCCGTTTACAGTTTACCATAAGCCACGGAAAGAACGCTGTGAAGATGTGGAAAAAGGTGCTCTGGTTTGATGAGCGGGGTGAACACGAATGCAAATCACACAAAAAAATCTTTCAAACTATGGCTCCTTTACCCTTCAAACCATAATTACGGACTGTTTTGTGTTGGCCTATCACATAAAATTGCGTTCAAATTCAGCGTAGTTGTAACTTTTTCCACGTTTTTTGACAACACAACCCCAAAGAGTGTGAATACCTTTGCAAGGCACTGAAATGTATGTCCTATGGTTCACCATTCCCACCCCACTGCACGATGGAAAGTGTCTATCCTATACAAGTAGCATTGGTTGGACAGACAAACGTGTCAAATTTAACCCATCAGATTGCCCAATTTGCCCCCAGTTAAGCTGTAATGGAATGCACTGAGGTTGACAGCGGGCCTACCACGGGGGCCCTCGAGCCTCGGTGTGTGCAGTGCTGTGTGTGGGTGTGTGTGTCGTGCTCCACCAGAGGGTGTCACCAAGCGTAACTGCGTGTTATTCACACTGACGAGTTCCACTGTTCACTGTCACCTCTCATTGTGAGGGGAAATAAGCCTGTGGAAAAAGCTGCAGGAGGAGGAGGGTGGACCACAGAGGAGAGCCTCCCCCCCCATTTACAGTTGCAGCTCGAACACTAGTTTCGCTTTTAGAAAAAAAATCCAGGTTGAATAATCTAACATATAAAGGCAGATTTGACATAGCACTCAGATACTGCACATGCTGGTTACACATTTTTTCCAGAGCATAGTGGAAGTTTAGCAGCGTGTGTGTCCTCTTTCGGGGAGGGGTGGGTGTGATGGTGTTTGTTTTGTTGTGAAGACACGAGCAGCAGGACTCAGCAGAGTCCAGGTTGGCCCAGCAGGCCTGCTGAGAGTGACACTTCCTCTCTATGTCTCGTCCTGCAGAGAGCTCTGACAGCAGGGACCTGGTGCTGAGCCCCCGTTCATCATCACCAGAACCAAGCAGCCACCCGCAGCGGGAAGGCAGGCAGGGAAGGAGTTGTGGAGGGGTGGGCTCGGTTATCTGTGTCACCCACTTTCTGTCCCCCTGCTCTTCCCTCCTCCTGCTCTGTCTTTGGCCCGTCGCCAGCGAGACCAAGACGCCAGTCTCTCTCGGCTTCCTGATTGTTTTTGTTCGTGTGAGCAGACAAATAGAGTTTGGCCTCGTACAAAAGAAAATACCCGAGCTCATCTGATCGTACTGCCCTAAGGAGTGGCCTGGCCTGAAGGGCTGGTGATTGGAAAATTACAGTGGTGCTCCAGCCATATTGTCAGAGAGTCTTGGCCAGACTCTTTCCTGCTTGTGTGAAAAGCCATAAGCCAAATGGCTCGTCGACCACTTCCCAACTGCATCCATCAACAGAGTCCACAATAATTTCTAATCGCAGACAGTTTTCCAGGATAGATAAAATGAAATTAGATTTGCTTTTCATAATATACAATGGTAGTTATTGGCATTCTTAGTAAAGGTAAGGTGAGTAAAAGCAAGAAATTAATTTATTTATTGTAGCAGTAGAATCGTACACTGACAAATTTAGAGATACTCTTTTGTAATTTTTTTAAATATAAATTTACTGGTCACACATTATTCGCATCCACACTGCTAATAGTTTGTACATCTGAAGATTTGTACATTTGTAGATCTGAATCTTATAACCTCACCTCGCCATTTCTCTTTCATTTCAGAGGCGTAGGACAACAGAGTTGTTAATTCTAAATTTTTTATTCTGCTCATAAATAAATAAACACACAATATTTAAACTAAAGATTATGATAGAAAATAGATCTGTAAGTCATTGTAGATCTAAAACATAAAAAGATTCTCCCACTTTTACATAATAAAAGAGAGGCGAACAGTTTTTGATAAATTGTGGAGGTCAGTTATTTTTCATTTCCTTGATCTAGAAGAAATGTTTAGTCTATTCTCATCATCAAGAACAAAATACGAGTCACCATTTAAAAAAGAAAATGGGTGATGAATGGGTACCAATAAGTCTGCTTTTGAATAAACTCTACTTTGATTTTTTTTTTTTTTTTTTTTTTTTTTTTTTTTTTCCATTCTTGAGCTGTGGTAATGGGCCACACAAAATCAGCCCAAGGGTCATGAATGGCCCTCGGGCTGCAGGAACTCCCACCACATCATATTTACAAACTGAATGTAGCATTGACTGAATAACAAACTAAGTTAATCTCACCTTAAACTATTCTATCTGTGCCGATGAATATTCACTCACCTTAGGATGCAGGATGCACGAGACTGAAAGTGAAACTGACAGCATGACCTACTTTTTGATTAATCGGGCTAGTAATTATCTTACCACTTGGGGGCACTCATAAAACATTGAAATGTCATATGAAAAAAAAAGCTGATGGTGACATCATTGCAATGACGAACACTGTGAATATAACAACTTTGATTCTAATACACATAAAATGTTCAAAGCTGGAGTGTATCAAAAGCTACACACACATTAAAAAGATGTTAAATATGCAATATCCAAGCTGAAAACAGCTCAAGTCTTATCTGACCAAATCACGTTTCCACTTAAATTTCAGTACAGTTTAGGAAACTCCATAAGTTCAGTTTGCGATGCCTCCTAAACAACGGGTTAGCATGTAGAAAATGTCTAATGGTTGCTATTTCACTCTTTCCCGCAGTTACAGATGGGTTTTGTTTTTCTCTGATTATCATCCTGTTCATGTCATGTGGTGGCCAGATAGACATGGGTTCATGTCCAGCCTTACAGCTATTAGCTTAAATAGATGTGCCTGTGTGTCACATCATATTTACAAGCTGAATGCTTCCCAGAGCGACAGGAGAGACACGTGAGAGCTGCATACGCCGGTTTCCTGACTATTTCAGATTCAGTTTAAAATATTTTCTTTACTGTTAAGAACCAAAATGATATAATAACACTTTTCTGGTCAGAGCTCACAGTTAAAGCTCTGAGATCCGCAAACCAGACACTTTTACAGATCTGAAATATTTAGATGAAAAACAAAAAAGCACAAGCAGAGGAAAACTGTGAGGGGGGGTAAGGTTTTACAGTACTATAAAAGTTCCCTGGCCCTGATGAAAAGTACAGTAGCTTATATTTGTTTCAAAAAAGGATTGTTCAAGGTACTAAAAATTGCACCACCTGGGATTCCCCCCCCTCTGAATAAATGTTCTCCTAATAAAGGTTGGATTTTGCTACTGAAACAAAAGATTAATTCACTTTAAAGGTGTTTGTATATATCTGTTATGGGTGCCAAGAGTGACATGCAAGCCATTTGATGTGTTGAAAAACATCCAACGTCTGGTCTCCAAAGTGTGGGTGAAGCCTTCCATCTCAGCTCCACAAGTGGCTCTCTGATAAGTGATTACGACTGGCTGAGAATAGAAGGGGTAAAATGAAGGCCTTGTCAGCACAGACCCTCCAGATCTGAGGTCAATTTCGCCGTTTGATTGTGTCTGTTTTTGCGGAGCCTGTTTGTGTGGGGAAGGGAGAGAGCAGAGGGAGAGTTTTTACTGTTGCCTCATTGGAGCCGTCGCCATCATCATCTGAGGAGCAAACTCTGAAGCTCGACGAGCTTTTCTGGCAGTTCCAGCCTTTAGATTATTCTCTTTCTTCTCATCCCTCCTTCCTCTGCCCCTCTTCCACCTCGTGGCCCTGGCCCCCCAGCCGGCTCTTTTATTCACCCCTCCTCCCCCCTCGTGTTCGCAAATCACTTCTTCCCGTGTCAGCAGGTAAATTGTTTTGTCCTCCCATTCCCTGCTTTCATTACCTTGTGTAAATTAAGCGATATGTCGTCCACCGGTGCGCGCCAGAGCACTCACCGCGCCGACGCCAAAATCATGAGATTTGGCATAATAAATGAAGACAAACTGGCAGTAGCAGTGCTCCTCTCCACGAGGGCTCGCCTTCATTATTCGCTTAACTTGCCGGAGAAAATGACTTAACCCTGACCTGTGTATTACGTCCCATATTCACTCCAGATAAAAGCCTTTTTACAGCGCACAACAATTTATATTCCAGCAAAGAGGCTGCTTTTCTCTGTCAGTTTTCCAATCTCAGCTCCTGAACACACGTCATTAAACTTGTCTTGCCTTCCTGTATTTGTCCATCAGTCCTTCTTTTTACATAAAATCTGGCAGCATTATTCTGGGATTTGATGGCACCCACTCATTTTTTCCCCTTGGAATGTTTGATTGGAAGAAATATAGCTGAGCCGGGGCTATCTCCTCTCTTCTGTGGAATCATGCTGTTGATGAAATAGTGTTCTCTCAGCAGGAATAATAAAAACAGACTTGTGCATTACGGGGGGCTCTCAATCTGCCAGCAGGGCCGAGCTGAGCGAGAAAGCCCACCCCCGCACCCTGATAGATTTTTATAGTTATCCCAGCAGATAAACAGGGAAGGCCACTCTGCAGCTGAGTGTGGGCTGCAAGCCTGGACAATAGCATGATATTCGGCTGCAGAGACCATCACGCTAAAGCTGCCAAAATGTTCTAAAAATACATTTATTTGATTAGCAGCTGCAATATTAACTGTTCCAAACCTTTCTACCTCTTGCAGCAGTAAAAAGAGCAGAAATACAAGGAAGCATATAATAATTTCCACTGAAACTGAATTGTTAAAGATAAGGGTGAGTACAACAGTCCTCAGGTTGACAGCTGTTCGCTTTCCAATTTTAAAGTCTAAGTATTTCTTTACTATGTGCTTACTTGACTATAAAAGGTTACAGACACTTTGCATAATGTGCTTCATTCGTTTTATTTTCTGGAGCAGAACTTATAATATGACAGTGCTGTGAAAAAGTATTTGCTCCCTCATAGATTTCTTTCTTTTTTTGTCACACTTGAATGTTTCAGTTCAATAAACAAATGCTCATATCAGACAAATTTAACATGAGGAAGTCAAGTTTATTTGTGTAGCACGTTTCATCAGCAAGGCAGTTCAAAGAGCATCACATCGTAAAAACATCACTCAAGTATACAGCAAAATAATAAAAAAAAATGAAAATCAATCAATCAGTCAATATAATTTGAAAATATTGATCAATGTTCCACTTACTATTAATCAAAGGCAGCTCCAAACAGGTGGGTTTTCAGCCTTGATTTAAAGGAACTCGGTGTTTCGTCTGTTTTGCAGTTTTCTGAGAGTTTGTTCCAGATTTGTGGAGCATAAAAACTGAAAGCTGCTTCTCCATGTTTGGTTCTGATTCTGGGGAAGCAGAGCAGACCGGAACCAGAAGATCCGAGTGGTCTGGAAGGTTGATACAATGACAACAGGTCTTTAATGTATTTTGGTGCTAAGCCATTCAGTGATTTATAAACTAACAGAAGTATTTTACAGTCTGTTCTCTGAGCTACAGGGAGCCAGTGGAAGGACTTTAGAACTGGGGTGATGTGCTCCATCTTCCTGGTCTTAGTGAGAAGGTAAATTCAAATTGCAGTTTTTAAATGATTGTTTCATTTAATAAAGGAGAAAACAAGAGATCCAAAGCAACCTGGACTTATCTGAAAAATAATTGTCTGTCTTGGTAAATAATAAATTAACTGTGATTAACTGACAGTGAGTATATTGTTGTGGGGAAATTTTGATCCACTCTTCTTTGCAGAATTGTCTTAATTAAGTCACATTAGATGTCCTGACTTTTACTAACCCACTCCAAAAGTTCTGTTTTGTGTTTTATGACCCATTCATAATCAGTGTCCTGCTGCATAACCCAAGACCAGACATTCTCCGTCGGGATTTTGTGAGAGAGAGCAGAGTTTATGGTTCCATAAAGTTGTCCATGTCTTTAAGCTAGAGCCACCCCAGACCATCACTCTACCACTACTGTGTTTGACTGGTTTGATGAGCCTTTCTGAAATTCTGTGCTGGTTTTACACCACATGAACAGATGAACACCTGGTCAGCAGTGGTTTTGTCACTCTATCATCAGTAGATGCCAGTTTGCCCAGTCTCTTTCTTATTGTTGAATCAGGAACAATGATCTTAACTTTAGATGTTGTTCTGGGTTGTTTTGTGACCTAATATTTAGAGAAATTTCTCTCTGTATTAAAGACTTAAGCCTAAAAGATCGGTTTTAAAATAACCATGCACATTGCTTCACTGTGACTTAAGTTACGTTAAGTTTATTTGTATCGCACATTTCAGCAGCAAGGCAGTTCAAAGTGCTTCACATCATAAAAACATCAATCAAGTATACAGCAAAATCATCAAAAACATCAAAATTATCTAGCAAATACGCATGAAAATCATGAAAATCTTAAGAGTTCAGCATGACTTACATATTTTTTTCATTTAAACGTTGTCTAAACAACCAAATCAGTGAATCAGATTCTCTTGTTTTATGAAGTAAAAGACTAAAACCTTTTATTCACTTGTTGGTTTACGTCAACCTCCCATCAAAGCCTTTCAAGCAAGACTCCTCTAAAGTATGATCAAACGGTCCTCTTTTAAAAACCAGACATGTAACAAGGATGATCAAAACTGAAATAAAGAAACAGAAATTCTCCTGGTGCAAAAGTTCCACTGTGAATTGCTTCTTATGCTTTCAGGGGACGATAATCAGCCATAAATGGTCCTCGTCTCCACCTAACGGGTCCTGATTAATCAGCCAAGTGGAGCAGACTAATCAATCTGCCTCTAATGCTTTCGAGGCTGGGTCTGAAGAGCTACATGTAGTCTGCAGCCTCCTCCTCCTCGTCACTGCTGTTGTAAAGGATGAACACAAAGAGCATGTAGTTCAGATTTTCTACCGTGTTTTAAGATTCATTATACACTCCTTGAAAAACACTGAAATTACTTTTTTTTTTTTTTTTTTTTTTTTTTTTTTTTTTTACAAGTTTTTAACATTTTATTTTAATTATGAAGTTTTGAATCAAATTCCATGTATCATGTTTTAAAGCCATAAATCCGGTTATAAAAGTAATTCAATGAATTCTACATTTTAAAATGTTAAAAGTTATTCTGAGTCTAAAACGAAAAAAGTATTCATACCCTTTGAGATTTTCCACATTTTGTTGCATTACAAGCACAAACATCTGTGTATTTTCATGGGATTTTATTAGATTGGCCCATGAGAAGTGAGGTAGAAGGACAGTAATAGATGCTTTTCAACATTTTTGCAAACATTTTTGATGCGCCTTAATACAATCCAGTGTAGCCATTTGCCAAAAATTCAACTTTTGGCCGAAATGCAAAGCGCTCGGAGTGGCAAAACACTAACATCAAACTGAAAATACCACCCCTGCTGTGAAACGTGGTGGTGGCAGCATCATGCTGTAGAGATGCATTTTGTCAGAAGGAAGAGAGAAGCTGGTTAGAGTTGATTGGAAAATGGATGGAGCAAAGTATATGAGAACCCTGGAAGAAAACCTGGAGGAGGCCCCTGGGGAGGAGGTTTACCTTCAAGGAGACCATACGAACAGCCAGAGTGGCAATAGAATTGTTTAGATCAAAGCATATTCAAACATCAGAATGGTCTAGTCAAAGTACACACCTGTATCCAAATAGTATCTGGTAAGACTTAAATTGTTGTACACAGAGAGTCTCCATTTAATCTGACAGAGCTTGAGCGAATTTGCAAAGAACAAACAAAAATTACGTTCTCTGACTCAAGTAACCCTTTCTTTCCACTTCACATTTATGTGTTACTTTGCGTTGGTTTATGACATAAAATCCTTATCAAATACTTTGAAGTTCTTGGTTGTAATATTATCTGTAAAATAAAGTATGTGTTCTAGTTTCTTCTTTCTTACATTTACAGCTTGACTTACTTTCTCTTCTGTGTCCAATTCAGTCATTCAGGAGGTGAGCACAACAAAACAAAAAGCAAAAACAGAAATCTACCTGAGTCTGGTGCCTAATATTGAAACACAACAGTATCAATAAACAGTGTAAAAAAAAAAATCAATAAAGTAACGTTGAAGCTGTATTACTATGGCATAGTAGAAGAAGAAAACCTCTGTGCATATTGTATTTAGGCCCCTGATGATATGCATCACGTTGATGGTTTATTGGGATGCTTGGGCAGAGACGTCTAAATGGTTGTGACGAAACAGACCAAGTGATCTCGCTTTGAGATAAAGCAGCAAGATAACAGCAAACACATCAATAAAGATGTTAATAATTGTTAGATTTCCTTTTAAAAATGTTTCAACACCAAGAAACATACTGAGTATGAAAGCTCCCTAGTGTGACTTTCTGAGATTTGCTAACAGATAAAATCAGTCAGTAATACAGTAACTCATGCTTTCCTTTGCTCTCTCTACTGAGAAACTGTCCTTTCACTAAAACTTTATACTTGCAAAAAAAATAATAAATTACCCCCTTTGAAATGTTTCCCATTTTGTCACATTGCAACCACAAACTTATGAGGTAGACCAACGTAAAGTATGGTGTTCGTTGGATTCAACACTTTATAGAGCGAGCTTTCACTGCTGGGGGTCTCTGGCCGACTGGCTTTGAACATCTGCAGCCATCAGTGGCTGTTTTGACCTTCCATAATGTCTCTTTTATTAATAATAATGTGATGTGATTAACGTTTTGGGTGTTTGTCTTTCTGTTGTCATCAAGTTGGAAACTATGTGGTTGTTTTACGTCATTTTCTGCAAATGTAAACATCCCATAGAAGAAAATGTATCCGTCCTCTTTCTGCTAAAGTTTTATGTTTCTCTTTATTTGAAAACCTAACAACAGAAATGACATTGTGGTTCTTTAACAATTTCAACAGATTATAACTATAAGCTGTCTTTTTTTCAAAAGGTCATGTAACATTTATGGCTCTAAATGAGTTTTATTTAGCTGGACTGAGGCCAGAAATGGCTTTTTGTGTGGTAAAGGTTGCAGACCCCTGGTCTAGAGATTCACGATTTGATTCTTTGGCCAATTATCTTTACAAAATATTTTTTAGAAGATGAATGGTAAATATTTCTGAACACCAACTTTCAAATTTCACCACAGACTCTTAACTAGATTAAGTCTGGACTTTAACTTGGCCATTCTAACAAATTAAAAGGCTTTTATCTAAATCACTCCATGGTGGCTCTGGCTGTATGTTTAGAGCCGTTTTCCTGCTGGAAGGGGAGCCTCTGCCACAGTCTTGAGTCTTTTACAGACTCAGACTTTCATCCAGGATCTCTGCAGTTCCTGCAAAGTTACCTCCTGTGTCTTGGCTGCTTTTTTGATTAATGCTGTCCTCGTCAGTTTTTGGTGGACATCCATGTCTTGCTACATTTGCAGTTTAGCCTTGCATTTTCTTTTTTGGATGATGGATTGAGCAGAGCAGAGGATTGAGTTTTATAACCAAACTGTAAACTTATTCACAACTTAATCTTCTTCAAGTTTCTACTTTTTAAATGGCCATATTTGCTTTAACGGTGTATGATTGAAAAGTTGCTGAAATGAGAAAAATAAGTGTCGCACCCAGGTATTGGTTCCAAGTTTTGAGACTTCAGATTGGATATTTAAGATTAAACAGGGTCTACAGGTCTGCTTGTAATCGCTGTGATGAAGGTGTTTCAAAAATGGACCTCTGTGTGCAGACAGACAGCTTTGCGTCTCGGAGAGGGAACCCCTCCTCTCTGAACGGATGAAACAAAGAAAGAGAAACTGAAATCTGAGTCATTTTTTAATGTATGAAAGTTTTACAAGGTCGTTCGGAGAGTCATGTTAACACAATACCGGAATACAGATTTATTTTCTTGTTCTACAAGTCACGGAGAGCCGAGTCTTTAAGCGATCATTATTACCATACAAATAGACAGATCTATTTAACAACCCTCTCTTTATCGCACAACACTTATTCTTTAGTGTTGCTCTCTGAAAGGCGCTGAAATGTGTCTCTCCCCCTTCATGCTCTCCCCCTCTCTCTCTCTGCCTTTTTTTTTTTTTTTTTATTTTGCAGGGAAATCGTCTTCGGGTTGATAAAGGCTCAGAGCAATAGAAGAAGCAAGGCTGACATCTTCTTAAGAGATGATAGGAGAGCCAAATCAAATAGGATGGAGCAGTCACTCTTTTCACAGATAGGTAGCTCATTTCTGGTGGCGGAGAGTTTGCATCCCTAGTGGCGCTCTGCCTGGGAAAGATAGCTCTCTCGGACTCCATTCATTATTTCATTTCCTGCCTCCCCTTTTCACATCTTAGCTACCCCCCCCCCCATCTTTTTTTTTTTTTTTTTTTTGCTTTAATGAGTTGCCTATTTTTCTCAAGTATTGATGGGGATCTCGGAATTTAGATTCAGAGACAAAATGTTCAATCACAAGCATTTCTCATTTGCGAAGAAAAGGCAAAAATCAATTATTCCTATTAGACAATGCTGATTGGAAATGAATGGGAGTAGTGAGATTTTGAAACAAAGGCTCTATGGAGACGAAGATAAGTGTGAGTCTGCAACCCCCCCTCCCTGAGGCACGGTATGTGGTTTGGCTTAATAAACAGCTGGGAAACATTTGCTGTTAAATCCCTGCAGAAGGGAGGGTGGTATAAACACAAGCAAATAATTAATGATAACAGTATTTTTGAATCAGGGGTTGTTGTGTAGAACTTCTCCCATATACAGTTGAAGCCATACATGCACTGAATAAAAAGACACATTTTTTTCTCACTGTCTGAAGTTAAATAAAACTAAACTTCTCCTGTTTTAGGTCAGTTAGAATTACCACAATTATTTATTTTTGCCTAATGCCACAATAATGAGTGTGTAGAATATGTCAGAGATTTATTTATTTATTAATGTTTTCAAAATCAGAAGTTTACATACAAAATGACTGCTCTCTCTTTAAACAATGAGGGAAAGCACAAATAATGATGTCATGGCTTTGGAAATGTCTGATAGGTTAACTGACCCATTTGAGTTAATTGGAGGCACACCTGTGGATGTCTTTTAAGGCCTCGTCTGAAACACACTGCTTTCTTGTTTAACACGATGGAAAAGTCAAAAGAAATCAGCCAAGATATCAGGAAGAGGATTGTGGAGCTGCACCAGTCTGTTTCATTCTAGGGAACAATTTCCAGATGCTTGAAGGTGCTGCTTTCATCTGTTTAAACAATTATATGCAAGTATAGACATGATGGGAATGTCCATCATGATCAGGAGGGAGACGGGTTCTGTGTCCCAGAGATGAACTTGTTTTGGTCCAAAATGTGCAAATCAATCCCAAAATAAAAGTCAGAAACCTTGTGTAGATGCTGAGTGAAACTGGTAAGACAGTGTCAATATCCAGAGTGAAATGTGTCCTGTACTGAAATGGGCTGAAAGGCCACTCAGTGAGGAGGAAGCCATTACTCCAAAAGAAACATAAAAAAGCCAGACCATGGTTTGCAAATGCCCAAAGGGACAAAGACCTTCATTTCTGGAGACACGTCTTGTGGTCTGATGAAACCAAAGTGGAACAGATTGGCCATCGTTACATTTGGAGGAAAAAGGGGGATGCTTGCACCGTCCCAACTGTGAAGTACGGGGGTGGCAGCATCATGTTGTGGAGCTGTTTTACTGCAGGAGGAACTGGTACACTTCATAAAACAGGTGAAATAAAGACCATTATATAGAAATATTTCAAGCAACTTGTAAAGACATCAGCCAGGAAGTTAAAGCTCTGCACCACAAATGGGTCTTCCAAATAGACAATGACCCTCAGCATGCAGCCAAAGTGGTTACTAAAGTGTCTTTAGGACAACAAAGTCAAGGTTTTGGTGTGGCCATCACAATGTCCTGATCACAATCCTATGGAGAAGTTGTGGGTAGATCTGAAAAGGTGTGTGGGAGCGAAGCGGCCTCGGTTCCACCAGCTCTGTCAGGAGGAACGGGCCAGAACTGCAGCAAACTATCATGAGAAGCTTCTGGAAGGAAACTGAAAATGTTTGACCCAGGTCGTACACAGCAGTATGCTATGAAATACTGAGTAAATATATGTAAACTTCTGGTTTTGAAGTCATTAGTAAATAAATATCTGTCGTATTTTTCTCTCATCATTGTGGCGTTAAACAAATAGAAATAATTTTGGTAATTCTAAGTGACCTAAAACAAGAGAAGTTTGGTGAGATTTATTTATGGTCTTTTTATTCAGTGTATGTAAACTTCTGGCTTCAACTAGATGTGACAATATCAAATAAAAAGCTTTGGCATTAAAGGGGAAATCTGTGGTACTGTGGTGACTGGAAGTGAGCCCCCAAAGGAGATTTGGCTTTGGCCCTCGTAAAATCCTGGACCAGCTCTGCTTTGTGGAGCTCACATCCTTCATTTTTCATAATTCCTTTAAAAGTATTTCATACAAATTAACTGTTCTTGCAGAAGGCTCATTGAAAAGAAGAATTACACGTCAGATAAAGCATTTTATCACCAGAGAAAGACCAGACATTGTACATAGAGAAATTGGGAAGATGGTAGAAACAATGAATATTAAGTGGCAAAGTATCTAAAGCTGCTGACTAAATTGAAACAGTATATCCTGAGGGGGAAAGGTTTCCAAATTGCTAATTACTGCCTCTGAAAGGGGCTCTGTTTCTGATATGTTTGCTTGTGAAAGACTTCCACTTAATGAAGCAGTGGCTCAAGTTTTTCCTTTTTTCTTTTTTAATATTCCAACTCTCCGGTTTTCAGTATTCTCTCTGGGCTTTCCTCCCAGGCCAGAACAATGGTGGACCCAGGAGCCCAGCTTCCCCACAGGCCCCAAACGAGAACAAGCCAGGAGCTAGGAACTGACGGAGCCGCTCAGCTTGCTGAAATGTGGAGGAGGCAGATAAGGGGGCAGCGGCACAGAGAGGCCCTCTCCCTTGGGCCCAAGGGGAAATTTGCAGTTATTAAGAGAAGATGAGAACGATTAAATAGCTTTTGTACTCGTTTTCACAGACTTTTCTTTTTTATTATTTGGGCTGTCTTCATCTGATAGATGAAAGAAGTGCCAAATGACTTTTCTGCCTGATTCTGCAACAGCACTGGCTTGGAGAAGCAACTCTTCATTACAGAGAGCTGTCTTCTGGCAGAAAATGTTTGTCCAGTATTGTTTTAAAAGGTACAATATCAACAAAAAACGGATATTGTCAATAGAGTTACTATAATGACATCGCTTTCTATAGTTCCTTGCAAAGTATCTACATCCTTTAAACTTTCTAAAATTTGTCACAATGCAACAACAAACTTCAATGTATTTTATTGGGATTTATATGATGGATCAACACAAAATACTGCATGATTAAGAAGCGGAAAGAAAATGATACAATTTTTTAAACAAGTTTTTATATTCTCATTGCTATGATTTTATCAAATCCATTTTATCGTAGCTCTGGCTGTTGTTAGGGTTGCTGTCCTGCTTAAAGAAACCGCTCCCCTACCGACAAGTCTTTTGCCACCCCTAACAGGTTTTCTTCCAGGATTGCCCTGTATTTAACTCCATCCATCTTCCCATAAACTCTGACCACCTTCCCTATCCCTGCTAAAGAACAGCATTCCCACAGGACGGTGCTGCCGCCACCATGTTTCACCACTGGGATTGTGATTTGCAATGTTTATTTTCCTCCCCACGTTGCGTTTAATTTTTATCCCAAAAAGTTACATTTTTTATCTCATGTGACCAAAGCGTCTTCTTAAATGTTTGGTGTGTCCCCCAAATGGCTTTATGACAAACTTCAAAGAAAATGTCATGGCTTTCTTTCAACAACGTTCTTCTTCTGGCCATATATCTTAAACTTTAAAATTTTGGAGTGTGTAATTGATCATTTTCTCGTCAGCAGATTCTTCTACCTAAGTTGTGGCTCTTTGCAGCTCCTTCAGAGTTACTACACTTCTAGACTGCTTCTGTGATTTATGCTCTCTGCACCCATCCTGTCAGTTTAGTTGGTTGATCATGTCTTGGTAGATTTGCAAGTGTGCCAACCTCTTTCCATTTTTTAATGATTGGTTGAACAGAGCTCTTTAAGATATTAGAAGGTCAGGATATTGTTTTATAACACAAGCTGTATTCCTTGGTCTATGGTGCTGTTTGTTCACTAATGTTCGCTAACAAACTTCTGAGGCCTTTTCTAGACAACTGCACTCATTCCAAATTAGAATAAGAGACTACAGTAAGGACAAAATTACAACATTTGAAATAATACTGTGCTGATATTTAAAAAATAGCATGCGTTGATTAAAGGTAATGTGCAGCTTACTAGGTTAATTTAGAAAAAAAAAGGATATGCATATTATATGCAATAAAACTAACAACAGGAATGTTATTTGTAATACGAAAACTGCAAATAACAGCAGAGCTATAAAGACGTATTGAGTTTGTTGGGAGCAGTGATGATTTTAAAGTCTTACAGCTGCTGGGAGGAAGGATCTGTGATAATACTCCTTTGTACACCTAGGATGTAGCAGTCTGCCACTGAAGGGGCTCTCCAGTTCAGCAACAGCTTCATGCATGGAGTAGAGACACTGTCCCGCAGTGATTTTATTTATCCAGAGTTTCTGCGTCTCCCACAACCTGCACTGGGTCGAGGGGCCATCCTAGGACAGAACCAATAACACACAGGTTAACTCCATTCACCAGTTAGGTGACTTCAGAAGGTAAGTCATTGCACTGACGTTTTTTGGGCCTAAACACAAATGCATTATATGCGTTTCAGATTTTAATAAAAATATATTTTTCTTTCATAAATAATGCTTTGAAAATATAGACAGATTTCTTTTTGCGACACTCTTAATGGCTTCAGATCATCCTAATAATTACAACATCAGACACTGATTTTTGGAGTAAATTCAAAATATAGTTTGCAAATAATGATTTCATTTACTAAGGAAAAATAAGCTATTCAAACCAACCTGGCCATCCTATTGCTTCCCTCATTAAATCTTTACTTGTGAATAAACACAGTTTTTTCAGCTTCACTTGGCGGAACCAGATCTGTTTGGTGCCACACCTGTAGAATCATGAAATCCTTTAAATAGAACCTATCTAACAGCATGAAGTAGGTTAACATCCTTTCTATCCAACTTGAGCCTCATCTTGTGAACAAGACACCAAAACACTTGAACTCCTTTGATTCAGGCAGAGATTGACTCCAACCCCAGGGCATTTTCTGACAAATATTTAGTGAAAAAAATTACATTTATGTTTGAATACAACACACAAGTACAGAGGGTTCATACAGGTGTGTTTAAATAAATTAAAATACATTTTAAAAATGATTTTATCTCTGTATCCAGGACATGGGATGCAACTGCTGCATTCCTTGTGTTAATCTTGTCTGTAACCGTAGACCATGTCAGAAGAGTCTTATCTAGACTGTTGGTTGGCGGTCCAAAGTCCTCTTTCCAGATAAAAGTAAATTTTACGTGGCTCCATTGGAGTTTGTTTAAAGATTAAGAACCCAGAGTCTGAAAGAAGAGGGGAGAGGCACAAAGTCCAGTATGAAGACTCCACAGTCAGTGATGACCTGAGGAGTCATGTCTGCTAGAAATTTTTGGAAGACCTCATTTTTCCCTCCGCTGACCAGCTTCATGGAGATGCTGATTTCATGTTCCCTCAGGACCTTGCTCCTGTCCACACTACCAAAAATACAACTGCCTGCTTTAATGACCACTGGTACCACTGTTCTTGATTGACCAACAAACTAACCTGACCTCAACCCCAAACATAATCTATGGAGTATTGTCAAGAGGAAGATGAGAGATACCATATTCAACAATGCAGACAACATAAAGGTCGCCATTAAAACAAACTGAGCTTCTTTGCACCTCAGCAGTATCACAGGCGGATCGCCTCCATGCCATGCTGCAGTGATGCAATAATACATGCAAAAGGAGTCCCAAACAAATGCTGAGTGCATATACTTTGCAGTGGGCCAACATTTCTGTGTTATATCTGCTTTTGATAAGGGGTAGCGCACCACTTAATGGTAGACTGGGCACCTTGTGAAACCTTGCTCCTTGCCAACAATGATGCGCATGAAACAATTAAAACAAAAAAACATAAATTACAAAAAATATTACGTATCACTTAAGGGACAGCTTCATACTAAAAAAAAAAAAAAAAGGGAATGGATCTAATGAAGTGGAGTAACAGAGGTCAAAGTGTTATCTGGGTCTCCCCAGGCCGTCATGTGGCTTCCTATCTGCATGAGCTGCGCTCATGTTGTTTTGGACTACGTCACAGCGAGGCGGAGCCACCTGATTGGCTGCACTGCAGGGCGGAAGTGCGTCTGCTTTCCCAGCTGAGTGCTGAAAACAAAACACGAAAAGCTGCGACTGGTGAGTGCTCGGAGCGCTTTGGAGTGTCGTTGTTATTTGTTAGTGCAGCGCAGATATGTAGAGGTGGTTTCTGTGTGACAATGGCCGCGTTAAGCGCTTACAAGCGGCTCGGTTCACCGACGGTTCGGGAGATATTTAGCTGTCCTTGTGCCGAGCTCACATGTGAGCTGTTATGTAACAGCTCAGAGCATGCAGATTACTACAGCATGGCTCTGCTGTTGTTCTGCTGCAGTGATGCTGCAAAGCTTCCCTGCAGCATACTTCACTGGTCATGAAGACATTTCAAGCTTTTCGTGCACACGCTTTTAAAGGTGCTCTCTTCTGCACTGATGTAATCAAATGGGAAGCAGCTCTTGTTCGAGCTTCATCAATGCTTTGCTGCTTGACTTAAAATCACCCTGCTGTTAACTCTGAAAGGCTGCATAATTAGTGAATTACATGTGGCAATATAGAGAAATCAGTGGGATCAGAGTTTCCCTTTTTTCCCATTCAGATTGTTCTCTTTTTCTCCGGTGAATGTTTTTCATTGTGGCTTAAAATGATGAGGAACCTCAATCTGCAAGTTGTACCTATTGATGTTTTAGCACTCTTTTCTTGGCGCCCAAAATGTGTTATCTAGTCCAGCTATGTGTTTTTTGTTTTTTGTTTTTAGAAGAAAAAAAATCTCTAGTTAAGATGCAACAATCGACTGGCCATAAATCAGAATCAGTCAATTAGTATGTCAAACAATCTGTTTGATTTTTCACCCATTTTCATCCATTTTTGCTGTATAAACACATCAACAAACAGAACCTACTTTGATTTATATTTTTGAGCCTATTCAGAAACAGAAAATGAGATTTTTTGCAGTAGGAAGTAGTGGAAAATAGTTACTATATTCCGAGGAGTGGATGTCCTTACAAATTCATAGTGAGGTCAAGTCTTCTAGTGCTTGAAACAAACAAACAAACAAACAACAACAAAAAAAACCCTGAAGTGATCGATATTCGATAATATGCACAATTTCTAATACTGTCTGGTTTTCCTTTCTGGGAGTAATTAAGTATTATTAAGCTCAATTTAATTGAATTTTTAAGTTTCAGTTGACAATTAGATAAATACAGCAAACTGACCACAGGCTTGTGTCACTTTCTGATTAATATAAAAAATTAAGTGAGAAAAATAATGTAAAAATTTAAATTGCACCACATCTTAGCTGCTGTGTTGCACAAACATTATTTTCTTTTAAACTATTTTGCAAAAGCTCTGATATTTCTGATAATTAAATATTTTTCATTTTGTTTAACTGTTGTGGTCTAACTTTATGATGCATAAAGAGAAATAAACTAAATAAAGGGTAGAAAAAGACACACATAGAAAAGAAAATAGAGTATTATCTCTTGATTTGAGTTTTTGTATGGTCCAAAACCAGGGATCCTTAAAGAAGCTCTTTCCCAAGGCTGTTCAGCAGTGCTTTTAGATCGCTGTGTGGTAAATTTGTAAATCAGTGGACTAATTTAACTCTTTCCTCTGTTGTGTCCCTGGTTTCCAGGACCATGATGGATGAGCTGGTGCAAGACCTGGTGTCTGCACTGGAGCAGGCCTCAGAGCAGAACAAGTTAGGGGAGCTGTGGGAGGAAATGGTCCTCAGTCCACTGCAGCACCGGCGACAGATCCGGCGGCGCAGAGGTCGGAAGCGCCTTCATGAATCCTCTGTCTATCCAGTGACACGCAGACGTCGTTGGATTGAGGCTTCTGAGTCCAGCCTGGATGAGGCCAAAGAATACAGAAAGAACTTATCGTCCACCTTCGCCACCGCTGTGCCAAACTACAGCGACTCAGATGATATGGCCACCACTGACCACTGGCCTCGCGTCGTCGGGGGCCCTGTCAGATCCAGGCACCCGTCTTGGCCAGAATCTGATTCCTTCACCAACAGTAATCCAGCACAGCCGCTCAGAAGGCGCAGGAAGGTCAAACGTATGACTTCAGACATGACCGTCAGACTTCAGCAGAAGTTACATGACGGAAAGAAGAGGCACAGGCCATCTGAGGTGCAGAGTTTGTCGGGATCTCGGAGGAGGTCGAGCAGTTGGACAGGAGCGGAGAGACAGGCTGAAGGAGGCAGAATGATGGGAAAGGAGTGCTGGAAAAGAAAGATGGCAAAGGAACGAAGAGATGCTCCCGATGAGAACATGTCTGACGGGTAATGTGAAATCTATTTTTTTTTTTCTTTGAATCATTTTCATGTTGACAACTACATTGTTTTTTTCATAAACTCAAAAGAAAATAGGGGATTTTGATGCTGATTTCATTTTAAAAAATATCTGAAAAGCTTTACATCTTGAGTTAGTATTACTCTGACAAAGCCTCTTTTTACTCTTACAGTACTTTGTAAATTTCATACTTTTACTCACATCCCAAATACAAACAGACCAACAATGGATGAAGTGGGTCACATTTAATTGTGACCCAGAAGGAAAAAGGATACATGGTTTTAAATTTTTTGCAAATAGTAATCTAAAAGTGTGCCGTGCATATGTATTCAGTCCCTTTAGTCTAATACAATTTAATAAAATCCAATGCAACCGGTTGCCTGTGGAAGTCACCTAATCAGTAAAAAGAATCCACCTGTGTGTAATTTAATTATAATATAAATCCAGCTGTTCTATGAAGGTTTGTTAGAGAACATTAATGAACAAACAGCATCACGAAGATCGGGGAACACAACAGTTGACTCAGGGATGAAGTTGTGGAGAAGTTTGAAGCAGGGTTAGTAGTGTTGGTCAGTCACATAAAATCCCAATAAAACAACAAACTAAGTTGCGTGACAAATAAAACCTAACAGTTCTGAAGGGACTGTATTCATTATAAGAAGAAATAAATTAAGTCACATTTAAAATGATCTAAGTGGTAATCAATCAATTTAGCAATATTCATCCTGTCGTCTGAGCCTGAATTCATTCCTCTTTATTTTGAAGCGCTGACATTAAAAATGAATGACAGTCTTCATCCTTATCTCTTATACCTGCGATGATGATGATCTTTGGCAGTTCTGCCTTCAGGCATCTCCCAGCTCATTATTACCCTTTGAAAACTATTGTCACAAATAAATAAGTGACTTGGTGTGGTATTGATTTGTTTTGAAATATATGCCTGACTTTGGGTTGGTAATTAAAGTTCTGTTTGTCCCACAGTCCCAGAGTGCTCTCTCCTGTGCGCATTTCATTTCACTAACCTCAATGTGGATCTTACTTCCACCCGAGAGGGACTTTATGCTATTAAGCCAAACTGATTGTTACATTATATTTAGCAAATGTATAAAAACAAGATGACATTTACTGAAACGTTGTTTTTGAAAAAGCACAACACATATAAACAGCTGCAGAGGTAAATGTACCTTGAAAACACCTTTCAAATTGCATGTTAAGTTTATACTTTATTAAAAGGGCTGTATTATGAATTTTCCAGGAACATAGTGCCATTTTATAGCACAATCAAGTGACTATGTTACTTTCATTTGTTGTAAAATTCTGTTTAAATCTAACATAACTTAGAAGAAATTTGCCTGCAATATGACGCCGTGAAATTGGCCTCTGTCTCTTTAAGAAGCTCCTACTCTTTCTGACACTCCGCCTTCAGCACGTCATCACAGCAGTGTTTCTCTATTTAGCCGTTTACAACCGTGCTCCAACACATCTGAATGAAATGAATGGTTAATGATCAGGCCCTTCCAAAACTCAGTGACATGCAAAGGAGGTGATTCAGCCTTTTGATTCAGGTGTGTTGGAGCATCAGTGCATTCAAAAGTTGCAGGACAGTGGCACATCATCTGGACTGGAGTTGCAGACCCCTGATCTAACCAATCACAGCAAGGAAGATGGTAAAGAAGGTAAAAAGATAGACAAACTTCATTATTAAAGAATTGCAGCAAAGAGCTTCATCCTGGGGTCACCAGGTCTCCATAACAACCATTAAACACAATCCACAGCAATAGTCTGGGAGTGATGCCACAAATCACAAATATAAATGTGTGGAGCTGAAAAAAACTATTTGGGGATTTAAATATAACTGTATGCTTTGATCATTTATGACCGAACTCAAGTTTTTTTGGCTAAAAACTATCCTGATGGGTTTGACGTAAAACACAGGAATTGATATTTAGGAAAGCAGTAAATATATACTGTTACGCATAATGGAGGATCTATAATGAGGAGGGTATGTTTATCTTTCAACTACCCTGGGAGGCTTGTTAGACTGCATGGCATTATGGGCTCTTTGAAATACCAGGATATAAAAACAAATAAGAAATCCGGTGACTTCTGTCAGAAAAATAAAAATGTTTCCTGACAGAAACAAATGTATTTCTGTTCATAGACCTAAATCTTGTTGAAAATTTGTGTGGTAAGCTAAGGTGAAGAAAGCATAGGAGAGGACCCAGGGCTTGTGGAGACCTAGCAAGAGAGATGATCAAAGATCTGTCTCTCTGTATGCTCGAACCTTGTCAAATATTACAGGCAAGTGCTGTGTTATTGGCAACAGGGGATAATATTTTAAAAATGAGACGGATTTGGACTGCAGGCAGTCAACTTCATCGATACATATAAACTCAGTCTATGAGGGGATCCTGGTAAAGGTCGTACAGAAAACGTCTGAATTTATATGCCTGAAATAATCAAAAACAGCCCAGGAGAGTTGTCTCTCAATTCATCCACCTAAATCACAGAAACAGGCTTTAATATCTTTTACAGACTATGATCTAGATAAAGCCCAGGTCTAGACGTAAAAGTGAACTCAGCTGACCACAAGCTTGTGGTCACGTTCTTTCTGTGTAACTGATACAAGCTTGTGTCCAAAGACGTGGACAGGCTTTCCACCCAGAGCTGATGCATTGTTTCACCTATTCGTAACACAGTTTCAAGTTACATCCTCGATGCTGGAATGAAATGTGCTGAGTGACAAAGTTTTTCCATAGTAGTCCCCAGCCCATGTGTTTATATTGATCCTGGTGGGATGACAGTTTCTGATGCCAGGCTTTGTCTTTTGCATCGAGGTTTTCCTCAGACTCATTGAACTTTTGTACCCATTGTACAGTCGTGTGCTGAAAACCCAAACTATTGTTATATTTTCCTTCTGCTGTTTCACGTGTTAGAAGAACAAGTAGCAGTCAGTTTCTTGTATTTAAGGCTTTTCTCTTCCAGTGTTTATTCTCTTTACGGTTCTCATTATCATCTGATCATATGACGCACATGAGCAACTGAAGTAACCGTTAATGGAGCGGAGAAGGCTTTACGTCTTCGGGTTTAATTTGCGCTGACCTCCCCAGCCCCTAAACGGTATTTGTTTTCTTACTTTATGGAAAAATCAATAGCCGTTCTGGCAGAAAACAGCCCAGGAGAAGAAATAAATGGGAGCGCCTAAGCGTGCTGTCAATCATTTCTCACTTACACAACTGCAACAGTCTTGATTGCTGCTCAGTGGACTGCCACTCTGTACTGAGGGCTGAACAATCAAACGGTTAAGCCTTGATGGAGGCAAAGGGGTATTAACAAACGGCAGCAGGGACGAGGGGCTGACAGCGTTACAACAGCAATATTTATACTTTTGAGGCAGTGTGGTCCATTGGATGTCAGACACAGATGCCACTGTCGAACCATGTGGATTCCTTTGGTCTCTTTTCATGCTGTTACCCATTTTCATTTAGAGCATTTGGTCTGCTGAAATGTGCTCCTCCTCAAGGTCACTCTCCTTATGTGCACGCCGAGGAGAGCTTCGCCTTCAGCCACCCAAGTGCGAGGAGAGCAGATGTTTGAAACTCCAGTTGGACTCCACATCCTTGATTAGACCTGGCCCAGCCTGCTGGCACGGAGGCCACCTGGCACCCAGGCTGGCCCAGCAAGCAGCCCTAACCTGTGGGTAGCGGCTTCCCGGGCCCAGCCTCCGTCTCCAGCTGTGTGCTGCTTCTGTTGATGTTGACTTCTTGGAAGAAGAAAAAAACCAAAAAAACAAAAGCCTCTAAGAGCTTGCTCTGCTCTGTCGTGCTGTAATTTAGATTTTGAGAACTCCATGAGGAGTTTTTGAGGAGGCAGTTCAGCGTTTGCTGAAGTTAATTTTCATAAATCTCTGAGACTAATCCAATTACCGCAGCTCAGGGAGGGTGGGATAACCTTATAATCAGACACCAATGGAAGAGGGCACAGATTTTAGTTGGAGCGACTTGTTTGAAGAGCCCGCAGATCCATTGTTATCAGCACTTTGCTCCCCTCCAACGCTCGTCTCCTTTATTTTTCTGCAGAATGAGCCTAGGCTCAATAAATGGTGGCTTGCCTGTAATCTCTGTGCAAACTGGTCTGTCTCTCCCAGGAGCTGAGGATTATATCCTAATGATTAGTGCTCATCTGGATACTGTGTTTGGCTTCTCCTCTTTGGCTTGTGTAGAGACAATTGGGCCATATAGGGAGTTCAGTTTATCTCCTTTAACTATGGAGTTTTTGCCCTTGTTCCCTTTAACATACAGTGTCTAGTAAAAGTATTCTTACCCATTAAACTTTTCAACTTTTTGTCACTTTCCAAAAACAAACTCTAGTGTATTTTATTAGGATTTTATATGCTATGCTAACACAAAGTAGTTCATACTTGGTATGTGAAAGCAAAGTGATAGATGATTTCCAATTTTTTTGACTAAACATATCATAAAACTTTGATGTGCGACTTTGGAAAACCACCTTTCACTGTAATTACAGCATCAAGTCTTTTGGAGTTACCAGCTTTGCTCATCTAGTCTGAAATTCTCCTCCATTTTCTTTCCAAATAGCTGCAACTTAGTCAGTTTGGACTTAATACTTCCATAAAGATCCATTTTGAGGTCTTGTCACAGAGTCTCAATTGGATTAAGGTTTGGACTTTGACTAGGCCATCTTACCACATCTTTTGGGTTGTCCTGCTGAAAATGGTAAAATGGTAAATGTACTTGTTTAGCCTTGATCAAGTGTTGATTCCAAAGCGCATTACACCACAATCAGTCATTCACCCATTTATACACTGATGATGGTAAACTGCACTGTAGCCACAGCTGCCCTGGGCCAGACTGACAGACACAACGCTGCCATTAATTGGCGCCATTTGACCCTCTGACCTCTTGAACTTGAATCTCCTCCACAGTCTCAGGTGTTTTTCAACCTTTTATTAGGTTTTCTTCCAGGATTGCCTTGTATTTAGTTCAATCCATCTTCTCATCCATTATGACCAGTTCCTTTGCCTGTTCCTGCTGAAAATTACCAGCGCATGATGCTGCCACCACCATGTCTCACTGTGGGGATGATGTGGAGTGTTACTATAGTGCGTTTTGCATGTAGGCATAAATCTGACCAGAGCGCCGTCTTCCACATGTTTGCTGTGTCCTCTATATGGCTTGATGCAAACTTTAAATGTGTCTTCTTATGGCTTTCTTCTTGTCACTCTTCAATAAAGGCCTGATTTGTTGAGTGTACAATTAATAGTTGTGACGTTAACAGATTCTTGCACCTGGGCTCTGGAGAATTTGCTCCTCCAGAGCTACCTTGGACCTCTCGGCTGCTTCTCTTATTTAGGCTCTCCTTACTCAACCAAAGCACTGTAGTAATCTAGAAATTATTCTCGTTAACGTTCCGAACTCAGAAGAAAATCTTTTTTTAAAAAGATATACACTAAATAGAAGGCTAAGTTTAGCTTTGGTAAAGGTCAGGACTTGATAAAAGAAACATATTTTGTCTCATGAAAAATGGATTTGTCAGTTATTCATAGCATTAATTAGTCATTACTTAATGGAAAGAGTCTCAAATTGGCCCTATTCTGCTCTAAGCAACATCACATTACACCTTCAATTCAAATAAATGTTTAATTATTCTCTGAATAAATGTTAACACCTGTGTTTCTCAGAGTTGGCATAAACATTCTCAAAAAGGCCAAAGACTGATTTATTTTTCTTTAAAAACTGAAGAAGACGTGCGTAGCTTGCTGGTCCTTACCAGTATGAAATGTGTTAACACCATAACGACGGGTATTATAAATGTTCAAACTTGTGTCCTCCACTGATTCCGAAATGTTGTTTGCATCAAATGTCAAGCAGATGTTTCCAGCGCTACAGCTGAGGAGCGGCCTGGGGAATCGGTCTGGGGAGACGGGGTTGAAGGGGTTGGATGGGGGTGGAGGGACAGTCCAGGGTTGGGCCAGACATCTTCCAGATTCCCTGGAGATGCCGTCTCCCCTCTCACATCTGCTTCCCTTGGATGTTCGGGGAGATGATGCGAGACCATCTGGCCACAGATTAGATGGACAGTCTGGATGGACGTTTTCTTATCCTGACGTCACTCAGAGGCCTCTGCAATATGGCAAAGCTCTGTATCAGCACATATCGAACCCTCCAGGTTTCTCCTGCAAGCAAGGTCAGGGATGATAAACAGGAAGCGATCTGCAAGAGAGTCAGGAAAACTCAGCTTCCGCTGTCTGATAGAGTAATACGAGTTCATTATTTAAACAATGCAGCTGCCATTCTTGAGCCAGAATCCATGAAATTTTTGTCATATAATCTGACTCACTTTTTTATATCACTGACTGCAAGATATTTATAAAACAAATACTTATAAAACCGCTGAGTATAGTACTCTGCAAAATTATTCAACCACCTCTTATTGCTACGTGCTTTTCTTCCAAGGCGTAATATTTTCTTGTATTATTTCAGAAATTATTTCAGACTTTCTAAAACATTTTTAGACCTTTGCTGCTTTTGGACTAATATTTGATCCTAAATATGACAGCATAATTTGCACTTCAAGTGCAGGACAGATGCAAAAATTTTCAGCGGCCTAGATGCACTGATCAGTGCGGTGTGAAATTTGCCAATTTCCAATCTCTGGTTGTTGTTGTTTTTTTGTTTTTTTTTTAAAGCTTTGACCTGCCAACATGGATTTTTAGCTTATTCTTTATCTCTGAGAGATATAATATGAAAAGATATAAGAATAACATTCAAAAATGTATTTGAGCTTTTCTGCTGTGAGATCTTATTAATTATTTATCTTCGAAGTAGAAGTGCATGAGAGAGCTGTCACTGTAAAACGTAGCTTTACTGTTATTGTAAAAACACAGGTAAAATAATTTAATAAGTCACATTTCCAACTTTATTTCACAGCTTATGTTAGTGACTAGCATAACTAAAATGACAGTTTCCAAGTGTATTCGCTTGCGGGTGGGAGGGTCTGGATGGTAAGGGATGGCAGCCCACACAGCAGATGTCAGCCAGTTGCTGTGTGGAAGTGGTGGCATGTCTGTGGATTGCTGTGTGTGAGGGGCACACCCAAAGGGAGGGGCGGCCAGGGGGGACTGTGCTTCTCAGTGCTGTCATCCTCCACAACGTGGGCCAGATTAGATTGGAGCTGACAGCGGAGGATATTCAATTAGATTGTTCGTGTCACTCAGTGGCTTCGATCAGAATCCCTCCTGATGCCTTTGTGTTCGCCGTCGCAACGAGGCAGAAACACACAGCGCTCTGTCTTTTCGTGTCATCTCTGTTTATGTCGACCTCCGGCTCTGCTCTTCTTCATTATTTTTGTTACTTATACCACATTTTATATATCGATATTACAGGCGTATGTATATTCTTAATTTACATTGTTCATTTTTCAGATCCCATAACATTCATCTGACCTCCAGAAGAGATCATGTTTGAGAGGACAAATCCAAACAGGTCTTAGATCCTTACCCTCTTTTTCCCTCGTCTCTTCTCTTTGCAGGGAAACCAGCAGCACGTGCAGCAGTGACCCCGGTCTGTTCACCAATGATGAAGGAAGACAAGGTATCAAAAATGAATCTGCCTTAACATATAGTGTTTTGTGAAAAAATTGTGAGGGGTTGTCAGATGAACATGCCTGTGTCCCATTCGGAGGGAATGCTGAGGCTATATAAAGAGGTTTGGCTACAATGGGCTGGTTGCTGGGCACCCAGGCGACTCTAATAAGACGTTGTCATGTCGTGTTAATGAGCGCTGAAGCCTTTGCTAATCTCATTAGCCACGGTGGGGCCGAGTGGCCTCTGATTTAACAGTTGTCACTACACCTTGACTGTGAGAGGCATGGTTCCTGTGGACAGTTTGCTGAGTGACAGGCCTGAGATCAGCTCACTGTCTGGGGAAGAACCAGTGTTGTCTGGTGCTGCGCAGTCCACTGAGACGCTTCAGGCTTTTAAATTTGCCCACTCTCACTCTTGAAATGGTTTAAATAAGAACCGGTGTTTACCTACTTTCACTCTAACCAATACTGCATTTACCTTCCCTTATGTGCAGGTGATGATGAGCAGAGCGACTGGTTCTTCGAAGGCGACTGTGGAGTTGGCCTTCTGCCCAACTGGGACTCTGACAGCCCGCTCTCGCTTGAGAATAGGCAGTCCTCCTCCAACTTCCTCCAACCCGCACGGCGCTCTGTCAGAGGTGGTGGAGGCTTTTATGTTTCTCTACAGGGATATAACTAGCAGGGTTTCCTCTAGGATTTTTTTAAACTGTGGTGGTGGGCTGTCTGGGTTTTTTTTTTTTTTTTTTTTTGTATTTAAAAATGTTAAAAGTTGACAGAAAAAGTGTTACCATAGCTACAATCTGATGCTATGAGTTTAATCTTTGCGTTTGAGTATGGTTTGTTCACAAATACATTTCAGCAAATAACCAATTATCATGATTGCTTTTAAACTTGGCCAGTTAAACGTTGCCCCCTCTCCCGAATTTCACCAAATCTGTATTGAAATGTTTTTAGTGGTGATGATGTTCTTAACAGGAAGAGGGGCCCCTAAATTATATTCTGCTCAAGCCCCCATAAAATCTTGGACTAGCCATGGTCACATTTAAAAGTAGAATAAATAAAGGAGAAAATGCCTATAATGGACAATGATAAGTATTTGTCTGCTTAACTAAATATTCTTAAGGTATAAAATTGAAGTAGTCCTTGTTTTAAGTTTTCTTTGTTTAGGAATATCTGCAGCTTGGTGCACTATTATGATATCCTGGTTGTGATTGGTTGTCATTTGTCCAAGCAGTATTTGCACTGTTTGCAAGGAATACTCTGGATTAAAAAGACCTGTCTGTGATTGACTGCTGGTGTGGCTCATTTACATATATGTTATCAAGTTTCAGCGCAGACACAGAGCCAAGCCCCACCAGAGCACGTATTGAGCGATGTGTGAGATGTAAACACCCACGCCACACACAATTCTTTATTGACAAAGATATATCAGTCTCACTGCATGCCCACCTCTAAAAGCGCAACTATCTGTTATATTTGCGGTTTGCATTGAACTTGCGCAAGCAGAGCAAGCGCTGTGGCTTTTACGCCTACCTTGGAGCAGGATTCTCCAAAGAAAAATGAGCCCTCACAGAAGCTTCACATAAATGCAGATACAGGTGAACCTGCTCTGCAAGAGCACCTTCCGAGTCGTCCACTTTGAGTGAAAGTTGGTCCACGCGATCTACGCCGAGGTAAACTTCAAAGATGCAGCTGTAACGCAGAGGCGCGGAAGGTGTGATTGGTGCACACCCCCGGCTTCGCGCCCAGGTCAGTGCATCAGGAAGGTCCGGTCTGTTTCAGGAACGGCTCCGCTCCGCTGCTGTATACACTGAGGGAATCCCTGCAATATATCTCATATGTTTTGCATTGTTTTAAAATAAAAAACAACTTCATTCTGAAGGTGTAGCGGCCTCATCTTTGTCACGATCAATTACATGTAGAGGAACCCCTCACTGGGGATTCTCTAGTGTTCAGACTCCATCTGGGTGAGTCTCAGGGTTGCTAAACAATTTGGAAAACTCTCAGACTGAAGTATTTTCCAGGTCTGGATTAATATAGAAAAGGAAAACAGTGTAGGGACATCCATCCATCTAGCCATCTATCTAGCCATCCATCCGTGCTTTTGGCTCCTGTATCACTCATCATTGCCAGAAATGTAAACAGTTTCTTTTCTTTTATGCTAGAGTACAATAAGCAAAAGGTATCCATTGGTTTCAATCAGCCGGGAGGACCAGGAGATAAGGTTTGTGTTTTTTATTTGTTGCAGGGTATCATTCACGTCCCAAACGACTGCCTTGCTCTGCTGCCTGCTGCATCAGGCGGGACAGGAGGCGTCTCCCTAGAAAGGTAAAAGAAACACGTCTTACTTATTGTTAAAAAAGCTCAAAACTGTTGTACCAGCTTTGTTTTTTTTTCCTGTTGCATCTTTTGTTGAACAGAGCAACAACATGCCAGTGTTTGTGGAAAGACTGAGACATTTCTCCGCAGATCAGTGCCAGAGAAAGTAAGACCCACAAAGAGATCCTACTGAAACTGTATGGTTGCCATGTGAATCTTACCATTCATTGTTTAATTGTATCCTTTCAGATTTTGGCTGCCTTCTGTTGGGAATCAAGACAGAAACCAGGCATGTTGTGATATCAAATCATTTTTACACAATTTTGCTTTAATTCTAATAGTGAATCCTTCAATGGTAAAACTAATGCTTGAAATTTCCAGTTGAACCCTTTGTGCCCATTACCGATGTGTACCAGTGACATGATGTCAGAGGGCTCCTATCTCAGATGTTCCTCCTCAGCTATCAGAAGCAGGTAGGTAATGACGCAAGCTAAACAAATCAGCGCTGTCACATTTACTATTGTCTGCAGGCTAAAAAATTATATATATATATATATATATATATATATATATATATATATATATATATATATATATATATATATATATATATAGATAGATAGATAGATAGATAGATAGATAAATATATGTCACAAACGTTGATATATTTTATTGGGTTTTTATGTGACTGACAAAGTCATGCATTTTTCTAAAATAGAAGTGAAAGGATAATAAATAGTTTTCTTTTCAGAATCGGTTGTATGCACCACCGTTAGTTGTTCTGGCCACAAGTCTGCCATTTATGGTAGACGGTGCAGAAGAGAACTATTGTTGAAAGGAAGGCCACAAGTAGTCTGGTTTGCTGTTTGACGATGGCTATGTAAGGGATGCAGCAAACGTGTGGAAGAAGATATTTTATTTACAACTATACACTGCCTGATGTTGGTCTGTTACATAAAGACCCAGTACAATACATGGATGTTTTTGGTTGTGATGTGACAAGATGTGAAAAAGACAAAAACATGTGAATACATTTTTAAGGTACTGTAATTACATGGTATTTTACTTTTATATATTTAGCTAGGCATGTCCAAATATATGGGGTTTTTTTTTTCCTGCATGATGCTAATGTTTAGACCAACTAAAACATGTCCATTAATGAAAATCTTGTTCCAAAGTCGGAGCTAAACTAAGAAAAGTAAGTCACTGAAGTACCTCTCAGATTCAGCTCAACTTACTAGTTTTCAAGGTCAGGTACTACAAATAAAGAAATGCTTTGTTGACTTAATGTTGATTTAAATTCTACCATTTCTGGGTCGGCAAAGAGGTGTTAGAGAAATCCAAAAGATGTTTGTCAAAGCATCTCGTCGCTCCCAGTCTTCCCAGGAACAGTTGGATCTGCATGGGGAGCTGTTGAGGAACTGAGCAGCCTTCTTGGCCTGGAGACTGTGGGACTTCTTATTGTGTTGTTTCCACTCTGCCTATTTATGGTGCATTCCTAATTTTTATTTCACACACACACATATTCACACGCCTTTCCCTCCCCAATCTCTTGGGTTATTTCACAGAGCGCTCTGGCTCTTCTTGATGAGGGGCAAAAACACGACTGCTATGAAAAGCCCCCGACTTCTTAGGGCTTTCTTTTCTAAACTGGCCCTTTCTTCTCCACCTGAAAGGTTCCTTCAGATTCCAGTTTAAGGCATTGTGAATACTAATTTCTCCTATTAAAAAGCCCTCATATCCCTGCCATGCTCTCATTTGAATGACAGACTCAGGGGAGATCTCTTAATTCCTTTATAGTGGGATTCAAGACCCTTCACTTCAAAAAGTATAAATCATACTCCCAAATGAATGAGGGAGAGAGAGGGGGGGATTGACGAGAATGGCTTCTGATGTATTTCGTTGGACGGCACAAGCTGGATCCGTCTCCCCAAGGTGTTCAAATCCACTCTCCAGTGATACGGCTGCCTTGTGCTTACGACCCGACTCCTGGGTCAGTCAAGTTCATCCCAAACAATTACACGCAAACAGAAAATATCTGCTAGTGGTCATGTCTACCAAACAAACTTAAATCTAAAATCTAAACTACTTTATTGGTATCGTATGTGATAGCTCAACTCAAAGTAGTGAGTTGGGCACATGTCATTTGAAATATTTTGAATTTCAACCGGGCCAGTCAGCGAATAGAAGGCGAAGTTGTGAACGATGACGTCGATTTTCTGCGCTGTTTAAGAATCGCAGTCAGCCTGTAGTTTTAGCAATGGCAGCGGAGGAAGTAAACGAAGCCGTTCAGTCCGTGTTGGCCTCGCTTTCAGATATTAAATTAACATCAGCAACTATCTCGTTCAGCTTGGCACTTCTCTTTTCGCAGTGGGAGATTGTTGTTTACAGCGCAGGCAATTTCCGGTAAGCTTCTTAACGTCGAACAGGCGCATTACATACGTCACGGCCAAACGTTAGCGATCTGGTAAGATTTAAAACCTCAAAAGAGTTCACGCCTCCAGGAAGCAGTCATTTCTCAATAGCCGAGAGTCTAGACCCGCTGTACGAAGCAAAGCGTAGAACAAGGGGCTGTTTTTTTTTTTTTAATTATTATTATTATTTTTTTTTATTAGGCTAGTTCAGGGATACGTTTGTGGAGAACTATGAAGCAGGGTCAGGCACAGCAAGGATAGCATTCATCAGATGCTAGCTCTTGAGCTCAACAGTTCTGGTGCGACAATCTCCTGTATTAGTTGTTCACTACACATTTCAGATTTTCATGGAAGAGTGGCTGGAAGAAAGCCTCAAGAAGTTTTCACAAGTAATTTAGTAGAGGGGGCAAATATATGGAAAACGCAGCTTAAGTAAGAGGAGACAATTTCACTTTTCAGCCTAGGTGGAGAACACTAACCTAATCTCCTACATGATACATGGAAGTGACAGCATCATGCTGTGGGCAAACATTTCTTCAGTGAACAACAAATCTAGTTACAGTTGGTGGGAAGATAGATGGAGCTACATACATGGCAAATGTGGAATTGAACCTTTTATATGCTGTAAAAGACTTGAGACTGGGGCAGTGGCGATTCTTGATATGAGCTATATGGGCAATTGCCCAGGGCAGCATTAGAAAGGGGAGAGGGACCCAAAAACTATACAATAAAATATATCTTATGTTAGTTTTGCCCTGAGCAAGTTTGCTACCACTTAGTATATGCATGTGCAGTGGAGTAAGTTTCCCTTGCTTGTTGCTGAGTCCTGAGAAACTAGGTTACTCGTAAAAAAATTCTCATAAATTCTTGCATTTTAATGAGTTGGGGGGCAGCAGAAGGAGGGACTTGCCCAAAGCACCATTCCTACAACAACCACCACTGAACTGGGAAGAGGTTCACCCTCTAGTGACCCAAAGACACTAAATATGATATGCAATCAGAGCTACAATAGTTTGGTTTTGATCTAAGCATATTCATGTGTCAAAATCCAGATCTCTATCCAATTACGAATCCATGTCATAACTTGATAATTGATGTTCACATCTAAACTGACTTTACTTAACATATTTTGTTAGGAAGAATCTACAAAGGTTTCTGTTTCTAGATGAGCAAAGCCAAACACTACAAAAGACTTGTAGCTGTAATTTCTTTGAAAGATGGTTCTACAAAGGACCGACACAAGGAGGATGAATAAAATTGCACTACACAGTGATTTTTATTTGCAAAACATTTTGCGAACAAAATCTGCTTTCCCTTCTACCAAACAATTATATACTTCTGTGTTGGTCTATTGAATAAAATCCTAATAAAATACATTTTGTTTGTTTGTAGTTTGTAGGTATTAATGCATTTCTTCTGTATCCCCCTTTGTGAGATCAGTTTTGAACACCCAGTTCCTATTCAGGTAATCTGTTTATGTCCTTAAAGTTTATGTTGTTTGATGTGGGGAACTGTGGAGGTATCAGGAATTGGTATTAACTTTCTATTGACAGTTTTTGGTGTTTGGTGACACAGGACTTAAGAAAAAAAATCTGATCAGGCAGCTTGTCTTTACAGACTTTGGAATCATTTTCACCAAAAAGCTAATAGCCTAAACAAGTCCATTGTCAAACATTTCTGGTGGTTCATGCAGAACCAGTGTTCTAAACGTTTCCACCACATTCACTTTTCCATCAGACGATTGGCTGTTTACACTGGACACACTGTTGTTAAGCAGTATGTTACTAACACTGTTAAAGCTGAACCACTTGGTGCTAAATATGAAGTGCTAAGCAGAACAGGGAAGAGTAACTATTTGAAGGATAATATCACTTTTGTATCAAAAGGTTCTTGTGATCTGGTTCATGCTCAACACATACCAACTTGCAGTATATGTTTCATAAAAGGAGCAAAGCTGCCAAAGGAGCATGGAGTACTACGGTCTTAAATGTACTCTAGGTAACCCTTGACTTTCATGTAAATAGCTGTCTAATGCAAAAGACACAGCAACATAAAGGTTCTCGGGGGGTTCTGGATTGTGCAACTAACCTTGTTCTGCTCCTATTAGCTTGATTCTTGAGTAAAAAAATCTATATATTTGCCCAAACTCTGACGACCCTGAGTACTGTCTATATTAGGTAAGATACTGACCGCTTATAAGAACTCCATAAGACCTCAGGAAGTTTTGTTTCTCATGGTGGTTTGAACAACAACCCATTAACCACCAAGGCTCAACCCTGCAGTGACCTGGAAACCGCTGGATCACCAGTGTCATTTTCCAGAGCGAGTCAAGTTTCAGATCATTCTGGACAATGTGCCTCCTGGTGGTGGCAGCATCATGCTGTGGGGCTGTTTGCTGCCAGTAGAGCTGTTGCATTGCACAAAGTGCAGGCAACAATAAAGGAGGTGGACTACTTCTGTTTTCAGTTGCAGTATTAAAGTTTTAAGTTATTTTCTCATCCCTGGATCTTTGTCTAAACAGACGCAGTGCTTTGTGGGATTACGCTGCAACGCCCAGGGTCAGTGGCCACTTTAAAATGCATAACTGCCTCCCACCCGAGCTGCACAGGACCAGCATCTTTTATCTATTGACTTATTTATTCCTAAATGACACTTGCGCTACGAGATAAATCATAGTCTTACACCTCCCTTCCCAGTTTTCATTTTAATTGTGAGATCACAGTGTCAGCAGTTAGTATATTGGTGCGAGTGGCCTATTGATTATTGATTTGCCGTTATTGATTATACTCCCTGGAGAGCCTAATCCTTTCTGATTCATTTGAATTCCTCTATTAATCTTGGGATCCCGCTCACACCTGAAGCAGCATGTACACTAATGAAAATAGATGGTCGTTTTTCGAACTGCGACTTCTCCCTCTGCTTTTGATTCATCATTTCTAATTGATATATTTGCTTTTGGATGTGTGCGCTAAAATTACAACTGACCCCATGTCAGTGCTGTTTTACTCCGCACCCTGAGGGACTTCATTTTTTTTTAAAAGTGTCTCATATGACCTGAAAAAATCCATCTTGGACACGTTTTCCTCGGTGTCCTTGTTGTTGGCCCCCTTTCTTGCCGCACAGAGCTTCAAAGTCAATCTTTGGTCTTGCATCACAGTTTTTGTAAATTTAGACAGAAACATCTGTCGAGCTTTGAAAAACTGATGAAGTAACAGATGTTAAATAATATTAACACTGCAGTGCTTTTTTTTTTTTTTTTTTTTTTTTTTTTTACAACTGCTGACAGTTGCAGCTTGCAGTTTCTGCTGGAATAATTGGTAGTATTTTCCCCTGCTTAATGAGCCAGCTGATAGTATTCTCATGTTTGATTAGGATTGTGCTGAGTGCCTCAGTGGGCTCCGGATGGCCCCAAAGAGGCTCCGTCTCCCAGCACCCTGCAGCAGGAAAGGGTGCTTTCCTCCCTCCAGGCTGCAGGTCTACTGCATGTCGCTGCCTCGATGCAGTGAGGCAAGAGATAGAGGGATGGCCCTCCATACATTAAGGCCAAATGCATCACGGTATTACTTTTAATGCCGCGGGCGTGCCTTGTGAAATAATGCGACGTTTAAATGTGGATCGATTTTGGAATTAAAAAGTTAGTTTGCAAAGATTTACTGTGGGGAGTTCAATGTCTGAGCTCTTTATCAGGGGCGCAAATGGCTGGTTATGTGCTGTCCGACCGAGGTACGATTGAGGGATCGATAGGCGCGTGATTTACTAACTGGAGTACAGGTAATCAATAAGTATAAAAGTAAATGAAATATGCATTACTGGGATTTTATTAGAGAAAGGTAGCAGGGAGAGAATAACGGTCAGGCCATTTATTTTTATATCTATTGATTATACAACATAGGGACTTCGCTCAAAGCATGCCCTGAACAGCTCTCAACACCCAGCGCCTGCACACCCGTCATGTGATTTATGGGTGTTGAGGTCATGGAACAGGCTGCCAGTTAAAACACTGGCCTGATAGGACCTCGCTGTACCATGTGTCTGGAAGCGATGTGAAGCTTTATGCAGCCTGGTGTCCGAGGGGGATGTCCTAGTTAACGTAGAGGTTTCCTCTGTGTGCTCTTCTGCTGTTTTAAGATATTGTCTTGAAGATTTATTTAAATATTCAGCACATGTCACACTTTCTTTATATTTGTTTAATTTAGCCTATGAAAAATACTAATGATATCACATGAATATAATTATCGTGTGTGTGTGTGTGTGTGTGTGTGTATATATATATGTATATATATATATATATATATATATATATATATATATATACAATTTTGAATTTTTTCAAGGGTTTCTCTAATCCACGCAGATTCAAAATTCTACATACAAATATTTACACACCTACTAATTTTTGGTCGAGCAAGTTGCACCACCATCACATACTTTTTGCAGACCTAGCTTCTGGTATGTTTAGGCAGAATTTGTAGCATTTGTGATGGCAGCATCATGCTGTGGGGCTGTTTTCATTCACGTAAAATCAGCAGCGAGACAGCTAAAGCTTGGACACAGTCTGTTGTTGCAGTTGGAAAGTGATCTAAACACACAGTAAAACTAGCTTTAGAATGCATGAAGCTGGCTGTCATGAAACTTTAGAAAGGACTTCCCAAAGCTCTGGCCTCAACCATAATAAAAATGTTTGGACTATGCTTCAAAGCCTAGTCTGTGCCAGAAAGCTAACCAGTTTAACTTAACTCTACTGATTCTCATTAAAAGGAGAGATTGTATGCCAGAAGCTTCTTGGAGGCATTTAAAAAGAATGTGATTGGTGGTGTAACTTTCTAAGAGACATTATAACTAAGTATTTGTTGGAATGTATGATTTTATTTAACCCTGTATGTAAAATATCAGCCACAATAAATTCAGACCTTGCCACCAGATCTTGTTTAACAACAATTAAGTTGAAAGCTGTACCATCATTCCACCCTGGCAAAAAAAGAAACCTTTTAAAAATCAATAAACTCTAAAATAGTATGACTTTAATACACATGATAATAGTTAGTCCTGATTATAACTGTATCACCTGAAAACTTGACATAAAATAGATGATCAACTGAGGGATGATGACTCTCAGGTCTTTTTTTTCCTTTTCTTAAAGTTATGACTTTCAGATACTATTAATCAAGACCTCTTCAAAAGATTACAAGAAAGTCTGGCTTCACAGAAAGAGTAAAAAAAAAAAAAAAAAAAAACTGATTGGCTGTTAAAACTTTTACAAAATGCTATATGAAATTAAGGAAAGTAAAAGACAGCATAATTGCACATTTCATCTTAAATATTCATGTCCCTTCACTCTTGAACACACATTATAAGTCTCTCCTACCTCCAGATGAAGGAGCAGCCCTTCACCTTAAATTCCCATCCCCACGATTCAGAGCGATTGAGATCAGTGAGGAAGCTTTTCTGTTTGCAGTGCTTCTCACATGACACAAACAGCCCAGAGCAGGGCCATGTGTTTAACACAAACATTTTCTCTGAATCAGCATCTTTACTCATTTAACATTTTCAGCTGTGAGAACAAAATTCAGTAATGAAGAAAAATGTATATGTAACAACATGCATGGCTGAGTGCAAACTAAATGTGTTTGCAAATGTGCAGTGTTGGCTTTTATTGACTTTTGTAAAATTATTTCATGATTTGGGTGATGTTTTCATCTCTGTCTTTGGCCCTCCAGGCAGATTAATTTCATTCCAGGACTGTTGTGCTCAGCCGACGTACGGAGGAAGAAAGAAACAGAAGCTGTGTTCATCACAACATCAGGTAACACCCTTCACACGTTAACACATCTGCACTAATTTGGAAACCACATCTTAAAGATGTTAAAGAAGGCGTTGGCTATTGTAGTTTAGCAACTTTGGTTAGGTATTGTTTTTAATGCTGGTATTGCAATGTCACACTGAGGTGAAATATGGAAAACCCTTCAAGATTTCCATTAAATTGACTTCTTGGGATAACGATTTGCTTACATACAAGTTACAGGTAAAAGGCTTTTTCTGATCTTAGGCTCCCTTTGCAATAAATAAACTTAGTTTCCAATTAAAATTTTATCCGGCCATCTGTCCATCCGTCCATTTAAGCAAGCAAGCTCTAAATTCATGGTAAAGTTTTAATTTTATACTTTAAAAATAAACTGAAAAGTAATAAGAAATTGGAGTATGAAAAAGTCTGGAGTATTTACATAAAAAAAAATTGTATTGAAACTGTGTTTTTGCTTTAATTATTGTTCTATATTATTAAAAACAAAGGGAGTGTTTGAATTGATGAAGTAATGCATGCAAAACTAAACCCAGTGTGCCAAAAGCCCAGTCTATTACCAGCTCCACAAGTCTCCAGTTTGAAATGTTCCTTTTTATTCTTCAGATTTCTCTGTATGGTCATTGTCAAGACACAGCAGAGGCACCAAGTCAAACCAGAATGTTCTTTTTGGAAGATGAAAGCAAACATTTTTATGAAACAATCTACTTGAGTGGTATTATAGCCCTGTATCAATAAAAAACGAGAGAGCGGTAAGGGGAAATATGAAACGGACATTTGTGACAGCACAATAGGATTTTACAAGCTACTGAAAAATGTCAGATTTGCTTCTTTTTTTTTTTTTTTTTACAGCAGAAACTATCCTCTCCTGTCTGTGTTTTTAATCTCAGTCTAAAGCATGTTATAGCCACACTGCTCTAACTTCTTAACCAAACTTACCACATATGTGTTGTACAGCACAGGAATAGAGGACTCAAATGCAAGACCCAACACAGTGGCCAGAAATGACTAATTCATTATTACAGTCCACTGTCAGCATGCAAAAATCCAGTCCAAGCAAATGCATCCATAACAGAGGCAAGTCCGTCTACTAGCTGGCTAAAAATCACTGGGAGACAAAGTTAAGATAAAGGCTGGAACACTTGACACAAGGGGCAAAGACAAACTGGCAAGACGAAGCGACAAACAAACAAAGGAAGACACTGGGGAACAGGTGGACAACATGAGGGTGTGGCAGAGGCTGGTTACAGGCAGGAATGTCAGGAAGTGAAGTTGTCTGAAATGAGACGTAATATAAAACAGGTATTTCGAAAAGAGAACAAGACCCGATACACAACACGTCGTGCGTGACGGTATGTGTGTCTTCCTTAGAGATTCTGAAGGAAATTAGTTGTGCTGGATTTTATTTAGGGGTGTCAAAATGAAGAGCCCTGTGAAACAATTTGTTTAGGAAAGCATTTTGTAAACCGTATATTTTCCTTCCACTTCACAATTAAATATTACGTTGTGTTCTGTCACATAAAATCATCAAGGAATTGAATTTTATGGTTCTAATATGGCAAAATGTGAAAAAGTGAAAACGTTTTATGACCTACAATCAAGTGTTGAGTATTTGGTAAGAGAAGATGAACACAGAGAAGTGATAATTGGCGTTACACAGAGTTAACTCTATCTCAGAAGACACCAAGCTGTCTGTGCTGTGTGTGTTTCGAGCAGTGGAGCTGCCTTTTTTCATTAGCCTGATGGCTCTGAACCTTGTGTCTTCACCGGATTGAAATCTGAATTGGTTTGACCACTGTTTCCTCTCCGTTCACCACTCCTGCAGCTGCAGTTTGTCATTTAAATAACAAATGCTGGTGGTTCCCTGATTTACTGAGGGGTGCGGGCCCCTGATGTATATTAATATTGCTGCACAGGGTTCTGTACCGGGGTCCATCATTCATTTGGATAAAAGAGGTGGAATTTAAAAACAGCCAATGCTTTACTTGGATACAGATTGGATCCATTTATTGCACTGACTGATGGAATAGCAGGTAATTCTGTCCTTCACCTTCCCAGTGCTGAATCTCTTCCCATAAAAGTAAAAAAACAGATTCACCTCCGGCCCCTGAGGACCTCTTGTATTCAACATGCAGAAGCAGGGCATCCCTCAGTCTGTTGACAGGTAACCTGTAGTCTTCTGTAAACAGTCTGAGAGTGAAATCATTTTGAAAATGTCTGTTTCATAGAATTCATCATAGTTCTTGTAATTTGTGCAGAAATTGTGAATATAAATTTGCTAGAATTTAATATTAAAGTCTATCTATGTGTAAAGGGATGATGAGGAAGGAGAGTCACTGAGCGGCTCATCCTCTTAGGCCCCGCTCGGACTGCTTTATTGTTTCTTGAGTCTAGTGCCCCCTGCCCACTATGATTTATCATGCATCCCATGTCGTCCAATGTCAGTTTCTGCAGCTGCAACTGCTCTGTATAAATCTTTACTTTGGCAGCCCCCTGCACCATGTCTCTGCTCGGTAATCACAGGACCTCCAGGAGATGCACACTTACTCTGACAAGCTTTCACACTCTCCGTGCAGGAATTTTGGTTTGCTGCCACTCTGACATAAATGTGCACAGAGGCAAATCAGATTCTGTGATTTACTGAGTGAAGTCGTTTCCCGGTAGACATCCTGTTTGCATGGAAAGATTGTTGTCTGCATTCAGTAGAAAGAGCAGCGTATTACTCTTAGTGAACACGACAGCTGAGTCTTTGGATTAGCCAGAGGAAGTGGATTGTTGTATATGTTAGTGGCTGGATCTGAAACTCTGTAATCAGGAGTGAAAATGGTCTGTGGCTGAAGGTATCCTCTGGGACTCTACGGGAAATTACTCAGGCGGTACCCAGCTGTTGCTTTGTCTTCTTTCTTTACCCTTTTAGCACCTTCACGGGCGCTGCTAAACCTGGTCGTGAAGAAAAAAAACAACAAAAAACAAGAACTTATCAGGCCAGGTATCTGTTTGGATTAGATGACCACTCCATTTCTCAGCTTTAAATTGGAGAGTTTCTACTTTTCTTCCTGCCAATCCAGAAATTCAACTCAGTCCAACAAGTTTTTGAACAAAAGATATTTTAGTTCTTCTTCTTTCTCCCGCTTTAACAGTTTAATAAGCTGTATGACCATGAATATAACCTTTCCTTTTTGTTTTCAGGCTTGTTGCTCACAATGGTTCTGTTCATTTCCCTGTCTGAAATTTATATATATATATATATATATATATATATATATATATATATATATATATATATATATATATATATATATATATATATATATAAAGAGCGCAACAGGCAGTCGAGAACAAAGCAGAAGGTTGCAGAAGAGTGACGATGTTAAATTTTAATTCATAAAGTAAGGACTTAGACTGGGAATTTATCTAGTAAGGAGGAGAAAGGTAGGAGAACTCTTTCCTGGTGTAGTTTGGAGATCTAACAAACCGGCCCCTTATGGAGAGGTTCTAAAGCACAATTCTGCCAATAAATTCCCAGGGGAGAAAAACCTCTTCCTACAAAACCTGCTATTTGAAACACTGAAATTTGTCACTCCATACATCTGCTCTAGTTCTGATCAGCCTTGCTACTTGAAACCTCCACATTTGCTTGATGATATTTGCTTAATGAGCCTAATGATTTTGATGCATTGATATTTGCTCGATAAGTTTGATCATTTTCATGTGTATTTGCTTGATGATTTTGATGATTTGCTGCATACTTGATTGATGTTTTTATGATGTGAAGCACTTTGAACTGCCTTGCTGTTGAAATGTGGTATAGAAATGAACTTGACTTTCAGTACTTCCATTTCACTATAGCGTACTTGTGTTAGGGAGCCAGTGACTGTGCAACTCTCACTTGTCTCCTAATAATCTGTCCATTTTTGACATGTTTCTGAGAGTTGAACCATACTACCATAAAGTAGCTGTGGAAACGTTATTGCAAGCGCGTTGTTAGTCATGACACTCAAACACAAGTCTCTGCGGTTACTTTTCTCACAACAAGGTGAACTTTTGGCCCTATAAAGTCACTCCAAGCTGTCTATGTCCTGGTTTACTATGTCCGTCAAGTGTTAACGGCTTTTTTTTGGCTCAGATACGGAAAAAGAAAACGATGCTGCTGCAGCTATTTAACGCTGAAAGAAAGCGTTTTCTTACCTGGTAAACTTTACCCTTATAGACCACACCCACGGTTGCCTCATGGTCTGGCTGTTGACTCTCTGTTCGAGATATATGTTGTAGCCATAGCATAAGAGGCGTTCTGTCCTCATCCCTCAGCTGTGTGTCTCTTACATTAAGTCTAATGTTCCTGTTGTTTCATAATCATGGAGCACAAAGCATTTCCAGTGGGCAGACCTCCTACCTGTGTTTACTTCCTCAGATCCCCTCCATATTTTGTGCATAGGTGATGTTTGTAGCAAAAGAGCTCATACATTTTTTTCCTTTGCTTCACCAATAAGTGGCCAAACATCTCGGGCAGAAACAAATCCTGAGGTGGCCTGAGGATTTGTAGGAACAGATTTTCAACAACCTCAGAGAGGAAATTTCCCTTCAACACCGCTGATACATTCTTTCAAAGAAATTACAAGCTGATGAACTTCTACTTTTCCAGCTCATATGTCTGTTGAAGATTTAGTGAGTTGTAGATTATTCTATCTATAAATACTTCAAGTACTGGAACGTCCTTAGAATGAACAAAAACTCATCTTGGGAGTGAAGTATTTAAGACCAAGGTGACTGTTAGCTTTTGTAATGTCATAAAAACAACTTGTGAAGGTTTCTTGATATTGAAATGATAAAATTATTAAACTGACTGTAAATACTGGGTGTGGATATGTGCATGCATGTGGGTGTGCTCCATTCTGATGCAAAAATATGGTGGCAGGTGGGGCTTGTTGTAGATTTGAGCAGGTGCCCTCAAGATAAAAGGTTGGCGATGCCTGGCATTGCTCATGTATATAAGATTACTCAATTAATCATGGAACCTTTCGGTGTACGACCTTATTGCTGAGATATAATAGCTCCTGCCCAACTCACATACATTTGGTGCATTCCTGTTAAAAAGATGATTTTAGTCAGTCCATCATTCGCCTAGTTCCAGGCTTCAAGATGCTGCAGTTATGGACGAAGCATCATCAACTTTATATGGTCGTGACTTCCTGTTTCAATGGGCTTGACTTAAATTTCTCTTTTTGTGTCAGAGAAGCATGTTTTCAAATTAAAACCAATGAAGAGGCTTATTTTATGTTTCATAGTTCCAACATCTTAGTGTTTTTTGATTCATAATCTGATGAATGTATGCACTTACATAGATGGTGATAATTTCAGGAAGAAATTATGCTTAAGTCATGGTTTCAGACTGTTTGCTATGTTGGTACATTGTGGGTGCCCAGGTGTAGGCCAGCCCTCAGCCAGGGCGAGGCCACCTCTTCCCCCCCCTCTACCTTCATGCGTCTCCTTGCCCGAGCGAGACGGCAGCGTGACAGATCACCTGCGCTGGAGGCCCGCTGCGTTCCTGCCCGGCGGTCCGGCCCCCTCTCATTAATGCCCAGGCTGGTGCGAGGGCTGCGTGGCAGCACAAGACAAATAACGCTACCACTCAGCCATCACTTGTGCTGACAGAAATGCAGCCCACCGCACTATTTTGCCCTCTCAAGCTCCACTCCACAACCTGCTCTTGTCCTTCAACCCCCACCCCCATTTATTCGGTCTCTACCTGTACCTCTCTGTGCTGCTCCACCAAACTTTTTAGGTCCTGGGGGGCTAGTGGGGGGAGCTTTTGATGTTGCTGCAGGGTGAGCTTAACACAGAAATCCATGCGGGTTGATGTACAGGCTCCACTTACCCGCTGCCTTTGCATACACACAGATTTCTGTTTGTCTTTATGGAGACATATTTGTTTTTAGCAGCCCATTCTGCCAGGTGCTTCTTGACTTGTGTGCAAACCGTCTTGCCAGGAGGTCTGATGTGAACGTCTTATTTTTGTAAAAAGAGCCGTGTGTGTTCGTGAGAGGGAGCAGCAGAGAAAGAGAGGGAGAGAGAAACACAAAAGGCTAATCATTAAAGAGCCATTCAACCCTGTTCATTTAAGTGTGGGAATCAGCAGGCCCATTACTGTCAATGTGTAATTAGCTGATTAATAAACAGGGGGAGCAGCAGTGCTCCAGGAAGGCCTGTAATGATTGTTTTTAGAGAGCATCTCATAAGAGCTTATTAAGACGGTGAGGTGGTTCCATTCAACTTCCCATTATCACCCACAGTAAATGTATGTACTGTAATTCTCCCTCTGACAGAGGATCGTTGCGTTCTAATTTCTTTACTGACCTTGGTATAAAACTACTTGATTGCAGGTGTTACTATTACTTCACTAAAGGAACATATTACTCAGTTTTCATTTAAAGTTATCATTTAAACACATAAATTCCCCGCTAAATATTATTATAAAAAGTACTTTGCCTTTTTTTTTTTTTTTTTTATAAACCTTCATGTTTTCCAGACTTGATTCAGCTGCAACCTTCAATGTATTTTATTAGGATTTTATGGAATAGACCCACACAAAATAGCACATTGTCATGAAATGGATGAAAAACATTGTTTCTCAAGTAGGATGTGCCTTTTTCCATTAACCCCGTTTGGTCTGACACCCCTAAATAAAATCTACTCCAGCAATTTTTAAGTCTTTCCCCAGATTCTCAATTCGATTCAGGTCTGAACTTTGACTGGACCATTCTAACACATGAATATTTAATCTAAACCACTCCATTGTAGCTCTGGCTGTATGTTTTGGGTCGTTGTCTTGCAAGAAGGCGAATGTCTGCCCCAACCTTAATTCTTTACCATCCTGTAGCTGCTTTTCCTCCCAGTTCCAATCAACTGTGACAAGCTTCCCTGTTTCTGCTGCAGACATGCATCCCCACAGCATGATGCTTTCATAGTGCATTGGTTGTTGGAGAAAAGGTTTATTAAGTTTGACTGGAAGTTCAAAACATCCCAATAAAATTCTTTGAAGTCTTCTCATGTAATGTTACATAAAAAGCTGTGTTTGTAAAATGCTGTACAAAACTCTTGATTAATCCCTCACTTTTCCATTGAAGGTGTTAGTAATTTTTTCAGTTATTTGAGCAATATTTCTTCAGTGCTTCTTTTTTTTAAAGTTTTCTGTTGACTTTTGTTGGCATTTTTTATTTTCAGTCCTGTATTCTTTTTTTCATAAGTCTAAACTGTTAATATTTAGGCTAAAATCGCCAATAAAATATTATGTGTACACAAACAACGGAAAACTCAGCAAAGAACTGCATTAAGGTATGATCTTGATGCAGTTTGCTACTTGGAGCCTCTCACAAGCTGCAATTTCATTGCAAAGGTGAGCAAATCTTTGTCGATTTTTTGCAAATGTTGGAAATACACAATTTCGCAATTGTGGTGTTTCCATTAAATAAGAAATTAAATTAAAATCACACGTGAATAAGCTTGTTCACGCTATAAGTCATTAAAAACATGCCGCGCCATGATCCTCCATCTACTTCCTGTTGTCATCTTCTTCATGGTTTGCTACCACTGGCAACATCCGGTTGTTGATCATGTCACTCATCCCAGCACCAAAACTTTTTGTCAAAAAAGGTGAATTTTTTCGAAAATGGTGTGTTTCCATTAAACAAATTTAATTTTGTAATTTCAATTACTACAAAGATACAGTTTCCACCATTTACTTTTGAAGAAGAAGCTTATTTACCAAGACGCTTCCAGTGGTATTGATGCTGATTATGATATTTCAGTGGCGACTGCAATTCAAGATATTGTGGAGGTCCATCACGCTTATCCTTGCAGGGTCGCGAGCGGGGCTGGTGGGGCTGGTGCCTGTCTCCAGCGGTCATCAGGCGGGGTACACGCTGGACAGGTCGCCAGTCACAGAGATGGACAGGACAAACAACCATGCACGCACACACTCACCTATGGAGAATTTGGAAAGCAGCCCCATGTTGTGGAGGTCTATTTTAAAAATAATTTCAGTCTAATGTCATGTACTAAACAACAAAGCACAAATTTAAACACATCAGTATTTGTTAATAGAAAGTGGAAAAGCATGTAAAAAAAATTACGCTAAAACCCCAGATACATGTAAATTGTATAAAAGCCCTTTGATTTAAAGGGGGTTTATTGTCTTTCTACCGTTACTGTATTGTCTCATCCTGACTCTGACCTTCACATTGGAGTTTTGTTGGTATGTGGTACACCTCGCTCATGCTAATGCACTCAAACTAATGTTCCCTGCCGTTTCTTTGTATCTGTCAAATATGAAAACACCTGAATTTTGATCGAGCCCTTTGACTATGTTTAACCCGAAGTGTTTGAGTTGGACCTCAACAGCAGTTAGTCATCATTCCCTCAAGAAATATTAATCAATTATCCTGCCCGCCGGATCAGTTTGGGGAAGAAGTCATCTGGAAAGAGGCACAAGCAGATATAAGGGGAAAGAACTAAAGCACATGCCAATGAATGCTGTAATACCTAATCCTTTGAGACAGCCCACAGCCACAATGTCACTTCTGGTTGCCTTGTCCTCTGCTGCGGGGCTGCCTGGAAAATACGTTGTGTGACTGGCGCTAGCCTTTTGGGGTGGCGACCTGGAAAGATTTATTTATCAAAACCGAAGTAGAAGCTGTAGGAAAGCAAGTTAGGGAGCAAATTTGTTCCTTTGTTCTTTTGGCTTCAGTGAAAATGCGCTCTGCTCTCTTTCAAATGTTTCCAAACCAAAGAGGGTCTGTAAAGGGGAAGGTGTCAGTGAGATATGAAGAGTGAAGGTTGGAGTTAAAAACATACTTGCTACATAACTGGTTAAGCTCAAAAAGCTGAAAAAATTGGCCTTTTAATATCCGTGTCCACGAGTCATATGGGGCCAAATTGGATTTGGCTCACATGACCAAAATCTCATTAATATTTAACTTATTAGAAGAGGATTGCTTCAGTTATATTTCCACACATCCAAAGCAGTGATCCATGAGTTCTGAACTTTATTTATTATTCTAATTCAAGTAGCTTCAGTGAGCAAAAAAAGAGAGATTTACAGGTGCATATGAGAAACCTAGACTATCATCAAAATGTTATTTTATTTAAGTACAAAAACTCATATTTTATTACCATTCAGTACACACAGAGAAATATATTTTAAGTTTTTAGTTCTGGTAATTTAGGTGATTATGGCTTTGTTATGGTTATTTTGATAAATATTCTGTTTATCAAAAAATAAGAGTATTACAAAAAACCAATAAGAAATTATTCTTAACACAGAAATAGTGTGTTATTGTCTACACAGTCATGCAAAAGACTGGTGACTTGACAGTCAGCAGTCATTGACACCCTGCACAAGGAGTTTAAGCTACAAACAATGATTGCTAAGATGTAGGGTGCTGTACCAAGCAAAGTTGAATGGAAGGAAAAGTGTGGTGGAAAAAGGTGGACAAAGTCCAGTGAAGCAAACCCCATTCTGGAGTTAAAAGGAGATCCACAAGATGTGGACTGCAGCTGGGGTCAGTGCTTTAAGAGCTCCCAGAAACAGACAGGTCCAGAACATAGGCATCTCTTGTTGCATCTCTTGTGTTAAGCCACTCCTACACCAAAGACAATGCAAGATGCATCTTACTTGGACTTAAGAAAAGAAGGGCTGCCGAAACTACTATACGGGACTGGACTTGAGTCTTTTCAAATTAAATTTGAATTGAGAAATCAAGTTTCCAGAGTCTGTGGAAGAGCAAAGAAACACAGAATCCATGTTACTTGAGATCCAGTGTATAGTTTCCACAGTCATGAGGCACCATGGTGGTGGTCCACTGCGTTTTCTGAAGTCCAAAGTCAATGCAGCCATCTAGCAGGACATTTTACACAGTGATACTTCCTTCCTTCTGCTGACAAGCTTTATGAAGATTCTGATTTCATTTTCTAGCAGGTCTTGGCATCTGCTCACACTGCCAAAAGCACCAAAAGCTGGTTCAGTGACCATGGTGTGACTGTAATTGATTAGCCAGCAAACTTTTCTGACCTAAGCACCTGACTTAGGCAGACATTTCTGTATTAAAAATCTTTATTTATTGGTTTTATGTAACATTTGACATTTCTTTTTTTAAGGTCTTTGTGACATTAGTGCCCTGTATTTAATACTAGCTGGACGGGAAGAAGGGCAGCAAATGTCCCAGGGCCAGGAATCAAACCAGCAACAACGGCATTGAGGATTGTAGCCTTTGGCATATGGTGCGCCTGCTCTACCACTGAGCTATGTGGGCGCCCCCATGTACTTCGTGTTTGAGCCACAGGATTCAGCCAGAATCATCGAAATATACAGATCCACTCTATGTATTCTAAATCTATATAAATTACAAGTTTCACTTTTTGACCCAATTCACTGAAATTAATAAACTTTTCATTGATATTCTAATCCACCCATATTTCAGAATTTGAAATCTTCTTTGTCTTTCTTTTCAGCAAGCAACCCATTTCATAAAGATCACCAGAGAGATGAGGCAAAAGGAGGTGCCTGCAGTTACACACCAAACCCAGAAGCAGTCGGACCAAGTACACCTCAGTCTCCTACTTCTGCTCAGCCTGAGAGTTCGTCTTTACTCCAGGGCAACCATGAGGACACTTGAAAGAGGCTTGACAGACACATCTAATTCCTAAAGCTATTGTGCCTGAGAACGAAATGGCTAGAACCCCCTTCTACTCCACAAACTTTACAACAAAGAAAGAAAAATACATCATTAGTCTTCAAATCAGCATGTTCCTGCTCGATCCAGCCCTTCCAGGTAGTATAAGCATGACAAATGTTAATGCAATCAAGCCTTGTTAAGCGCTCCGCCATCTCCTTAAGGAAGAAGGCAGCTTCAAGTGGCTCCTCGTTCAACTCAAGACTTTCCTGCTCTTCCTGTTTCCACACTGAGTCTCCAGGCCACCTGCCACTGCATAATCCATTAATTATGTCCACTCCCGTAGCACAGCACTTGTCAGCAGGAACCCTGGAAACTGTGGTCAGTTGAGGCTCGTTGACCAGGGGGCGTCTGCTCCACTTTGAGGCAGCCGACAATGGCTGTAAAGCAGCTAGCTCTGAGGGAGCTGAACATCACAATGTTTAGCTGCCGCATGCTGTTGCAGGGTTAAGAGAGGCGACCACCGCTGGCGAGCCACACAAAGTACAGGCCTCCTATTAGCATGGATTTGAAAAGCTACAGTTGCTACAAAGGTGCTCATTAGCACAACACAGAGGGAGCGTAGTCACGGTCCTCGGAGGGCCGCCTCTGTTCTCTTCAGGTTACCTTCTATATTCAAATTCCCCCAAACAGATTTAAAGTTCAAGGCTGGCTGTAAATCTATTTGAAAAAGCTGGGGAGTTTTTTTCGTAATGCTGGCTGAGTTGCTTTTGGAGCTGGAGGAATTTGAGGAGCACCGGGAAATGGGAAAGGAGGGTTTTATATATACACAGTATTTTCAAAACCCCTCTGGGTGTATAGTTTCCAAGTGGCCTCACCTTTAGTAGATCAATGGCAGCATACAAAAGAGAACAAACAAAATAATTTGAGCAAAGCAAATAAATAGGTGTATACAATGATGTGCACTGACAAACTTGTTGGGACCCCTGGTAAAGCATTAAAATCAATTCAGCTTTTAGTGCAGTAACATTATCTCACATGAAAAATGTAGAGAATTCAAACATCTAATTTTAGTACATTTATTCAGTGGTGAAACCCATCTCAATACGTTTTACAGCCAACTTTTTTTTACCAGTCGGACAGCTTGTCTCCTAAAACTTTTCACAAGCTTGGATCAAACAAACAGGAGGATCTTTGATGATTCCTCTGCACAATCTCCCCAGTTGAGTCTTGAGATGCTCTTATACGCCCTTCTCTTCAGCTCAACAAACAGGTTTTCTATAGGTCTAGGGACTGCTGCGGCCATGGAAAATGCTGATTTTGTGTCTAATGAATCTTTTCTGTGTTGATTTGCCCATATATTTTGGATCATTTTCCAGCTGAAACACCCAATGATGACCCATTTTAAAACATAATATTTCAAGGCATTCATGATGCCCAGCATTTTAACAAGGTTCCCCAAAAACTTAGAAAAGAAAGAGGCCCACAGCATCACAGATCCTCCACCGTACTTAGTATAGAATATAAATATCATTGTCCCTGAGTGGGGAAATTCAAATGTACCAGCAGCACGGTGAAGGTAAATAAAAGCATGCATATTCAAACTAGGGTATAAATATATAAAAACAGAAAAATAAGAGACTGTATCATAAGGGCAAATTTACAACATAAGAAAAATAACACTGTAAAGTTATTAAAAATAACTAGACTCAACAAATATCAGCAGGGCTGTGCTTAACAATGGACAAGAGGTGCGTTTCCACATATTTATGCTTTATTTCATATCAAACCCAAATGAAGAACAAAATCTTGGCATCATTTGACATTCCAGTTAAAGAAGGCAGAGAGATACTAGGTACAAAAAATACTTTTCCTTGGTATAACTCCCAAACTCCCAGTTGGTATGTAAATAGTCTCTTATGGTTGCTATGGGGACTTGGTGACAACAAGAAACTTTTAAGACTGTTGAGAAGGAGGATCCAGGTTGACATGTACTCTAACAAGCTTCCCAAGATATTTAGAAGATAAACAGGCCCACAACATCACATAATCTTTCTTTGCTTTACAATAGACCCACCTGACGTGTTTGTAGTAGAAAAGTTCAATCTTAGCTGACCAAAGCACATGGTTCCAGTTCCAGTTAAAATCCTGGTCAAGTTTAACCAAGCTTACTTTTTTATGTTTATGAAGTTATAGATTATTGATTAGGCATTCCTGAAACTCTGATCATCTTAAAAAAGTAATGTGTAAATCGAAATAATGCTTCTGTTTAACACAATTGCAATGTGGGATTTGTTTTCAATTTGCATAAATTTGCTCAATATGAAGGTTGGATTTTTCAAAGTTTTCAGTGAGATTTTGCTGCCGCAATGAAAGATGAATTAATTCTTTTTATTCCAGAGTTACCAATAAAGTTTTTAGTCAAAAATTGCTTTTTATCAGTAAAAACTGTAAGTGTAAACAACTTATTCTGCTAAAAGTCTGATGAAGTTTTTAACCAAAAGTTAGTCACATTTTTTTAGTTATATTAATGTGTCTTTTACAGAAATTCATAACATAATCACCAGCTGCCTGACATGTCTTTTCAAATATTTTAAAGCCTTTTTCAAAGAGAAGAGTTGCATTTAATAAAATGAGATTTGCTAATTAATATGAGTTATATGTCTGCAATAATCTGTGTGAGAAGGATTTATGTGATCATGCTGGGGAGGGATGACATTTATAAATGCTGTGTGGGCGCACTAGTTTAAATGGATGCCTCACACGAGACATACTGCCACAGAAATACGTCAGTGTTCAGATCTCCCCAACCCCCTTAGCCACTACTGGTTTCCCTCCTTTTCACATCAGTAATATACACCTGGTAAATAGGAATTGCACATGTTAATGTTCATTGTATAACAGAAAAAAGTGGTTAATAGATTTATGAATTGTTTTTTAGAGTAGTCTGCTTCTCAAATGGTTGAGATGTATGTGTCTTTTGAACTGGAAGAGCTTTACTGTGTTGGCTTAACTGATAGTCAGTGTTTTGGTTTCAGGGTATTGAAAGGCTTCTCAAGATCTCTGGAACCAACAGAGTCTTCTTGGACTGTTTTTTTTTTGTCCTTTCCACTGCAGGAACAAGGGCCAAATCAAAGTAAAAGGGTAAACATTTAGCCCTGAAAACGTCCCTGGAAGGGAAGTAGAACCTTTTGGATGTATCTTGAACTATAGGTGGAGCGATGGTTCGAGAAACTTCACAATCATCTACCAGTTTAAACTTCTCATTATATATTCTATAAATTATGGATCATAAACTTGGAGTAATTGATTATTTTCTTTCCAAGCACAGGATTTAAATCAAGTCACTCACATTGAATATTACAACTTTGCAGAGTTCACATTAAAATACATTAATAAAAATCAGCTAAATTTAATATCATTTTTTTAACTGAAGCATGTACTTCTGCTTTTAGTTTAAGTGAAAGATGATGAGGAACCTCTCATCAAAGCCAGTTTTAGGAATATAAAAGTGTTAATGTTACATGGTACAAATTAAAACATTCAAAAACCTTCAGGATTGTGCATCATGAACAGATTAAGGTTAAAAGTCAGGCTTTAAGCATTAAAGATCTGGATTTTTTTTTTTTTTTTTACAAACTTTCTCTTATTTCAAGGTGATTTTGTCTCAGTATTAGAGGGTCACCCAGATGAAATAATCACAAGCTACGGTTGTAAAACAGAAGCAATCCTGACCGAAGTTCTCTCATCCCTTTCCTCTCCTCTCAGTGAATAAAGGCACTTTGCCTAATTTCATTTTAAGTTTCTAACAGATAGACCTTTCAGTAAGGGTTGGAGAACTCTATGCAAATTATAAAGTGGAACTGTTGTACCAGAATCATGAACCATTATAGTTTTCCTATAACGCCTTTGCTCTCTCCTGCGAACTCTCAGTAGTAGGAATTGGTGCAGTGTATTTACAATCTGCAGTAGTTTGACACTTCATGCTTGGAACAGCTATACTTAGCTTTTAAATCTCGACTGCAAGGAAACAATCTGTTATTAATGCTGTATTGTACCGAATAATCTGTTTTTATTGACATTTTGGTCTCCTTCACCAGCAATGATAATGCAGTAGAAGGGATGTCTCAGTATCAGTCCAAGTAATTTATGTGAACAGACCAGTTCTGGGGTGAAGGATGTTCTGAGTTAGATACTGTGATCTGAAACATATTTCCTGGAACCTTTTATTTTCCCCTTGTCAGTTTTGTGCTTTTCCACTGTGGGGTCTAACTAAAAGACCACAAAGGAGAGCTGTAGATTATCTGATTGTATTCATGAAATTGAATGTAAGCACTGTAGATTTAAATGCAATATCGGTTATAAGAAAACTGATTTTGTATAATGAAAAGTTAACCCTTCCACTACAAAACGCCGCCTGTTGTTTAGGGTCCATCCAAAAAGTATGACCTTGCCCAGCTAATCTAATTTAACGAGGGTTCCTGCAGCAGAAACGAAGCGGGTTCAGGAATGATTCCCTAAAAAGACTCAGGTTCCTGGGAAAGATTCCTGGTAACTCACATTAAGATGCATCAATTCCTGCATGGGTCAGTCAGTCGCAGGAAAACAACACCCCAGCTGCCACAAAATAATTAGCAGTGATCATAATGACGCCTCTTTCAGACCTTATGCCTCAAAATTAATGTACAATGGCTCGGAAATAGGGGAATGGCATCCGTAGAGCTAGTCAATTGTCCTGTTACAGTTAAGGAATCCGGCAGGCTGGTTGCACTCATATTTCATCCCAGGTAAAGATTACCTGTCAGACCCATGGGAGATGTATTGATCTGTTTTCCTTTTTCCGGCAGCAATCACCTGACAAAGGCACCTAGGAGGGTGAGTGAATGAGTGATGCCTAGTCGGCATGGTCTAGCCCAATGGTTTCTGTTGTCCACTGATAGGTTTTAGAGCTTATGGGGAAGAGCAGCAACAATGCTGTCATAAACTGTGCTTGAAACTCATCTGCATGCCCGCAAAGCAGTGCCCTCTATGACACTGGTCACAGGTCAAAGGGGAATTAGGTTTTTTTGGCTCCTTTCTTGTCAGTGGCGTTTGTTCCTGCTGTGTAATGTGTTCTGATGATGAAAATGTATGTAAAAAGGCCACTCTAGTTCCTGCTGACAATTGCATGTTGCAAGTCACCTTAGTTCAGCTCACTTTGTATTTCAGAAGAGATCCAGTTGATTTGGACGGGCTTTTAATGAGAATGGAGTAACTTTTCCCTGTCTTTCTGGTAATAATCTTTCTCAATATCATATGGTTTCTTGGCAGCTAATGTATTTGTGTAATTGCCTTGATAGATAACATGTATGTATTATCGTGGACTCATTGCATCTTAACTGATTACAATGTATAAAATGTGTTGTACAGTATTTATGATGTGATCATTTTACATCTAATAACTGAGGATTAGGATTGAGGTCATTAAATTTATTAATAGAATTACATGATAGATTGCACTGGAGATACATCACTTTTTAATATTTCTTTTTTCTAATTTCATTTACAGGGATTTAAGAAAATCTTGGTGGTATCAGGGCTCCAAGGCAGCTATCACATTTGAAAGGTTGTGCGAGTGGCATCTTATCTCTTAAGGCTGTTATCTTTGTAGAGGCATGCCTAATTGTTTTGCAAATGATCTAAAGAGGATTACTAATCCTTCAGAAAACATCTGCACTCTATTACTTCATGTAAGAGAGATGTTACAATTCTAAAATTCAATATTAACATAGATTTTATGCAGCAGCTTCCTTTCTGGTTTTATAATAAATAGCCCAAGTAAAACAGATGAACTGGTGGGTTATTTAATGTACAATGAACTTTGTAAAAGAAAATGTTTTAAAGATTCTCGTTAAACTCAAGTCATTAGTGTATTTGAAATGTCTTGGAAGATTCATGCCAAAAACAGTGTTATGTTTTATTCCTCCATGTTATAAGTGTAAAAAATGCCAATATTTATGCATTTTTAAATTCAGTGCTGAATTCATGTGCAATAAATTTGTTTTTGTGATCAGGTGGGCTTGGAATGTTAATGAGGGGATGGAGATTTAGTCAGGTTTGTATTTAAGAGCATTTACAGGCAGTTTGGGGGGTAATCATTCAATCGCTTGATCATAATAATAATTAATGATGTCATAATTCAATAAATGACAGAAATTATGAATTTTTTTGTGTAACAAGCTATACAAGCATATACGAAGCATGTTCAACATATAATGCATTGCAAACTTATTAACTTGTTCACATTTTATTACAAACTTCCAGATGTTTTATATGGATATAATGCAATAGACCAACACAAAGTAGTGCATATGAAGGGAAAGAAAATTAATTAATGCTTTTTAAATTTATATACATATAACATTTTAAGAGTAACATCCCAGTCAGTTCTTTGTGGAACCAAGTTTTGCTGCAAATAAACACCAGTTTTCAAGGCTTGCCACAACTTCTCCATTGGATTTAGGTTTGTGCTTTGACTGGCCCATTGTAACATGTTTACTTGGATCAAGCCATTCCATTAAACTCTGACTTTATGTTATAGATGTTGTAAGGAGATGATTAATTTTAATTATTTGTATAATACTTTTCACTGTTAAAAATCACAAAGTGCTTTGCAAAGACAATAAAAATTTAAAAAGACAAAATACAAGTTAAATGATAGATGTTTACAAATACACAATAATATTTAAAAAGGTCTCAAGAAAAAATGTATGTGAATAACAATGCCATTAGCCGGTTTTTAAATGAGAAAAGAATCTCAAGACAATGGGTCTTGTCTCGAGACAAGACCCATTGTCTCAAGACAATGTCTTGAAGACAATGTCTTGAGACAATGTGTCACCTGGGTGTCCCAGCATGTGACGCCCAGGTGTCACATGCTGGGAGCGACTATGTCTGGTCCTTGGGACTGGCAGTAAATTTTGATTTGAGGACCGGAGGACTTGAGTTGGAGTGTGAAGCTTTAACAATTCATTCATATGGGAAGGAGCTTGGTTGTGTAGAGTCATAAAAATTACAGTTAGTATTCTAAAATGATCAGGTAACCCTGCAAAGGAAACTCATTTCGATTGCTTGTATCTGCAGTCTTGTTCTGTCAGTCACTCCCAAGAGCTTGTGACCAAAAATGAGGGTAGGGACGTAGATTGATGGGGGCAGGACGTCATTCCCAACCTGATGAAGGGCACGCTATCCTTTTCCTTTTCCGGCTCAAACCATGGTGTCAGATTTGGAGGTGGGAATTTTCAGAATTTCAGCCGTCATGATTTTTCTTAAACAAAGCAGTGCCCATTGAATGCATTTTACAAAAAAAACAGGCTGGTATTTATAACAAATTTTGTGTTCAAGAAAAGTAGTTTCCCAGAACAGCACCTACTCCTGGAAGGTGAGACTCTGCCCCAGTCTCAGCTATTTTCCAGTCTCTAACAGGTTTTGTTCTAGGATTGCCTATGTTACAATCAACTCAGGCAATTACCACGACATCCCCAAAGCAGTTACTGCTGCCATTATGTTTCAGAGGGGGTGTGGTGTTCAGGGCCTAGATCGAGATTATTTCAGTGTGATAAGTTTTTAGTAAACATCACAGTATTTTCCAATAATATATATATCTTTGAACAAAACGTATAACGTGATCCAATTGCTTTATTTATTATGAAAAACAACAGCTATCCTTATTGCTGCTAAAAGGAAGATGTAACGATTAGTCTGTTTTATCACAGCTATACAATTAAATAAATGATAAATAAAACGTTTAGCTGATGCTCTAAAAAAAAAAAAAAAAAAAAAATATTTCTCAGCTGAGTGACAGTGGCCCTGGCGAATACAAATGTTGGTTTGCGACTGCAGCGAGGGTGACAGAGAAAATACTCAACTCGGCCGCTGGAGATTATCAGTCGATCCCCCGCTGTTAATCTTCCAGTTGAATGCCGAGGACTGCGGGAGTCACTTTGCCACGTGTTGAGAGTCGGGAGCAATTCTCTTCGCTCGCCGGTGGTCCACAGTTACAAATCACATCATCAGCTGTCTGAGCACCCACAGCCACCTCTTCTCCACCAGATTGATGGTGAAATGGAGGAAAAATCAATGGCTTCCTCTCGTCAGAAAGCGCCGGCTCTGTCATGTTTGGTAGTTTGATGTTGGCCTCTCTTGCTTTCCTTCCACTGCTGGAAATTGAAAGCTCAGTTTGAACAAACTGACAGACGCGGACGCTTTTGAGGTGATACAATGACCGATTTCAATCTGTCGCCTTACTGGTGAGGTCTGAAAACACTTCCATGCCACTGGAGAAGATTCGAGTGATCGGGTTGAGTTGGTTGGGTTTCTAGTAAATTACGGTTAGTCTTCAAACTCTCTCAAATGCTTCTGTGTAGGTGACCCCGTGAGTAACAGCAATCAGTTTTCTCACTTGCCCCCCTGCCATCATTTAATCCTTATCGCCGCCGTGACACGCTGCAACTTCATAGCAAGGTGTCCGTTCGCCGCTTCCTGCAAAACGAGCAAGCATCGCGGAGCTTTTTCACTCCGACACACATTCTCCTCCTAATGGGAAATTCAAATATCACATATCAGCTGAATGCAATATTCACTTAGAGGGAGATAACGCGGTGCCAGATGTGTCAGGTGTATCCGGTTGACAATGGGGCCCCGGCTCGGTCTCCGACACCAGATCTGACTGTGAAACCGGCTGTGTATATTCTGACGGGAGCTCGCAGGGAGCTTGCTCTGTGCTTTATTGGCTTGCGTGTTGGTCGTCTTGTATTCCCCCGTGTATTTGAGGGAGAGCAGATTCCAGGGCATCTGCGCTCGTCCTGCTGCCTCTCCCCGAGCCTCCACGCCAGCACCATTCCTTTTCATTTCTGCTGGCATTCTAATCAGAGCATTATGAGCTTCACCGGGTGAAGTACGCAGAAAGTTGTGTTTTCTGACAGCCAATAAAAACCTTATAATCTCCCTGATTCAAGTGGCCCATTTAGAAAAAATACTAACTACCACTATCGCTCACACCACCTCCCTCCCTATTTCTTTAATACCCTTTTTTATTTAATATATAGCCCATGAAAAATGAGAGACTCCCGCTTTGCTGTGTAGATATTTTGCTGCTGATGATGCGAGACGAATTTCCATCACAGCTTTGTTTCCAGCGGGTGAGCGGATAATCTTTTACAGTGCAGGGAGGGAGGGCACCGCTCTCATCAATCTCCGGGGCTTATAGCTGCTGCATGGTTGCCTCACCTTACCAAAACGCCTGCAAAGCAACACAACACTGGCCTAAAAAGGGTCAGTGCGACTACACGGTGAGCTCCAAGACCTTTCCTTAACCCTCAGAACAATGCTTCACCGCTGTTCCATTAGTCCTGTCATTGTTATTATGTCATTTTTCTAACAAGGTTGTCACATCTGAGAGAGCAGCATTGCTTTCCTGCTGACAGCCTTGGGAAACTATGTTTTCAGCTTTAGCTGCTCCTTTTGTCGAGAGGTTTCATCTGTCTCTCTGCTTCACAGCCATGTGCACCCTGTGTTGCAAAGCAAAAAGGTCTCGCTTGTACTTGGGGCATCTTGCCCAGGCAGACTCTGGAGAGGGGTCCCTGGTCGCCCCCGTGCGGGTGTGTTGGCTGGCTGGCAGGCATGCACGCTGAACGCCTCTCTCCGCACCCCGCTGCCCTGACAATCGTTCGCCGTACAGCTACCCACCCCTGTGGAGACGATGGCGCTCTGATTGACAATAATGGGAAGTGGCAGAATCAATGGGAGACAAGAAAGGGGTGTGCGTGAAATTCTCCAGGAGCTTCTAGTCACAGACCAGGGGATCTGGCAACACTCACCTGTCATCCCTGCAGCACCAGCATTAGGGGCTGTGACAGCAGGAGCTGATGGAGAGAAAGACACTGTTTTCATCATCTCTATCCTGACAGCACAGTAATGGTGCTTCTTCTGAACGCGTTAGTTACAGTTAAACCCAAATATATTCATATCCCCACTAAACTGTAAATATACGAAACAGTCCTGTTTTTTTTTTTTAAATTGCCCTCTTACAGATTTCTCCACCTTTATAGAAATTAATTTCAAACAAATGTAAAAAAAAAACCAAACAAACAAAAAAGAAAATGCAACTTTTAAATTGATGGTTTAATTTATTAAGGGAACAAAGCTATCAAAGCTAGGGCTACACCTAACAGTTATCGCTTATTCTATTTTTATAACAATCATCAATTCATCACGATTCATCCGATTAATTGTTTCAGCCCTAATCCAAACCAGTCGGGCCCTATGGGAAAAAAGTGTTTGCCCTCTAAATGGATATGAAATAAAGTAACTGCAACAAACCCCATTTTTGAAAGCTTTTTTTTGTTGTTGTTTTTTTGTTAGTTGTGCTAATCATTAATAGAAGATGCTAAATACAGTTTCAAATCTCCAGTCAGCATCCTCTCTGTATTAAAAAGCAATTTAGTGAAACCCTGATCACAGTATCTGCTCTCTCACATACATTGTGTCATGTTGCCCGTTTTAAAATAAATAATTAATGACAGACTGGCTAAATGTTTTGAATGCTTTTCTTTATAGTTCTTAAAGTAAAACTGGAATTGAGAATTTGCCACAATTTCTTTACGATCAATCTGAGATCAAATTGTCCCAACATTTTGAGTGGCGAAAATGAAGTTTTGTCCCGTCTGAGGTTGAGTTGTAAGATGCTCCATGTTGGAGGGTTAGGAACTCCTGCTTCTTTCATCACATCAAAAAAATGTAACCAAATGTTTTTCAGCTCAAATGTTGTATCTGTTTGATATACTTTTATATATAAACTTACTGCATTTCTCATTTTAAACAGACTTTGCAACAGAGGATGCCTGTATTTAGCAGGTGGTAGCAGAAAATGAAGCAAAACATTAAATGTGCAGTTTGACCTTATAAGCTTACAGTGTTTGAATATTCTAAAACATACAATATATTATACCGTGCATATGCTTGTAAATATGACTAGCCTTCTACTACGTTCACAGCATGCATAACTACAAAAATGAGGGTGTGAATTGACCAACTACAGAACATGCAGCAATGGTGCTGCACCATTGTTTTAGGCACAATGTGGCCTTTGAGAGGGAAGACACCTGAGCTTGGCTTTCTGGACAATAAAACATTCAATCAAATATTGACCTCAGCAGACAAAGAAAACTGGGAATTACATCACAAGCCCCAGAGTAAACCTATATTCACTCTCGTTTTTGAGAAACACATGTAGGGAGATTGGCTGACTTTTCCATTCAGATAATTTATTTCCGAGGAACAACAAGAACACAAAAAATGGCAAAAATTATTAAATCTTTCTATTCAGTTGTTTTCTTCTTCTATCGTCTTTAGACAAGGTGGAAGACTATTGCTCCCATAAGGCCAGGGAGAAACTGAGAAACTGCATATCTGAATGTAGCCATCCGATTAAACAGATCCAAAACCAAATATGTGTGTGTGTGTGTGTGTGTGTGTGTGTGTGTTCACTGAGGTTCAAGTGATGTGCATTTGTGGATATAAAAATTGTGTTGAGACCGTAAAAGGAAAACCTTGCAGAAAACTATTAATGTAAGTGAAATTAATAAATATTTAACATCTGTCATGATAATCTTCCATCTTTTTTCACTTGTCTGTGTAATTTCCTGGAAGAACACAAATTATATCTGATTAGATTAAATTTAGTACTGGTGTAATACTTTTGAAATTAAAGATATTTACAATTTCTTCTACTGAACTGCCTAAAACGCACATATATGATTGACAAATAGTCTTTGCTAAGGTTAGAATTATTATTCAGAACATGTTATGTAGATCAAACCTGTGGTGAGTAAGTGGCAGGATCTCTGAGGAGACGTTTAAAATAGTAGTTACAAACATTATCTAGTTACACATAGATATGGTTTAAATCCATTCTTGATCTTCTGCAGGTGCTTTAGATGTGTGTGGGTGTGTGTGTGTTTGTTTTGTGGTAGCGGATGGAGGGCAGGTGTCACGACAGAGGGGGCACTCCATCCTCTAATTGATCGGCAAAAGATGCACATGAAGAAGACGTTAAAGCAAAATGAAGTCATAAAAGTGGATTGAGACATTTATTAAGTCAGACGAAAAGCTCTCAGAAACATTGAGATTGTTTATTGATTTTTGTGTTTTGGCTGGCTGCGCAGGAGTAATCGCTTGTTCTGCTGCTACGTAGCGGAGCTGGTGGAGGCTCAAGCACAGCCGAATGCTCAGGTGGAGGTGCTCACTTCCTCCTGGAAGAGATGAGTTTAACCATCAGAACACTGAGCTGACATTATTATTTTCCATAATTTACACACAGATTCTGACTCAGTGCATTGTTAGCCAGGAGCTAAGAATGCCAGCTGCTTTTGATGGAGTGTTTCTAAAATGCTGGCAGGCTCGAAAGCCTGTCTATTCCCAGAGCTCTTCACTCACAAAGTAATATAAACTCCCAAATATATGATGCAGAGAGCATAACAGACTGCAGATTTTATTGTTCTATGCATTTTTGTATGTGAAAATGTATGTATCTTTTTTAATTCAAGCAATTTGAGTTGCAATATTCAAATGAATAAACACTAAAACTTTGCACATAAGAAATAAGAAAAAACTGCATTTAGACAGTTTCTAATGTTATTCCAAAACCTAAATATTTCATATCTATCCATCACAATTTTGTGGTAGATTTCTAATCTATATTTTCTTCCAAAGCTTAGACCTACAGATACAGATTTTGACCAATTCTGAATTCTCATTAAAAGCCATGATGTAATGAGATTGAAGGACACCTTTCAAAATCTTTGATTTATTAATCATTAAAGTTCGGAGCACTAGTAAAATTATGCTGCTTGCTGAAAGAACAGTTGGAATGAGATATGGTTTTGCAAATATTTCAAAACACGGATGAACTGATTTGGAGATGACATTTTAAACAGGCTTTATTGTGAAAGTCTCACTCTCTCAGCCTGAATGACATGCACACATTTTATATAAAGTACAGTTCCCTTTTAAATAGATTCCTGCAACTTTGTTTCCTCTCACTTCCTCTTTATACATCTTATTTATTTTAGAACTGGCTGACTTTACTCTTGTTTTGAGTGCTGGAACCAGGGTAGTCTTCTGGGACCATTATTTACACCCCTCTCATAAAAAATAATTATTATGTGGGGTAGAAAAAAAAAAAACCTTGTAGAGAAGCATTATTTTTTCATTTACCGAGTAGAACTGTGGAAGGAGATTTCTAAGCATTAAGTTGATTGAAATTTTTCACTGTTATAACTCTGTCATCTCAGTTTTAACACATGTACATATAATTTCTGTTAACTTTGTCTTAAATCCGTAATCCTCCTGAATAACAGACTGCTGCTGCCTGTGTGTGTGGTTAATGTTGCTCTGTAAATGTTAAAAAGTTTCTCTGACTTTAAAGTGATAATAACTCTGTTTCAGACAGAGTTCTGAACAGTACAATGGAAACATACAGAAGAAATAGCCAGGGTAAACTTCAAGGCAAGAAGACATCAGGAGAATATGTAGTTTTGATATTATTCCTGAATTATTTTTGTCATCACAGTGTCCCCACAGCTCCCGAGGAGCCTTAGGATCTTGGGTACTAAAACATAAATGTCAAGTGTGGGTAAATGAAAGTCTACCCAATAGGCCAACTATATTATTAGCATACAGAAGGTGCATGCATGACACTTGAAATACAATATCTTACCAAATACTGCATCCAAGCAGTCTTTTCAAATTATGATATTGCTCACATTGATATTGCAATGAAGACTACAATTTTATATGATGTGCAGCTCTAGTAAAATAGAAGGTTCTGAAAGGAAACTGAGTGATCTTAAGTTCTTCGGTCAATAACAGAATCCACACTGAAGAGTGTTATGAGCATTCACTCACTGTACGCAGTTCAGATATATGAGTTTCCAGCTGGCCGATCTCCAGTCAGGGCCGATCAAGCCTAAAGTTGGCCGGTTCTGGTCACCAGCAGATTTCTCCGTAAATCTCCAGAAAATATGTGAAGGATTTTGCTCATGACATGGTTTGACATTTCATTGTATTTTCTAAACTAAAAACTTTACATACAAACTTTTAGATACTTGAGGCATTGTTTGATAATGGCCATATTTAACACACTGTATAATATATTATATTTTTATCAACTCAAATCACAGTTCTTTCATTTTTTTCCCAGGTGGAGAGATAAAATTGATTTCCATGCTTCATGGCTGTCCCGCTGCACACACGTGCCTTTGTGTGTGTTTGTGTGCACGTGCGTGTGTGGTGCGGGTGAGTGTTAGGTAGAGTTCAACCATACTGGTGACATCAATCTGCCTGTTCTTTATTAGATGGAGCAGTGAGGTGTAACTGACTGCATTGTCCACAGATGGACTTGGGCCCATAGCACACGGGACCCTGGTCAGCTGCCCTGACAATACAATCAATAACCACACACTCATTACAGGAGCCATGTCTGCCTTCTCCTTGTCTAGCTGCCCTGTGGAGTCTCCCCTTATTGTAAATTCTTACCCTGATTTTTGTGTTTTACTCCAAGTAATCTAACTCTATTCTTTTCTCAACATTTTTGTATATATATATATATATATATATATATATATATATATATATATATATATATATATATATATATATATATATATATATATATATGGTGAATTTTCTTTTAAAATTAAAGTAAAACCTGCAAAGGAAAAGGGTAAAGTAACACCTAACAGTCCCAGCCAGAGCTCCTCTGCTGCAGTATTCGGAGCCGGACAGTCGCGGATGACAGTGATCCAGCATCGAGCCTGAGGCCTATAAATGGTAATGCCCTCCACTTGCCTTCCTCATAAAGCATAATAAAAGAAGGTTATAAATCCAGCCAATTAGCTGTGTCTATCAGTCGCCTTAATTGGAGTGTCATGACTAGCTAAGGGATGACCTTGTGTGCCAGAGAGCCAAGACAGACGAGGGGGCCAGGGGGGACATCTGAGTGGAAGTGGCCGACTTGGGCTTCTTTAAATCAACTGAATCCAGCAGGCCATGCTGCAGTTAAGGGCCGGGTCATTTGGTGGTAAAACGTTTATGCTGGTGTTTGAATTTAAAGTCTCTCGGGTAGATGTGATTATGGCAACAATATGGCAGGGGATTCTTTTGATCGGGCAAAGCAGGTGCTTTGAATTCATCTTGTTGTGCTGTGCAGGAGTTAAATCCTCCCTCTGTCCTACTGCGTGCCTGGCCAACATGCCTCTCCTGTCAACACCTCGCTCAACCGCTCTCTGTGGCCACTCAAACCTGAAACCTCGACTTCCGCTCTGGCTATGAGCATCCACTATTTCATGACACCACTCTGTCGCAGAGGAAACACTGAGCCCATTTGTTCATGTACAGATGTCGGTGTTCTCATCCCTTCGCCTCAGGATCAGATGATAAAAAGCAGTTAACCAACCAGCTGTCAGGGAAGAGTGTCTCCACGGCTCACTGAGAGACGCTGACAGTTGTTTCCTTTCTCTCTGACCGGCCGGAGATAATTCAGTCAACACACTTTGAACTACAGATAAGGGAGGAAGAGGATGATCCAAGGGACAGGGCAGGGGCGAAGAAGTGGAAGGGTACGGGTGAGGTGGGGTGCACGAAGCAGGTGTATGGGAACTGAAGAGGGCCAAGCAAGATAAAGACTGAGACAGATGCAATCATCTCATTTGCGCCTGATTTTAGTCTTGCAGTCGAAATCAAAAGTTATTTCAGATATTGATTTAAGCTCCCGTTTCTTACGACTGCAGGTTTATGTTGATAAATTAGAACTGAAAAGCAGATTTATTTCAGTCATTCAATTCAAAAATGTAAACATTATCACACTGGGTGATACGTTTCAAGTGTTTCGTTCTGTTAATTTTGATGATAATGGGTTTCAGTTTCTCACAAAATTAAAATTTTACATAACACCAGTAAATAAAGATTTTTAATGCTAAATGTTTTGTCATGGCCATGCCATGGCCACCATCAAGGAAAAGACTGCTGATTTGACAAAAAGAGGGTAAGCAACAAAAATTCATTACTAAAGAAGCTAGGTGCCCAGAGTGCTGTATCCAACAAAAGGAAAACTGAGTGGAAGGAAAAGATGTGTTAAAAAAAAAAAAAGTGCTAAAACAACTGGGATATCCACAGCTTTCAGAGAGTTGTGAATCTCCCACAAGTTCAGATGAGAGTTTATTAGAGGGGATTCACAAGGTGTGGACTGCAGCAGGAGAGACCCCACATATGTATCCTGGATATGATATGGACTACTCCTTGTGGTTAGACACTTGTGAACTTGAGACAACATCTGAGGCATCTTACCTCACTGACTTAAACAGAAAAAGGACTCTGCTGTTGTTCAGTGGTCCAAAGTCCTTTTTTTTTTTTTTTTTTAAGATTAAAGCAATTTTTGCATTTTATTTGGAAAGCAAAGTCCCAGAGTCTGGAGGAAGAGCAGAGAGGCACAAAATCTCAACTGGTTGAGGTTTCACGAGCTGTAAACATAACGATAAACATTAACATATCTAAACACCTTAAATATACCACTTTGTGTGAAACAAATCTATATATGAGTTTTAATTTTTTGATATGAATTAAGTTTTCAGTAATGTCCCAATTTATAAAGAGGCACCTGTGTTTTCATTAAGTATGCACACAATCCTACATCTTGTGATTTGCAATGACCGAGTGTTGCCCCTGCTGCTCATCCTGTTCCTTCCTGTTTGGGCTGTTATGAGCGTGAAAAGATGAGGGCGAGGAAATTAATTTCCAATAAATGCCTCACAGAGTAGCTTTTGTTTTGTCTTGGGCACGTGGGTTTGCATACCTGCCAGGTGTTGCGTGGCACTCACCCCCCTGGTCTCCATGTGCTCCGTGCCAGGGTGCGTGATGACAGGCCCCGGGTGGCCTATCAAAGGCCCCATTGAGCTGCAGCTATGAGCAGGACAAGAAGGTCCCAGTCTGGACAGTGGAAATTCGACACTATCCGACAGGAGTTCCACACAGCTCACTCAGAGCGCTGCTGACAGCCCCACTCGTAAGGAGATCAGGCGCTCTTGTGTGCTCTTCTACTGACTCACTGCCAGCTGACCCGGAGCAAAGAGGAGGAGCTGTGAGGAACGTGGTTAAACAGGGGAGTGGATACTAGTTTCCTTAAGCATTACAAGAACTGCATGATATTAGGAAAAGATGCTGTTGCAGGATCATCACTGACTATCGTGATGAAACGACAACTGTTATTTTAACTTAAGATGATCCCTTTAATAAATTCAAAATTTTAATATTTGACCACATTTCCCTAATTTAATAGAGATGCAGAAATTTGTTTGGAGGAATTAAAATAGTAATATTTTCAGCATGAGAGGCTGCTGGAACATTTATTTATCTGTGTCTGAAGTCCGAAAAAAAAAAATCCACCTGTTGGTAAATTATTCCAGTTTTAACCTGGCCTAATTAATAATTTAGCAAATCAATAAAAGTGTGAATTTAGACATTAATCATGCAGTAACCACATGATATTCAGTTTTTATTTAACATAGACATCCAGAGTTTTGTGTCTGATTTCCAGTCTCCAGTTTTTATAAAGCTTTTTACTTGCCAATGTTAGGTGATTCTGATTTCTTTTTGAGAACATTAATTTTGCTGCAAAGGAATAACTTTTTAACAATTGCCTTAAAAAAATGTAATTTTACTGCATTACATTAAAACTAGAATCAAACTGTAATGTATGCAATCAGTGTATGTGATTTGATTGTATTGTATTAATTTGATTATATATTTCTGGATGTAAACTGGGTCTGTTTGTCTTGTAAAGTGCCTTGAAGTGACATTTGTTGTGAACTGGTGCAATATAAATAAACTGAAATGAATTGAATTCATACAAAAGATACAACAACTGCATTAAAACATGTTTTCTGTTAATTAATTATTAATATCAGAAGCACAGATGAGGTCCTGCTGTTGTGTGAGAGAACAGTAAAACCAGGTTTGGCTATTGTAAAGCAGATAAAATTATGAAAAGAGTCACATACATTTTAGGCTAGCTTTAGCACCAAAAACAGCAGCAGTGTCTGTTTGCACATATAGAGAGATTGTAAATTCTTAGCTCTAAGATTTCCAAAAGAGTGAATGTTTTCAGATGCAGCATCTTCTGGGAAAAGGTTGAAAGGCCAAAGGGATTAGAGAGAAACTTTACTGCTGAGCCTTTTTGTTATCTGTTGAAGTCTTGCTCTCACTCGCAACCTTAATAAATTGCATATCTTGACATGCAGTTAATACAGTTTCCTTTATAATGGTTTCTTACATGTTCTTCCTCTGACTTATTTTTAAACACCTTATTATTTCTGAATAACAGACTCTGAGTCTTCTTTACTTAGTAGCAGCTTCAACACCTTAGCGTGTTGCTGTCAGTGTAACCTGACTCTCATGTTGTTGGTTAAAGTCGGCCCCAAACGCAGAGAGAATCAGAGACAGGAGGTGAAGGTGAAGATAATTAATTAAGTAATAACATGAACTTAGACACAAAGGGAATCAGGACAAGGCAGGAACACAATGTGCAGAACACAGGAAGGCAACAAGATGAAATACTGGAGCATTGATTACTGACAATGGACAGGAGGCCAATTGGAAAACAGGGTGCAGTTGTGAGAGAAACCTAAACAGGCAGGCCGAAAGGAGCTAAAGTGGACATTAATAACAAGGATATAATCAAAATACAAACAGAAGAAAACCAAAACACCCCAGGATCATGACACTGATAGCACTTATTGTTCGTTTAAGATCTTTCCTTATTACCCAGTCACCATTTAAGGCTGATCATGCAGAAATTTTGACCATTTCTTGGTGCATCTTTAATTCAAAACTCCTAAGACACCCCGCAGCTACCCTAAAGCAAAAGGATTGTATCGGCAGAGTGCCTACTAAATATCCTCCACAGTGCAAAACAGAGACGTGCCAGAGAGTTGCTCTGGTTATCAATGGTCACAATGGGACTTCTCCGTGCAGTAGAAATCCTCACCTGGCGGGTAAGGCCGGATTAACCATATGAGCAACTGGGCAATTGCCCATGGGCCCACGGCCTCTAAAGGGCCCAGGGCAGTGAGGGCACAAGCAAAATATCTGGTGATCTTCCACTTTATGTTAAACTGTCTATCAGAGCCCTTGCGCTGCACAGTATTGGTGTGCGGATTGATCCAAAATATTGATAATATCGATACCAAGCTGACATTGGTATCGGCTCAATCCTAGTGTGATAAAATTGATACTTCAGTTTCAGATTCCCTCTTGAAATTTTATTTTTGTCTTGTAGTTTCTCAGCTCAACCATAAAAAAGATTTTGCTTTGATTTGCTCTCAAATTGTAGGCCTGAGCAACGAAAGCACTACGAAGCCCTATTGTAATCATAGTCTTTCTTCTTATTATTTTTCTTCCGTAAAATGAATTGGCTTTTTGGAGGCCGAAACATACACGAAAACTCACCAAACCTGGCAGGCACATCAGGCCTGCGTGAAAATTATGTATTTTTTGGCGTGGCAAAAATTGCAACAGAAACAACTCAACAGCCCCCCTCGCCCCCCCCGGCATTTTCAAAATTCCACTACACTGCCCCCAAGATATCTTTAAAAAAATCAGCCCAAAGCCATACTTTGACAGAGAATTATGTAATTTGATACACACGTGTAGCTTGTCAGGACCTATGAAAAAGTCTCTTGGAGCCATGGTCCAAACCCAACAGGAAGTCGGCCATTTTGGATCAACCTGTCATTTTCTTTTTTATGCATATTGTATCTGAGCAAACTCCTCCAACATCTTTTGACATACAGATTTCAGAATTACTCAGCAAAGTCTTGAGGCATTGAAAATCAAAAGTTATGAAAACGTATGATGCATTAAAGCATGCTGGCATGGCCAAGCCTCAAAGTCTGACCTTTTGCCAAAAAACATCAAGGTGGAATCATTTCCACATATTATGGCAGGCCTTTTTTAACATAAAATGGGTTTTGTCTGACTATCTGTAATTACATTGCAGATATTTAAAAATCAGCTTTGACAAGATAAAAATACATTTTAACTATCCCGAAATGTAATTTAAGATATCTGCATTCACATTCTGACTTGTAAGAATATCAATTCAAGATATCTTCAATTGCATTTTGACAAGTCAAAATTCCTTTCAAGATATCTCAAATTACATCACCGGATTCATCATTTGAGGGGTCAAATGATGAATCAAGATTCAAGATATCTCAAACATAATTATGACTAGTCAAAATTACATTTTTAGACATCTGAATTAAGAGTTGTCCATAAGCCCCCTTATGCTGCCACCGAGCTGTCCACACAGTTGCCTGCATAGTTTTGGGTGTCCTGCACAAAATTGTCAGAAAAATGCCACAATGTAGAAAGAGCTTGGAAGTATGGAATATGCAGAGAACACAAAGCTTTGTTAACTTTATGACTGCTTCACATATTGGCAAAGAATTACCTATTTATTCTCTTCCGACAAACACAATGCACTTAAAAACGGCTTTGAAAAGCTAAAAGTGCAACTGTTAACCCTTTCCCAAGCTGAAAATGGTGTCTTTTCAAAAATATTTTTTCATTTTATTTAATTTTTTATTCTTTCATTGAAATTTCAAAATACTACATAAAACTGTGATGTTTTAACAAGACAGAATACGAATTCAAGATATCAATAATGTCATTCTGACAAGTCAGAATGCTAATTTAAGATATTTCAAATAGAAAAGCCGTCTAATTCAGGATATCTCAAATTTATTTAGAGATTTCTTAAAAGGAATTTTGACTAATCGAAATTACAGTTCATATATCTCTAAGTTAGTTTTGCCTAGTCATAATTTGCTTTCAAGATATCTAGAATTTAATTTGCACTAGTCAAATCTATATATCTCCCATCTAAAAATACTTTCTCGATATCTTGAATTATGGTGTCATTCAAGATATCTTTAATTAGAATTATGACTAGTCAGACCTTAAAACGAGATATCTTGAATTTACTTTATGACTAGTCATAATTTAATTATAGATATCTGAAATATGTGTTTCAGATAGTCAGAAATTCATTATAGATATACTGAACTGAAGACTCCATACAACTCAATGGTAAATCTCATGTCATTTTGTCAGAATGACTAACATAAACTAATATCTCAGAATAGAGATATTTCAAATAGGTATTTTGTCTAGTCAAAATATAATTAGAGATATCTTAATTTACCAATACGTCTGGTCATAAATCAATTTAAGATATCTGGTATGTGTGGTGAAACCGATTTTATGTTAAAATGGCCTGCCATAAATATACAAGGTCACAGCTCGAAGGCACTTTCTCTGTCATAACATACCAGCCATAGACATCCTTGCTGCATCTAAAAATGTTGATTATCAAATTATAAGTAAAGCTGAATGTAAAATAATAATTAATAAGTATGTTAAGAAAATCTGGCAGGAAAACTGGTACATAAGTGATACAGGAAGACACTAATACATTCAGAAAAATGTAGGAGACAAAAGGAAGAGAGGAAGAAACAGGAATCAGATTAGGTCACACAGTCTTAATAAATCACTTAAAGTAACTGGTAAACATGCAACAGGACTATGTGATAGTTGGAATCTGCCTGAAACGGTGCAGCATGTGTTTACAGAATGCACTGCATTGTGATTATGATCCAGGAAGGAGACAGTTAAAAGTAGAAATAAGGGCGGGTTTTACCTTGTTTGGGGTGGAAACTGTCAGATCTGGCAACCCTGCCGAACGGCGCCATGTTTGTTATTTGTGAAAGTGACGCGCATGCGGCATAGAAAGAGCCACGGAGTTCGACGTCATCGTTTAAAAAAAGGCGCGACTCCGGAAGTCATCCACTCTATAGCCGGGTATAAAATATGATCATTTCTGGTCTCCCAAGACGCCAATTCGCATGGACACACAGCCTAAATAACTAAAAACTTTTGCGGATACACCTAAAATCGTCTCCGTGTGGACTGGGCCTTAATTTGGTGCTGTAACGCACCTGCTGGAGGTCATGGCTTCGTGTGGGCGAGTAGGCCGCTGGAGCGCCATATTTTGAGATCGCTGTGTTTGTTTTCTGGTTAGTTATTCTTCTGACACCTTACTCTAAGTTGTTTATTTTTTTTTCTGATGAAGTTATGGAAGCCATTTTTTGTGCCAAAGCAGAGCAGCGGACACAAACAGCCCGAACAAGGGTTGTTGGCATGCTGAAACAGTTGAGAAACAAAAATGGCGTCAGGATTTAGCAGCAGATCGATGGTGGGCATTATTGGATTACTAGAATCAAGATGAGGATCCTCTACTCATCTAAAGGTAGGGCAAGCATTTCCGGGAGCGGTGGACCTAGAAGACGTTACAAGGTAGGAGTTGCTGCGGGTGATGGTGATGCTAAAGCTGTTGATGAAGGCCAAAGCGTTTGGCTGGTGTTGTGCTGTGCTGTTTTGATTCTCTGCTGAGAGTCGATTTGCTAAATGAGCTGAGAAGGATGATGCTGTGGTGAAAATCCTTCAGTTTTGAGGTTTACTACGCTGCTTGTGAAGTAGTGGCTCTGGTCATGATCTGCGCAGGTCTTGCTGCAACTAGCATGTTGGAATCTGAAGTTCGAGGTTGAACTTAAGTTGTGATGGGAAACAAAAATGGCTGCCAAGGCTTTGGCGAATACAGTTAAAAGGCTGCAGGATGTCATTCAGCTTAGGCTCAGTAAATATCAGTATTATAAACCTTGATAAAATATCTAAATATTATTAAAGTAATTAAATTGAAAGTGGCTGTATTGACATTAATATGATTTAACTGATGTTCTTGGGTTAAAATAAGGTCTTTTACTTGCATTTCAAAGAAAAAATATTTATATCACAGAATACCTTTTTTTTAAATTTTTTTTTTTTTTACATCTACTAAATATTTAGTTTGAAACTGAATCTAAAAATGTAAGAAAATGGTATCCATACTTATTAATATATGTATTACAGTTATAAATAATTCAAACCACTATTATTAATGTTCAACAACAATGTAAAGTAAATTTGAGAACCGATTTATTCAATTTAAATTTAAACCTGAGAACCATTTATTTTTGCACTGGAAAACTTTGTGGCCTCCTGCAATTTCATATTTTATGGACGACAATGGTCAACGGAGAGATTTACTGAATCTGCAGGTCAGAGGTCACAGAGGTAAAGTTCATACTGTTTTATCCACTACCTGATTTTTAGAATATAACCACCTAAAACTGAACCACCCAAACTTTTATTTTGAAGTTAGTCAGTTTGGATTCTCACATGGTTTCCCTTGAACTTGTCTGACTCGTTTATAGAAAATTAGAACTTATTAAAGGAAACCTGACATATTGTCAGTTTTTTGTCCTACAAGCTGGTGCTTTATTTATTTAGCTTATTTATTTCTCAGCTAAAACTTATGGTGTAATAACACAACCTGTACATTGCAGACAACAGGACTTTTGCCCATCTGTAAATAAATTTAAAAGGTGCTTTACTAAAATAAGGTCCATTCCCTACTACCTATCAGAGTAGTTGAGGGTAATTAAAGTACTTCAGGAGGATCACACTTTGTTTACCTGTGGTACCTTCTTTCCTGCAGGGGGGCATCGGCTGAGCTACAGCTGCAAATAACTCCATGTTCTCCTTCTCCAGATGATCCACTGGGCCCTGTATTTCTGTGTTTTTAACCCTGTCTTTCTCCTTGATGGAGCTACTGGCTGATCTTTTGTTGCAGCTAACTATTGTTTTATCCCTTCAGCCTTTAAAACCATTTCAGATTTATTCTATTTAGCTGTTTCTCTCCTAGATAAAGCCACCAAAGGAGCTACTACTGTAAGTCTCTTTTCTCTAATATAGAAAGTGCTCCTGCATCAGTTCTGTTTCTTTTTGTGTTTCTATCTATTCTGTCTTCTCAACCCACCTGGGTGGTCATGGCAGATGGCTGCTTGTACTGGTTGTGCTGGAGGTTTCTTTCTGTTAAAGGGAAGTTTTTTCCTCTCCACTGTAACTACATGCATCCTTAGTATGAGGCATTGCTTTAAAGTCAATGACTTGGTGAAATTTGCTGGCTTACTTAGAAAACCTTTAACCAATTTAAATAATGATTATTGATACACTGATAACTAGGATCCCCTCCCCCCTATTTTGGAAAGTGCCATGTGTTTTGAATCTGTGCTGTATGAATAAGCAGAACTGTGCGTCAAATGTGGAAAGCAGAGCAAGTGCGTTACATAAATCAGCTTCAGGAGGGAAATTCAAAAGCTGTTGGAGGAAAAACATCAATAATAACGAACAGAGATGCATGACAATGAAAAATATGGAAAAGGAATGTTCTGATCCAGCATCGAGGCCCCAGGCACCTCTGTATCTAAGAAACATCATGTGCCATTGCTTTGTTATGACCAAGAGAGATTTGTTCAAAGATGCTACATCTCAATCCTATCAGGACACATGAAGGTTAAAAAAAAAAATGGGCTGGATATGAGAATGAACAGGAGGTTTCACATGCTTACATGGAAGAAGCTTTCTCATGGCCTTCTGGATTGCAATCTTTTCCTTGGAGGATGTTCTAATGCAATGGAGGAAGTACATTACCTGGATGAGTTTGACATCCCAGCCAATATGACGATGGTCATTAAAAGTTGCCCTCCAAACTACGGAAGAGAGTATCCCATTAAAGAAGATTTCTCTGTGGTGATTGATAACATTTTGAGCTCATGGATGAGAATTTGATGCCTTGTCATTTCTAACAGGAACACTACATGGTGTATGGACTGAGAAGAAATAGCGATGCCAATCATCAGTTTTTGAAAACTGGACTGAAACTGGTGGGGAATGTTGACAGCAACATGGGACTGGACTCTAAACCCAACGTCAGCAAATGTGGTTTGCTACTTCCTGTAGCTGGTCCTCAAGCCATTGCAGGCTTCAACGGTTGAGTTCAAGGAAACTGGTAACAAACAAGTACGACAAACTGGTCAAAACACATACTTTGCTCATCGCAGGAAAAACATGGTAGGTCGTACGAAACACGGGATCTGATCTCAGATGCAGAGACCAGAACAGATCTGAAAAATTCTCGGGTCGTTAAACAGATATGTGTATGTAAACAATTATAAATAGATGTTAAATGGGCACCTGAAGAAAGTCGGCAATATTAAAAAATAATAATAATAATAATAATAAAAAAAACAACAACAACAAAACAAAATAATGAAGAAACCAGTGGAATGGAAAAAAAAATAATGAAAAAAAAAAAACAAGAAAACAAACAAAATAATAATGAAAAGAAAACAAACTCATAAAAATTGAAAAAACAACCAAAGTATTAAAAATGAAAGAAAAAAAAACCCAACAAAATAATATTGAAGAAACTAACAAAACAAAAACAATAAAAATGAAAAAAAAAAAAAAAAAAAAACAAAAAAAATAAAGACAGCCCCCCAAACAATAATTTAAAAAAAAAAAAAAAAAAATCTTCAAAGGAATGTTGTGATCTGTATCCAACAAACATGTGCCATTACCTCATTATGACCGAGAGAACAATTAATCAATATGAAAGTATTTAAAATCTGAATCACAGCTCCGGAAATTAGGATGGTAACGATTTACTGGACAAAATGAGGAAATGAAATGAGGACACTATTGGTACAACTATAATGCCATTGGTCTTTGGCAAACAAGATAAATTCACTGAGGTATGATAAATGATCTGGAACAGGACACTAGTGGTTATCTGACGGAGTCTGTTCAAAGTTGCCGCACCTCAATCCTATCAGAGGATACATGAAGGAAAAAATCTCGAGAGATTTGGGAATAAATTGGAGGTTTCACATGCTTACATGGAAGAAGCTTTCTCATGGTCTTCAGTTTAACACTGATGTAAAAATGCTTCAGGATTACAACCTTTTCCTTGGAGGATATTCTAATGCAATGGAGGAAGTATGCTACCTGGATGAGTTGGACATCCCAGACAATATGATGATGTTCATTAAAAGTTGCCCTGCAAACTACGGAATAGAGTATCACACTAAAGAAGATTTCTCTGTAGTGATGGATAACAAAATTTTGTTGAAAACCTGATGCCTTGAGATTTCCAACAGGAACACTATATGTTGTATGGACTAAGAAGAAATAGAGATGCCAGTTGGTTTTTGATGAGATAGAGACTTGGAAGGGACCAGATGGACTGAAACTGGTGGGGAATGTGGACAGCAACATGGTCGCCATGGGACTGGACACTAAACCCAACGCCAGGAAATGTGGTTTGCTACTTCCTGTAGCTGGTTCTCAAGCCATTGAAGGCTTCAATGGTTGAGTTCAAGGAAATTGGTAACAAACAGGTACGACAAACTAGTCGAAACACATACATTGCTCACCTCAGTAAAAACAGTAGGAGATACGAAAAGTATTTGATCTGCTCTCAAATGCAGAGACCATAACAGATCTTAAAGTTTCTCTTGTCATTGAACCTATTTGTGTATGTAATCAGTTATAAACAGATGTTAAATATTCACCTGAAGAAAGGCAACAATAATAAAATAATAAAAATAAAAAAATAGCAAAACAAAAAGATAATAAAACACGTAACAAATAATGAAAAAAACTAAACGAAATAATAATGAAAAAAGACAAAATCATAAACACTGAAAAAAGCCAACAAAATAACATTGAAAAAAAAAAAAAACCCCAAACAAAAACAATAAAAATGAAAAAACTAACAAAATGAAAAAAAAAATCCCAACAAAATAATAAAAACAAAACCCAAAAATCAAAAAATTGAAAATGAAAAAAACACCACAAAATAAAAAGACAAAATTCCCAAAACAATAAGGAAAAACTCTAAAGGAATATTCTGATCTGTATCCAATAAAAATCAAGTGCTGAGAACTCAGAATCAGTTTGAAAGTATTTAAAGTATACCTACAAAACACCACAACCAATACCCCAAAACATTTAACAACCTCACAAACTATCACTCTCCATAAAAACCAATAAGCCCCACCAGCCAATACAAAAACATATAAACAAACCAACTACCAATGCACCCAACCAAAATTTTTTAGCCCCACCAACAATAAAAAAAAATGTAAATACTCCACCAACAAGCATTACGCTCCAACAACTAATACCAACAAAAAAAAAAAACAGTTAAGTATCCAACAAACAACCAGTACGCCCCACCAACAACCAATGCACTTCACCACTAACCAGTACACCTCACCTACAACACACAAAAAAATTAAATACTCCACCAATAAATAATACACCTCACACATAACTAATACCTCTCACACAACTACTACACAGCACGAACAACTAATACCTAGAGAAACAAAAGATTTAAATACCCCACGAACAACCCATAAACAACACCAAAAACCAATACGCCCCCACCAACAACCAATGAGAACAAAAACATTAAATACCCCACCAACAACCAGTACACTCAAACAACTACTGCAAAAACCCCACCACCAACCAGTACCGCAAAAAATAAACCACCCTACCACCAACTAATTCCAAAAAAACATTTAACCACCCAACCAACACCCATTAAGCCCCACCAACAACCAATAGCAACAAAAAAAATAAATAAAATCTAAACACCCCACCAACAAACACCAAAAAAGAAAACCAGATTCCTTAGAATGCTGTTTGCCATCTTCTCAGTTTCTGAGATTTTTCATCATTTCATGGATAACATGTTGGAAGAACTTTAAACGTGCTCTTTGTTATATTGACGCCGTGGTTATCTTGGGCTCCAACATATATGAACATAACCAAAGACTGATAAATGTGCTGCAAAGGGTGGGAAAAAGTTGTTCAGAGCTAATTTGTTAGATAAGCAATTTTAATGAACAGAAAATAAGATTTTTCAGAGACAAGTTGTCTGCTGAAGGTATTGAGCCAGATGAGAGGAAATTAGAAACCATTGCAAGTATACCATGCCACCAGACAGGAGTTGTTTGCTCAAGGTGCTGGGAATAACATTTGTTTAAAAATTCACACCCAATTTGTCTGTGAGAACAGTAGCAATATGCATATTTCGTATCAGTTTTTATTGTTACAAAGATAAAACATTTCCTCGAATGTTTTGTAATGCTTATTTTAATTTTTCCCCTCCATGGGCTGCCACCTTATCGTGGTGGAGAGGTTTGTGTGTCCCTATGATCCTAGGAGCTAAGTTATAAGAGGCTTTATGCCCCTTGAAACAGTTCCTAGGTGAGGGATCAGACTAAGCGCAGCCCAAAGACCCCTTACATCAAGAAATATAGATGGAAGCAGCATTCCCTCGCCCTGATGTGAGTCACCAGGGTCCCCTTCTTAAGCCAGGCCTGGAGGTGGGGTGCACTGATAAGCACCTGGGGGCTGGACTTTTACCCAAGGGGCCTGGTTTGGCACAGCCCAAACAGGAAACATGGGTCCTCCTTCCCATAGGCTCTGAATTTGTAGGAGGGGCCAACGGGTTGGGTGCAATGTGGGATAGGTGGTGGCTGTTGGTACATGAAATGCCGTTATTTTACCTCTCATCACTGCTTTCACTGCCTCTCATAGAAGAGATGCTGATGTTCCAGGTAGGTTGTACTCCAAATGTGAAGCCCACTCTTCTTCACGGAGGGGGGGGGAAATGTATGTTAAATTGACTTTTTTGAGCTCTATATCATGTTATAATGTTGTTCCCTCATCAAAAACATACCTGGAGTGTTGCTTTAATTATTCCATGCATGTTTGAGGAATTCTTGAATCTCCTGCGGCGGCCATTCGGGGTGCTTAAATGGTTTCTGTCACAAAGCGCCGCCTATTTTCACAAAGCTCCTCCTCGGAGCTCACGTGCTCAGCTGAGCTTCCCCCTCACAGAGTACCTCTCCGCTGCACCTTCCCCACACAGCTCCACCAGACTAACGGCAGCAGCAATGAGCAAACACCTGGTGGAACTGCACGTCTGCTGAACTTATCAAATGAACTACTTCTCAGTCGTTTTTGCAGGAAAGATATGCAAGCATAATCTTTAAAATGGTTTTGTGCTGTTTTTACAGTGCTGTTGAAAGTAGGGGTGTTGCTAAGTTGAGCTCCACTTATCCGACAGATCTGGGTAGTTCATTGTCAGATGAACTTATTCAATTCAATCACTGTCTTTGTCAGGGGTCGCATTAACTGAATATTTTCCGTATTTGACCAGTTTTTTAGATGTTGATGGAAAACCTGAAAGCCATCAGTCATTTTGACAGATTACAGTTAACACACCTGACCACTTGGTGTAGACTCGCAGACAAATTTACGCGTGATGGTAACTAAATCAATCGATACAAAAACCCATCTGAGTATCATCTCTGACCTGAACTCTGAACTAAATGTATCTCGCTATCTGGGAGCTGACAATGTGTTGAAGAGTTGTGGACCGGGTCCTTTGGAGCGCATCTGGTACAGGAATGCACGCTCCAGTATACACAGCGTCAGTGCGGATTGATCCTCTAGATCAATATCAAAACCTGGAGACATTTATTTACGTTGATTCTCAGCTCAGCTTGTTGCATAATAAACTGAATGAAAATTAAATGGAATTGAATATATCATCATTTTAAAAAATGATGGGGAAAAGTAGATTATGATGGACAACGAAAAAGTGTAGCGCAACATCTCCACTTTGTACAGAATGAGACTTCAGTTGTGTAGCTGCTGCAAGCTCTTGAGAGACATGGACATAAGACAGTGTCAGTGTGATGGGTCAATTTTACCAGATTATACTGATGCTGATGTGTTTTGTTTTCATAGAATCATATGTGAGTGAGTGTCCTTGATAAGAGGACATAGTGGTGCATTTGTGGTTCTATGAGCATTTAGACATTTGTACATCAAGACACACTTGATAACAGTTAGGATTTGAAGTACTGCGTATACTTATTGTATATTACGGGAATTTATTCTGTATTTTGCCAGATAATGGTGATCCTGGGGTCGTGATGATGGGGCCCTTCAATATTGTTGCCCAGGGTACAGCCAAGTGTTAATCTGGCCCTGCTGGTGGAGTGTAAGTGCAGTGGTGTTAATCACTAGCATTAGAGCGATGTCAGCAAGTTTCATTCAAAACAACTCAAAGCTTGTCAGGAAAAAAAAAAAAAATCTGATTTCCACTCAAAAATCTAAAGTTGTTAAACATCTAAACTCTGAATAAAGAATGTAGTATCTGCTTTATCGTCACACAAGAGTTTGCATAAATAATCTGAAATTCCCATACACCCACAGCTTTTTTTATTTTAACCATTCAGCCGTTCAACCTCCCCACCTTTTAAAAATAACACCCTTAAATAATAGCGCCTGTTTTAGTTGACACCGTGGCTGATGTTTGTTGCTCAGTAATATATTGCATCAGCAGAGCAGAGTAGTTGTCTCTGCTCTGCACCTGCACCAACCATTCAGGCTGAAGTCTATAAATCCTTGCACTGGCAGGAATCAGGGAGCACCTCACTGGACCTCTGGGTTGTCTGGACACATTACACTCTATGAACTATTATATATGGTTTTTTGTTGATGCATATATTGTTTGTCTGTGCATGTGTGAACATTTGGAATACTGGCGCTTTAAATTTGCCATCCTTAGATCCCACCAGTGATCCCCACCACCCAGACCACCATTCCACATACCAGCAGGCGGTGCATATACAAATCACTGCGGCCTTGTTAGCATAGTTTAGTGAAGATGTCAGTTTTACGAGGGCCAGGATGCTTGCTATGCGTCTCAGGGACAGCAGGGGAGGGGGTGACCCACAAGTGGGGCTGCTGGGGGTTCACACAAGCCCTGCACCTGTAAATTTTTGACGGAATAACAGGAGGTGTGAAATAACGGGCCTGTCCCTCTGTGGAAGAGCTTGAAACACGTGATGTGATTTAACAGCGACACACTGAAGTGGGCAGAATGGAGACAGACAGAATGAGATTTCTGCTTCAAAAAAAAAAAAAAAAAAAAAAAAAAAAAAAAGCTCCCTGTTATCTGATGTACTGTAAATAATCACTTCCGAACAGATCACAAAAGGAGCCTTTTTCTCTGCTCATAACCATAGCTACCCAGGATCAGAAGCGTTGTTTTATGCAGTCATGTGTGAGAGAGCTGTTGGCGTCATTAGATTGTTGATCTCATTTCCTCTCTGATGATTGAAAATAGAGGTAGGCTCTGAGTTTATCAGGCAGATAAATGGACGGCCCATCCTGTGGGAAGATCTAATCTGTCAAGCGTCAAGGCCGGGGTTCACCTGCCGCCTGGTAATAACCACATCGAAGGGCACTGGTGATTTAGGAGAGCTTGGCTCTTTGTTTGCTTTTGCAAACACCTGATGGTTTCATTAATTAACCAGCCACAATTAGTGGCCTGCGTCATGCCAGGTACGCTCTTTCAGCAGCCATATTAAAAACCACGGAGGAACTCTATTAGAGCTGACCTTTTCTGTGAAATTACTTATATTTTAGATTTAACTCAGAATTTAATGAAAAGTTTCTTTTTTTATTCCTACAGCTGAGGTCCTTTCTGTCCACAATCTGAAATGGGGTCTTCTGCAGCCTGCAGGTCATTAATTATGATCTTCACAAATTAAATTAAAGGGATGTCATTGCTGGATTTTTTTTTTTATCCTTCTGTCCCAAAGGTTTAAGAGTAGATAAGATATTTATCACCTCTTAAAATGATGCCTCTTCATATTAATTACATTGATTAAATTCCCATTTGGCTTCCCTTTTTTTTTAATACATTTCTTTATTAAAAAATTAAGTACTTCAAGAAGAAGAACATTCATCTGGCAATCAGAAGGTCAGGGATTCAGTCCCCCACTTTCTGTTTGATGTGTTTTCACCATAAGGCCCATAGCTACAACAGAAATAGAATCTTACACCATGGTTGCAGTAAATGGGTATAAAATGGTTTAAATAAATCTACAGTGTTTTAAACAATAGCACAGTATAGGCAGTGACCAATAACTGGGGAAGATAGAGATGGGATAAGAGAGAGATTACAAAAACTGGACATTTCTCTAGACCTGATGAAAAGACTAAACTGAAACTATCCAGGGAGTCTGCCTCACACTCGTCACCTTCTTCTCCGTGTGACAACAGTTTCCTGTTTTCTGTAATATGTCTTGTCTAAGGAGGGTTGAAAGGCAGAAGCCTTTTCTTTAAAAAAACAAAAACAAAAAAACCCAGGTCTTTGTGGGAGAATGTGTTATGGTCTGATAATTATAAAATTATAACATCTGGACCCTAATTTCAAATGGCATGTTTTGCAAAAAATCATCAGTGGTTATCCAACAGAATCTGATGGTGGTGGCAGCATAAAGCTGTGGAGGAACTGAGATTTTTGTCAAGGTGGATGACCTCATAAGTAGTTCGAAATACTAGATCAGCTTATCCACCAGATCTGCTTAAATATTTGTATCAAATATAGCTAATAGTTTAAAAATTGTAGTCATTAATAGTAATTAAAAAAGTCATCACTGTTGTTGGACAGAAACCTTGTATCTTCAAAAGTGGAATTTCAAAGGATATGAAAAACCTTTTTCTGTTCATTTACATATGAATCATGTTTTCTTACACTTTCTCTATGGATATTTATCAGTGGAGTCATACAAATTTGAAAAGTGACCAATAGAGTTGATTCATGCAAGAAAACAAAAATAACCGAAAGCCCAATGATTTTTTTTTTTACCACAGCAATAATTGTATTTCTGTTTTGAATGAAAATAATTAGCTCATTATATACATTTCTTTTATATCTTTTTGTGTAAATATTGTGAATCAGTAGTATCTTTACTCCAGGTTATCATACCACGAGTCTCTTACACCAACCCTTGCCTTCTTGACATCCACTTGACTGGTTAGGCAAACTTTTATCTGTTCTGTTGAATACGTGCGTGGCCCCCTTGCAGGTATCTTCTGTTTTTGTATTTTTTGTCACTGAAATATTTCAGATCATCAAACACATTTTAATAAAGGATAAAGACAACTTGAGTAAATGTAAAAAAAAAACTGTTTTCAGAGGATGATTTCATTCATTAAGGAGAAAATAGCAACCCAAACTAACTTGGCCCTCTGGGATAAAGTAATTGTCCCCCTTGTAAAATCATGAATTAACTGTGATTAAACTACTTTTTTTTTTTTTTTTTTAAAGAGCTGTGCACAAATTCACAAGCCTGATTATTACCTGCAGGTATAATAAGTCAAACAGAACCTCTTTGATGGCTGAAAGATCTTAAAAACATTCAAAAACATTAGAACAGTCACTGTTTTCTCAGTCTGGAAAGTGTTACAAAGCCATTTTTAAGACTTTGGGTTGCCAGCAATCCAAAGTGAGAGGCAATAATAAAACATGCAGCAGCGGTGAATCTTCCCAGGAGAGGCTGGTCAACCAAAGTTTGTTTAAGATCTAACAATAAGCAGTAGACAGGGAAAACTGCCTCTATTGGAGAGTTCCAAAAGCCTGTCTCACATTGTCATACTGACATCATACTGTCATCATACTGACAGTCAAACATGGTGGTGGTACTATAATAGTGTGGGGCTTCCTCAAGACCTGGATGACTTACCATAGTTGATGGAATCATGATTTTTTTACTCGACACCAGAAAATCCTGCAGGAGCATATCGATCCATCCATCCATCCATCAACATGAGACCTTGAGCAGAATCACACTTTGGTTCAGCAACAGGAGAATGATTCAAAGCACAGCAGCAAGCTCACCTCTGATTGACTCAAAAAAAGCAACAAAGCAAAATGTAGTTTTGGAATGGCCTAGCTAAAGTCTGGACTTAAATCTAATTCAGATTGTGTAGTATGATCCAGAACACATTTAAACTCAAACCTTCCAATGTGGCAAAAAACAAAACATGTCTGCAAAGGAGAGTGAGCCAAAATTTCTCAGCGGTGATATTAAAGGGTGTCTTCACACCTGACACATTTGGTCCGCTTTAAATGGACCAGTTTGTTTCTGCCGTTGGTCTGGACCTTTTGTGCAGGTGTGAATCCTGGTGCAGACCAAACTACCGGACCAATACTCACTTTTTGAGGTTGTCTCGGTCCGCTTCCAAACGAACTCTGGTGGGGTTCAGTTCTGTATGTACTGATTGTGATGAAATCGTACCTGATCTGCCGTTTTCTGCTCAGCAATGCTGCTGCTGGCAGCATGTTGTGGGTCAGGACAAGCAGAGCACCTCGTGTCATTCAGCTTGCAACACATTTGCTGACGCCATTTAAAAATGATAAATATCCTATTGTGAAAACCTGTGTTTAATGAGCTGCTCTTGACATTCAAAATGGTATTGCAGTTACAATAACCTCACAAATGCAGCAAGCAAGACTTCCATGTTTGTTTTTTCTGGTCTGTGATCTGTCCCGCCTCGCTATTTCTGTTGAATTGGAGCAATGACCAATCTCCACAATCACCGGCGTAGCTTTGTTTACAAATTATAGTCTGCATGCAAAAAGCACAATGTGAAAGCAAACCGCATCAGATGAAAAAAACAAATCAGCTTTTGGTCCGGACCAAATAAGCAGACCAAAGGACTTTCCTGGTATGAATACACACAAGCACTCCCCGTCTTTTAAAGACTTACAATTTTTTTTAAAACAATTTAGGCAGAGGAGCTTGATTTTTTTTTTTTTTTCCCCAAAGATTATGTGTCTTATGTTATACTATCACAACATAATGATAATTTAAACAAATATGTAAAGAACATATTTTTCATAAAAGTTACATACTGCAGCCTTAACTTTATCTAATAGTGAAATTTGGTTGAAGATCTGAAACATTTAACTGTGACATAAAAAGGGGCAAATACATTTAAAAATCCATTATTCTATGGTTGACTTTAAAGTTGCAGATGAAGATGTGGAAAAGGTGTCCTTCTTCCAGCATCCCTTCCTTTCATGTCCTCAGAGTAAACCACAATGGCCGCCCACTCCTCTCCCTCTCAGGTTCATTCCCGTCTCCTCCTTTTACTCTGGACCACTGCAGCTGCCTGTTCCCATCTCTTCTCATCCCCCTTTCCCCCTCTCCTGGGAAAAAAAATACACACACACACACAAACACAGGTTTCCTCTGCCACCCGTGTGCATTTATTTATTCGTTATATTTCCTAATTCAGTTTGACGAATGAGTGACAGCTTGACACTTCATTCGGTAAGATTAATAGAACGACACAATATTTACGTGGCAGAGACAGCCAATTATCCCACCATCTATCATCCAGATTATCTTTCTGATTGAAAACTACTCGTCCATGTAATCGGAATTATTTGGAATTAGAAGGGAATTTATGGCTTCTTGTGTCACTTTTCCTGGACGGTGGTAAATTAAAAATATTAGATACATAAAGGGAGTATAAGAAATGGGGATAAATAAAGGGGCTTCACAAATGTTGCCATGTATTTTTTTAGCTTTTTTCTTCCTCCATGGCCTTAGGTGAACCTCATTTTCACAGATCATAATGTTGTGAAGATAAAACTTAAAATTCCTCTCCATAAACGAGGCTTGATTGGATATTTCATCAAACATTTTTTAAAAGGGTCTGGATATGTTTGATTGAGCAGTGAGTTGTTTTAATCGGAAAGCAGAATGAAATGCTTTCCATTCTGAAGACAGTAATGGATAGATCTTATCCACAGTGATAGCCTTGTGTGTATTGATCTATGCCAATGTTTTTTAAATGTCCATCTTACTCATGGCAGAGCCTACATTAGTTTACTCCTTCAACCTCTGTCCTTCAGCCTCTGGTGATTAATTCACCCCGCTCCTCTCTATCTCGCCCCACAATGCTTTGTATTCTGTTTCCATACATCACCTTTTTGTACCACTCTCTTCTCAAACTTTCATCACTTGATTAATTTACCTAATCTCTTGACTCTGCTTAATGTCTCAGAGTATCTGGTTTTCATACAGAAAAAAAACACACATTTTCATTCTCCTTTTAATGAAAAATCAAAGAGAACAGAACAAATGAGAGGTTCAGGGAGTAGGCAGAGCAGGTATGCAAGGTTGGTCGTCATGATGCAAAACATCGATTACAGTGCTGTGAGAAAGCATTTCCCCCTTTTTCAAATTTCTTCTGGTTTTGCTTTGTTGTCAAACTTAAATGTTTCAAATCATCAGACTAATTTTATTCCCTGACAAAGATATGCTGAGTTAATAAAAAAACAAAACAAAACATATTTCAAATGATGATTTCATTTATTAAACTAACAAGCTATCCAAACAAACCTGGCCCTATGTGGACAGTAACTGTCCCCTAAACATAATAATACAAACTGCTATCAAGCTTTTGTGATGACTGGCATTGACTCTTGGAGGAGTTTCAGCCCACAACAGGTTAAAAAGTATTAGGTTCCCATAAACCTAATTCCTAAATGGCGCACACGCTCAGGCAGAGAGGCCTCAACTCTCATAAACCTTTATTATCTGCTCTGTTTAGCTATCTTGGTCTCCCTCTGGGTCTTTTTAATGGACTGCTCTTTATTTATCTTGCTGTATTTATGTATGTATTGTGCAGTTTTCTGATGATTTAGTGTTGAGTTTGTCACATTGCCAATGCATTTTTTGACTTGGCTTGTATTGTTTTAGTTCAGCCACATTAGGGTTTTGAACCTTAACAGCCTGGTAAGGTTGTGCCACAAAATCTCAATTAGATTAAATTTAAACTTTGACTTGGCTATTCCAAAACCCTTATTTACTTATTATTTTTACTCATTCAGAGTTAGGTTTGGTGGTGGGCTTTGGATCATTTTCCTGCTGCATAACCTAAGTGTACTTGAGCTTGAGGTCACATAATAAAGGCTAGATTTTCAGGATTTTCTGCTAGAGAGCAAAATTTATCATTTCATCTCTTACAGCAAATCCTCTGTGTCCTGTAGAAGCAAATCGGTGCTCACTGTTGTGTTAGTTTTACACCAGATATAACGAGATGCACACTTCCAAAAAGATTCCACGTTTGCCTTGTCAGTCCATTAATATTCCTCCAAAAGTCTTGGGGTCATCAAAATGTTTCATGGGAAATGTGAGTTTGTGTTCTCTTTGGTTTTCACTGATTTTAGACTTTAGTACTCTCCTATGTGTGCAATAGTTGTCCAGTCTCTTTTTTTATTGTTGAATCATTAATTTGGAACTCAACTAAGGAAGTAGTGCTTTAGACATTGTTCTGGATGAATTGTTCATGCACTCCAGGAATAATTTTGGTAGGCCTTCCACTTAGAGAAAGGTCCACTGCTATTCTATGTTTTCTTCAACTTGGGATTAAGGCTCTTATGTTTTACTGGAGTCCAAAAGACTTAGAAATGACTTTGTAACCCTTCAGGACTGATAGATGACAGGGACTTTAATTTTAATCTATTCTTGAATTTCTTTAGATTTGGGCAATTTTGAGATCTTTAGCTCATACGTCATGTTGTCAGTCAGGTTCTAAATGATTGGGTTTTTAATTGTATAGGTCTGACAGCATCGGCGTAATGGACATGGGGTATGCATGGGAGATGTCCCCCACACGTCCCACATGTGCCCTCTGTCCTCTGCTCTTTTTTCAGCTGTTACAACTGTTTAATCCATTACTAAGATGTGGTAATGTGATTTTTCTGAGCCGTCCTCAAACACACCACGAGTGTGATGGTGATGTCGGTGTTACATGTGGAGTACCCCAAGGTTCAATCTTGGGACCCCTCCTATTTAATATCTACATGCTCCCACTAGCTCAGATTATAACAAGTAATAAGATGAGATACCACAACTACGCAGATGATACACAGATCTATATCACGATGTCACCAGGTGACTCCGAACCCATCCAAACACTGAACAGATGCTTAGAACAAATCAATGGGTGGATGTGCCAAAACTCTCTCCAGCTGAACAGAAATAAAACTGAAGTTATTATCTTTGGACCTAAAGAGGAACGATCTAGAGTCAGTGCGCAGTTTCAATTATTACAGCTAGAAACTAGTGATCAGGCTCGAAATCTGGGTGTAGTGATGGACTCAGACCTGAACCTTCAGAGACACATAAAGACAATTACAAAGTCGGCCTTCTATCACCTGAAGAACATTTCCAGGATCAAAGGACTAATGTCTCAACAAGCTCTAGAGAAACTCATCCATGCATTTATCTTTAGTTGCATTGATTATTGCAATGGTGTCTTAACAGATCTGCCTAAAAAATCAATCAGACAGCTGCCGCTGATCCAAAATGCTGCTGATCGTGTTCTCACTAAGACCAGGAAGATAGAGCACATCACCCCAGTTCTAAAGTCTTTACACTGGCTCCCTATAGCTCAGAGAATAGACTTTAAAATACTTATGTTAGTTTATAAATCTCTGAATTGGTTAGCATCAAAATACATTAAAGATCTGTTGTCGTTGTATGAACCTTCCAAACCATTCAGGTCTTCATGTTCTGGTCTACTCTGCATCCCCAGAACCAGAACTAAACATAGAGAAGAAGCTTTCAGTTTTTGTACATTGCTAATCTGGAACAAACTTCCAGAAAACTTCAAAACAGCTGAAACACTGAGTTTCTTTAAATCAAGGCTAAGAACACTCCTGTTTAGAGCTGTCTTTGATTAATAGTAAGTAGAACATTGAACTGTATTTGCCTGATGATCCTAATGATTTTGATGCATTGATATTTGCTCAATGATTTTGATAATTGTCTTGTGTATTTGCTTGATGATTTTGATGATTTGCTGTATAGTTGATTGATGTTTTTATGATGTGAAGCACTTTGAACTGCCTTGCTGCTGAAATGTGCTATACAAATAGACTTGACTTGACTTACACCTGTGGATCACGAAGGGGAGACGTACTGCTGAGCACAGCTGCAGAGCGGAGCGCCACGGTGTGTGTCATGTTCAGCACCTAGCCAGAGCCAGCAAAAGGCAAAAAGTGTCAGTTGAGTAATGCTGTTGCATGCAGATAATGTTAGCTAAATGATGAATTGGTAATCCATACAGTATATCATATTAAGCTAGTTAACAAGAATACTAATGTTACCAATGTTATATTCCTTGCTGGTTATTTATTGCTAGGAATATATTCAATCCTCTTTATTTTCAGTGCCAAAGTTGTGATCATTGTTGCTTTCAGGGAGGAGACATTAGACCAGAGGCCAGCAGCTGGACAATGATGCAGGGTCCTCTCAGGTAAGGAGAGATTTTAACTTGCTGAGAAAAATACATCTATTGCAGGGAGAAACCAGACAGGTATCAGAAAAGAGGTTCACAAATATTTCAGAGTTATTCTCATTTACACTCTAAAATATTTTTTGTCTGTATTAGGTAGCACAGGGAGGCCATGTGTAGTTCACATTTAGGCATTTTTGTTTATTTTTTATTTTCAGATGATAAATGAATCAGGAGACTGCTGAAAAATCTGCTCCCCTCACTTCTAAGATCATGGTTATGCCCCTATCTGACAGTAATCAGGCCTGGGTGTGGCTCATAAGGCTGAACAGAGCTCTATAAAACAAAAATGTGGTTATTAATTGGTAATTCATTATTTAACCATGTGTGTGGGGGTGGGGGTGGTTGGGATTCTTAACATTTTTTAATAAAGGGCAAAATTGGTTTGAAAGGGTTTCTTCCTTAATAAATGGAATCATCATTTCAAAACTGTATATACTCAGGTTGTCCTTGCTTGATATTAAAATATGTCTGATGATGTAAAATGTTTAGGTATGACAAAAGGACAGAAACAAAAGAAATCTGTGAGGGAGTAAATATTTTTTCTGTATGACACAATATATTGACTTGACTTACGGTAAAATTCCAGGACATCTCCCGCTCACTGCAGGAATCAATACACTTTCCTTCTGCAGATCTTGAAACATATTTTTAGACAGCTATATAGTAAATTAGAACACCAATAATGCAATCTGTTGCTTCAACAGTCAATAAAAATCCCCTAAAAATAAACGTATGGAACATGGATTGACTTGGCATTTTTTTGTACAGGTCTTTGGTAATTAAATTTTAGAAGTGACGTTTCATCTCTTTAGCAAGCCCTGGAGCTCTAAAAGCCTGGCTCTGAGTCATTCCTTGTTTTAGAAATGGTGAAAATTGCCACATCTGACATCATGGCAGGGGTGCGGTTTACTCTGACTTGTTAAATAGGATTATACTATCCCAATATAGTACTCCCAACAACTATAGCTTGTTTATTTTTATCCTCTTATTAGGAAGGGAGCAGAATCCCTAAAAGGGTGCCAAAATTATCCTGCAAAACGCTGACAGGGAAAAATGAAAGGTCTCCAACGGTTATTATAAGCAATCTGTCTGCATTGAAGCACAATGTGACTGCTGTGCTTGCGATACCAACGAGGTGACCTCAGCGAGATGAGGAGGAGAGACATGTTGAAAGTCAGACACGCCGTCTGGATGGGTTCACACCACATACACACGCAAAAGGATGCAGCTAAGTACTTACATCCCTGCAAAGTGACTGTTTATTTTGCTTCATTTTTCAATAAAGCCAGTCAGTGCTGTCTTTTATGATAATAAATTATGAGTTAAGTTTGATTACAGAATAAAGTTAAGAAATTTAAAACAAAAGAGTAAAGGTACTTGCCTGACACTTTTCTGACAGTGAGAAAAGTTGACTTCTGACTCTTTTTAATCAAATCAGTGTTGAGTCACTCAGTTTTACTACAAGCTTCAGGGAGAGGTGTTTCTAAAGAGGACCTGAACCTTTTCTGATGTTCAATAAGTTTTACTTTTTTAAAAGGTTACTACTGTCTGATAATATCCTTTTTTAAAAATAAGAAAAATAAGAGGTTTTTTATTTTATTTATTTATTTATTTATTTATTTATTTATTTATTTATTTATTTTTAATTATTATTATTATTATTATTATTATTATTATTATTATTATTATTATTATTATTATTCTCAGAAGCAGACCCTTGACATTAAAAGGTCATAATCAGTAAAAATTAAGAGGAAATAAATATTTTATTTATTAAAGAAAATAAGATATCGAGGCCAGTCTGGTATGTAAGAACGTAATTATCCTCTAAACTGAATGCTGGTTAAACCACCCTTGGTAGCAACAACTGCTATCAAGTGTTTGCGATAACTGGCAGTCTTTTACGTCCCTTGTTGGCCCACTGTCCTTTGCAGCATTGTTTTGATTTAGGGACATTGGAGGGTTTTTGAGCATGAAGGTCAGGCCACAGCATTTGAATAAAATTACTGAAGTCTGGATTTGATGAGGCCGCTCTTTCTTTTGACCCACTTCGTAGTGTATGTGCTGGTGAGCTTTGTGCTGGTGAGCTTTTGATCATTGTCCTGCATGATCGTAGTGCACTTGAGCTTAAGCTCACAAACTGTTGGCTGGATATCCTCCCTTAGGGATTTATTTTTTTTTTTTTGTTTGTTTGTTTTTTTGTTTTTGTAGGACCAGAATGCATGGTTCCATCAATTACCGTAAGTTGTCCAAGTCTAGAAGCAGCAATTAAGCCTAAGACCACCAGACTGTTGCGACCATGTGTTACTGTTGATATGATGTTGAAAAAGTTATGCTTTTGTCTTGTCAGTATGCAAAAAAATGTTCACGCAACCTTGGGAATCATCAAGGATGTTTCTTTTTTTTAAATAGGAGACAACTTTTGTGCTCTTTTTGGTCAGCAGTGGCTTTTTCCATTGTTACCGTGTTCATCCAGGTGAATAATTAATACTGCCCTTACCTGATGAAAGTAAGGCTTCCAAAGCTTTAGAAGTTGTTGTGGGTAGTTTTATATCCTTCTGTATGAGTCATCAGTGCTCTCTTGGAGTAATTTTGAGAGGCTAGTCACTGCTGGGAAGGTTTACCAGTGTCACATTTTTCTCAATTGGTGGGTACTGAGAAAAATGTGCTGTTGTTCACTGGAAACCTATAACCTTAAACACAGCTTTGTAACCTTTTCTAGACTGATAGATGTCAATGAATTTGTTTTCACCAGTTCTTGATTTTCTTTAGATATGTGTTGCTCTTTCAGATTTTTCGCCCATTGTCTTTGGTTCATTTGGCTCCTACAGTCCCAATTCTCAACATGGCTGAAAGTAAATTTTCTGCACATCATTTGTTTGAGAGAAAGTACTGAGTACTTTGAAGGTGTGAAGGATAAAAAAACAAAACTTTTCAAGAACTTAGCACAGAAAATAGACAAACGTGGCAAAGCATATGATGCAAACCAAATATTTATCACAAAAAAGCTGGCAGAAGGAGTCATCAAAAGCCCTGACCAGCCAATCAGAAGAGGATTTGGGAAACATGCAAACCACATTGTTTTAGATAGTTAATAAAAAATAGATTCTGTTTTCTTTCTAAGATTCTTTAGACTCATGAGAGGCTGAGAATGTAAAGAAACTTTTAGGTAAAACTATCCAGGTTGAAGCTGTTTTACATTCTTCAGACACAATTAACACAATCAATATTTCAAGTTGAGACTAATCATCATGGTTTATTGATATGAAAAAAAAACAACAAACTGTTGAAGTAAGTAAAAGGCCAACTGTGGGATGTTTGTGCTCACTATAGATTTGTTCAAAATGACTATAAATAGAATTTCTCGTTGACTGTTGTTCAGGTCTTTCTTTATAGATGGCGACATGCAGCTCCAGGATTTGGTATTTTGGAAAGTTTCGCTGACCCACTCCTTGAACCCCAGGGAGCAAATTAACAGCACTGAGCTCTTTGCTTCCCTGTAACCTTTCCCATCCTCCTGACTGACATTTCTCTTCTCCTTTGCCTTGAGCCCATGCGTATGGAGGCCTGTGAGAAAAACGCACAGAGATGCTGTGTTGTTTCTGTGTATGACGGGAGAATGTGTAGATTTCCATAGTTAAATTAATAGTGGAGAGTCTGGCTGTTTCATCTGCACTGAAACTCAAGCTGCAACAGTTGAGATGTTGTGAAGTTGAATATGGCTCCAATATACAATTCTGTGCAGGACATATCAAGAGATAGAATGATGATGAAAACATGCAATGAATTTCTATCACATTATGGTCTTTTCAGATTAAAATGAAGGAGTTTATTCTATTTCATTACATTTCATTCTTGAATTCTCTTCAGTATTGGCAAACTTGGGAAACATGTTGGGTTGGGAGATGGAGACCTTTCTGTAGTAATGCAAACTTGTCTCACAGTTCTTCTGCTTTACTGCCACCCAAACTTAAATTGTATTTAGATAGATAATCATAAAACATCAGTATAAAAGCGGCATGGTTTTTGTTCCTTACTTCCCACAACGTTTGCACTTTTACAACAGTAAACTTTTTTTTGACAGCTTGGAGATTCTGAGATTTGTTTTACAATTTTGTTAATTTGGTTTATCTGATTAAATCAAGGCCAGAGTTTCTCAGCCTTTCCTGGGAGTTATGATTAATAATGAATGTTGAGCAGACATAGTTGAAACAAGATGTTTGCATACATTGTTTAAAATAAATACTTAACATTTTTCCCCAATTTAGGTTCCTTGGGATTATTAAAATAATTTCCATTTGCTAAAGCCAATTATCAGATAATTTTTTCCAGATAAATTTTATACCAATCACTGAACATGAGTGCATTGTTTACAAAATGTTCTAGAACAAAGTGTGCTGTACATTTATATTCAGACCCTTTCACAAAAACATAAAGAAAACCATCAAACACACCAGACAGAGCAGGATAAAACATGTAGAGGAACTTTAAGCAGGGTTCAATAAGGGGTTCAATCCACAAATCATTTATGGTGGAATGACAAGCCATTTTTGAAAGAAGTCCTGTTTAAAGCTGACCAAAAGCTAGGAAACCAAGGCTGTATAACATTCTAAACACACAATCTGCATAGTAAAACAAGGTGGTGGCAGTGTCATCATGTGGGGATGCATTTCTTTAGCAGGAGTCTGGTCAGGGTTGACGGGAAAATGAGTGGAACCAAGTCAGGACAGGGCAGGCCTGGAAGAAAACCTGTCACAGGCTGCAAAAGGCTTTAAATTGGAGTGAAGGTTCACCTTCCAGTAACTATCACAGACAGTCATATGTATCACAAATAAATTCCTGTTTTAGAATGGCTCAGTCAAAATGTAAATTAAATTACAAATCTGTGGCAAAATTGATGTTCACAGATGCTCTCCATCCAACTAGCCTAAGCTTGAGCTATTTTGCAAAAGAATGGGCAAAAAAGTCTCTAGATGTGCAAGGCTGGTAGAGACAAACCCCAGACGTCTTAATGCTATAGGTGCCAAGAAAGTTGGGTTGAGAAAGGGCTGAATACAAATGCACGTTATACTTCTCAGATTTAAAACTGTAAAAACCATACATCTTCTTCTTTAGATTTCATAATTAGGCACTACTTTGTGTTGGTTGATCATGTAAAATCCCATTAAATACATTGGGGTTTGTGGTTGTTACATGGCACAGTGTAAACAAGTCTGAAGAGATAATTTTGTAAGGCACTGTAGCTGAAAAGACCGGACTGAAGCAAGTGTTTCTGAACTTTAGAGGAGGAAAGGGAACACACTGGGTTTTTAGTTCCCAAATCAGTTTAAGTAACGTGGGAGAAGAGGGATGGAAATACAGTCGGGTATATGAACTTCGCCGTGGAGCTGTCATGCTGCTAATGGAGGAAGTGGAGCAGAGGGTCAGGAGTCCTCAGCACCTGTGCGGAAGATTAATGACCACAGAGCCACGGCAAGGAAAGACAGTCAGGAAAAGAGACTCTGAAACAGGCCAGAGATGTCTGACTGCCTCAAAGATCGGAGTGACTCGACCTTTGCTGAGGCCTTTACGATATATATACACAAACACAGAGCTATTAACGTCACTCCTGAGAAATGATCAAAATATATCTCCATCTCATTCTCTTCAAAAGATATCAAACTGAATTACAACATGACCTGGGATCATCATGCTATAGTGTAGGTCTATTATAGAGCGGTGAGATTCGTATGCAGCTCAAGCTGTTGTCCCTTCAGGCCATGAAAGGTGCTTTAAGGCACTGATGACAGCAGAGACCTTTCTGATTACCTCAGTAGCATGTAGCGCCACAGAAAAGAGATATCATCATTATCTCGACACAAAGGCGGCCCTCACATTGTTAAAACAATTAATGTAAGCTGTCAGAGCACCGTGCAGAACTAGTTCCAAGAGTTAAGTCGTAGCTTCTTTTATTTTATTTTTTTTTTTCAACCCTCTCCCCCCTTTCCTCCACACTCGCCTGGGGAATCGCGGCGGGTACGAAGCTCATTTCCTCATCAAACACACGGCGAGTGATTTGGAATATTTATGAGGCTCCCAATTTAAGTTAAACATTTAACAAAAAAGCATCCGATTAAAATGAGACAGCAGAAAGGGTTAAAATCCCAGTGGGCAGCCAGGGCTAAAAATTAAACACTGAATGCCGGAGCAGAATTAAAGCAGCAGGTCTGGGGCAGATTTCAGCTCAGAGGCTTTGCTGTGTATGATATGGTGTATGTTGAAACAGGGGTTTCATTGTTGATGACTGGAATTTAAATTAGGAATAAAGAGGTAATGCGCTGATAAACTGCATGAAAGATACTTTAAAATAATTTGCATACAAATGTCAGAAGTAAATGACACATATGTTTGATATGTTGGTTGCTGAATTTATAAAGTGTTTTAAATGAGAGAAATTAAACACACAGTACATGTAATAGTAATTACTACCTACATCTCTATACAATGTATGAAATTGTTAGACTTTCTGGTAATTCTCATAAATTTATGTATGTCAATATCACAATAAGAATAAGAATATCAGAGCGAGTAACACTGCTTCGGTCAGAGGGCACGTGTAACCCAATGCCATATTGACTTTATTGATAATCTATGGCTTCCTTTCATTCGTTCCCTCCTCTCCTCAGGTCTCTGTAGCAGCAGATCAGTCAGCAGCTGAGAAACAGGGGTCAGCCAGCTCCTGGTCTTCTGCTCGGTGACTCTCCATAGTTCCTGTTTAATCACCACTCCCTCAGGGATACTCCACTATCCATCTATCAAGGCCAGAAAAAAGTTCAGGTCCTCTTTATTCCTGGAGATGAAGGACTTAGGTAAGGTATGTTGTTGATTTATTCTGCTGCTGTGGTGTATTTTTCTCTAAGTGCACATCTTTATTTTATAATTGCATGTAAACATGTTAAATTAGTAAACATACAGGCATTGGTTCTGCAATCTAGTCTCTGAGTGAAATTTATAAAAGATGTCAAAGTTAACAATGATGAACATGTTATTTTATTGCCATTTAATACATTTTTAATACAGTTCAGATATTTAAATAAGAACAAAGGACCTTCATAATGCTAAGTTTTGTTTTATTTGTTAATATAGCCAAAATTTTACTTCAAACCTTGTTTTTCTTAAACAAAACCACTTGATTTTTATATTTCAGGTTACGTCCAAATTTATTTGAAAATTTTTATTCTTATTTTGTCATGTTTGCACCTCAGATTCATATGCAAATTATCCATCTATTCATCCATCCATTGTGTAAATCCGCTCAACCTTGCAGAGTCAATGAGGGGCTGGTGCCTATCTCCAGTGGTCGTTGAGTGAGAGGGATACAGGTCGATAACACAGACAAACAACCATGCACACACTCGTACCTAAGGGAAATTTAGAGAAACCAATTAACCTAACAGTCATGTTTTTTGGAATGTGGGAGGAAGCTGGAGTACCCAGAGAGAACCCATGCATGCACTGCATGAACATGCAAAGGCCAAGCAGAAAGACCCCAGGTCGGGATTCGAACCCAGGGCCCTTTTGCTTTACCAGAATTAAAAAGTAAATATACCACAATCACATAAAATCTAAAGTCAAGCGTAAAATATTTTTTCCTGTCTCGTATTTTTTTTTTTTACTTTTTGCCTCTCATGAACATAGACCCTTACCTTAAATCTGAGATTTCCAAAAGGATACCAACATTTTCAAATCCAAGTTTCAAGAAGGTCAATATCAGGCAGAGACTAAAAACTCAAAAAAAATAAATCAGAGCAGCTCAGCTGTATTTTCTGTTTCTCTCTTGCAGCCTGAATGAATCCCAAACACATTATAGAAAATACATGAACAAATCATGGTCTTAAAATAAAACTGATTCCAAAATAATTTACATGTATATTGGTAGTTAATCTTAGTACTTTCAGCCTGCCAAAATGTTGTTTGTTGTTTTGTTTCTACCCAAAGACAAAAAAAGGGAACATTTGTGTACCTGCCCAAATTATAATTTTGGAACCCAATATGGTGTTTGGTCTATTTTCAGTTGCTTTTTTCTTTCTTGTGCTCTCACACTAAAAGGGCATTCATTGTTGTTTTATGGCTCACATTTTGACATAATTTCAAGTTCTCTTCAATCAACACTTTAAATTCAGGCAAAATGTCCTTAAATGCTGCCCTAGAGGAGGAATGTTGTTTATTTATGCTGTCGCTGGCAGCCCTGAGGGAAGTGACCGATGCCTCAACCACAGAGACATCGCCTAAGGCCAGTATCCCATCACATGCTGCCCTCCAAGGTTTTCAATAAAATCTGAATATCCATTCATCCATCCCTTAATCAATAATTGTCGTTGCAGCATATAAAAGTAGGGTTTTGCCATTCAGTGACAATGATTGGGGTTAGAAAGTTAGAAATAAATGACATTTCAAAGCATAAAAAAATGATCAGTACTATGTCTAAGCTATTACAGTGATGTAAGTGTTACCTTGCAGCTTGGTATGAAGGTCTTCCAAAGGAAGCACCCGAGCTCCACCCCCCCTGGTGGCAGTTTGATCTGATTTTCTCAGCAGCCTCCCTCTGATCCACCTGGCAGGAGGGGGACTTGGACTGAAACAAGCGGGCCAACCCACTGACCTCTGGGTAGAATCTCTAGCTGTGCTGGGCAAGCAGTCAGTGTGGGCCAACGATGGGGCATGGAGGACTATAGAGCTGTGATTAGCTGACATGGCGGGTGGGTTTTGCAAGCTGTCCTATTCTCAGTCGTAGATGGGCGAAGGGGTAGAGAAGCTAAAATGGGAATGAACCTATTGATCCTGGTGCCTTTATGAGAATGACACACAGAAGCTATTTTTACAGAAGGGGGAACACATTGCTGGTGAAAGCTCTCTGTTCATGACGTAGTTGGGCTTCCAATCTGCACATTGACACAGTAGGTGGGAGGAGAAGTCCAAAACAGTTTTGGCGAAATAGAGAAAAACCTGCAGAGGACAGCACATCACTACCTAAGAATCCTTAGGATGAAACAGGCAAGCTGTTTACTTGTTAAAGTATTCACAGTGCCTTGCAGAGGTATTCATACAGCTTGTACCTTTTCAAATTTTTTCACACTACACCCACAAACAATTTTTTGTAGAATTTTATGTGATGGACTGGGACAATTAGTGCATAATTTTTAAATCACGATTTTCAGTCTGTTGGTGTTCTCCAAGACTTCTCAAAATCTGCTGGGATGCTGAAAATTGTTTAATGTGTATTTAGCATGCAGTTGTTCTTGAGGAAGGTGCAAGTGTTGAATTGAGATTTACCATCACCCTAAATAATTCAGAAAAATCTAGCTAGGACACCCCTAGCTGGAATGATTTCAAACAGTTCCTTCATCCAAAAATGTTTGCAGTAAACTCAAAATGCCTGAAATTCAGTACAATTTTTTCTTCTTAAGGGATTACCAGACAGTGAGGATAAAAGGTAAAAAGTACAAGTACAGTCCAGGGAAAGAAAGCTGTTCCTCTTGGAATCCCTGCAGTCAGAGTTCAGCAGAAGCTTATTCACACTCAGGCCATTCACTGAACTCATCCACTCTTTTTGCATAAAGTAATTGCTGTCAGGGAACGTGCACTGCAGAAAGTTGCTCTGTGAGCTCAGAGGGTGAGATTAGGGAATAAAACAGCCAAGTCAGTGCTACTCGGGCACTCCTCTGTCATTGCACTGCTATGGATGAGGGCTGACAGTGATGAATATTGCCTAAAAGTTGGTATTCCACATGATGATTTTCGCTAATGAGAATTGATGAATGTGGGAGGGAGGGACTCGAGATTGGGCGATGAGAGGAGGGACCGCTCATTAGAAGTCAGTCATGCTAGGTTGAGCGGCTTTAAGGTGGGCAGGAATGCTGGCCCAAGCTATGCCACTCCAGCAGTTTTTAAATAAACATCAGCTGATATCATTGATCAATACTGCCTTACACAGAAGAGTTTTAAATGAGATGTAGCCATAATTAGAACACAAAAATCCCTTTTCCTTCCCTGTACACAATTTTTATCTTAAAGTGCATTTATCAGTTGTGTCAGCTTTCACATATGTTATAAGAGATCTATAGCAATCTAGGTATCCATATGCATGATGCTGTTGAAACACTTGGGTGTGGGATGCTCACAAGCTTTCACTGTCCCAGCTGAAGCCACGTCAGCCTGAGGAAGGAGCACAGGGACATTGATGTAGCAGATGGCAGTGTGGGCTTTGAAAAACCATGGCCCTGAATCAGCCGCAGGCTGCCCCAAAGGCCAACGCTCAGCTCAAGCTCTACATGTGGCCAGCCAGGAAGGACACACAAGTGGATAATAGTTAATAGTGAACCAGGCCATTTATTATTACGTGCGTACTTTATGGAGCCGAACCGGCACTCCTGTGTGCAAAGGGGGCCGTGGCAAAGAAGTTTAACTTTTAGATGCAGATAAAATTGATAAATGATCACGCTGGGTTATTTCCACACCATCAAACTCTGGGACAAACATTGTGCAATTCTTCATGTGATTTAAGAGCTTGTTGTTGGGTTGATGAGAAAGTATAATAGTGGAAATGTTTCTTTTTCAGTCGTATGACTAACCACAGTTTATAGTGGTTAAACCTTCAATATTTTCAGCAGCATATGTAAATGTTCTTGTCCTATTTACCCACTCAAATAAGCTTGTGGAAAAAATGTTTTTTGAAAAAGTTGGTATTGGAAGAGTTGCACATGCTTGGCTTCGAAACTACTCTGAGAAAAGTTTCAGGATGATCCAAATAAGGAATGAGAGAACATAAGTGGTTGGGGTGTCCAAAATGAATAAATTCACATAAGAACAGAGATTCTCATTTACTATGATTAAGAATCGATTTAAAATGTCCCAAAATCAGTTTTAGAAAATAAAACTAGAAAATAAATCTGCCTCCATTCTGAAACTGCGTGGGACGTTCTGACGTCACTACGCAGACGGTACTGGAACATACGCATGGACCACAATAAAAAGGAAACTACAAAAATGAATGAGAGAGGGATTCAACTGGCCCGTCTTGACGGAAAACATTTGGAATTTTATTTTTTAACCGAATGCCAGGAAGACCACGTTTAAAATGAGCTTCATTGTGTTCAAAGTTTGCAAAATGAAGACTGAGCACTTAGGTAACACCGCAAATACATGGAGCTAAGCTACAGCTAAGCCAAAGTACGCTGGGTAAGTGCTGTGTTTTGTGTGATTGGTCAGAAGTTTGTGGCCATGTTTTATGCAGAAATGCGCTTGGACAGCAATGCTGATAACTAGTCCGTTTCTAGTATCCGGTTTTTGTTTCCACAGGTGTTATAAATACGGAACGTTTAGCTGACATGGTGAGGAATGATGTACATATTTACGATTCTTCTCTAAATAACTAGAAAGACTGTCAAATGGCAAAATACACACACCACAAGATGGAAATTGCAATGCCATTGTCCATGGAGGAGGCTGTCTGCAGAAACATGGAGTGTTCTCTCTGTGACTCTTCATAAAAACAAAACGGGATGTTGGAAGGGAGTAATTCCGTCTATGCATGGATTATTATTTAAAATTAAATAAATGTGACACTTTATCTCCATTTGTCATTCCACCTTGCAAAGCAGACTGGGGTATATCATGAGGATTCTTTGCACACCGGTAGATTAAAGTGGAAATCATTATGAATAATTGTTTTGACTCAAAAATTGATTTTGAATTGAATCCTGGCCCCAAAAATCAGAATCGAATCGAATTGTGAGATAGTAAGACTCCCACCTCTAATAAGTGGACAAGTGGGGTTCCACAAGGTTCAATATTTGGACCAAAGTAGTTTATTTTGTGCAAGGAATGATTTGTAATGTATCATAGTTGTTTAAATTAGGTTTTTTTTGCTCTTGTTATAAATATGTTTTATTCAGAGAAATATTTGGATCAGTTTATGGACAGTTTAACAAATTTAAACATTTTAAAATATGGTTAATGTAAATAACTCAATTTAATTAATGCAAATTAATATATAATATTTAAAAGATGGTCACAAATGGCTGTATTCCCACATAAAAAATAAGTTGAGCTGAATTTCAGTTTCTGAATTGAAGTACTGACATAGATGAACTTTCTGACATTCTGATTTACTGACATCCACCTGTTTTCAGATGGTCTTTTCGATGGATTTTTTTCTTCTTCACAGAGTTTGTCATTGGCAGATGCAAAACAACAATACCTCAGGCCTCAATACAACAGGATTTTCCTTGTCTCGACCAATTCTTTTCTCCTCAAAAGTGAATTAGAATATTTCTTTTCATCACAAAGAAAAAATAATGTATTCAATCTGTACATTCGAAACCTTTTAACCACTTTGTAATGTACTGATGATTAGATTTTAACAGCAGGTTCCCTTAGCCATTACAATCTCCAATATTGGATTTTTTTGGGAAGACTTCTATTCATGAACCAGTCTCTTTTTTACCTTCTTGTTGAAATGAGAGGTTTTTAATCAGCTAAAGCACAAAATGTCTGAATACTCTAAAGCCATTAAACATCTCTCCTGAATGCATCCCCCATTAGGGAGATGGAAGATTACGGCCTAAGTAAAGTCATTAGCTGTGCAAAGCTAATGATCATCTTACTTGTTTGTATAAATCTGATCCATTTCCCTTGCTCAAAGCAAATATTTCTTCTCTCAAATGATTTTGATTAAATTGAGTAAAAACAACAGCAGCATCGACAAAAACAACATCAGGACCCCTAATGAAAGAAGTAGAGGCAAAGGCACTCAGCCGATTGCATCCATTACCCCTCTCCCAGTATACAGACCCCTTCGTAGGGATTACCCCTGGTTCCATAGAGGTTGATTATGAGACGCCTGCAAAGGTTTCGTCTGAATCGCCCTAGTTAAACGAGAAATTGCAGGCTGAGGAGAGAGGCTAATAACAGTTATTAACCCCGTGCGGGCGCCGGTGTAGAAGAGCGCCACAATAACGAGGTGCACCACCAAGGTTTGAGGCGCAGCACAGCTAGCACACCCCCGAGGAGAAGCTAACTTATTAAAATAATGAATTAGCAGACCAGATTACTGCAGCCTGCGGCAAAGGCAATTATCCCCCTCCAAATCCCTGGACAGAGCTCCCTAGCGCCACCATAAAACAAGTGCTCAGAAAGCAGGAGCCCTCCGCTCCACACAAATGAATAGCCTGTTAATTAGGATCTCTCCCGCTGCGGGTAGCCTTCCCGCTGCCATAACAGAAACCACTTACATGACAGGAAGAGGAGGAGGAGGACCAGGAGGAAACTACTAAGAAGATAGTGAATGCATGTGATTGAATAAAATTGTAAAATATGAACCGTAAGAAAAAGTGAGAATACCTGTAGTTTTAATAATGAATGATAATGCAAGAGTTAGAGAGACATAGAAAAAGGGTTTAGGGGATCTGTTTGAGGTGTTTTTAGAAACAAACACAAAGCATTTAAGCTTTGTGGAGAATTTGATGTAGGGGATCATCAGTCCTGGCAGAAAAAAACCCTAAGACAAGGATGGAAGTGATGTAGGCCAGTTGCCAAGCTAAAAAAGAAGCCACTATACTCTGACTCACACACACACACACACACACACACACACACACACACACACACACACACACACACACACATATATATATATATATATATATATATATATATATATATATATATATATATATATATATATATATATATATATGTACACAACCCCTAATGGTTATAAATACTTAAGTATGACATGGTTGACATGGTGAACCAAATCTGGACTCCATCTGGGGTAACCTTCTAACTCCACATCAGTAGAAATCAGAAAGTTTTGAAGGCTGGACTCACCTTGTCCTGCATAGCTACTTTCAGGGAGATAGGTGTTAAAGTGGAAAGTGTGCCACATTGATAAGTGACATGACGCTGTGGTTTAGCTACTCTTTTACTCTTTATGTAGAGGGGCGCTTTGGGACCACTTCAGCTAAAAGTAAGTTTACCAAAGTGTCTGTTGGAATTGTAAGCTTTTCTGTAGATAGCTCATTTAATATTAGGGCCTAATGAGCAATTTTCATGAGTACTGTAAGAAATATATTTTTCCAAAATAAGCTCTAGAAGTTATTAGATCCTGTTGTGCTCGGTTTTGCAACTTAAAAAAAAAATTAATTGTGGATGTAAATGACACATTGTGTCATTTTACATCCACTAACTTCTATGTATTTTATTGGGATGTTTTTTGAAAAACTAACTTATCCTTAAAGTTGACCAGAATTGTGAAAATAACACATGGGTTTTATTTTTTTGTTTTGCAAATAAAAATCTTAAAAGCACAGTTTTCTTTAGCCTACTTTTTCTGATACCCCTAAATAAATCAGGTAATTAGTAAGCAATGTCTCTATGTGTATAATTTAATCCAGCTGCTCTGTGAGGTGGAAAACTTACACTGCACATCCCCTTGAACAGATCGCTCCCCATCCCAAAACATGGTGGTGGCAGCATGCTGTGTGGATGTATTTTTTCAGCAAGGACAGAAAAAATGTCAGAGTTGATGGGAAGATGGATGGAGATAAAGAAAACCTGTTAGAGGCTGAAAAGACTTGAGATTGGCATGGAGGTTCACCTTCCAGCAGGACAATGACCTTTGACATACAGCCAGAACTACAATTGGATGGTTTAGATCAGGGGTCTGAAATCCCAATCCATGAAAGCTAGTTTCCCGCAACCTTTAGATGTATCTGTGCTTCAACACACCACTACAAAACAATTTTGTCTTAGTTTTTGTAGAACTTGATTAGGAGGTAATTGAGGCATCTTATTTAGGTGTAAAGGACCATGTTATGATCTAAATGTTGTGGAATACGTGCCCTTGTAGACTGGACCTTAAGACCCGTGGTAAAGATAAAAGCATGTTCACGTGTTATAATGGTTCTGACTAGGGCTGCAACAATGAATCAATAAAATCAATAAAAATTAAAATAGTTTGTAACGAATTTTATCATCGAGTCGTGTCGCGCGATTAATGCCTCACTCACCATTCGGGGGCCGTTTTCTTCACCGGCAGAGCTTTGTCAATGCTGGCTGGCTGAATTAATGTTTTTTAAAAAAGAAAAAAAAAAACTCAACCTACTGAGGGAGTTGAACAGAGCGAGGCGGAGGCAGAGTGCAGGCAGTGTTTTCAAAGGGAATGAGGTAAATTTTTACAAATGACGGATGCAGAGAAAACAATTCGACCTGAGTCCTCAAAAGTGTGGGAGTGCTTCACGAAGCTAAAAAAAAAATGCGTAAAATGCATTCTTTGCAAAAGTGATTTGACCTGGCATAGAAACGGAAACATGTTGGAGTAATCGATGAAGATGAAGGGAATCAGCGTTTCCCCTACCATTATTCAAGAGGGGCACCTCGCTTCGCCAACGAGGTTTATAGTTGACGCATTGAACGGAGTGTGTGGGCGTGCGCCAAGCCACACTGCTTGCTCAGCTTGCATGAATTCATTGCACACTTTGAAAAGCGCCAACACCAAAGTTGACAAAATTTGAACAAAAACACGTTCTTCTACTCTGTCACCGATGCTCACACGCATGCTCACTGAGGAAGGTGCACTCGCACGCAGTTGAACACATGCTCCCACTATCAGACAGAGCGCGAACAGAGAAACAGTCATATGGTGGCAAAGACACAATTAGAAATAGCCTCAGTTCTTCATGCCCTGCTCCTGAGATGTAGCAAAAATCCAGTCATCAACTCATAAAAGATGTTGACCTGGTTTGGATGTCTGTGGTGAAATCACCTCCCTCCACCCTGGAGGAAAAACTAACTCTGTCAGTTGGTGGGAGAGAGAAAGATCAAGTAGATAAAGAGATTTATTTAAGAGATTTAAGACATGTTTAAGTACTTCTGCAATAGCTGTCATGTATATTTTGTTTGTATTAATGTTATTACATATATTACACCAATCAACAGACTGACTGCTATTATTAAAAGAAAGTAGGGGTGCACCGACTGCAGTTTTCTGGAGGATCATGATCATTAAAAAGCCTGACTGATTTTGGCCCATACCAATTTGTTTCAATACTAAATATAGCAAAAAAGCTGCAAAGTTGGTAACAGTAGGTCGACTGTTGTTAAACGCAGCCCTCTCTCAGACCCTGGTGGTGGCAGAAAAAGATTGGTGGATAAGATCAGTTTTACATGTAAGATTGACCGATCGTCAATCACCCAAAGTTAAAGAAATTGCACCCTAAAAGGAAGTAATTAAAAAAATTTTTTTTTTTTGTCAGATTCATCGATTAATCGAAAAAATAATTGACCAATTAATTGATTATTAAAATAACCGTTAGTTGCAGCCCTGGTCCTGACATAAATCCAATATAGAATCTGTGCCAATACTTCAAAGTTGCTGTTCATATAACTCCATTTAATCTGACTGAGTTAACAGAAAAGATTTGGGGAAAATGTCCTCCTCTAGATGTACAAAGCTGATAGAGCAATTCTGACTGTAACTGCAGTAAAAAGTAGTTTCTTAAGTATTGGAGAACAGAATACAAAGGCTTACAATACATTTCATATTTTTGTTGGTGGAAAAGTTTCCTTCCACTTCACAATCATTCACTACTTTGTGTTGGTCAGTCACATAAAATCCCAGTAAAATACATTGACATTTGTGATGATAATGTGGACAAAGTTAAATGGGTATGAATACTTTTGCAAAGCACAGTATAGATTTCCAATGTCAGACTTATAATTCACTAATTGAAGTTATATTTGGGTGTATTATGCCACTCGGTTAACCTCCAGACTTTATATTTTTCACTTGTACAATGCTTTATTTACCGTAAAGCCAACTGAAAACAAGCCCTATATATTTACACAAAGTAAAACTGCCACTTTATTTTGTGATTTCCTCTCAGGAGAAAGACTACAGTTGCACAGACATGCAAGGCATGAAAGAAGACATTATGCCATTGTACTGTATGACTATGCCTTCAAGGCTTGACATGAATGCAATTTCATGTAATTTGAATGCCTTTCATGAGGCAAGGACTCTTTTGAACTATCTTAAAAAGCTCATCCAATACGGCAGCAGCCAGTGGCCCAGGGTACAGAGGAGTCATGTCGACAGGTCCAATTAATGATGGGGCGTCTGAGAGCGAATGAATGAGGAGCTTTGAGAGGATTCCTCCACCTTAAATCCCCCTGTGCTGCTGCTCCCAGACTGCCTGTGAAGAACAATCAAACGGCAGCAACCCCCTCCTATTTATCACTTTAAGACATTAGCCAGACATGGGCCTGAATATTAACCAGCTCTTTTTCCAGGAGAGTTCCACACCAAAGGCTGCGTGTGGCAACATACATTTTTAATCACAGGGGAAAAATGATGCCCGTCTATCGCTCTTATCTATTACTGTGTGCTTAACTTTGCAACTGTTTTTTACTTCTCAAATCAAGAAACAAGTAGGATTGTTGCTCCCCTTCATTCTTGGTTTTGAATAATTCCTACACCTAATAAAAACAACACTTTTTTTTACTTATGCAAAAGTATTTGCAAACAGCCTATAACTCACAGGGACTATCTTTACTGTAGTGACAGAGTTCATTCCCTTGGACTGACTGTGTCTTCCTGTGTAGGGCAACCACGCTGCAGAGTCAGTGGAGCATGAGCCAGGTTTCTGGAGCTTAATTGGAGTCATGCTCTCCAGAGCCTAGAGCTGCTCCTTTCCCCACACTGGCCTCTGTGGTACTGGGCCTGTGGTGGGAACAGGACGGGCAGGGCACGGGTACTAGGTGTGCAGGGAGATGATCTGTTCACCCCATCCTCTCCCCCCTGGGTTCCCTTGCTGTGACACATGGCGCCCTGGTAACAAGGTCACTCTGGTTTTATGGAACCACAGGGGGAGTTGGTCTTATTACCAGGAGAGGAGACAGTCTTAAGAATCAAAAGCAGAAGATGATCTCCAATCACATTATTCGCACAAGACGACAAGGTTTTTTATATCTAGGAGCTTTCCTTCCGAATTTTTCAAGGATACATTTTCATCATAATTATTTCTGAAGAAATGTACCATGCCTTGCAAAAGTACACATTGCACTTGGTCTTTTCTTTCAGATTTTGTTATCTTACATCCACAAACTTCATTATGTTTTAATGCATTTTTTTAAATTTGTGATAAATCAACACCAAGCAATGCATGTTGGCAACGTCGAAAGAAAATCAAAGTTAGTAGTATTCTTCACAAACATGACCTTTATGGAAGAGAAACAAGAAGAAAGTCATTGTTGTAGAAAAACCATAAGAAGCCCTGTTAACAATTCAGCAAAGGCCATGTAGGGAGCAATGCAAACATAAACAGAATGTGCTGTGCTGAGACCAAACCCGATCCTGCTGGCTTTCTTGTAAAACATGATCTTGAACTCACCATCCCTAATGTGAAACACGGTTGTGGCAGCATTATGGAGTGTGGATGTTTTTCTCCAGAAGAGATAGAGTAGCTTGCCAATGTTGATTGGAATATGGTTGGAGCTAAATTCAGGGCAATGCTAGAAGGAAACCACTTAGAGGCTCCAAAAGACTTGAGACATGAGTGGAGGTTCACCTTTTCAGCAGGACACCACCCTGAACATACTTCACAAACTACAATAGACTGGCTTTGACCAAACCATATTCTAGTGTTAGAATAGCCCAGTCAAAGTCCGCACCCAAATTCATGAGAATCTGTGGCAAGACCTTAAAACTGACAGACACAAATGCTCCCCATCCAAACTGACAGAAATGTAGCGATATTGCTTAGAAGTATGGGCAAAATGTTTGTGCAACGCTTGTAGATACCTGCCCCAAAAGTATCTGTAACTGCAACAGATGGTGGTTCTACAAAGCATTGACAGTGGGGATGAATATAAATGCATGTTTTTTAGCATTATAAGTCAAAAGACCAATACAATATCACCTTCTTGCTGCAAGGCAACAGTGCTACAAACTGCGCCACTGTGCAGCCCCTAAAATAACCATTTATTAAATTCATTTTATACACATCTGTACTAGTAGTGAAGCTGTGGAAAGCATTGTGTATGTGTAACTAAATAAAATCTCTCCAGTTATTTAAAAGTAATATAACACCTGCCAACAGGATAATCTACACCACAATATTTCCAGATTTTTATTTATTTATTTATTTTTTATAAATGTGTTTGTTTTAGAGTTGTTGTAAACAAAGTGATTTAAATGGCTTAGGCAACACAGCATCATCACATTTTATTAAGTTATGAATAAATATGAATTGCTTCAGTTTTACACAAGAGACAGAGACTGTATTGCAAAATGTAAACAGAAGCAAAGACATTACAAGTGCTGATCAATATTCAGGATCATTTGAAGCCACATCTATTCAAACAGTATACAGCTTTGTGTCTTCCTCTGGTCATGCAAAACTGATCTGAATTCCTTTATTGAGATCAATTTCAGAAGATTCAAAGGGTTTTGCGACTCATTCCAAGCAGACGGAGCACCAGACTTATGTGGCTTATAATCTTCTGAAAGTATGAAAGAATCAAAGAACGGCTACAATTAAGATCATGATAAAGTTAGGCATGACAGACCATTTGATTTGAGAGTATAAAAGCAATTATGAAAGACTGATATAAAATGAGTAATAAATCTAAAGTGCCTCACTGTAGAGTGCATTCAGCGCATAAGCTCTACTAAGATGGTAACCCAGCCAAAGAAGCACCATAAAACAAATGAAGAAAAAAAAAAAAAAAAAAAAACTTTCCCCAGCAACAACTCTCCTCTATTTCCTTCTTTTAAGGTTACTGATGTTTAATCAGTGTTTGGCGAGAAAATAAGTGAAATGATTTAAATAGGCCACAGAATGGCACCACTCTGCAAGCATAAATAAATTTTTTTACAGAGTATGAAAGAGGAAAAAAAAAACATTTTGTGCACAGTAAAAGTTTTACTTTAGAAATTTCCTCTTTTATTAAGAAAAGCTGAGGACTTGACCAGTGGTTTCTAAATGCACACCCCTCTAAATAGACTCGCTAACACATTTCACTTCAAATGTCCCCTGCTTATGTACATCAGTTATTTGTCAGAACACTCAAAACACAAAGATGTGGCAGATGAGGTGCAGATATCACTCAGTCGGTTGGTGATTTCTCAGGTCACCATGTAAGGAAAAAAAAACTCAAAACTGGCATGTATTTATACTCAACCCCCCTGAATCAACACCCTGTAGCTTAAACTGCAGGTATAGCTGCTAGTAATTTAGGATATGTCTTTGTCCACTTTGCATATTTAGAGATTAAAAAGTTTGCCAATTCTCTACAAATGTTCTACTTTGCAAGCTCAGTCAGATTGGATGAAGGGTGCATGTGAACATTAGTTTTCAGGTATTGCCACAGATTTGCAGTTGGATGTGGCTGACTGAACCATTTTAAAAGGTGAATATGCTTTGATCTAAACCATTCCATATTTAGGGCCATTGTCCTGCCTGAAGGTCAGCCTCTGTTTCATTCTCCTTTGCATCTTCCAACAGGTTTCCTTTCAGGATTAATGTATATGTAGTTCTATCCATCTTCCTGTCCGTCCTGTTCAAGCTGAGAAAAGGTCACCACAGCATAATGCTCCCACCACCATGTTTCACTGTGGTGATAGTGTGCTCAGGGTACTGTACAGTATTAGTTTTCTTTCACGCATAGAACTTTGCATGTTAAACAAAAAAAATCTGTTTTGTTCTCATTTGATCAGAGAACCTTCTTCCACGTGTTTGCTGTAGATGGCTTTAACATAGGACTTCTTTTGGCCTTCTTTTTGTGTCTCTGTATGAAGACCAGATTTGTGGAGTACATAAAAGTTTCTACCATTTGAGCTGTGGATCTTTCCACCTCCCCCAAAGTTACCATACTACATAGCTACTTCTCTGATTAAAGTTCTCCTTTCCCAGCCTGTCTGTTTAAGTTGGTGGCGTCCAAAGTCAGTCCTCAAGGGCAGGTAGCCTACATGTTTTAGTTCTTTCCCTGGTTCATCACACCTGAATGTAATGATGGCTCATTAGCAAGCCTCTGCAGAACTTTGACATCCTGAGGAGGTAGTTGGACCATTTGAATCAGCTGTGTTGGAGCAGAGACACATCTACAACTGGCATGACACCTGCACTTGAAGACTAGAGCAGGACACCAATGGTGTAGGTGGACGGTCATGTCTTGGTAGGTTTGAGACACAGTCTTTCCAGTTTCAGACAATGGATTATTAGTTTTACATGAAATTTTCAAAGCTTAAGACATTGTTTTACAACCCAACCGTGCTTGAAATGTCTCCACAAATTTATCCCTGACCTGTCTGATGTGTTCCTTGGTATTCTTGAAGGAGCTTGTTCATGATTGTTGTCGTCTTTTCAGATTTTTATTTGTAAAACATTTTAAAATCATACATTTTTCTTCCACATTACAAGTATGCACCACATTGTTTTTGACTGTCATAAAAATCACAGTAAATTGTAAGTTTGTAGCTATGATGTGACAAAATGTGAAACAGTTTGAACACTGTAGCAAGGCTCATTTACTTTAAAGGAATATGTTTGTAGTGCGATCACAAGTAACAAAATTACCTTTTATATTTAAAATGCAGTTTCTTTATGACAGATACAATCTGCTGGATAAACATTAGCTCTGAAGTTTAACGTGGGAAACCTTTGTACTAGCCCCAGCATTGTGGGGAAAAGGGCATTGATAGGAAAGCAGATAAAGCTGATCAATATGAAGTGCAGTTTTCTCCGCAGGCCCTCTTTCATATCTCCCTCTTGTTTGTGTTTTGAAGGGGTCGGGGGTAGGGTTCTGCTAAAGTGGTGGCGTGGGCGGGCTTCTGCCCCTTTATCAATCAGGATTTTAATTACACACGTCTAGGGCGACAGCTAGATTAGAAACCAATCGACGCTATCGGCCACAAAATCTAATTACTGTTTATTGACAGATAAGGGCAGGCCCCCTTCACTTTTTCAAATAAGATAAACCCCCCCCTCCAAACACACTCATGCTCAATGAACAGCAGCTCATACTGTCCATGAACAGCTCTATGATAAGTAAACCCCACCTGAAAGTTCCTTTACTTTTAGTTTCTGCCTGCATGGATGTATGAAGTATAAAAGCTGAACTTCACACCTTAAAAATTTGTACATTTTCTAAAAGTTGCAAAAAATCACAACAGTCATAAGCCTCAATGGTAAGCAATTATAGGCCCATATCTAACCAAGCATTTTCAACAAATTTAAAAAGACAGTTTCTCAATATGAAAGTTTTAAATGACATCTGTCTCAGCTGTGATGCATCCATAACTTCTTGGTATGATTGGATCTCAGTCCTGTTTTTCAGACAGCTATCATAATATATCAACTGATTAAAAGTGGGTTGAATTGTCTGGTCCTTGGCAGACTGAGACTACTTTCTATGATTTGGCAGCTATAAATTTCAACAAGGAAACCTCATGTGTGGGGTTCCTCAAGGCTTGATTCAAAGGCCACTTTTATTCAAGTGTACATTATTAACCTAAATTAGATTATGAAGTTTTTCATTCCCTACTATACTTATGATGATGACATAGAAGTTTCTATTTTTATGTCATCACATGACCACAGTCCATTAAAGTTTTTCTATAATATCAATAAGCGCATTGGTCAGAATTACCCCCAGCTTAGTGTGGGAAAGACAGAAGTCATTGTCTTCAGCAGCAAAAAGTGCAAGGCTACAAATAAGCAATGAGAAAGAATCAATGAGGAAAAAAATGTATGAAAGAATCGTTTAACTTTAAAAAGTCTTTCCATAAATTAGCCTAGTATCATAGTAATAACATTTCCAGAATAAAGACTTTCCTGCCGAAATGGGACATAGAAAAACTAGTGCATGCATTTATTTTGCCTTAGATCAATGTAGTACTTTCACAGCTCTTTGTAAAGTACTAATCAGTCAGCTGCAGCTCATCCAAAACGTTGTTGCCAGAGCTGCTGTCTAAATACAACTCAGAGTTTTGCGTCAGGTATGGATCGTCTAGACCCCTCAGGTCTTCATAAATCTGTTCACTCAGTGTTCCTGGAACTGAGACTAAACAAACAGAGGCATCATTTAGTTTCTATGCTCCTTTACTTTGGAACCAACTGAAAACCTGAGGTGTGCAGAGGCTGCTGGCTTCTTTACATGAGGACTTAAAACTGTACTGTTTGCTCCTGGAGATCATTTTACCAGCAATTTATTTGTCTCAAATTTACCTTTTAATGTTCTTTCTTTTTATCAGACGCCCACATTTCTTTGTTCTTATAATGCATTACATCTTTAAAGTGATTTTTAAAAGTTATCTCTATTATCTCTCTAAAGCACTCAGAAGTACCTTGTGTATGAATGGGGCTCTACAAATAAACTTGCCTGGCCTTTAATGGTTTAATGGATAAATGTCTACCCCTTAGAATACCCACAGGTCAACCATCCTCTCTCCTGCAGACATACTTTACTCTTTTCAACATCTTCCTTACTCTGAGCTCAAATCTGCCTCTTTACAGCTTCATCCTCACCAGCTCATTTTTACAGCCTCCCCAGCCACGTGACGCACTTCGCCTTTAAGCCGAGAATCTGCCTCAGGTAAATATAGAGTAAATGATTGGATTATTGTTCTTTCATTCGGCTGTGTAGTAATGGCTGGATTATAAACATTGCAGTGTATAGATTTCCTGTCAGATCCTATGAATCAGACATCCTTATCTCATTTCCAGACTGCCGCTCCCACCCAGCGCTCCCATCTCCCAGCTAAGGAGCCTGTGCAGAGTATGGGGGAACAAATATACAACCATGCATAGACACAAACAAACACTGAAATAGGCAAACAAACTAAGTCACACACACAGGTTAGGCCCTGAGTGACAGAGACAGAGAGACTGTTGTCACCCAGTACAGCACAGGCACTCCAAAGCCCATTCAAGGATTTCAGAAAACACTTAGGTTTCGCTGTCTGTATTTGTTAGGCAAGTAAATGTAAAAGCTACAGTGCACTGAATTCAAAAAGAGAGGAGAGCTATCAATGGAGAGAGCATGAGAGTGAGGGGATAGGGAGAAAGATGTCTCCTAAATGAAATTTAGGAGAGGGTGGGATGGAGGGAGGCTGACAGCAGAAGCTTTGGACCCTCTGATTTGGTTTGAGTCGTGAAGAAAAATGTTTGGGTTCAAATTATGATGGTTTCTTTTGGCCACGGCGGGAGATGGATGCCTGATTCTTAAGTTGCTTGGACATCATATCTGTGGTTGTGTCTGGTAGGTTTCATGTTTTGCTCCCTTGGCCTCTGTATCTGCCTCTTCGCTGAGTGTCTTTTCAGTGGATTACCAACAGCGTAATTTGGTTAGTGGGGAGCAGTGTGGACCAGCAACTCCTGCACAAACATGCTTTTGTAGGAATTCATCAAAACGGCCCACATAGACAGCACCCAAAGACAACAAAACAATTTAAAAGGGGTTTTACAAGAATGGTACGTACGTAAATATCCACTCTGATTCTAAAGCTAGTGTAATCACATTCTTTTAAAAAAATAGGACAAACTCAGTTTAAACCAAGTTTAATTCGTCTCGGCCTTAAAAAAGTGAAATTCCATGACCGAAAACGAGAAGTATTTAGAAGGACTGGGAGAAAATAGACAGCACAAGGCAGCTGAAAATGCAGACAAAAGCTGCAGAAGTGTGATGACGTTTCATTTGGAACGCCAAACCCAGAACCTCAAAGCGTGACGATATATCCACCCAGGATAAAAACAGCAATAGCCGTATCTATCTAGCTTAGATTTTAGTTGATATTAGTCAGGATTTATACTATAATTTCTGCTGTGGTTATCCAGGCACGCGTCAACATGTTCTCAAAAAACATGTCAGCAGATCAGCTTACTTAATATTAATAAACATGTAGTGGTTGTGAAGATCTCACCTTTTTCCACATAATGTTTGTGCTTTACTTGTGAGGGTTTAAATGCACTAAATTTATATATATATTACTATGAAGACCTTGTTGCAACTGAAACTGAAGCTAATTATTGTGGCAAAACATACAGATTTGTTTGCAGAGGATGGTTATAATTTAATGTGTACTGTGGACATTAGCAGATGTTTTGTACCAACAGAGGACCCAGTCTTAGCCATAGCCTGAACTGTGTTGTGTGTTCTTCCCTCAGGTTTGGGTTGTTTCTTCCCTTAAATCAAAGATTCCAATTCTTTCATGACTCTGGGTCAAAAATGGTGGAAAAAATAGGTGAGAAGAAATCCAGCTTCTTCACCTGTCCACTTCAACAGAGCTCACCCATTCCTGTTGAGATATATAGCCTTTAAATAGTTGTTTTTCTTTTTTCATTGCTTAAAATAAACCAATAAACATTAAACTATCTCTTAATCATAATTAATGCTGTAAATTCAGTCCACTGCTCTTATCAAGCTGTCAAAAAATGGAGGCAGATGACAGAGGACAGGAAATCTTTACATGGTTGACTGTCAGCAGTTCTGAGATTTGTTTAAAGCCTGACCTATGAGGAACATTTTAAAGGAGGAAAACAATGTTTTAAAACAGCCTCATAAAACCTAAAACTCTGTAAAACTCAGCCACTGATGTCACTATAAATAAGAAATAAAAACCATCAGAAAGGTTACACCTTCTGTTTTATTTATAAGATGTTGACTCTGCTTTAGCTCATATTTAAATTGTTGTTCATCTCAAAAATAACAAGCTTGGTATAATGTGAATGTGGCATGAGGTCTGAAAGTTTTTAAATTGTGCTTTATGTCAGGAATGATTTAGTGATATAGTAATGTATTGGTCTATTGTAGGGTCAAACTTTTGGGCTGATTTTCTTAGCTATTAATGTTCCAGCTGACAGCCAACACACAGCCCAAGCAACATGAATACAAGGCCTGGACTGTTTTTGTATTAAACCAACATTAAAACCAATCAAAAAAAATGTTATGGCTTCAAAAGTGCAACATTTTTATGTTGTTTCGATTTTATGATTTAAAAACCTTGTAACAAGATGCCAAGGAAATATTTTTCTTTTGGCTGTATAAAGCATAGAGTAAAGCGGCGCTGCCTGTTGCTGGTGGATCATTATAGAACAGAGCAGAGCTGGCTCCCTCCCCCCAAATCTCTTGCTGCACACTGCTGTTCAGCTGGCTGAAAGATGGTTAATACACATTTTTTTCAGCTGTTTGAAAATGTAAATGGCAATCAAAGAGCTGCCACCCATCACTGGTATTTAGGTAATGCAGCTTAAATTCAACATTTCAAGTGTCTGTACACCCAACTGTGAGCTCTACCCAAGAGGATAGCGTAACTAATTAACCATCCATCCTTCGTCTACAGGGGATGGGGGGGCTCTGGTGTCTATCTCCAGAAGTCATTGGGCAAGAGGTGGGGAAAACCCTGGAACAGTAACCAGTCCATCACAGAGACACATCAGACAAACAACCAAGCCCACACACCGAAGCGCAATTTGGAGGGACATGTCATGTTTTTGGACTGTGGGAGAAGTCAGAGTACCCAGAGAAAACACACTTATGCATTGGGAGAACATGCAAACTCCATGCAGAAAGACCCCAGGCTGGGATTTGAACCCAAGATCTTCTTGCTGCAAGGCAACAGTGCTACCAGTTGCTCCAGCGTGCAGCCTGCTTTTTCAACAAAAAGGTTTGAAAAAGTTTGGGATTCAAACATGCTGTGTGTTCCTATGGTTTCAAGTCATTTTTATGACATGCCAGAGAAAGTGTCAGAGTGACCAGAGCTTTCTCCAGCTGTGTAGAGCATAGAGTAGCACAGGGTTGCACCTCCCCTTGCTATTGCTGTACACTGCCAGTCAGCTGGCTAAAAGAAGGCTACTACACTTTTCGCTTGTAACCAAGACAATAAATATTTGATATCAGGAAATATTTTCCATCACAGGTAACACAGCTGACTGCAGGCTCTGCCCAAGCAGATAACCTGACAAATCAACCAGCTGATATCAGCTTGTGATACTAAAAAGCAAAAAAACATAAAGGTCAAATATTCTGCACAATAATCCCTTAAAAACTACCACTAAATTTAGCAAGTATTAAATATGTATTTTTGTTTTATGCATTAATATGAAAATGATTGTACAAATTTGAATTTATTACTTTGAGAATATTTTATATTTTTAAATAAAAACAGATCACGTTTTACATTTTTGTCTTTAATTTTTTTAAAATGTTTTTTACAAATCAATAACCAAAATTTAGGCTGCTGTTTGTACAACTTGTTCAGTCAGAGATTTTAAAATGAGTTCGTTTCATGAAGCCATGCTCACTCACTTTCCCCCCTCTTTTTGTTTGTAAAGATGGTTTCTACAAGATAATTTACTTTTCTATACCACTCTTAAGTCAAACTCTCAGGAGTTTGTTTTCACCTGTAATAATTCCTTCTGATAAGTATTAAATAAGGTGGTATTGTCCTGTACACTTCTGTTTAACACGCAGGGAACTGAACAGGATTGCTGTTATCATTCCTGAAGCTCTGTGCCATTACAGTTATAGATTTTTCCCTTTGATGGGATAATTTGCTCTTTATATCTCTCACAAATGAAGTGATCCTCAGCGCTCCTCACACAGCTCAGTGTGCAGGTCCCCATTTTCAAATACAGCTAATTGCATTCGAAAGGAATCAATGATACTTTGGCGGTGACAATATCATTCTTTTAATGTCACTTAATTTCCTGGGTGAAATAATTACATCAATAGCCTGGAACCCATTTCTATCTTTCAGCATGAATTAATCTATTAAGGGCAATAATTACACGTTTGTAATGGATAGGTTTTTGCATTCGGAGGAAAATGCAGACAGGCTTCCATTGTGCGCCAGCATGTTGGCACTGTCCTGACTGTCATTCATTCAGTTTATGAATTGCAGTGAGGCGCTGAGGGGGAATAAATAAAAAATAAAGGCATCTCTTATGCAGCTCCATGGCTGCTTTCTTGTGCGATAGCCCTCCCTCTAGTGGAGATGATGGAGCTGGTTCTTGCAGTGTGGTTTACAGCTAAGAGAATCAGTCAATCCTGAGAAATGAGGACAATAGAAAAAGTGTTTAATTAATCTGAAATCTCCCTTTAATCACAATTCTTACATCTAAGAGTCTACAGAGGATGGTCAGTGTATTTTAAAGCAGTAATCTGCCCTGTGTGTTATTGTTGCACCAAGAGTGAAAGCCATCAATCAGCAAGTTACAATTCACCTTTAAAGCATAAGGACTTTGCATGAACATGGATCTGCAGGCATCACAAAACCCATTTTACTGGGGCATGCATCAAGACATTATCTCCCATTCCTCTAGATTTCAATTCAACATTACAAACATCAAACAGCAGAAAACCTAAAGATTTGCTTTAAAAGAAAGACATAGAGCTTGGGAGGAAAGTATAAAGAAGTAAGGATATGCATGGTACTGTTTGTGCAGCAGAGGTGGTTGCATGATGAAACCAGTTATATTTAAAACAGTGTTCTATAAAATGTAAGAATATTTATGTTGCACATACACGTCCACCTTAAAGTACAACGGTTGGGAGAAATGTGTATTTCAAGACTAAATGTGAATATAGTTTTATATAAAATAGAGATGCACCAATTAGACTTTTCTTGGCCAACACCAATTTTGTGTTTTGTTTTTTTTTTTGTTTTGTTTTGTTTTTTTTTTTTGTTTTTGTTTTTTTTTTTTTTTTATTCCAGTTATGACCTATTGACATGTTTTGTTCAAAAGACTACAACACACAAGAGTAAGAGAAAGTTTGCTGCCAGTTCCTTGATTAGATAGTAGTTATATTGCCCTTTCTGTACAACCCCTTACACCTATTTTAACTTTTTTTTTTCTTTTCATCTGTGTGAATATACATGTTTTTCCCACTGTGGGACAATAAATTATATTTCTCTTCTGTTCTGTTCTGTTCTGTTCTATTCCCACATAAAATGAGGAAATCACCAGATTATTCCCATTAATGCACCAAAACATATGTCCCTAATTTTGACTGGGTTTTTTTTTTTATTATTTATTTTATTATATTATGCTGTTGGTTGATGTTTTTATAAGTCAACAATGGTGGTAGTTCTTAGTGGGGACGCATTTAATGAATAGAGGATTTTTCCATGTTTGACCTGCTGATCAGAGCTGATCAAGCCAAAATTGGTTGTTTAATCTTGAACAAAATGATCATGTTGGAGTGAAAATGAGTTGGAACCTGTGACGGAGAACATAAATTCAGTAGGAAAATGGTCAAGACTTGTTGTTTTTGTTCATAATGTTTGTTTCCTTTTATCTGTTTTCAAATGCAGTCTGTTTTTATGTGATTGGAGTATGTTGATAACAAAACCTTACTCGTAAGTATGCTACTATCAGTGAGTTTACTTTGTTGACTCAATGATAATCACACAGTTTTTTATTTGGATCAAAGTTTGAAGTGTTCCTATGTTAACATTCTCAAAAATCTGAAGATGATTAAGATTTATTAAAATACTATCTTTGAGTACCTTTGTACTACTGTTTTTTTATTATTATTTCATAGTGCAAATCCATCAAGCAATTGAAATTAGTTTTTATCCCAATTTTAGGAATGAACTATTATGTTAAGTGGACAAGCATTTTCTGCTTAACCAATTAAATAGGAGTCTAAACAGTATCAACTACCAATATCATGGTAAAACCTGAGACATGGGGAATATCTCATTTTGTAGAGCAAATTTGCTCCTGACACAGCAAGGCAACCTGTCCCACAACACTGTTTTGTAAGATAACAAGAAAGAACACCGCCAAAAAAAAAAAAAAAAAAAAACGCTTTTTTTTTTTTTTTAAATACACATATATACAAAAATTTACTAACGTACTTGTATAGTAAATATATTCAAGATGGGGTTAGAAATACACACATTTAAATTAAATATTTAATGAAAACAGAAACCTTGGGACCAGTTTGGCTTCATGGCAAGCATCGGCGTTGCTACATACCAGGCTTCCCTATAAATATTTATGAGAAAAATATTTACAAATCTAACAAATCCAATGAAGTTTGCATGATCTGTAAAAGGTCTGTCACTTGATACAGTAACTGTGATCTCTGCTGCACAGACGGGACGCTGCAATTGGTCTCTTATTTATTCATCAACTGTGGAAACTGACCGACTGCCTGCCTGCCTGCCTGCAGCCGTGATCTGTCTGTTCTCACCTCCGGTTTTCTCAGGTGAAAACCCACCCACCACACAACGCTCAGCCCTGGGGAGAGGTGAAAAACGAGGCAAATCCAACTAAATTGGAGTGCAACTGCTGCAAACACACAGGAACATCGCAGGGGCACGTTGCAGGTGGAAACAAGTTTTATTTCCAAAATAAATATTCAAAGAAGCAGAAAAAGACCGAGACGGTTGCGTCTGAACTTTTTCCCGATCTTAAACCACATTTGACCCGAGCTCCGCGGATTTGGAGGTGCGTGGTTCAGCCGAGGGGCGCGCGCCGGAGGAGGAGTTCACGGTGTGCGGCTGTTAAACGGCGCGCGCTCAGACTCACAGACGGAGCCTAACCAACAGCAACACCTGGAGACTCCACTTCCACACAGCCAGTGCGCAGCCTGTGCTCACTGCAGCCGCGGCGGGGATGGGACATGACCTGTCCGAGTAAGGTACACATTCAAAACACATTCGACACATTATGGCAGAATTTTCCCCTTTTGTTTTCTTTTTTCATGTTTTCACGCGGGATTTTTCCACCAGTTTAGCTCCAATTGAGCCGTGGAAATGTACCCCTTTCCTCTGGGAACATTAACTGATTTTTATTTTCGGTTTGACTTTTTAGGTATGCAGCAAAAGCTTATATATATATATATATATATATATATATATATATATATATATATATATATATATATATATATATATATATATATAGTATTAAGTCTATGCCTGTTTGCTTCAAGAGGAATTACTTGCAACGATGTTAAATGCGTAAAATATTCCCCATAATCGTGCGACTTTATAATTACGAGCTTTCAGAGTGTTTCTGTTTGATAAAACTTAGTAGCATGTCTAAAGTGAAACTCTACAGGATTAGATATGAGAAGGTTATTTTCCTCATTTAAAAAAACATGTTTTGGGGTTCAGTTTTTCATCTTAATCTGAACTTCTCATCTATTCTCCTTATTGTTACACTATTTGAAATATCTTTGAATTCATTTCACACCAACATTCCTGAGAGGTTCCTTTAACCTCAAGTTAATCTAATTAACCTTTTTTGGTAATTATTCTTTTTAGTTAAAGATGCACCGATCAGCCTATTACCAGCTGATGCTGATTCCTGCTTTCTGTCAATTTCCATTTTTTGACTCATGTCTTTCTTTTTTTGAGGACTCTAAGGCATGCAAACAGAGCCGGCCCAAGGCTGTATGAGGCCCTATGCAGAATTTTATCAGGGCCCCCCCTCCAGTCAAGCCCACCATCCATCGCAGCACTATTGATGCTTGGTTATATTGCTCATGCTTGATCCTTTTCTTTTCCAAAAAAAAAAACTCAAGTGGCAGAAATGATTGAATTAGCAATAAATTATTTCTCTGTTAATATAACTTTCAAGCTATGAGGTTTTTACTTAATATGTTGCTTAATATGTTTACAACTGTTGCTTTGAATTTCTCTTAGGCGCCCCAAGTAGTCGCACAGTTCGCTTATACTTTTTGCTGGTCCTACATAAAACATAAACAAACACAGAAAAAAGAAGGAAGTGCTGCAGATGCTTTGATGGAGGTAGGAGTTTTATTTCAACAGCAAATGAAGGAATTACAAGCTCATCCTATAAAAGCACATGTTCCCAGCCTTTATTTGCTTTTTATTAAGCTTAAGAGAGGTGCCTCAAAGTACATGATATTTATTGATTGTTGCGCTTATGGGTCGATATTGTGGGAGTCTTGATGCTGATGATCTCTAACAGAAAAAATTCTTACAAAAAACGTCATCATTAAAAGCATAAAAACAGTAAATAAAAAAACTCAACTAAGTTTAGGGTGTTGCCATGTGTTTTTTTTTTTTTTTTTTTAATGCCACAAGTTCAGGTACTTGCCAGCTGCAGGGTTATTCTTTATTTGTGTCTGACCCGGTGCTGTAAAATCAGCTGTCACACAGTGATTTTACATATATGTAAATAAATAATGTGGGAAGCAACGACAACCACAGCAGGGATCTAGTGGCTTACGTAGCGTTAAAGCGTTAAAGAAAAGTATGAAGTCGTTTAAAAGCTGCAGAAAAATGGTAAAAATTAGGTTTTTAATGTGAATTTAGGTATCAGAGGTAAAAGCTGCATAGAAACAAACTATCTCTGCATTACAGTCACTGCTCTTCATATTTTTATTTTTGGTTTTGGATTCTAAAGTCATTTTTATGTAGAGATAAGCCCGTAAACTTGTCCAGTTTTCTTTACTTATGGGACGTTTTGTAATCTGAGAAAAATGTAATTGACTTCATATGAATCTCAATAGAATTTTCCTTCATTTAGTGGCAAAAAGAGAGCAGCTGCTGCATGATCTTTTTCAGCGTGGAGGCGCTTCTGCTGCACATCAGTAGGCCTGTGATGATCAATAGGGACTGCGTGATGTTTTTGCATCGATTATGGAAACGTGAGCCGATGAATGGAACTGGATTCCTCTCCAGGGGGTTTATTCTGTTCCTGTTCAGCAGAGAAAACTGAACGATGCCACACATTGTTTTTTGTTTTTTGTTTTTTGTTTTGTTTTTTTGCATGAATCTTCTCGAGAGCGGCTCTTCCTTGTTCTCTCGTACCCTTGCCGTAGAGGCCGGGCAGTGCCGTCAGGGCACCTCGTGAGTTTCTGAGAAGAGGGCAGACTGCTGTTTTCCTTTGGCCGGACTCAGTCGAGTGTCAGGATGCCATGGTAAGCTCTGTTCCTATAATGTGGGGATACAGTAACATGGAGACCCTCGCTGACTGTGAAATGCTATCTGCATTCTCTGCATTCTTACTGAGCTTGATCAACACTGAAACACAGGCGCTTCTAAAGCTGGGGTTAAAGTAGACAGAGCTGGATTTTCCGCTCCTATGGAGGCCGATTGGGCTTCCAAGAGTATGAGTTATGGCCTGAGATCATCTCTCACAGGTGGAGTAAGCTTTGCAATGGTCCCCTCACATGCAACACCCAAAAATACAGCTAAAGCACACAGTTCAGTAAAACATTTACTGGGCTTTGTGCTTGAGCTTTTTAGCAGGTAAAGTGTCAGACTTGATTTTATTTAGAGATGCACCAGTTGACTGGCAGCTCAATTTCTCCTTTTATTCATTAAGGAAAAATCAAGGAAAGAACTGCCGTCATTTTTGGTCCATAAACGCATCAACCAACAACATGCACTTTGATTCAATTTTTTTTGTTGAATAAAATTCAGATAAATGATTTAGAAATAGGTTTTGATGCATAAATGGAGATACATTTGAAATTCCTTTATTTTCTGTTGGATACTACCTCTATAAAAGAACCTGCAGAACATTTTTCTCTTCTTTGTGTCATAGTCCTTGACAAATAAAGATCTAAACTGGTCAGACATTAAAGACACTTAGCTTCAAAAAGACGAGTAAAACCTCAGTGGACTTCTTTCTTTTTGTAAAACAATAACATTTAGAGTTTAAGTAAACTTTAAGCTTTTTTTTCTACTAATAGGTTTGGACAAGCAGCACTTCTTAAAAGTTCTGAAGCTTTATGGTCCGTTTTTGAAAATAGCTGGCTTCATGATGCCATTTCATCTGGATTTACAGTACTGTGACTTATTCCTTAGTCTTTTGTAGTGTTTAGTCTATTCTCCATCATATTTTACTTTCAGGCATGCAAACTTTCTTGTCATCTTTAAAAGTTCATCTTTAGCCATTTGTTGAGTTGGCACAAAGACTAAATCTGAATCAGGAAGTCTGTCTTCAAACAAGACCAGAAATTAGTACCTGCAAGGAAAACCCTGATTGGTGCATTTCTACATTTTTGTTGAAACATACCCCTATTTAGAGGTGAGACAGACAATTTAGCAAACATGCTGGCTTCCAATTTTAGACTTGAATATTCGAGAAATCTTACTGGCTTCACGATGCAATCCGCTCTGCAGCAACAGTGCTATGCATAATTCTTTTTTATTGTACTTCCAATAGTTTCCTTCCAAGCACTCAGATTCTTTTGTAATCTTTAAAAGCTGATCTATAGACGTTTTGTTGTTTAACGGCCAGAAAGGTGTAATGAACCTGCATCACATTTTCTCCCTTTTATGTGTTTTTCATTCTTGGAAAGAGTAAAAAAAAATGGAATTGATTTAAATCAGAATCAGGACCAGGAATCTGAATTGATTCTAGAAATCTGTTTAAGACTGTAACTGTGACTTATTTTCATACATTTCCTGTGCCAGAATCTGCTATAATCTGTAAAAGCTTCAAGTATCTGGATGAATTATCATTTTTTTTTTTTTTTTTTTTTTTTTTTAAATGGGAAGAGGATGAGAAAGTACTTGCACTCTCTGTTTTTCTAATTATCTGCATCTGTGTTTGAATTATAGTTTACAGCCTCGAGGATCCGACTTTTTCCATGTTTCAGATTAAAACTGAGCTCTTTTTGTTGCATCTCCGTTGTCCATGCGATTCAGTGTTTTGTCTACACGCATGTGAGCCGTGTTGTTGTATGAGTGAGCGAGCGATCGTTCGGATCCCTCCTCCCCGGAGCTTTGCCGGCCCCTCTGTCGCTTTAAGTCCTGCCCCTCAGAGCCAGCCAACAGCAGCTGTTCCATATTCATCAAGCCCTTGAGTCTTAAAGAGCCCTATCCCGAGCATGGAAAGAGTCATTCCTCTCGCTCGCACTCTCATGCTCTCTCCATCTTAGCGTTCATCCCGCTGCTGCCTGCGCTTCTCTGTCTCTCACCTCCCCTTTTTACCTCTCTGTCTATCTGTCCTTCCTCCCCCCCTCCTTTCAACCTCTCCCTCTCTTTCTCTCTCACTCTCAAATTCTCTTACATACACTCAGACACACACTCTTTCTCTCGCTCGCACACTTATATATACATAAATACACACACACACCACACACATGCTCACACACACACACTCTCAGTTCATCAGAGCCCGACATACCTGTGCAGGCTGTTGGGGGGGGAGCGCGGTGCCGGAGGGGCTTTTTGCGGCATCGTTGTCTCTAAGGGTGCTGTGCTATCATTTGGGGAAGAAGCGGGTCTCAGTTGTTTTCTCTTTCCTCTTCCTCTCATTCCTGGAATGCTAAAACTGGACTGATGGACATTTCCGAACTTTGTCTTCCAGACCCTCTCAGCTATCATAACCAGTAGGTGCAGCTTGTTTCTCTTTTCCACCTTTCACTTTTCTGTTTAACCCAGCTGTTGCATTGAACTTTATTTTCTTTTTCCATCTTTCTTACTTAAATTCACTCTTCTTCCTATTTTTTTACATCTCTCGAACAAAAAAAAATAACTTTTTCCAGCTTTTGTAAATATTCACTTTTTTCTGTCTTGAGGGGTTTTAATTCAGGTTAGCAACTAAGCAGGTGCACGTGTCTAAAATATTTTGTAAGCATCTGTCTTTGTATGTATGAGTCTCATTTGGAGCGTGCCTGATTGATTTACTTTGCACCACTGAATCATACGGGTCCCCTGTCCAGTTGGGTTAAAAGCTTGTTCGCTGATGGCTTTGTTGCCCGAGCCGTCCGCCCAGGCGGAATGAGAGTGATATTGTGAGGAGATGAGATTAGTGTGAATGCGTGGAATTGGAAAGGATAAACTACACGGTAAAATGTATATTTGCGACTTGGGAAAGAGGAATGGAAAGACTGAGTAAGCTCAGAGCACCGGTAGGTCTGTCCCAGTCAGCAGCACGCCATGCAGGCGAGCTGCCCTCCTCACAGCCCCTGGCTGCTGTTGGGACACGCTGGTTTTCTAACTTCATCAGTGTTTTACATCTAAGACTAAATAAACTACATTTAGTTGTGAAAATGTTAACCTTTTTTAGGAGATAGTTACCAAGATTATTTAACTAAGCAAGAAAAAAAAAGAGGCTATTGCAACCTTTCTGTTTTTATTACAGTTAAAACTGAATTACTTTTTTTTTAATTGGCTGTGCAACATATAAGATTCACTACAAATATTTAGAGAGTTTAAATTTCTCCCTGTTGTAAATTATTGGGAAAGTTTTTTTTCATAACTGTTCAATTATATGGTCTTTTTTTAAAACAGATATTTAATTAAAATGTATAATTTTGTGGCATATCAGTAAAACAATTTTGTGTGTTTATTTTACTTTCTAAACCCATGCAAGTGCATCAGATTTCTTCTTAAAATTCATTTTACATCACCTAAACATAAATCAAAGAATTTCTTTAACATCTCCTAAGTTGAAATGCTTTTTGCTTTCTAATGTTTATTTGTTACTGTACTTTTTAATTTTAACATAACGTATTAAAATTACCACTAAAGCAACTCGTTTTGTAAGGGTTTTTTTTTTTTTTTTTTTTTTTTTTTTTTTTTTTTTTTTTTTTTTTAGTTTAAATATTTTCCCCCACAGCTGCAGTTTCCAACTAATATTTAATGAGTATTTATTGCTGTTAGAGGAAAATAAAGCAGTAAAACTTATGTTGTTTACAGTTGTTTCATATTTTATCTCAAAGCCAGTATTTAATTCAGAATAATGACATTAATAACCATAGTAATAACCATCGGCTAATTAACCCAACCAGTTATGTGTGATGTTAAATTTTCTTTGCAGATTTTTTTTCTTATTAATTTATCAGATTTTATGGGACAGTTTTTATCTGTGAAATGGTGCAAATTTACTTCTAGGTTTATAAATATGCCACAAATAAGGGAAATTTGTAGAAAATGAATCATAATACAAATAGGTTTTTTTTTGATGATTCCTTGAGCATGAAGAAGTCTTAATTTAATAAAGCATGCAAATATTATATTCAGAATTTGCAATAAAAGTTTAATATTCTAAAAGCACCTTAAAGAATGAATGTTTTTGAAGATAAGTTAGAATATTAGACTTATTGTTGATCACTTCATGAGAAAAGACGCCTCTTGTTTCATGTGGAAATTATTACCCCTGACCTGACGACTTCTCCACTGTCCAGCAGTTGTTCTGGGGAAATCTCTCCAACTCTGGACATTAATTTTGCTTCAGTAGTGTCTCTTTTTCGCTGGTGTTTTCAAACTCTCGCTGAGGGCTGGATGTAGAAGTGATGCTTGGGGTAAATGATCTCTATTGGAGGTTTTTGCCCCATGCAGCTTGCACATTACTGTGGTGGAATCTCTATAAAATACCTTAGATTGCCTCGAGGGTGTTGCCACTTTCTGGGCATCAGACCCAAGTAAAGTTTTTTTTTTTTTTTTTTTTTTTTTTAACACTAATATCCAACTATATAAAACCTGTGATAGAAGTTCTATGAAATGTTCACGTAATACAAGTTTATACTTATAATTCAGTGTAGTTTCCACTGTAATTTAAGATTCCTTTTAGTGCTATTGTTTCTGTTAAGTTGAAAGTAAATATGTCCTTGTTTATTTGAGTATATGAGTGTGACGGGCTCCTTGCAGCGGTTGTTCACACTGGTCAGAAATCCGTCATGGCTGCAAGTGTGAATTCTTTGCTGCTTGCTCCAAAAAAAAAAAGAAAAAAAAAGAAAAGAAAAAACAACAAGATTTGAGCATCAATGAATTGGGATTTTACTTCTTTCATTCCTAAACATCTTTCAACACCCACGCTTTTCTTTATCCCTGGCACAGCCACTGTAATAAACTAACAAGGCTATCCAATTTCCCATCTTGAAATAAGAGCTTTTTAATGTGTTTTTAGAGAGGCAGAAAGAAGTTAGCGCGCAGTGATGAATTAGATTTCAATTTATTTGACTTCATTCCCAGCTTGCTGCATTAGAGCCTGCAAACAGCCATCCCTGGCGGTCCGTCCGCTTGATTCTTATTAGGTTTCAGAAAACAAGGCGAGGGAATTGCATTAGTGTTTCTTAAGTTAAAAGCTCCTTGCTCTTTGACCAAGTGTTTCATTGTTATTGGGTTAATCAGATTTTTGCTGTCTTCATGGAGATGCTATCGCAGGTTAGAGGCAGTGGTGAGTAACCAAAGCAGCCGCGCTCAGACACTATCCAGATGGGATCAGCTTACGGTAATTTGGTTTCAGAATACATTACCAGAAAAGCCTCCTGGACGAGAATGGCCGCCCCACTGTGAGCCAGGAGCTGCTGGCCCTTGTGGCCAGGCTGTGGACTTCCGCTGGTCCACCTGTCGCTTTTATCTCCCACAGCTTTTAGGAGGATTTCAGATGTTTCTTTTGTGCATAAATTGAGATTGTTGTCCAATTCTAAATACTTCTTCCTTGTATCAACAGGGCTTTGTTGTCCAAATCATTAGAGAGATTCCTGAGTCCAATGGCCACGCTGGAGACCTCTCATTTCTGGTATCTAGTATCATTACTATTGCTGTAAAATAGGCATGGGCTGGGAAGAGATCCTCACCGTAGGATAACATAGCGTCAAATTCCCACAGATTCACAAAAACTGTAGCTAAAGTTTTTAAGGGGGTCTAATTGTTTTTATTTAAAACAGAAAGGCAACAAATATTCCCACTGCTTCAAAAAGATCTAACATATTGACTAGTATAATTACAATAATGCAACTTATAATGTTCAGTTGTAAATTTGGTTTTCGTACGTAGACTTGAAAAAAACATCATTTTTTATGTAAACATGCCCTTTAAAGAGGAACACAAGTATAACTTACTGATATTAGCAGGTTAATTAGTAGGACCATCGGTGGACGAGCCTGCAGTCAGCTGCTTAACAGACATGCCACTCGTAGCTTACCTGCTATCGTTTTATAACAGCATTACCTTAATAAGTGAAGGAATAAGGCACCGTTAGTTTCCACATCAGCACTATAGCTGTTTCCAAACAGCTGAATTTATCTTTGCTGTTTGCGGAGAAGTGTAGGAGCTTTTCTTTCAGCAAGCTGACCGGCAGTGTGCAGGAAATGGTGGGAGAGGAACAGTGCGGCTGAATTAGCAAGTTAATTAGTCAGGCTATCAGCTCAAGTAGCCAGCAGGCAGTCGGCTGCCTAACAGATATGGTGCTTGTAGGTTGCTCAGTGTCTGTTAAAAACTATGAAAAGTAAATGTTGACAACGTACAAAACCCCCCCCAAAACTTTTTAGATTTTCAATGACTATTTCTTCCTTATTGTATGTCAAGAAAACATTAGTGACTAACATTTCTGGCATGCATTAACTATACATTCTTGAGGTATGTTTTTAACTACAGGTACGTGAAAATTGGTTCAATTTTTTTTTTGTTGCCAAACAATAATATAAAAACATAAAACCATTCTTGACTTACACAGATCATGTCATGGATTAATACCTCCCAGAACACCTAAAGGTGATTTTAGTTATTTATGAACTGATATGAGGTTTTTACCATAGAATAACCTTGAGTAGAAAAACAACTGTTTCACATTTTTGCAGTGTTTACACAAAAACAAAAAAATGTATATCATAAACAGCTACTAACCTTAGTAGTGCTTTCAAATTCAGATTATTATACCTTTTTGTAGTACTGTTCTTCATAAGAAACACTAATATAGCAACTGGCTAATTACTTGGGGTATCTGCTGATTTAGTTTGTGTCTTGACACATATGCCGCTTGTAGTTTTCAAAACAGCTTAGCCCTTTTTAGAGTGATTTTAGTGAACATATTTCCAAACTGCTAAAATTGTCCTTGTTTTAGTCAATGGAAAGATGTAGTAGTCCTCTTTCAGCCAGCTTGCTAACAGTGCGCAGCAACAAGTGGGGGAGGGGCCACACTGTGTTTCTCCATGCTCCACACAGTACTGTGAAAACTCTGGACTTTCTTTGGGAATCATTAAACCGTAGGAGCAGAAAGATGCCTTGTCGTAGACCTCTGGCCCATTCTTGCTGTAAAAATGACACAAACTCAGGCTGAAGCTGGGTTGAATGTTGATCCTCAGGATAAAACAAAGTGAAAGTGTATTGGCAGTCTGTTGGTAGATTTTCTGCAGCCTTAGAAGCGTTAAACTTCATGTTAACCTGATGAAAGAAGGTTTTCTTTCCCCCCCTGTCATGTCGAGTGGTTGCTTTCCCTTTTTAACAAATGCAGCATAAATCTGAACAGTTTTTTGTTTTTTTTTTTAAACTGTCTTTCATTTTATAATTATCTCAGTGTTGTCATAACATGCCGCCTCCTCATATCTTAAATTTGCCCTTTACACCTCTTGGCGATTACCTGCCATCCTTCTTTGATTATTTCACAACACCCACCTGCATGGAAACAAACAGCCTCTGCTGAATGCGCCCCCTCCGGATTTCTCGCCCATGGTAACCTTGGACACCTCCACCGCAGTGTGAGAATCTGTTTAAAAATAACCAGGTCCATTAGTCTAGAAAGGATAATGCTAGCCTATGTGGGCTCTCATGCCCTTGTGGCAGCAAAGTGCTATCACTGACACGTTGCGTCAGCACTTCTTCCTGTTGCTCTGACGCTCAAGGGCTCCTCTTCAGTCACTCACACATGCATATGTGCAGGTATTCAAACACACAAACAGCAGAACAAAAGCTAAAAAGGGAAAAAAAAGTGATAAATGAAGTGTTTTGGTGTTGCATAAGTAAAGTTTGCATTACTTGTGAAGACTGACATTTTTTATAGAGAGTTTGACTCTAACAAGAACTGCAGTTCCTGTAGAAAATGTGATGTAATGTGGGGTAACTACATGGGTGTTTATCAGTGGAGGCCATTGGTATTGAGCAGCCAGCTGTTTGAAGGTTATGTTTCAGAGCAGTAATTGAAATGCAAAATAACATTAGGATCGATGGTTAGCTTTGTTTATTTATGAAATCAATATTGAAACCGTCCGTCACAGTAGCAGCTCTGATTCTCACTGACAGCTTCACCAGGTCGCATCTCCACGAGCTTCTCTGGAGCTGCTGCAGCGTTTGTTGTCATTATTTGAATAGCTGTGTTAAAAGGTTTTAAGTTTGTTGCAACTCAAAGCGTGCGACTGGAAGAAATTCCTCAGATTATTCAAATTATGTGTGACTGTTTAACTGAACTCAGCATGAGCTGGTGTGATTCTCATTCAGTAGAAATATCATGATTTTACGATATTTACATAAAGATTTAGAACAAAACTTTTAAACACAATCTTCTATTCAAAACAGCCTGCAAACTAGACAGATTACAGACATCAAGGTGCACTCAAGCTGCATTTTCAAATTGTCTAAAATTTTCCATGTATTCTTGCTGGCTAGAGCGGTCAGAGTTTTTGTCCTGCTGTGTGAATCAGCGCTGCCTCATCTGCTGCTCCACACTGTCTGAAAGAAAGCTACCGCACTTTTCCTCACTTTTTCTTGTAAACATGTAAAGTCAGGTTGTTGAAACTAAAGGAGAGCCACCGATGACTCATTAAGTGATTGTCGTTTTAAAACTACAGTTGGGAAGGTACGAACTGGCTGTGTACATATTGTGAAAGTGGTGTTTTTAATCACTGTTATACTGTTAGATGTGGCCTTTACCTACAACCAACTTTGGATTTAAAATGAGTGATTAGTGGCGCTCTGTGTCCAACATATGTGTTTTTGGTGACTGGAAGTATTTCACAAAAGGTCTTTGTATGATGATACCATAAAGGCTAACTTTCAGCCAGCTGACTCGCAGTGTGCAGCAACATCTGTGGGAGGGGCAGCACTATATTACTCAAAGCTCCATACAGACGGCAAAAAACTACATCGACTGATACGTTCTTGGGCATCTCATTAAAAGGAGTTGAAAACTAAGGAAGGTTATAAAAGAAAATGTTTGCAGTTTTGAAACTAACTTTTTAAACCTTGGCATAATAATCTTCTTGCAGCCAGTTCATTAACCATCTACAGCAACAAGTGGGGGAGGGTCAGCACATATCACTTTGAGAAAAAAAATTGCTGGTTGCTCAAGCAGTTCCTCTGGCATCGTATTGAAAAGAATTTGATTATTATAGTTTAAATTATAATTTTTTTTATATAATTTTACCTAATTGATTTATTTGATTATATATTATTTGCAATAAAAAAATCTCATAGCTTCATTGTGACTTTCTTGACGTTTCATGCAGTTTTCTATACATACGAGTGTGTTGTTGCTTTGTGTGTTATCACCTGCCATTAGACTTTATGACCGCTGACTTGTGTGTAGATGTGTGTGTGTGACTGGTTGTGCATCCTCTCCTCACTAAAATGTGACCTTATTGGAGACGCAGCAGTCAGTCATCCATAGATCTGAATAATATCAGATTTTTAAATCCTAGTTATTAAATTAATCAAATGTAAAAACTTTATTTTGAGTCACCTTTCTGAGTTTTTAAAAAATGATACAAAGGTTGGGTTCATATGCTTTGATGCATTACTGGATATAATATTAATTCCTTTTTTTGTGTTGCATTCAGAAATAATACATCTATCCAAGAACATGCTGCAGATTTTCTTTTATTTGTTTTAGTCCTTTAAAAAATTGAACCCTGTCAAAATTGTATTCATCCCCTCAGACTTCAAAGACAGCAAGAAATCGGTAGCAGCCATGTAAAGCGCGATCGGTGCATCTCTACGCCTTTTGATACCACCCCTACAGCACTAAGTGGACTCAAATGGTGACACTGAGTGACTGACTGTTGGACATTTGACATGCGTTTAGATTGCACCTCCCCCTCCTGAAGGCGACGCATTAATTCAGGAAATCTCCCCAAAGTTTAATTATTCCTGAATGGTGTTGTGCTGGACACCAGCGTATAAATCAGTTAGGCCCACCCGCTTTTTTTATTACCAGCACTATTTATAGAGAATGTGTGGCAGCTGGTAGAGATGAGCCTGTAAAAAAGCTGGAGGCTATTGCTGTGACTGTGTCGACCGCTGTAGCGTGTGACAGTCATAACAATGGAGTTTTTTAGTAACATCAGTGCTTCGCGGCGTTGTTTGAAATGCGCGCTTCAAAATGCATTCTTAATGGTAGAAATTAAGTTGCGTTTTCAACTGGATTAACGTTATATCATTATTTTAACAGTTCCTGTGAGCCGTGATGACGCAGTGACTGTGAGCCTTTGCAAACATTGACACATCTGATTGTGTTTAAATCTTCACCTGATAAACCTGCAGGCTTTTGGCCCGTTAATTTTGCACACTTTATTGGTGTGTGTGTGTGTGTGTGTGTGTGTGTGTGTGTGTGTGTGTGCTTGAACTAGTTCGTCTTTTTATGTTTATATCTTCTTCTTCTGCAGAGAGTAATTTATTTGGGGGTGTGGAGAGATTGGGTCTTTGTCTTAAGCAGGTAGAGTTTCCCCCCTAAACAAGGACGGCCTATCAGAGGAAGATTAATGAAGTAATTTCATGCATGGCTCTATGCCTTCGTCCTCCTATATGCACAGTGACTGTGTCTAAACCTGTGATTTACATTCGACTGTGCTAAATAGCCTTAACCCCCTGTAATAATATTTCTCTGTTTGTGACACACACACAGACGCACACACAGACACACACTCACAGCTAAATCATTCAGCACAGCCGAAGGTTTCCAAGAACTTTTTGATAGAATTAGCGCCTGTCTTGGATTTCTTTATTTGATGTTTATATTCATTTTGTTAAATTTAAGTTTCCATAATTCATATTTTAAAATCCAAAAAAAGAACAACAACACTGTATTGATTTAAGAGTTTTTTTGTTTATATTAGAATGTTACAAACTCTAAAACTTTAATTTTCACATCATTTCATTCCTGTGGTTTAAGGTCTTTTAAATAGATGCCAGCGAACACGATGAAACTTTGGAGCGTGCAGTTCCACAGCGCTGCCCCTCCCTCAGTTGTTGCTGAGTGCTACAGTTCAGCTGGCTGAAAGAATTTTACGACTTTTAGGCCTTGCTACAAGAAGGTTTTTGCTGTTTGGTAAACACTTTTTGCAGACATGGCTTGTAAAACAAAAGAGTGGCTGTTGGCAGACTGGACCCAGCAGGCAGGCAGATTGATATATCTTTGGCAACATGAAAGTTGTTTAAATTAAAAACATAACAGACTTAACAATGGTCTCTAGTGAATGTGTAGACATTTGATATGGAATTATGTCCCATGGATATAATTGTTTTCTGTTTTTTAAATAGTAAAAATCAGCTAGAATATGGTGTCTGTTCAAATAGCTAGCCTTTGACCTCTCTGAGGATTTCTTTATGTTTGTATTAGAAAAACATGATATGTCTTATTATTGTCTAACATTGTGACAAGAGTATTGACTTATTGACTCACATTTTCCTTTTCCATTGCCGAGTTTTCTCCCAGACTCTCCTTGAGCTTCAGTATCTTGGTCACTAAGACCCAGATCAGGTGTGGGCCTGAAAGGCAGTTCTAGCCCATCCAGCTGGCCTAATGTATTTTTTGAGAAGCATATTTTGAATGCTCAGTATCTGAATTATAATCTTGCATCCAAGCTGTCCTTTGGGATCGTGATTTTGCACACACTGAAATCTTTGCTATTGTGGTTTCAAATATCTTGTAGCTGTGTTCTCTAAAATAATCACTGTGAAATGACTTCTTTCTACTGCAGGTAGAGGAATTATTACTTATAATAACTTAACAGATCCTCACTTCAAAATATCCAAACTACCCCTTCAAAGTTTGAAAACTACAGTAAGCAAGCTATAAGCATTGGGTTTGTTAAGCAGCTGACTACACGAGTGGATCAGACTAATTAACCAGCTTGTCATACTTAGGTTATAAAAAGCAGAATATAAGAGAATAAATGTACTACTAAATATAGTTGTTGTTATATATTTTCTTTAATGCCGTTAAACTGGGGGATTTTCATACTATGAGAAGCTCATGCTACCACATGCCTTGCTAAAATCACTTACAGATGAAAAAAAGAAGGTTTAATCTCTTCAAATTTTGTAATTCGCCACACAGTCTGTCTAAATTAAGAATAATTTTAAAGGTTTTATGTTAAAATGCATTTCAGCCAAACTGAAGTGAAGAACATTTTCATATTTCTTTGCCCTTCCTGTTACATTATAAAGTGCAAGTTTACAAAACGAATGGCTTGACATGTTAGAAGAGTGTTTTGCAATTTAATGACAGAATATCAGTAACATCATGACATCAGATTGTGTTTGTTGGTCTTTTTATTTATTTTTATTTATTCATCAGAAGCATCTATTAGTGTATCTATTAGTGCAGAGAAGTCCTTGTTTATGTTGTGCTGTCTGTGAACGCCATTTTTAATAATATTAATGAAGAAAAAGAAAAAAAAAATATTAAGAATAAATAACTTCATTAAATTGTAACATTGATATTGGAGGAATGCTTACAACTGATATAACAACTAATAATAATAATAACATTATTTTGCATGTCCAGTGTTAATAAAATCTGTTTTGTTTGGCCAGCTTTGGCAGAAAATTTTATTCCAGTTGGGCTTAATTACTTTTTACATTTATGTTGTCAAATTAAGCCGTGACTGCGCCTCATAATGGATGTGAAGAATGGTAATCTGTTTTAATGAAAAGGCAGAATTATAAAATTGATCCCAAATATACTCCGTAGGAGGCTGGAATTATCCCAGAACTTTCCTTTAACACAGTTCGATGAACAGTTCAATCCTGCAGAGTTTTTTTTTTTCACTGCGGTTGCATGGGCAGGCGTTAATTCCTTTCTTAGACAATCGCTCCCACATTTCCCCCACTGACAGTAGCTCTATCATTAGCCGGCCACTTCCTTCAACATCCTGAAATCAGCCCCCTTAGACGAACAGGATCTGCCCGGTGCGGCCCAGACAGTTTACGTCAGACAAACAGCAGCGCCTGTATCACAAGAGGACCTTTCTGAAGGAAGGAGGCGGGAGGGATGGATCAATAGATGTGATCTGCTTCTGGGCCAGCTCTATCTCGTGGTCCTGCCAGAGCGTGGGGCTCATGTTGTCGTGGTGGAGTGAGCTCATAGCTTTATAAAGACTATAATGACATAACTGTGAAGCAGCTAAATATAATCCTTTGCTGCAGCCCTTAAAAAAACACAGTTATCCAGTCTGCGGTCCCCTCAAGTGGTAACCCTGCACATGTCTCTAGCTTGCCCACTATTGATCTGGGACCCTCCTTTCCAGTTGTGACAATAAACACTTTTTTCTCCGACTCTTTTTTCCCCCCCTTTTCTTTAGAGATGTACAGATCAGACTATTTCTGGTTGATACCGATTCTGTTTTTTGTTTTTTCAGGTCTCTTCTGCTGATTTCAGTTTTGATGCAGATTCTTTTATATTAGGAATGTAGTTCAAATGTGTTGCAGATTCTTTGATAGAGGTAGTAGTTTTAGTTCCCACCCCCAACTAATAAACCATATTAAGTCAAGTTTATTTGTATAGCACATTTCAGCAACAAGGCAGTTCAAAATGCTTTAAATACAGTAACCGATTATGAAACAGGCTATAAACATTACATACTAATGGCATAAGTCCCTACCTTTATGTTATTTTCTAAACCCAAATAAGTGCATCCAAGTACATCCTGTTGGTTGATGTGTTTTTTAGTTTAGAACTGTAGGTGTTTTAAGTTTTGATTCATTTAATGAATAAGAAAGAAATTTAAATTTAATCAGAGGTGATCATAAATCGTCCGATTTCAATCTCCGTCCGACTGATCTTAACATTTCATTACGTTTTTTTCCTTTCTTACTTTGTCTTCCCGCTCTTCCTGATTCCATTTTTTTTATTATTATCTTTCCTTTTGTTTGCCTCTATAGATCTGCACATCATACATCTCTGTCAGCTTCTCCTGAGTGTCTGGCATATCTGTTAATAAAGAGGGCCCTCCTCTCTTTCAGGTCCACCTCCCTTCCCTCCTCCTCCCCTCAGTCATCTCTCTCTGCCAGAGCAGGACTAATGAATGAGAAACTCCAAAATTAGAGGCCTCTCCGTCATAGATTGGATTGGTCCCTCTGGAGTGCTGGGTTTGCCTCCAACCTAACCACAGCCATCAAACCAACTCTCCTCCCCCCAATATTTCCAATTTTTATATTCTGTATTTAGCACAAACATGCATTTGAACACACGTTCATGCTCACTGTCCCAGGAGTAATTCAACCCTTTTATTCCCCTGATGGTCTTTAACTTGAAATCCAAAATCCAGACAGCATATTTGGGGGAATTGTAGGTTTTTAAATATTAGTCAGGTCCATAACTGCTTGTTCTTGTGTTAGAACACACCCCAAGCAGCTAAAGATGGTATACACCTTTTCTAAATGTATGTATTTGTTCCAAGATCTGAATTGGCCAATTTTTCTATGATAGACTGATTGTGATTGGTGATCACCATGTCAAAATGCTGAAAAATGAGTTTTTCATTTTCGTCAGATAAATTAGAACCAATAACTCACATTTCAGTTAATAAATATATCACCCAACAGCAATTTTTGAGTTTATTAGAAGTAAAAAAGAGGTGACTTACATTAAAATTTCAACCAGTTTCAGCCAGAGATTGAAATTGGCAGATTTTTCCCAGATTGTTGACTTGCAGGTCAAATTCTGAGAGCATCTGCAGCTTTGACCTCAAATACAGATTTTTTTATTCTACCCTCCAAATTAAGAGCGCTCACCATTTTCTGTAAATGTGTCACCCAACAGCATGTATTCTTCTTCATTTTGTTTCAGTCTAATAAAAAGCACTCAGTAAAAATAATTTTGTAATTTTTTCATTTTAATTTGAATTCAAAGAACCTGCTGCACATATTTTCTCTATATGTACTCCTTAGATTTAAAAAAAAAAATCACAATCAACAGCTCACATCTCAAAGAAAATTGGAAGTTAGTATCGACCAGGGAAAGCTTGATCGGTGCATTTATTTTTTTCTTTTCTGAGGCTGTGAAGATTTTGGTCTCCACTGTCCCAGAAATGACTCCCCGCCTGTGTGTGTTGGAGCGCTAAAAGGTGCCGGTGGCCCCCGGAGGAGAGGTCAGCCTGGCAGCTGCTTGCGTGTCTGTCTGTGGTGGGGAGGCTGAGCGGGGCTGAGGGGAGCTCTGTCAGGAGCTAATTGAGTTCGTCCTACCAGCGCTGACTCTGGGGCCAATGGCTTATCAGGCCACATCACTTGAGGCCCTCAAGACAGATTTGCCCCCAGTCGGGGCATCTGATATCACCATCGCCCTGCCTGCTGATGTCAACCCCCACCATCAAATTCCCCCCCTCACTTACACAGTCTGATCAGGTAGCAGGGAATGTGACACTCAGATGTATGAAAAGATGTTTTTGGGACATGTAATAAGAATTTCTTCACTGTTCCAGTTGGATCTCGGGTACAGTTCTGGTTCTGTGGTCAAACATGAGACAAGGTGAAAGAACTATTTCAGTGTGTCTCTCTCTGTGGGAATACTTCTAAATTGACTCTGACAAATCCTGTTCATGCCGATGTTCTGCATTTCATTCTCAGGTGAGAAAGAAGGAGAGCTCCACAGCTTTCATCCTGGAAGTTGAGGAGCTGCAAATATAGTACGAGCTGCCAGATCGTTAGTCCGGCTAATCCCAGCCGCAGTCGCACCGGCGGAATGATATTAGGGATCTGAAATGCTGTTAGGAGGGCCAGGTGGAATCAGATTAAAACCAAACTGCGCAGTGTGCGTTTACAGGGCCCATAACCTTCTACTCAGCATGAATTTTGATCGGTACAAAGGGAACAAAAGGAGGAGGAACAGAGAAAGGAAAAGACAGGGGGGAGATACTATGTCTTAGAAGAGAGCTGTTCCTTTGGGCAGCCAGGCAGCAGAATCTGAAAAGGCTCTTAGCTCGAGGAAGGAAGAAAGAACTATAGATTTTACAGCATCAAGTCTCAGATAGTTCAGCAAACCCTTTCCTGTCTGTTCTGTCTGTGCACCACATGAGCTAATTACTACCTGCCCCCACATAATGAATTATTTATCAGGACTATTGCTGCTGTCAAATAATTTAATGCTCATAATTCATTTTCCGCTTACAATTGTATTTATAGATTTAAATTGGTCCTGTCCTGCAGGAGATTAGGAATATTTATAGAAATATTTTAGACTATTTGATTAATACAGCTGGTTTAAGTGGTTAGTATTCACTCAGCATCATTAATCAATATAAGCGGGCTTGTTAAAAACATAAGCATATAGTGGTGGTAGTAATGTGTCATAGCAGAATGAGTTAAGGGGTTTCCAGTCTGCACATTTATTATAAATGACCACGTTGAGCTGGAGGGGAAACAGTTAAGACACTTATGCAATTATGCTAAGTGTCACCCTGAGGATGGCCTTTGAACTGAGGTTAAGCTCACTCTGAATTTGTGAAATAAAAGCTAAATGGAGCCATCTTGTGCTCCTGCGTTTTAATATATTGCCTTTAATAAGCCGAGTGCAGGTGGCCTGTCGTGCAGGTGCACATATCCATCTGAGACATAGAGCATAAAGCAGATGAACACATAGGTGTGCGTTAATTTATAGGGATCCAATCTGCATTCATTATCAAGAGCAGTAAGGTCTATTTTAGAAAGAGACCTAAAGGAATAACAATATTTGTGACTGCAATGATGCTAGAGGGTAAATTAAGTATTAGAGCAACCAAAAACTACAGTATGAAGGCAGAGATGCATCAGTCAAAGATTTTAGAAAGATTTTGCCAGCTGATTCTGAATTTAAACTATTTTTGTCCAAGAACTATTAGTAACAAAACACTATTTGTCAACTTTTAGGTTAAATTGAATGTAAAGTAAAATAATGACTAAAAACAAAAAACTAAGAATTACATCAATCTCCTTTACAACTTTACAAGGCAGATTATAGGTTACTGACTTTTTTGCTTATTGTTTTGCACACCTCAATATGTGGAAGTGCATCCTATCACAAGGTTTTAGTGTAAGAACCAGTCAAGATAAGTTGCCATTGTATTCAATATAATGTTTGAGAGAAAAAGGTCTGATGTGCTATTATATGTAAGAATGCCAAACTGTTAAATAATTTAATGTAACTAAATAGGAGCCTGAAGTTACCTTTCTGTTGTAACTAAGTTTTTTTCAAGTCCATAAGAGGTGCCGTCACACTGTGTGTATCAGAGATAGCAGTTGGTATTACATTTCTCTGGCATAGAAGTGGGTTTTACTATTTCAAATCAATTCAGTTCTTAAAATCTAAGTCAAAATGTTTAGAGATGACATTTCAAGGTGTCTTTAGCATAAACAGTTAGCAATCAGATCACTTAACATGATTAGCATTGCAAACTTTGCATTCCTTGTAGAGTTAGTAGACCCATTTCTTAACTGTGATATTTCCAAAATATTGACATAATGTTCCAAATTCAACATGTTTCGTGACAGATCACTTTCAACTTGTCCAAAAGAAGAAAACTGAGCAGCTGTGTTGCAATAGGTTAAGCTTCCTGTTATTTGCTGATGTTTAACTCCTTCATAGCAGCCTGAACTCTGACATGCCTCTGTGGAAGATAAACTTTCCTTTCCTCTGTCTTTATTATATGCTCCTCACTATACTAAAAATATCTTCTTCCCTCTGTAACAACTTCTGCAGCAAAGAATAATGTCGGAACAATCTGTTAGTGCTTGGTATGACCACGTCCATTCAAAGATTGGAAAAAATAGTCAGATTTTTTGTTTCAATCACTGGTCAGGCGTAAAATCGTCTGACTTCAGTTACCCGACGATTTCTTGGTGCATCTCCAATAAATTGAATTTCATTTTCTCTAAGAGGAAAAAGCTTGTCTGTTCATTTTTATCCAGTGAAGGCATTATAATGGAAGAAGAATTTCAAGACTGCTCAGACAGAAGGGCTTATAACCACAAGGTCAACAGATTTAACAGGGGACATTTTTTATTATTTATTTTAGCAGTTAACCTTTTTGTGAATTTCCAGAAGTGGTGGGCACCCAGAGCTCCGATGAATATACATGACAGCAGGGGAGGGGAAACCCAGGAATGAGATTTAATTTGACACGCTGACCCCCATCTCCACGGGCCCGGCAAGCCGGGGTGAGAAAATAAGGTTGACCCAGTGACCCTCTTGGGCCTGAACTCCTCCGTCACCCATCCTTACAATTAAATCAGCCTGAGAGAGCAGGAAGATGTTCAGCCAACCAATGCTGCAATTTTGGTGTCTCATTTCCTGTTTGTTCTGTGGAGCTGAGACATGTCGCTGTGGTCCGATCAGACATGTTGAGCCCAGTTGAAGACACCAACCTCACCCAGTTCAGATGGTAAACTGACTTGTCAAACATTTAAATATTACCGTTAGTTGGCAATATGCTAATGGAAGTGAAGCACAACTTGGGCTGCCTTGCTGCCACTCTTTCTGAACCCCTCAATCTGCATTTGCATAAGCTGTGCAAGGCTCAATTTTGCTAATGCAGGCAAGTGCAAGCAACCTTTTACCCTTCCCATGGTGCCTAATGCAAAGAGTCTGCATACATGTTAGAGTGTGACCTCGCCATAACCCTAAGAGGTTACTGTGTGTCTACACAGCATCCCCAATACATTGAGTAATTCATTTCCCCTCCTTGTTCACCCCTTCAGTTCACTCTAAAGAAAATATGTGCGGACACCCCACACCGATGCTCCTTCTCCCACCGCCACTGTTCGCAATTTCAAGTTAAAGGTTATAGAGCAGGACTGAAATACATTTATATCGGCATGGAAAGCCTCAGAGTGCATTTTGTGACCGCGGCCAAAAGGCTGCACTTTAGTCTGCACACGTTACAGCATTAGATTACATGTACTCCAAAATACAGTTATAAGGCAGACAGTGAAAAAGTCAATATCTTGCCATCATGTTTCCTTTTGGTTGACTGCTGACTCAAGGAGACAAGCGAAGGTCCGCTGTGCTCTCTAAACTATTGAGATGCCCCCATCTTGATTTGTCCAGTTTGTGTATGTGTGTGCACTTGTGTGTGTTAGGTTATTTGAGCACTCTGCCTCTTGTTCTTTTTCCCTTTCCTCTCCTTCAGTCTGTGTGTTTGCGTTGTGCAGAGAACGTGTGCCAACGTTTGTGTTGCAGTTGTGTGTATTTGTTCTCTGAAGGACTTTAACAGCTGCCATAGCGTGTGGCTAATGAAGCACTTAAAGGATCCTGGTTCGCTGGTTTAAATGAATGTGAGGACACAGTGACTTAGAAAACAAAAGATTACAAGAACAGAAGAAATATATAAAATATATCTAAAGTCATATTCATTAGAGATGAACCAATCAGTGTCTTTGCCTGATTTCCAATATTTGGTTTTTGTAAAGCTTTAACCTGCTGATACTAACTTTGGACAATTTTTCTATGAAAATCTGTCAAAATGTTTAGCCTTCCTGCTGTGAATGATTATTAATTATTTATATTGGGAACAAAAGTGATGTCACACAGTCTGTGTTAAAGAGCAGCCACTGTGAAATGGACAGAGAGTTGACATTTAGAACTATCTATAACATCTTATATTGGAGATTAGCACAGTCAGCATTACTAACAGTAAACAACCATCTCTGTGTATATCCCCAGAAAATATAAATCTTTATGTTTACTGTGAGATTTCCAAAACACCACAAACTTTTTTAAATCCAGTATGCTCCATAAAAGAGAGAGGTTAAAAGCTAGACAAGGATAAAATAGAGCTATTTTACACAGTTCGTTCAGCCTTCCTGTTAACAGCTAAATTCTTCATCACTCTTGCTTTCTAGCCGTCTGCATAAATGGCAGGCTTGTCTCAACATGTTGAAAGCATAGTTTCCTTTTTAATAGCTTTTTAAATCTCTGTACTTCCTCTGATCTCAAATTTATTATCTCACTGAGACTAAAAGTGGCTAACTTTGAGTTTTCTTCCCTCAGTCACAGCTTCCACACCAAAGAGTGTTGTCAGTGTGATCTATTAGCGGTTAGGTATGGTGCAGTGTGTTCACTGACTTGACAGAATTTTTAAGCTAAAAAGGATAAAACAGAGCAGCTCTGTTGTTCTCCAGTCAGGCTTCCTGTTATCTGCTAAAAGTCTTGCTCTCTCTGCCTCGTTTAGGCTGTGAGGCAGCCTAAACGAGTGTGATAGGAAACCCAGTTTTTTAAAAAACAGTTTATTACATTTGTCTACTTCCTCTCATTACATTTTTATTCACTTCCCTGAAACAGAAAATAGAGTTTCAGTCCTTTCTGAGCAGTAACACCAAAAAGCCTTGATGCTACTGTGACCTGTTAGCGCTTAGGTACGGTATTTTCGATTTTTGAGTTTGCAGCTGGTTGGTCACCATTCAGGGCAAGTCAAACTGAAAATTAGCTAATTCTGGCCACCAGATGATGTGTCGGTTCATTTTAAAATCACTGTCATATTGTGCAATAATGCTTCAACAAATCTTATTTATTGTAAGGATTTTTGTAAGAAAACTGTAAGTTGTATTTCAGATCAATTACCTGGAAAAATTACTTGTATAATTGCTGATAAGCATTTCTAAATTAAATTTATTTCTGCTAATCATCTTTCTTCCTCTTCTTCTTTTTTTCCACATCAATCCTCCTCCTACTGCCTCACCCGTCACCCCCTGTAAAGGCTGCTGAATAGAATGGCCGCTGATGAACGGCATCTACCATCCAGCTGTGGGTCCTACATCAAGACAGAGCCATCCAGCCCCTCCTCGGTCATCGACACAGTCAGCCACCACAGCCCCAGCGGAAATTCGGACGCCAGCGGCGGCTATGTCAGCACCATGAACAGCCACTCTAACGGCCTGGACTCTCCACCCATGTTCACCCCCGGTGGGCTCGGCGCCGGCTCCTGCCGCAAGCGCTACGATGATTGCTCCAGCACCATCATGGAGGACTCGTCCATAAAGTGCGAATACATGTTAAACTCCCTCCCCAAGAGGCTGTGCCTGGTCTGTGGAGATATAGCCTCAGGGTATCACTATGGGGTAGCTTCTTGTGAGGCCTGCAAAGCCTTTTTTAAAAGGACAATACAAGGTATTTTCCCTACTCTCTCCTACCCCTATTTCATCCCATGTTGCCACGTCAACAGACACAAAAACACCCTGACATACATGAAACTTCTGGTATTGGAGCAACACTGAAACATACTCAAGGAAAGAGATTTGCTTAATACCTTTAGTGGGGGATATGTATTTTTTTTTAGATTAGCAGTCCTTCAAGCATAAAGTATTTGAACTACTTTGTTGTAACTGTTAAGGTTTGGGTCAGTTTTTCTCTTCACTCATTTTCTCTGTTCATTTCTGAACCATTTTGTATCCATGCACTTAACCATTGTAAATCAGTTGATTTCTTTAGGTATTTTGATGAGTTAACTGAGATAAGTGGTTCTGATCAGCATATATGGGCTTGAAATATGAGGAAATATAGGTGATTAGTCATTTCGCCCACCTGCCATCTCATAGCTTTGTAGTTTTGGTCATTTCATATCCGATTTTTTTAGGGTATAAAATGGCGCCATGTGCCCTGGGAGGTTTCATGTGTACCAGAGAAATATTTCTCTTCCACACTGACAAATGATTATTTAAAACAGTTTTCTGTATCATGCCATAGTCTACTGTAAGGAAATATAGTTATGCTTCTCCAATAAGTAATATCTTGCAGCATGATGTTACTTGGAGTTATTGTGGTTTGACATGCATCATGAGAATCAAGGGGCCCAAATGAGGATTAGAACAGCAATCAATAAAAAATAGAACAGAATTAATTTAAATTATATGAGAGATTTGAACAGTTTATGACTATGTAAGTACCAAACATAAAAATAAACTGGTTCAATGTGGCAATGTGAGGGCACAAAATGGGTGTAACAATTGGTAAATGGGGAACTGACCTGGAGCCAAGATTGTGGCACCTGATCAAACTAAAATAACTGTAAATGGGGTCCCAGTGGTTGATGATATTTATCGGAGTCACATAATGACATTTTTCATCAGAAGACTATCAGTAGATTATAGAAAATTACTTTAAATCATCACTTATTGAAGCAGGAATGACAAGTGATAACCCAAAAGGGTCAGGTACGAAATGACAGAAACTGCAAAAGAACGAAACAAGGAACAAAATGGTCAGCACCAATAGTTATTAATCAGAAAATTGGGTATCGTTGACATAGAGAGATTATGCTGGCATCATCTGTCATGATCAATGGACTTATCTCACAGAAGTCAGATTTGGTTTGGAGGAGGTGCTTTTTTACCCAGATGCAAAAGAGAGTAGACACAGAAACATATTTTATTATTCCTCTCCTGTTTGTGTGTGTGTTTGCATAGGGACCGATTTGGTTATTTGCAAGACACAATGTATTGTAGCTTCTCATTAGAGAGGCAATGAAAGACCCCCCACTGTGAAACTGTGTGCTCTGCTCCAGATTAATCAGGGGGAGAATGATATTGTTGAGCCTGGAAAAAAAATCTGCACAACAGGCACAGCTGCTCAGGTCAGAACTAAGCTCTGTGGGCTTGTAGTGGAATACATGCAATGGGAAAATCAAATAGAAAAGGTAGATGAGCCAAATCGAGATTCCTATTATTCCTTCCATCCATTTTTCTCTGTAAATTTTTATCAGCAAATGATTGCAGGAATTACACAGAGAGCAGGTCTGTGTGTCTTGATGCTAGGTGTTGATTTTGGACCTTGCAGCCCTATCAGCTTTAGACAGTCTATGTACCTTTTGCAGGCAAACAAAAGCATTAGGCCAAATCCTCCTGTTTACTCATGCTGCCATCAGCAATCCTGTCTATTGACAAAAGATGAACATTTTCTCTCAAGTAACATAACTGAGCTTTTGTCCCCTCAGTAAAAGTATTCTGACAGCAACACAATTGAACAGAAACGATGTATTGGGGAAAGAAAGAGACGTCTTAAGTGGAGCAGTGGTCCAAACAATTAAGAGCAAGGTACAAGGAAGGAAAAAAATGGAAAGCTCTTCTTTTTTTCTCCCTCACTTTGCATTGTCGATTTGAAATCCCTCTCTTTCTCTTCTTGGAGGGCTGCCTGTAATGGAGCTAATCTGCCGTCGTTTGTCCGAGCCACAGGAGTTTTGTCAATAACAATCAGCGTTTGGAAAGTGTAATTAAGGCCGAGGCTTTTCATTAGGAGGAAGGGAGGGGGTTGTCTCCAGGGATGGGCATGCCAATTAGAAACTCAGGCACGCGTCGCCGGGTAATTTCAGCGAAAGGAGGGGGAAAAAACCCAGGACTTCTTTAGATTGGAGAGGGACCCTGCTGCTCCTTCAGAGGAGAGGAGGGGAGGCTTAATGGCATAATAATCAGACAGGGGTCCCGAGCAAAGGAGGCAGGAGGACGGAGAGACTTTTTTTTGGTTGGGGGGCGGGGGGGTGAAAGCCTTCTGAAATGATAAAAGAAACACACACAGGATTGCTGGAGGAAAAACAGAGGCAGTAAAATGCACATTGTAGAGCCCTTGAAAGAACGAGAGGGTGCTGTTGATGAGAACTGATTAATTAAAGGAATAACGAGGCAGTCAAGGGTGGAGTGTGAGACGGCCCACTCCTAATGGGAGGAAAACAAAGGAGCTGTCTTTCGCAGGCCTTTATCACATTTCTTCGATCAGACTCGGGGCAAACATGATAAGTTAATGTTAAGCATGTACATGACAGCTTCTCCATCACCTTATGCTCACCTTGTGATATAGCTCTTCGCAAATTAAAGTTTTTGGGAGGTATCGCAGTTACATTTTGAATGATTTCCCAGATTTATGCACTTATTCTCCGTAATCCCTGTCTTTCTTGCTTCGTCTTCTACTGTTGCCCCTTTCTTTCAACAACAGCTGATGGCAAATCCATCCTCTGTCACTTATTCATATAGTGAAAGGCCCCTTGAACTTATATGTAGGGATAGTTGCATTACTCAAGGCCAGGCCCAAATTAATGTCAGCCTTTATCTCCATCCATCCCAGAAATATCCCTGTTCTCATTGCTCCACTTATTGCCCCCCTATCTCCTCGTCTCACGTGCTCCACCAATCAAAAACATAAATGCCTTATTGAACCGTGTTTTCTTCCCATTTTGAACCCAAGTGTAAAATTGCTTGAAAACCAACTGAACTCGGTGGCCCTCTTTTATGTGAAGTAATAGACCTTGACAGTAAGCCTGTAAAAGTCAGTTTAGATTTTGATGAGAAATACCTGCCATTTTACTGTAATTTACTTACAAGACCTGACTTTCCCCCTCTGTGCCCTGGCATGGGTCCTGAAAAGCCATAAAATAGATTGAGACAGATACTTATCAAGAAAGAAAAAAGGAGGGAAATCTTTTTTTCTTCTGCCTTCACCCTGTAATGTTATTGGTAACTATACTATAACCTCTCTGAAAACAGATAAACCTGGGCTTGACCTTTTGGGTTAAAGTGCTTCATCTCAGCTAGCTTCGTTTGTGAAGGGGACACTTTCCTTGCTGCTACGTTCACCCCCTTTCTGTAAATATCTCTAAATGTCATTAATTTTGAAATAAAAATATTAAGTCTTTGATAAGGGTGACATGGCTCTACACCCAGGGTGTTGTTGCATCATGGGGCGACAGAGGCTTTGCCCTTCTGGTGCCTGAAGATGTTATCTATTTCACAGCTTCCTCTATGGTACTGAATTTAAAATGCTGTTTCACTTTTTTTTTTATTCTGGAATGTAATGGACAAAGAGATGGAAAATATGCTAACCTTTCCATTGTTTGCAGCCTGTATGGTTAGCCAGTTACAGTATTCTGACAGTGTTTAGAAGCTATTTGTATGTCTTTTTTTGGCAGACTATCCAAAATGCGGCCACAGAAATGTTTGAAAGATTAGGTGTCGAAAGCTTCTGTAATACTAATGTGTTGTCAGCTAGTGCAACAAGCAGCCTCTACATTCGAACTCCATAAATGAAACAGAGCAACTCAAGAACCTCTTTTTTTCTTTCTTTAAAGCAAAATCTTTAAACATAGATACAGACTGTCATTCTTGAAGCACTAATGTTAATGTTTTTAGTAATAGTATGAACCGATGCAACGCTTACAGCAACAAGAAATGTTGTGGCACCTTAATTTTGCAAACTCACTACACCAAGGGTTGCCACCCGTCACGTAAAATATGGAATCGTCCTTTATTTTGCAGTTAAATGTTGCTTTATTTTACCGGATGCAATTTGTTCCGTATTTTCATGAATGACATCATTTCCTGAATTTAATTATTTTGTTAATTTATTTTACTACTGTGATTTAACTGTTTGGATGAGCTGACTTCATATCAAGTCATAAGACAGGCAGCAGACAAAAACTCTTCACTTTAATAAACTATTTGTTCAAGCTTTATATGTGACCAGAGGTGAGACGTAACGTTTTGGAAAAAATTGCTTTTGGGAGCAGTTTTACTACAGAATACTTTTTACTTTTACTTGAGTAACATGATTATGAAGTATCACTACTTTTACTTAAGTAAAGTTTCTTGAACTCGATCCACTGTGAGTAACTTCACTGAATAAAGAACAAACATGTTTTAACCAAAATTGTACCAGACGCAGACCTGCAGCCCCAAAGCCTAATCCTTTTATTTGTATAAATGCTTTTGTATTAGTCTTAAAAATACTACAATTTACACAAAACTTTATATTTTTGACTGTCTGATTATATAATTTTAAAATAATGAATCAGGTGTTATGATCAGCCTTTTACCAAATACTTCTTTTTACTTTTACTTCATTAAAACTTAAGTAATTTTCTTGAACAGTTACTTTTTGCTAATAGTTGAGTAAAAATGTGTTGAAGTAGTGCTACTTTTACTGGGGTACAATTTTTGCATACTGTAACCCACCTCTGTGTATGAATGATTGCTTTCTTGATCACTCTTTTACAAAAAACCACTGGCATGAGATAAATCACCCCACCCCATGAGCATTGGGTGACTTGGATCATGATGGTCATGGCCCTGAGAGCTACCTTATTTTCATTTCTGAAAGGTGGCACCCTCTAATATAAAATATAAAACTGTGTGCAAACGGAAGGGCTTTCCAGAGGATCCCAGTTTATGCAAAACATTTAATCTACTTAAATGCTGCAAAAATAGTGAAAAAGGCTCTATTCATTAACATGTTCCATTTGCCAACTATCGCGCTTTAGGGTCTGGAGATGAATTCAGACGAGTCAAATCATTTAGCTGAAATGTTCATTTAATCTTAACTGGGGAAATCTTAAAACGAGTGAAAATAATTATTGTGCTGCAGAAAGCTGCATGCTTTATTTGGCTTTATCATAGTTAAATATAAACACAATTGTTTTTGATGAAAACACATAAATTTAATATTTGCATTTATTGCATCAGCATCATTTCAGGTCCTTACACTCATGTTTGTCTGTTTTTAACACGAATTGAAGTCTAGATAAGTTGAGGGGTATTTTAGGGTAATGTTATGACTTCACTGAGACAGTTTGTGTAGTGATACCCAAACACTCCCTACTCTAAAAATAAATCAAACACAGACGCGAAGAATTAGTTAATCCTCCCTTCGCTCTGCAGTGAGAGATGAGAAGCCCCCTTTGAGTAGAACATCAGATGAGAAAGAAGCTCGACAGGACAGGTGGACACAGCAGCATTTTTGTTTCTGTGAAATCAAAAAGGCCCTGGTTTCCCACTAGGTGTGAAAAAAAGGACACACCTTTACACTGTGTTGTGTTTAGCCAATTAAACCACCCTGCAACACATGTATGCATGGTAGACTCCTATACGTTTTAATATAAATGATTAATTTATTTTATTAAAATTAAATTTACTGATTGTTTAGTGTATATAGAAAAGCGCAAAAGACCAAATTATGAAGTCCCTCCAGGATGGCACTGATTGTCTCTTCCTGCCTTGTGGGAAATGAATTGGATTATTATGGTGTGTTCTGCTATGACAACAGAGAAAAACAGACAGAGGAAAGGCAATCAGAGCTCATCAGCCGCCTCTCTCACACCTTTATTTACCCCAGTCCCAAAGAGATGATGGGAATTAGCATAATGATTTCTAACCCAGATAAAAAGAGGAATTTCTAATTATTTGTAACATCTTGGGACCCTCCTCCTGATCTGTCCAATAATGTTAACATAATTGCATAAGTTGTCAAAGGGTGTTGAAGGGCTAGTGGAGGAACGCTAGTGGAATATTACACAATTTCCTTTCAGAAATGTAGAGTAAGGAGTAGAGCAGCTCATCGATGTTGGGATGCAGTTCAACGGTATGTGTGGTAAACGAAGAGCAACTTCAATTTAAAAATTACAAAAAAAAGTTTATTAAAATTTCAATGTCAAAACCTTTAAAGCCTAAAAGTCTGCTTAGGATGAAAATGATTCAAATTCCTATTCTTGAAGCAACTATTATACTGAAACCCACTATTGAAAGCCCCTGAATACAATAAAATGTAGGGAGACACGCAGAGATGGAGTCACTGCCTTACATATCCTGCCCTTTCTGTTACTTTCTGTTATGCTAGAGCAGGGCAGACTCTTTTATTGTGCAGCAATGAAACTCTTTCTCAAGACGCTGCAGCTGAATAATGCATAAGGTCTCTTGGCTGCACACTATGTAAATAGTCAACAATAGCAACAGTGGTAACAACAGGTTTGGGTCTGCAGGAGTATTATGTAAAGTGGTCAGGGGAAGTGTGTCTGGCTCTCTAGCCCGCTACTGAGGCAGTAGCAAGGCCTGCGTGAGCACAAGGGGGGGGCATGGACCACGCTGGGGCCTGGAGGGGACATGTACAGAATTAATGAGGCCAATTTAGTGTAGGACCGAGGCGGCATCTACTGAACGGTCCTTAAGGACCATTGTAGCTTTACCCCTCTCCCTACCCATGTACTTTAGCTCCTCCTCTCCTTGTCCTTTGGTCGTCAGTCCTGGAAGGTACTCACTGAAAACCACCTGAGTCTCCTGGCCACTTAGTATAAGGTGGGATGAGATTCTCACATGATAACCTTGAGTAAAAATACCAGTTATACAGTATTAGATAAAAATCTACATCAAAAAGATATAACATGATAAAATATATTTTTCTTTTAAATATTAAAGCAACTATTCCTACTGCTGCTAAATTAACATAGCATTTTGGTTAATGCAGACATAAAAATGTGATCAATTTTACCGTATCTGTTTATTAGAATTTTGATCTACATACTTGGTCTCGTCCAAACATACAGATTAAAGAGCTACTACTTTTGGAAGTATTTTTCAACTGCTTATAGTGGAGAATATAATATATATTTCGTTGGTCTGTTCTATAGAGTAACTCAACTGCAAGAAGTTGGTTGTTTAATCAGGCTATCGGCTCAGGTAGCTAGCCTCCAGTGACTAAGAGTTACCTTTTCTATAGTTATCCAATGTTGTACTGCAGTGAGTTTGTACAAAAGTGAATTTTTCTTGGGGCTTAAAACTAGTCTAACTGACTCAGCAATTAGCTAATTTAAACAATTTAAAACAACTCAAACTCAACATATACAACATAATTAAAGTTTTTCAACATTTTATCAGCTTAACAACTTCCATGTTACTACGCCATATTTAAGCTAGTACAGGCTGCTGCCAGTATCAAACCATTTGTATCTTGACATTAAGTCTGCCAATAGTGGCAACACTGATGCTGACCAAAAGAAAAAAAAAAAAAAACAGCAGCAAATTTAGCAACATTAGGAGAAAGTAAAAAACTATTAATATTTGATGTATCATGAGGGTATGAACATTTTCAGTTTGTGATTTAAATTGTAAAATCAGTTCAAACCACAGCTCAGTCAGACGAGTTGTTAGCCTTACACCACTTGGGATTTCTTCACCTTTATACAGACTCAATACGACATAAATTACAGTATGTCTACCTTCACAGATTCTCACCTTGAAATATCCAAACTATACAAACATCACTCATACCCATCACTCTTACTGCTGGTGCTTCTTTTCACATATTATCAATGCCACACATGTGCACCACTCCAACAGCATTTGCACACTTCTACTCAAGTATTGCATCAACTCCCCGATCCTAACATTACATAAACTCATACGAACGCTATAGCTGCCCTGATTCACTCATCTCAGAATGCTTGATGCTTGAAACCAAAAATGAAACTTTTGACCTAGTTTCTGATTAATTGGGCTAATCCTTATCTAGCCACTCAGGGGCACTCCTAAAACACTGAAACTTTGTCTCCTTCAATATGGAAAATGACAACAAAGAAGTTACCCTGTCCTGACAGAGTTGAATACACACCCTTGATCCAAATTCACACTATTCAAACCACCAACAGTGAAACACATACTTCATGGACATTGCAGGACTTAATGCACCATCAGTTGAGAAACATGTCCGCATGTTTAGACTTGCTTAATGCATTTTTCAATACGTCAGCATACATGGCAAGATTGGAATCTTTAGTTTCCACACCATGACAGCTGAATCAGTTGAATTTTGTACGCATAGGAAAAGTGTAGTAGCTGTTTTAGGGTAATTTATCATACTGTGTAACAAAAATTGGGGGAGGGGAAGCACTGAGCTACTATGGTCGATAGCTGATGAAAACTCTGGTTGCTCTGGCAATTTCTCTGGAATCTAATTAAGAGGACCCTAAAGCTTATAAATATGATATAAAAGTGTAGATATTTGAAACCATAACTTTTTAACCTCTTTGTGTATTTTGATACCAGTAACTATTTAACTAAGAAATTTAAGTTATGTTATTAAATGTGACTAAATGGCAAAATATATTATGACTTAGCACACAGCAGTTGTTCCATTATTAACAACACCTACTTGTCTGAATCATTAGTTAAAAAATTTTACATGACTCTGTAGCCATATTTAAGAATGTTTTTGTCCTAACCTGCTCCTTTTTATGCTTTCCAGGTAACATAGAATACAGCTGTCCCGCCACAAACGAATGTGAGATCACAAAACGGAGACGCAAATCATGTCAGGCTTGTCGCTTCATGAAATGCCTCAAAGTGGGGATGCTCAAAGAAGGTAAGAAGAGTAAGAACATTTTTTATTATTTTTACACACATCTATGCATAACATCTCTAACATCGCACCCCTTGCGTTCAGGATAATTGCTTTGTTACACCCCTGATTGCTGCAGCAATCAGCCCACTGAGTTTTTCTTGTGCTCCACAACACAGCCCTTTGTCCTGCCTCTACCTACACAGCAGTAAATAATGTGCAGTTGAGCTGGGGACAGAAATATGCTGAATAGGTTGCTCCTGCCGTCTGAGTAACAGAAATGTAACAGTATTCCACTTGGAAAGGCTCACGCCGGGTCCCTCAGCACACGCTCGCCACAGTCTCAGCTCTGCCTGGCATATTGATCCACTAAATGTTTTCCGAACATCTCCTCTCTCTTCCTGTGGATTTTTTTTAAGTCACGCCATCAGGGAATTCAGTGACAATTAAACATGCTCCAGATGGATTAGTCTGGCCACGGTTTCTCTCCCACTAAATATCACCAGTAGCCGAACCCCCTGAGACCCCGAGCCTTGGCTGCTATTTTAGGGGAGGCACCTCTCTGCTTTCACTGCATTATACATCCTCACCTGCTTGACTTCTTTATTCATTTTCACTGCTTGATTGTGATAATATAAGATTTCTGGCTTCAAAACAAAACAAAACACTTGGTTTAAGGATGTGAGGAAAAACAAGTCTCAAAATGAGATAAAAAAAATACATTTACGTCAATCATAACTGAAAGTATTTGTATTTGTATTCATTTCAGGTCTTGAAATTATTCATTTGACCTGTTCTTTTTTCATGGCAGAAAGATCATACAACAAAGAACTTAAATGAATCTTCAAATACACAGATCCTCACTAATATTTGGTAAAAGTCCCTTAATAAACTGCAGTGAAACCACATGCTGTTTTTACCCATCAACAAGTTTCTAGGATAATTCTGGCTGGAAATTTGACCACTCTTTATGGCTAAATCTTATGGCACTGACACAGCTTTTGAGTATAGTCCATAGATATCAGTATAATTTAGTTAGATCTTTCCAAAAGCCTTATTTTAGCTTGATTTAACTTTTCCAAAACTAGTCTGACGTTGGGTCACCATCTTTTTGGAACACCACGTTGTGTCCAAATTTCACTCAACGGATCAAAATTGCTCCTTAGATGAAAGAAAATTTGTTAGCATAATCTGTCTAGACAAGTCTTGAAACCCAGCAAGACTGCTAAAATGGCAGTCCATTGTAACGTCAGTTTTACATCAACAGGAACTATCAAGGTGCTGACCAAAAAAAGGAGCCCTAAAAACAACACCTTCAAGATTGGCCGAAATTTGCAGGTGCAAGATTGAGCTGTTTGGCTTGTAAACCATGGTGGTGGCAGCACCATGATCTGGGTTTGTTTTGCTGCCATTGGTACTGATACTTTGCACAAAGTTTATGAAATAATATAGGAAGAGGACTACCTTCAGATTTTCCAGCATTAAGTAACGAGTCAATGGAATCCACCATCCCTTGTCAGCATATGCTACTAAAGGAGGACTGATTGCTGCAAGTTAGAGACTTGGTGTATTTGGCTTGGCTTCCTTAAATAGAATTTTTTTTATTAATTTGTATAATAAACTGAACTTTATTGCTTTGTATTTTAACTAAAATCAAAGTGGAATATATTTAATTGAACTGAATGTATTAATTTAATCTTATTCTGTTTATATGCTTGCATTGAATTGGCTATATAGTTTGTATACAAGGATGAGGACACACTTGGATGTTTCAACAGGTGTTATGGTTTGTGATTGGAATATGGCAATACTATTTGAACAATAATGAGCACAGAGAACTGAACAGAGTATGGCAAGATCTATAGTACACAAATAAACCATTGTGATCCCAAACTTAAAGCAAAATATAAAACATGCTAATATTATGGTTTTATAAAGGTCAGACATTAACTATGATGAAAATTTGTGGTCTCACCTTAAATGCCAGGTCTACATGCACCTAACAAATTTTGCACAGAAGAACTGAACTAATGCAAACATTATGCCAGAAACTTGTTGATGGTTACAAAAACTGTGTGGCTTCTTTCAACCAAATGTTAGTGGGAGTACTGTGTGTGTGTGTGTGTGTGTGTGTGTGTGTGTGTGTGTGTGTGTGTGTGTGTGTGTGTGTGTGTATACATATATGTTTAAGCTTGTATGTATAGATTTGACCCTGTGTGGAGTCAAACTCCTTGTTTTTAAAATTCATTGATTCATTCATTTGTTGTATCATCAGTCCACCCTGAAAAAAAAGGGTTCAAATGCATCATTAAAAGTCGAAAAGTAATATGACATTCATGGCATGGCTATGGTAAACTACCAACTGTAACAGTAAATGCCCATGCCTTAGCATGACATCTGACTGTTTGTCTACATTATTGTAATAGCTTGCCACCATTAAAAAAAGCAGAAATAGAGCAGAAAAATATATATTACTTTATTTATATTACTCTCTAAAATTGTAATGCATATTTATCTTCCCTTTGTTTAAACTTCATAAATTAATATTCATCATTAAAATAAGATTAATGAGCAGGTACATCAGATGCAATAACCCTCTTTGGGTTTGTTGTTGCTATGCAACATTTCAACAACTTTTCTGACTTTTGTTAAGCAAGAAATCACATTTTGAAAAACATTGCACTTTCAATATATAGTTCTCATTTTTTCAAAGGCAGAGAAAGAAAAAAAGTTTTCACTTAAGAGTTCTATAATAACAAATACTGTATTTATACACACATCTTAATAAATGTGATTTTTACTAAGCAAAAGCTTAAAAAAAAACTTTCTATGCTCTTAAGTCAAAAGTTCTCTATTTCCTTCCTCCCATTATTCTGCCCCTGGACAGCAGGATTTATAGATGCATATATATTCAGTCAGCAGCCGGATCCAGAGTTGTGGCCCGTATGGATCTGCTGCACAGTAACAGAATCTCCTGGACTGCATGCAGCCAGATAAAGCCTCAGTGCCAGAAAGACAGAGTAATCGCATTACTATCTGATGAAAAATTTATGCCAATATATCATTCTGGAGAATAAGAGACTACAAAAATATGTGGCTGCGGCTGTAAATGAATGACCAGTGTCAGGTCAAAGTAAAAAGAGTGTAAAACTCAAATATTCACGCTTCGACTAAGCCTTAGGTTTTAATGCAGTCTTCTGTGAATTCAGCATATTAGCAGACTCAGAACAATTCTCTTCTTTTACATAGCCCTCCTCATCACAAAGCTACAGCTATTGTCGGAGTGTGATTGAAGATTAACCGTGCAGTTATCATAAACCACTCCTAATTCATTGATTCTTCTTTTTTTTTTTTTTTTTACCCATAATTATTAAAAACATTTCCATTGGTAGAGGTGCAGTAGATTTTTTTTTTCTTAAGATCCATTTTGGGGCTTTAACAGAGACTGAAGGGAAAGAATAACACACTGCCTGTGTCCACTGTAATCTCTCTGAAGCCGTCAGCTCAACACCGCACTCGGGCTCATCATGTGGAGATGACCACTGTTCATGTGACTAAGGATGCCACTTACTTTAATTACTGAAGAAAGGTCATATCGTGTCACCGTGGAAAGAATCCCCTAAATATAACTTATTAAACTATTTATCCATTTTAAAATAGCAAACAACTTTTTTGGAACGTAACATAAAGGATATTTCTCACCTTACACTTACATTGGCTGAAGTTATATTAAATGTTTATCATCTGAAAGTGTAGCATGAGAAATATGGGGAAAGTTGTCTGCAAAAGATCAGCAGCCAGGTTACAGGAATTACAAGAGACCTGCCTGAACCCCATGTTTAGTCGCCACACTTTCCTTTGACTGTATAAAGGAGGAAGTGATCGATACAAGGATCAAATGTCAGGTGCAACAGGTTTTTTTTCTTCTGATCAATGGAAACAGATCGGAGCTTAGAGCAAGAGAGAAGACAAGATAGTATTGAGAGATTACATTGACATCAGTTGCTCTCTTCTTTTCCTTTCGCTGTGTCTCATTTACACACAGAGTCTCCTCCACATGCAGACCAAACTCTGTTCTTCTATAATAATTGCTGAAGCATTTCAGTTGTATAATTGCTCACCATTTGCTTGCCTGGTTTGTTGTTTCCAAGTGGAGGTTTTGTAGAACCTGGAAGTGCTTTGCAAAAGTCTTCATACTCCTTGAACTTTTTCACATTTTGACAGGTTACAACCACAAACTTTATTTTTTTTTTTTTTTGGGGGGGGGGATTTAAAAAGATAAGTGAAAGAAAAAAGTCCTACACTCTTCCTCATTCCTGTGGACAAATTATCCCATCTAAGCTGAGATCTCTGTAGCTCCTCCAGAGTTACCAAAGCCCTGCTGAGGAAAAGCATCCAAAAGAACGATGCTACTAGTACACTACCTTTCATCAAAAGCTAGAGCGGACTACAAACAAAGTTGTCTCTCTATGACGTTATAGCAGTGACGTCAGGGGAGGCACGTGAGGCACTGCCTCACCTGTAATCCTGAGAAGTAAAATAGACAGTAACTATGATGAAAGAAAATCAATTTGTCCACTTGATTTTTCTACAATTTTTTTTAAATTGGAAATATTAAGATTTTTATGGACAAAATTGCTCAACTTAAGCATTGCTGGTTGAAATACATGGAAGAAGTCCAGTGTGAGGCAGTGCAATGCTATGCCTCACCTTTGGGGGCGCTGTGTCACATAGTGAACGAAGCAGGAAGCTGGTGCATGCCCATTGCTATCTCTCTTTATGTCGCCAATATACTTGTTTAATAACACATGTTCTACATATTTGGACGTTGCACAGTCTGTCTAATATAGTTAATGAATGTGAGGAACATATTCATTCTTTCTGATCGGCCATAAATGTGCAGTGAAAATGCGCAGGGTGATGCAGAAAGTACCATGCCTCACTGAAAGGGGGCAGTGCTGAGCCACATAGGCACAACCGGCAACAGGTGCTCTTCTTCTACGCACTGAAAAGACTGAAAACAATCGGAAAAGTATGCAAAATATGGTCAGGATAGAGCCGTTCAAAGCCACTCTCCTCCTTGGCGATCATCTCCATTAAAGCTGCCAGATTTTTGAAAATGAAAGGAAAATGAGGGACAAGGACGTTTTTTACACAGTGACAGAAAGATTCTTGGAGAGGGATAGGTGCAGGGACTTCAGATAAAAATAAAGGTAAGATCATACACGATTTTCAAATTTAATCAGATAAGAGCAGTTAGCTAAGGAAACATTAAAAAAAAATAAAATAAAAAATCTGATTTGACCGTACAACATTCTTTTATTTTTCTTGATTTGTTGAATTATATGGAATTGATTAAAGAATAATTAAATTTAAAAGTCAAAATTGAAATATAAGCTTTTATGTTGGATTTTGGAGTTGTACATCCGATTCTGGGGGAGTCGGTTCCTCACCAGTCATGAACCTCACCGCACGTCACCACGTTATAGGATAATGGATTGAACAGAGATCTGCTAGTGTTGCTACATTCGTGTTTTATTAAGATGTTTGTGAATGCACTAATGTTCTCTAACAAACCTCTGAGGCCTTCACAGAACAGCTGGATTCATCCTGAGATTAAATGTCACATAGCTGGACACTGTTCACTGACTTATTCTGTGGAAATATGAGACTGAAGTGTGAGGATTGTGATTCTCTTCTGAACAACAGCGGTGATCTTGAATAATGGGAAATTTCTTTGTGCTTATTTGCTATTTCGTTTGGCAAAACAGCAAACTTGCCGCTCATGCAAAGAAATCACACTAATTATATGCTATATGAGGGGGTTCAAGGGTGCATGAGGGTAAAACACAAGAAAAAAAACATTTTTTGTTTTAAATCTTTTATTTGGGATCTGACTTTCTATTTAAGTCACGTTTATTCTTTGAAATTATCCACATGTGAGGATGTTAGCTCAGCAAGGTATTGTAGCTAACCTGTAAATGGAGTATCTGGCGACAGTGTCAGTATGGCAGCCTCTGGGGTCAGCAGATGAGGAGGGGGCAATGTGTGACAATTTTCCGCTACCCTCGTTCATCAGCACTCCTGATTAAAAATGCTGTGACACACTTGCAAGCATTCAAAGCTGGCAACAGGAGCCCTTTGAAATAGTGCTGATGGCAGTTTAGCGTGGCAGCTTCCTTGAAAGGCAAGGTTCACCATGCCTTGCCATGTGGCCTTCTGATTTTCCCAGCTAAAATAGGGTCTGTCTAAGCCCCCCTTGGCATTGCCAACCATCCCAAACATCCTGACACTTTCCCCAATGGAGAGACACTCCGAACAGGTGAAGGACTCAAAATAAGGGCCCCTACCATAGCTTGCCACACAAAGTGAGTGAAGACAGGCCCTTTTGTAGGAGTGTGCTTGAAGGGGGATTATTATTGTTTTTGGAGAGAAAGAAGAGCCCTAGGTCAGCTGGCCCCGGCCCCCACCTCGAGGCCTGCGTTAATCCGTGTGTGAATGCCAGCCGCCTTGGCCAAAAGCCCCCTCCGCAAGCAGCTTTCTTTGAAAAGATGATACCCGAGCTCACCCGCTGTGACTCTCACTGCACTGTACAGTGAACCATAAAACAGTAAGATGACTTCTACACATGTATAGTACACTTACTGTTTACCCTTTGAAGGAGAACAACAGACCAATCAGTCAGACTCCTCAAAATCCCTAAAAAAAAATCCATCCTACAGTCTCCAGGCGAGTGAATATAAGTATAACAAAATAGCATTGATCACTCTGTCTTCCTCTCTGCTTCTATCTGGACAGTAAAATGAGACAGGTTAGTGCCGAGCTTTAATTCCTGTCACCATTTGTTAATTATGGCCTGGACTGTTGTAATTAAAAGAGGCACCCATCCACCCTCCATCGCTGGCTGACACAGCCGCACAGCTCAACTGGCAGAGAGAAACACGGGGATTCGAAGCGCTGTCACCTGGCAGGAGCCAGTCTCTGCAGCAGAGCTGAAAGAAACGGTAGAAAGTGGTGACATCATGTTGAACAATGAGGAGTTTTCCATGGATCAAATAAAAACTACCTGAGCTACAGGGAAATGGACTCTAATAAAAAAGGCCTCTGCATACTTGTTTATATATTGAAAAAAAAAGGAGATTTTCATATATACGTGTGTGTGTGTGTGGGTGTGTGTAGGTGGCTTCCCCTATTCTTGCTGGGAAGGATGAATGTCTGCTGGGAATTTGGGGTAATTAGGTTAGTAGGTTGTCAGTGTCAGGAAATTGAAAGACAGTCCTAATCAGATTTGTGTTTCTAGGGAATCAAATAATTTATATAAGAAAATTAAATATATGGTTACAGTGCATTGGAAAAGTATTCATGCCCCCTGTAACACATACTTGTTAATTTGAATCAAAATGATGCATGTTTTTAAAAAAAAAAAAAAAAAAAAAAAGCTGAAAAATTTAGGATGATTGATGACCAAGGAACACAGCAGACAGGTCTGGAAGAAAGTTGTGGAGAAGATTAAGGCAGGGTTAGGTTTTAAAAAATATCTAAAGCTTTTGGCATCTTACTAAGCACCTTTCAGTCCATTATCAAAAAAAAAATTGAGAAATTTTGGCGTAACAACAGACCAAGAGATGACACTCTCCATAAACTCACAGGTCAGACGTGGGGGGGGGCATTAATCAGTAAAACAGCCAAGTAGCCATGGTGCCTGGAGACGCTGCAGAGATCCAAAACTCAGGAGGGAGAATCTGTTGACAGGGGAGTAATGCGATCCACAAATCTGGTGTTTATAGCAAGGTGCAAAGAAGAAAGCCAGTGTTGAGAGGGGGAAAAAAAAACATTACTAGTCCCATGTTTCTCAAGCCAACACAGCAAACATGTAGGAGAAGGTGCTCCAGTTAAATGAAACTAAAATTAAATTTTCTGGCCTGGATGCAGGACTGCACTGTGGATCAGTGATGCCTTTTCTTGCAGCGAGAAGAATCCTAGCCTGGAGTCTTTCTGCACTGAGTTTGCATGCATGGGTTTTCTTCTACTACTTCCTCCCACAGTCCAAAAACATGACTGTCAGGTTAATCGGTCCCTCTAAACTGCCCTGAGGTGCGTGCATGGTTACTTGTCCAGTGTGTTTCTGTGTTACCATATGATGGAGTGGTGACCTGTCCGGTATGTACCCAGCCCACGAGCCAAATGTGGAACTCTATGAGAGGACAAAAACCAACATTGCACATCACCTTGCAGACAGTATCCAACCAGTAACTCAAGGTGGTGGCAACATCATGCTGTAGGGATGATTTTCTTCAGCCAGGATAGAAAATCTGGTCTTAACTGATGAGAGAATGGTTGTCTTAAATACAAGACAATCCTAGAAGAAAACCTTATTCAGGCTGTTAGATTGAAGCAGAAGTTGACTTTTCAGTTGAAGCATATATTCAGTAAAATATGTTGAAGTTTGTGGTTGTAATGTGACAAACTGGAAAATTTCCAGAGGTACAAATACTTTAACAAGACACATTACATTGTAATACATCCTAATGCCACCTCCCTGCATTTACTAACAAAGAGAAGACCTTTGGTCATGTCAGATAAGAGGTACAAATCTAGATATTTTGCATAAACCTGCTGTTGAGTTCCTTTTTGCTAAATGAAGGCCATCACTTCTGTCTTGTTCATCTGATTTTTCTCCTTCCTTCCCATTCACCGAGCGACCTCCAGGCGTTTGTGCATGGGGCACATCCAAACTCATCCTCTCCAAGAGCACTTGCTGATGGGTAAATTGTATTAGGCTCATTTGCAGTGGCCACACAATGTCCGGATTTGACACTGTCCTCCCTGTTATAAAGTGATGAAATCATCAAGGAAGTGCTCTGGCTGCGGGCGTTCTTCACTCAGAGGACGCAGGAAGCTGACAAATTAACTCCTCCTCCAACGCGAGCATTTCATTGAGCCTTTTCCTATCCATTCTTTAATATTAAATTTGTTTGAGGGGGTTACATTATGTATACAGATTGAAAGGATTCTCTCTCTTGACAGGATTAAGATTTAAGTTTCGCAGCAGCGATGACACACAAGTATGAGGATGCAGGATATAAATGCTTGCATGCAATTGCATTAAATAACCAAATACCTGCTCAGGGATATCAAAAGAAAGGAACAGCGTCTATGAAATATGTTAACAATGATGAAAATTAATAGAATAGAAAAGACATCCGAATAGAAACATTCTTATCAAATAATGAGATAATAAATAACTTATGTTATGATGAGGCTGGCTTGACATTTACAGTATCAGTGTGCAACCTGGCCCCCTAGGTGTGGCTGGGGGTGATAAGGCCCCCGTGCTGCTCCAGTGAAAGAGGGGTGAAATAGGGGTCTTTTATGGGAAAGCAATACCCAGTTATCTATCTGCAGTATGACAGCAGGAGCTTTGTATGTTATGTGTGTGGCTGCGTCTTTGCTCAGAGCCCTGGCTCGTGGTTTTTGTTTTGTGGATGTGGAGGAGAGCACACCTGAGCTCACAGATGCGAGCACAGAGGCAGGTAGCTGGCAGCTAATTAGTATGCAGCCTGCCTCACCCAAAAGCTAAATAATTAGAGGGCCAGTCTGTGAGATCATTGACCCTGCATTAAATATTCATATGTTTAGACCTGCTCTGGGCTCAGCTGTGTCACAGTAGACCAGCCAGGCATGGACCACATATGGGAAGGCAGCAAGGCCTCTGACACATTCGTACAGACACTCAGACACACACAGACTCGCTCAGGAATTCATTTCAACACACATATGCCACTATGCAGTCCTTTTGATCACTTATATACAAGCAAGAGACAAACTACCTTTCATATAGATGATCAAAGGAGTGTAACCTTTGATTTAGAGTACCAACCAGAAGTTTTTACTGAAAATCTTTTCACTTTGTTGACCTGCTTAATGTCTGTGTGTGCAGTACACAGGAAACAAAGTCTCATCCCTTGAACTTTTCCATCTTTTGTCACATTACATGCACAACATTCAATGTATTTTGTTGGGATTTTTGGTGAAAGACCAACACAAAGTAGCTAAAGTTCTGAAACAGAAAACAAAGTGTGGTATGGATTTGTATTCAGCCCCCTTTACTTTAAAACCCCTAAATAAAATCCAGTGCAACCAAGTGTTTTTAGTAGTCATGTAATAAATATATAGAGTCTACTTGTGGGTAATTTAATCACAACATAAATATAGTTCTTTGAAGACCTCAGAGGTTTCTTAGAGAATATCAGTGAACAAACAGTATCATGAAGACCAGGGAATAAAACAGACGGACCAGGAATGAAGTTAGCTTTATAAAACAAGCACTGATCTATCATCTGAAAATTCAAAGAGTCTGGCACATCTGCAAACCTACCAGGGTGCGGTCATGTATCTAAGCTGACAAGCCGAACAAGGAGAGCAGAGAATCAGCCACTAGAGGAGCTACAGCGGTCCACATCTTAGGTTGCAGAATCTGTTGCACACTCCACCAATTCTGGTCTCTAAGGAAGAGTGGCAAGAAGAAAGCCATGCGATGTCCTGTTTACAGGTGGCCACAAGTTATGCATGGGACACAGCAAACATGTGAAAGAAGATGCTCTGGTTGGATGAAATGTAAACTTTTTACCGTCGACATGAAAACTTACTTTTAGAGGAAAAATAACACTTCATGTTACTCTGAAGGTAATATCCCAGGCAGCATAATGCTGTGAGGATGCAACCCTTTAGAAGGGACAGATGAGCTGTTCAGTTGCAAGAAAGATGGTTGGATCTTAAAAAAAAGGACAAGAAGCCTGTAAGAAAACCTGTCAAAGGCCGGTAAAAGACTTGAGATGGAGGTTGACCTTCCAACAGGACAGCAACCTTTAGCATATGGTCGTTGCCTGGGTTAACATATCCATATGTTAGAACAACCCAGTCAAAGTCTAATCATAAACCTATTTGAGAATCTGTTAACTGCCATTCACAGACACTCTCAATTCAGTCCAACTGTACCTGAGATATTTTGTGAAGAAAAATGGTCAAAGATTTCAGCATCCAGATTTGCAAAGCTGGAGATAGACTCTTCACAGACTTACATGACTCATGAGGGATGAATACAAATTAACACCACACTTATTTAAAACGATGTATCAGTTTCCTTCCACCCTACAATTATCCCCAAGAAAAATGTTAGTTTAAAAAATATATTGCTCTCCATCAAAACAATGTGAAAATGTGGTTGATCAGTGAAAGTTGGGTAAACAGCTACATAAACACATCCACCAATGCTAAAATTTGCTTGAAAGGTGGTTGGGGATAAACAGATTGGTTAACCAAGCCTGACTATCTTTGTTTAGGGTACATTTGGACAGGGCCTCAACATGCTTTTCCTGGCTTAATTTAGAAAAGAACTAACCAACCTTACGGTAAGCATCCATAGAAAACATGGACGTCTAGTGTTTGTAGGGTTGTATTTATTTATCAAAGAAAATCCAGATAAAATACATTGAAGTCTGTGGTTGTAACATGACACAATGTGAAACAGTTCAAGGAGTAGGAATACTTTTGCAAGATATTCCTTAAATTCTGTCTGTTAAACAAACTACACACTTTTCATCTGGTCCCTGTTCTGTCTCCTCTGTCCCAGGGGTTCGTCTGGACCGTGTGAGAGGGGGCAGACAGAAGTACAAGCGGCGGCTGGACACAGAAAACAACCCATACCTGGGCTTGACGCTCCCCCCTCCTACTAAAAAGCCTCGTGAGTATTACTCCATCACTAACCTATTGTCTCCCTCCTCCGCCGCCTCTCATCCAACCAGTTAGGGTCCAGGTAAAGCTAGGCCAGATTCATGCTCCCCTGTCACTCCCATGTTTGGACAGTTGAGAGATCATTGGTCAGAAATGTAGGCCATGTATTGTTCCAGCCAAAGCTGAATTATGTTAAATCTCTCAGCAGGTGACCGGTATTATACAACTGAATTCAGGACACATTTTCAATCACAGCTTCTGTTTAATTTCCTTCAAACATTCGATGAATGAGGCACCACAATGACTGTATCATATTGTAATGTTCATCAGTACTGTCCATCTTTGTGGCCCTGGGAGCTTTTCCAACCTCTGACCTCTTTTTTTTGTGACATCCTACTGCCTCCTCTTCTATTTTCAGTCACAAAGATAGTGTCTCACCTGTTGGTGGCAGAGCCAGAGAAGATCTATGCCATGCCTGACCCGACCATGCCAGAGAGTGACATCAAGGCTCTCACCACGCTGTGTGACCTGGCTGACCGTGAGCTGGTGGTCATCATTGGCTGGGCCAAACACATCCCAGGTAGAAAAGCATATCTTATTCGATGTTCTTATTATCTTTCGCGTTTACCTTGAATTTCCATGTTTTATCTTTATTCTCTTCTGCTCTAGGAAGATTGATTCATGTCTGTCAGACTAGTACCCTTTTGCATCATTTGGCAAATATAAATATAAGCGATCAGAGAGCACATGTGGGATTCCTCAAAGCTCTATTTTCGAGTCACTTGTATTCAGACAGAAACTATTGTTTTATTCAGCCCCCAACTACGCTGAATGATGGTGAAAACCACAGAACGTGATTTGTTAAAACTGTTTTAAGTTTGTATTTCAGTGCTTTATTGTCTTTTTATGCAATGCTTAATTGTTGCTATAATTCTATAAATGTATTTTTTGTTGTTAATGTAATTTTCTTTAGCTTCATTGCTTTATCTTCCTGAAAAGCACTTTGAACTACCGTCTGATGAGTGGTGCTATACCAATAAACTTGCTCTGCCTAAAAAAAGATGCCATATAATAATGAGAGCAGCCCACTTGGCCTTCTGGTCTCTTTTGGACCAAAAAGGTAAACACTTAGCAAAGTTTTGCAAGAAACATACCGTAAAATAATGCATCTAAAATCCCTACACTAAATGAAGAAGGAGAAACGGGGAGATTTAAAGCAAAGTTTGGGACCTGCCCAAACAAATAAGACATCATATCACACATGAATGCACTGAAGAGCAGGAGCACACACACATCTCCTGAATTATTGATAGGGATAATCATGTTTCTTCCGTGCCCCATAGACATCGTGATAGACGAGGTGTTAGGTTATAAGAGGCTGTTGAATTAAGGATACACCATTGAGAATACACTGCCTCACGTCAGCAGAGATTTTGCTTCCTTCAAGAGTTTTTCCTCTGATTTTGACAGAGAACATGTTGTTTAGCCGCTCTTTTTTTGCAACCCAGGCAGATTCTGCTTGATCTTGCGCTTGACCCCCATAACTCTACAGCATTACGATGCTGTAAGCGCGAAAGAGTAACAGACTAAATGACAGTGTCCCTCAGCGGCAACTCCATAACCTCCTTCTCTCATCAGCATAACGTGAACAGGGACAGAGCTGCCAGCGTGCAGCATAGCTCAAGCAGCTGTATGCTTTTATTTTATGTCTGTAAGATATAAAGACCATTTAAACCAAGTTAACTAAATTGAGAGAACTTATTTTCAATCAAACCAGCTGGAAATAAAGCTGACCCTTTTTTATATAGTGCTGAAAAGGTATTAGAGTACTTCTCAGAATGAAGGGTATTAATCAGGTACAGATCTGATAGTAAGGAGATTAGAGGTGGATATGCTCCCAGGCCCTGGCCTCAGCTCCGGTCTCTTACTCGTCTAAACTGTTTGGATCACTCCACATATGGCCATGCATGGTCAGCAGCCTGAGAGTTTAACCAAGGAGCTTACTCAGGACTGGATCACAGCTGACCTGATAACACACTCCCATCGATGTGACCCAAAAATTACGCCAGCGCTGCAGACATTCACAAAAATCCCATGATAATAGACTGTGAAAGGTTGGAAATAGAACACACTGACTTTCTGAAAGAACAAACAGTGTGAGGAAACCCTAAATAAATGTACATATTTGGATTATTATGATTTGTTATACAATTTATCCTTTGTGCTCTAAACGTTTTATACTTACCTGCTTACACTTATCTTACATCCTGAGGTGCATACTCATCACACATATTGCACAGTCCAGAGGCTAATAGTGTTTCTGCTATTTGCCTAACATCATGGGTTAAAAAACAGGTGAACAATAATACTTTCCCCCTAATGCTGCAAGCACATAGTGCTGTTCCTAAATTAGCACAGGTATCTGCCACTTAAAGGCTACATTGAATAATCTGCACTACCTGTGAGATGATAGCCTTTAAGCAGATTATTCTGCCTTGTAAACTCATACAGACTCACACTAATACCTTTGTTTTGCAATGTTTTCAATGTTGAATCAAATGTGTGTTTTTTTTTAATATTAGATAACCATTTAGGAGAGATAAAAAAAAAAAAAACTGCTTCTGCTAAGTGCTTGCTCTGTGTCTGTCCCTACGGTGGCGTTTGTATTAGGACAGTGGGTGTCCTCTGGCCATGAAATGGCTGCATAATTGAGTTGTACATGGCTGAACCTGATCAGAGACGGTTCACTGGTTGAGCGAGAGTCCATGCACTAACACTCCATTCACCGGCGGTACCCCGGGGCAGCCTACCACGCTCATCTCCTGCTATATTTCTCCTCCTCCACTATAGGACCAGACAGGGGAAAAAAGTGCTGATTGTATTCTGATAGATTTTTGTGGCCTTCGGCGATGGAATTAAAAAGATTAACAGTTCATTATGAAGTAGAACACACTTATTAGGCCACTTAAAGATGGGCCAATAACTAAAGTTCAAATGCAACAGTTTAGATGTCAGAAAAATTGGCACTTAGCCTCTCCTAGTTGATTTTTAATTTCATCTATTAACAGAGAACATTTCAAAATGTGTTTGAAAAGTGGCATAATGTGGAGAAGAATGGCCCTATTGCACAGTAATGGGAGGGCAAGTGGAGGATAACAAGCTGTATTAGTTGCATAGATGTGGTCATATGTCTGCTTTGGTTCGGAGCTCTAAAAAATGATTTAAGCATCCAGAGCCTAACAAAGGTATTCATATCCCTTTAATTTTGTCACTTTACAACTACAAACTTTAATGTATCTTTAATATTTTGTAAGATAGACCACAACAAAATAACTAAAATTGTGACTTGGAATCTGAAAAGTGTGGCATGCATTTAGCTTCAGTCCTCCTGAGTCAGCATTTTGTTTACTCTTTTGTTGTTGTTGCAATTAGAGCTGGAAGTCTCTTGGTGTATGTCTCCTTGAGCTTTGCATGTGCTAAATGTACTGCTAAATAGTTCAAGCTCAGTCAGATTACATTAGGAAAATTTTAATTTTCAAGTCTTTCCACAGATTCCAAATTAAATGTAGGTCTGGACTTTGACTGGGCCATCCTAACACACACATATGCTTTGATCTAAACATTTCCATTGTAGCTCTGACTACAGAGGGTCATTTTGGTGGTGGAAGGTGATCCCTGTCTTTTTTTAACATATTCTCCCACCCGAGCTTTGGATCTCTGCAGCTCCTCCAAGAGTTATCTGAACTGCTTCCACTGATTAATGCGCTTAGTGGCCGACCTGTCAGTTTAAGTGAATGACCATGTCTCGTTAGGTTTGCAGTTGAGCGATACTCTTTAGATTTTCAGATTTCAGACTGAACAGTGATCATAGAGATATTCAAAGCTTGAGATATTGCTTTTTAAACTAATCCATAACTTTCTCCCTCAACTGTGTGCCGTCTTCCTTGGTCTTCATGATGCTGGTTGTTCACCGGTGTAAAAAACCTCTGAAGCCGTCACAGAACAGCTGGATTTAAACTGTGATGAAATTACACACTATTTACTCATTAGGTAATCTCTAAAGGCAATTGGTCTCACTGCATCTTATTTAAGGAGTGTCAGGGGAATGGAGGCTGGATGGATAAAACAGTCACTTTTGAGATCTTTATTTGGTAAATAAATAAAAATCATGCATTATTTTCCTCCCACTTTACAATCATTGATACTTTGTGTTTGTCCATTAATAAAATCCCATTAAAATCCATTCAGGTTTGGGGTTGTGAGATCGAGTAATATGAATGCTTTTGCTTAGGTGAAGTATTGATGGATTTAATTAAACTGATCAGACAGATGTTACATTTTAAAGTTCATTACATCTGTTTACTATTGCAGACTGCAGCCCTGCCCTTGTTGTGGTTCTGCCTCTGTTAAACTGATAATCACATCAGAACCTTTGGACACTTCAGTAACCTCCCTAAATAGTACCATGAGGCACAGATTTCAGCCCCCTGAAGAGGGGTCCAGGGTCGTTAGCCGGATCAATGTTACAGGGATGCTGACAGATGGGTTGTTGCTCCTTAGGTGTTAACAACCTTTGACACGGCCAAAGGGGGTGCACTGTCCACCCCCTTTGGCCGTTTTCCATCACGTAAAGCTGAAGTCCACTCTGTCCAGGTGTTTTAGGGAAGAACTAAGTATACTCACAGCCTCTGTGCACTAAAACCTTCTCACCATCAGTGGGAGTGTGACTATCCTGGGTGCTGTCTCCCCCTACAGTGGTAATGCCATGTGAAAACTGGTGTGGATGGCTTTTATGCAAGACATGCTTGTTGTTCCAGCTGGGGGTGCTGGAAGCTAAACTTTGAGATTTACAAAAATCAGTCAAAGTAAGTGTACTGTGCCTTGCAAAAGCAATTATATCCCTCAAATGTTTTCACTTTATTTCATGTTAAAACCACATTGCAAAAACACAAAATCTTACCATGTATTTTTGGCGTAGTTTCTAGCACAAATATCTTCAATACATTTGAAATAAGACAAAACTAATTTAGAAGTAACTTTTCAGGCATGATATAGGAGCTTGTTTTAAGTCAATATTTCATTAATGTTGATGAAAAAGTTCTAGTTATAAGTGAAATAATCTGCCAGTAGGACATTTATCCCATATTATAAGTTAAAATGTCTTGTTCCAAAAAATTCTTTGAAATTAAAGCATTCATGTGTTGGTATGGTCGGGTCGAACTCCAGACCTGAATGCAATTAAGAACACGTCACAAGACTTGAGAGTCGTAATGGAATAAGCAAAAATCTCAATGTGTAGACGTGCACAATATGTTAACGACATACCCCAAAAGAGTTAGGGGTTTTTTTCATTTGTGGTTCTACAAAATTTGCACTTTTCAGATTTTTGTGCAAAAACTTTTTTTTAAAAAACAAAACAACAACAAAAAAACAAAAACAAAAAAACCCTCATGTATCACTTTAAATTCCATTTCAAAATTATTTGAGACTTTGTTTTGGTTCATCACATAAACTCCCAATAAAATACACTGAAGTGAGAGTTTAATGTTTAAAGGGTATGAATGCATTTGCAGAGCACCGTATCTTTTTTATTAGGTGCTTAGAAATTAATTCCTTATTTCTTAACACCAGGTGTTTCTGCATTAGTTGCATTAGATTTAGGCCAGAAGAAGGTAATGAATCAGACTGCATTGCGTTATTTATCACTGGTGTTTTGGGAATATTCATTATCTGTGCTTTATTGAATCCCTGCATTTGACAGACAAGTGGCTGCTGTATTACTTGTTAACACAGAGGCAGCGATGTCGAAAAGAGATCACACCTTCTTGTATGTTGTCGTGTTTGCACCTTAATCACCCGCCCTCTTCCAGCAACCCCCCACCCCCCTCCATCAGGGTTCCCGTTTTCTCTTTGCCATTAAATTGTAAAATCTACTTACTGTGTTGCCAGCCTGATCCCACTCAGGCTGCATAATCTCCTTGTAATAGAGTGTGAATACTGCCCAGCGATAAATCAGCACCTCATCAGCGCACTTTATTAAATATAGACACCAACAGACAGCTCTTAGTATATTCAATTTACCTTCTGACGTAGGCTTCAGCATGGGGGATAAAGATAGATTGAGCAATCAGGTGGATGCTGAGGCTTGAACCCAGGCAGAAGTGCTGGAAACTGAAAACTTGAGGAAGATTGAGATGGGTTGTGTATGAGAAGTAGGAAGAACCACAAATGCGATGCCTGCCAGGCGGGTGAAAAAGATTTTAAGCAGAATTTTTGTTATCGAGGTGGAAAATTTTGATCACTGTTAAAATGATAGCACTCATGTTGAATTTGTGAATTTTATCTTAGTCCCTTTTATGTGAAAGACACTCAGACTTGTTTGCTGATGTGCCTTGAAGTGATCATTCTCAGAGCGCCATCCCTCATTAAGCAATGTTACTTGATGGCAGCGAAGATAAATTATATGTAATTATGGCGATAATTAAAGCTTGATTCGTCCCGTCTTTGCGGCTAAACAGAGATTTGTAAAGTCAGTATTGGCCAAGGGAGACCCAGGGGAGGGCTAAAGACTCCTCTGATAGGGTCTGGGGGTCATAGGGTGCAAATTGAAACAAGGGGATTACTGTATTTAATGTTTCTCAGCCTCATAACGCTCATCGACTCCTGGTCAAATCATCTATTCCCCTGCTACCTGCAATAGGATGATACACTGGTTGTATGAGATTCTCACAGTATGATAACCTTAAGCAAAAACATCATGGTTTTAACAGTTTCTCAGCAGTTAAAAAGTTTTAACTATCATTTTTCTATCATTCTTTTTCTTTTTTATCATTTGAATTTGAAAAAGTCTTCATACCCCTATTAAGATGTCAGTTTTTGTGATGTAAAAATAAGACCCCCCCCCAAAGGTTGATTTATTCTCAGCGTCAGATATGCAAACGCATATCGATGGAGCCTTCTGTTTGTCTTCTGTGGTCATTTCAGATGTGTACCTTAGCACAATAAACAGAGCAATATCGCCGTTAATTGTGGGGGCAGCGTGGTGCAGCATAGCTCTTATACTATCAGCAAAAAGGAACAAAGATAAAGTTGAAGATGATGAAAGAAATGGCAGAATTTCTCCATTCCATTCACAATGTATTTAATGGCTGCACAGACCAACTCCAAGTAACACAGTGAAGACAGTTGGAGAAAATATTGTGTAATGGTGACAAAAAAGTCTCTCTAATGCCTGAACTATGGGACGGGCTGCAAAATATATTGTTAATATATCACCATATTAAAATCACAAGACAGTTTGGAATGCAATAACTGTGGGCTAATATATACCAAGTGTCCTGAATACACATTTTGCATGCCAATAAAACATTCATCCTTTCAGATTGAGTCTCCCTGCAGCATATCTCCACAGTGTCCAAGATGCTAATGGTCATATAGAGTGTTGTAAGAACACATGAGAAAAACAGGAGTGATGAAAATTTGGATTTATCACAACTGATATGGTCATTGCAGAATTTACAAATACCATTGCATTCCCATGATTTTACCAGATTGTGTAGTTTTAGGTTAGGATAGCTATTATCTTTCTTATGGACAACCCTTAGTATCCTCTTCATGAGAGTGCTTTACAACAATAGAGTGTCTTCAGTCAGAAGCTTAATAATAGTCACTGTGTTACAGACTGCTACAGGAGAGCCTTCCTTCTGACAGCCATGAGCATCTACAACAATTCTTTGAAGAACCTTAAATAATATAAGTTACAACATTTAATTTCCCTTTGGGATCAATACAGTATTTTTTTAATTTGAATTAGAATTTTCCTACAAAGAAAAACATTTAAGTCTGGTGAAATATAGCAAAAACACATTTGAAGTCTCCCAGAAACTTTTTGGAAAATGAGTTGTGGTGTGATGAAACCAGGGTAGAACTTTTTGGCCATAATTCCAAAAAGGTGTAAAACTGCGCTGCACAAGACCGTCCCCACAGTGAAGCATGGGGGTGACAGCATCCTGCTTTTTGGCTTTTTTTTCATCAGTTAAGACTGGATTTATAAAGAACAAATGCCATTCAGTGTTGGCACAGAACCTTGAGGCTTTTGATTGAAAGCTAAAAATGAAGACGTTCATCTTTCAGTGCAGCAGCAAGCCAAAGCATTCATCCAAATCAACATAAGGACTTACTCAGAGGAACATCGTGGTTTTGGACTGGCCCAGTCAGAGGACAGACCTTAATCCGATGGAAAGTCTATAAGGTTATCTGTTGAGGGTTGGCAATAGGAGATCCACTCAGAATCTCACAGATTTTGGCCACTTTTGTTTTTTTTTAAAAAAAAAAAAAAAAAAAAAAAAAAAAAAAAAAAAAAAAAGAGTTTTCAAATATTGCCAAGTCAAAACTGGGTGTTGATGTAGCATCAAAAGGTGCTTCAGCAAAGTATTGTTGTAATTCACACTTAAAGACTTAACATTTGTTTTTTCAGTTGGGCTGCAGAGGTTATAGGTCATATTAAATGTGGAAAAATTTTAAAATATTTCTCTTTGTCCCATTTCTATATGTTACAAAAACAGGGGTATATAAACTTTTGCATGCCCTGTAGGGTAGAACAAAAATATAAAATGCTTCTAGATGTTTTGGTGGTTTTCAAGTGCCTGTTGTATTGAGCATTCTGCCTTTTGTGGCATACCTCGATACGAGTAGCTCACCCGGGGATAGTTGGATAATCGGTCCTTATTAGTTTTCTCTCGAGTCTTTTTCTTCACCAGTGATGATTAGTTTGTTTTGACATGATTGTGTTCTGTATGCAACAACCTTCTTGTCATCAAATCAACATAGAGTGAGAGCCTGCAGCAGATCTCTGTGTGTCACACGTGCAGCTGGATTTCTGGTCAAAATATTTATGTCGAGCACAGCAAGTTATTACCAAGCTGTTATTGATTATGTTCTCCTCATGCTGTCATGTAAATTCAAGAAGCGTCAAAGAATAAAAAAAAACAAAAAAACACAGCAAATGATTATTATGCTTCAGAATTAAAACAAATCTGTACAAATCAGAGGCGCATCTATTTCCTGCTTTTTTTTCTTTTGTCTTTTAATCAGAAATTCAGACTAAAAAAAAAGAGCTTTGATACAGAATAAAAGCTGACGGCGATATAATCACTGGGCCCAGTTTGAGGTTAGAATAAAAGGCGTGCTAAACCTCCCGGGTCCTGTTTGGGCACAGTTTTACTTCAACCGGTGCCCGAAGAGCACTTGACTTGGCTGAGGTGAGATTGCCGCCGGGCAGAAGTCTTCAGGGCCTGCTTGTCCTTCTGATAGCCAGCCATGATAGATCAGCCAGTGTCCAGACAGAATCGCTCTCCTTCCCCCCTTTCTATCGCACACTTCCTTTTTTCACTAATGTTTTGGTCCTCTTTGGTCCTCTTTCTTGCTTATCTCCCTCCTCTCTGCCCCATATCTTCTCTTCTCTTTTATCCCCTATTTCTCTCTCTCACCATTTTTTCTCCTTTGCTCTCCCCCCCTTTGTCTGCTGTGATGTCTGATTGAGGGTGAGTTACGAGGGGGCTGCAGCTGGAGGGGACCGCCGTGCCTCGTAATTACATCTCTTTTTATTACTCGCGCTAATGGCCCTCGGGGAGAAAGAAACAATAATAAATTAATAGAATATGAACTCCAGCTCAACAGAAATCTCCAGCATTTCATTTTGGACCGTCCTGTTCTCCGGCAGATGAAACAGTGCTCTGATTAATCTCTGCTTGGGGTTTGAAACGGCCGTCTGTGGGTTTGGGCTGCCCCCTCCTGCTCACAGCTGATGGCTTTTGGGAAGCTAAAGAGAGAGATTATGGTTTTTCATTCTTGTTTTAGTTCAGAGTTTTATTTTTGTGAGCTTAATTTATTATATCCATTTTTTTTCTAGATTGATTTTATTTTCAGGTATGACAGTGTGACGTGGAAGAAGGTGCTCTGGTCAGATGTGATCAACATTTAACTTTTTGGGATGTTTGATCACCCTGAACACCCCAACCTGTCAGTAAAGCATGGAGGTGGCAGCATCATGTTGTGGGGGTGCCTTTCTTCAGAAGAGATAAGGGGAACCTGGTCAGATTTGGCTAGATGATGAAGGAAGGTTTAACAATAACATCCTAGAGATTAAAAAAATGTATATATATTTTTGTATTTTAGGTTTAATAACTGTTCTGCAATATTTACGTGGACATCCCACAATTATTTAGGCCTGACCCAATAAAGAGCCATTTGATTTGACAATTTGGAGGGAAAATCGCTAATTGTTTAAACCTTATTTGATTGATCTGCTCAAATCTAAAGCGAATAAAGAGAAATGTGTAATAATTATTGCTGCGAAAAAGCCCAGACAGAAACCTGCTGGTGCGTTCAACTGTGGAGCGGAAAAGGCCCTTGAAGTGCACAGGCAGGCTCCTCTGATTTGGTCAATATCGTGTCATGTTTGGTCAAACCCCGCCAAGGCAGTGGGCTGGAAATGAAGATGTAAATATTGATATTTCATTAGGGGAAATAACCCACTCTGACGGCACTTAACCGGGCCACCTTCAGAGTGTGGCGGCCGGAGCGCGGCGTGACCTGTGGAGTCGGGAAGTCACTTCATTACTCGATTAAATTGAGTGGAAAAAGGCGAGGCAACGACACAAGATCCCATTTGGAGCGATAATTTAGGCTTTGAGGAGAGGGGATGGAGCGGGGAAAAACACTACCTCTCCATCTCACAACACTGGATTAAATTCAAGGACTTTTAGCGTCAAAGGTAATTGCAGGCTGCTGGGATGCAAGTTTGCATATGGCTGAGAGGTGTCGGTTGTATCAGAACAACTCTAAAGCCACTCCAGCGAGCCCTGAACAGGGCCGTCATGCGAGCTGTCATAGCGGGAGCAGCCCTTTAGTTCCGCTTCAGTCCTCCTTGGCATTAAAAGGCTACACAAAGCCTCGTCTGTGATTGTGATGCCAACCTGATGCGGCAATCAGCACCACGTTCGTGCTCGCTTGACAATTTCTCTCCGGCCAGTCCACATTCTATCCAACATAATGGCTACGTATGCAGACAAGGAAATAACACAACAAAGCATTTTAAGATGCCGCTTGGATAAGTGTGATGGCACAGGCTGCTAGAAAATATGGCTTATTGGCTTCACTGATAATAGTCAAGTGTTTTGAGTGCTTTTGGCAGTCTGCTTTGTTGGCTCTAATTTGGGACGGTTCTAGCACCTTTCAGTTTGCGCTCTTTTCTAGCCACTATTGATTCCCCTTCAAAATGTGAAGGCCCTCACATTCTGATCACAATCTGTTAATTAATGTATCCCGCAGCTCTTCCCCTGCCGTGGTCATCACCACGATAAGGGAAATTGAACACTCAGGTACTACTCTTCTTGCCTCCTTTTTTTTTTCTTGTTTGTCTTTCCCTCTGCCCTATTATTTTTGCTTTTTTCACTCGCTCTCATGGTTCTTTATTTTTTACCTTCTCAGGCTGCATGTGTTGAGTGTGGCTGCGGTGTCCTGGCAAGGAGGGGGGGATAAACATCGGGCTTGTGGCCACACCATAGTAATGCCATTTACATTCAAGAGAAATCGTTTGATGCGTGTGGCTTGGTCAATACAGTAATCTATCGCCGGTTAATCACACTGTGGCAAGTACTGTGGCAGCAGCAAACTTGTAAAAGCAATCAGGGGCGGTACTGGGGAGTCTAAAATGCTGTCAGAATGAGCCGCCTGCAGGAACGCCAAGCTGAGGGAGGGGAGGTGGGTAGTGTGGTGAGAGCTTTGGGGGTCCATGCATTTTATTGACAGCTAAATTATAAAGGAAAAGATGCCAACTGTGCACTGGAAAAATATTAATAACTGTTTAAGCTGTTCACATTTTGACACATCACTACCTAAAACCTTACTGAATTTAGCTTTGATTTTATGTGATATACCTCCACAAAACACAGCATAATTGTGAGGTGGAAGAAGCGTCCTTGCATGCTTTAGCATGAGTCAGAGAAGCAGCCAAGAGGCCCCATGCAGAGATCTACCACTCAGATGGTAAAATCTGTTGATAGAGCAGCTGTGAGTTGGGCACTTCACAATCTACCCTTCATGGAACAGGAGCAAGAAGAAAGTCATTGTTGAAAGAAAGCCATAAGACGTCCCTTTTTCAAAATTTCCCACAAGCCATATAGGAAAAATGGCAAACGTGTGGAAGAAGATGCTCGGGATGGATCAGAGTGAAAATGATAAGTTTTGGCCGACATGCAAACGCGTATACCTGAAGGAAAACACTCAAAATAAATTTCCCCCATATTGAAACATGGTGGTGACAGTATCATGCTGTGGGGATGCTCTTCCTCATCAGAGACAAGGAAGCTGGTCAGAGTTGATAAGAAGATCGGTGCGCCAGAGGGTAATACTAGAAGAAGACCATACTTCTAAAGATGAGAGGCACAGGTTCGGCAGGACAGCCAGCGCTACTTTGGGAGGGTTCAGATCAAAACAAATTCATGTGTTAGAACAGCGTAGTCAAAGTCCAGACCTAAATCTCATTGTGAATCTGTAATAAGAGTTGTTGATTGTTGAGAGACATAGCTTCCGTCTTCTCGTCCATCCAGACCGACTCGGTTTAAGCTGTTTTGCAGCAAAAATTGGGCATAGAGTTCAGTCTGTAGATGTGCAAAGCTGGTAGAGACATATTTTAAAAGACTTGCTGATAATTGCAGCTAAAAGTGATTTGGAGAAAAATGCACACTTGTCAGGTCTTTATTAGTAAAACAGTTTGAAAACTATGAATCATTTCACTTCCACATTATGCATTACTTGAATCCATATGAAACACATTGACGTTTGTGGTATAAATAGTTTTGGAAGGCACAGTATATGACTGCTTGCCCCTTACTTTCTTCCTCTTATATTTGTCTTGATTCTCTTTTGTTTGAATTCCCCAGAGCTCATCTGAGGGGGATATAGCAGCTTGTTTTATTTGATGTTCTATTCTGAGCATATGTAGAGGTGTCTGGGAGGAAATGACAGTGGTTTGATGTTCCCATGCCAGTTTCAGCTCATCCAGCTGCTGCAGAATGAGACCCTGAGTTTAAGCAGGTCTTCAGGCCTGGTTTGAACCTCCCGATCCCAGCGCTCTGGGTGTTTTTTATGTGTTTGGATTTATGTGCATACATATAGATGTCATGATCTCAATGTGCACGTCTCTGTTTGTTTTGTTGGTTGACACGTTTTGTATGTTCGAGCGCGTGTATGCGTGCGTCCCCTCATCACCTCCTCCTGTTACAGCGTGCATGTCATGTCCTCAACCCTTCCAATATGAATGTGCCTCTGTGCTAATCCCCCTAACGCCGATAGAAGAGGGGCAGAATACAAGGGGTAACCACATGGCTTTGTGTATCTCAGACCTTTGCACTGATGTACTGTCCTCACTTACAGTAAAGCCCACTCAAGTGCTCTGAGACAAGCTTCAAAGAGGACCTTCTCCTGTGCATTTAAAGTTAAGCATATGTGCCTTGGTGTGTACCCTGAGCCACTTTGGCTGGACACATCATGTTTGTTTTTCTGATTAGCCTGGTCCTGGTTTTCATTCTGCTAAATTTACCAGACTCAGCTGCCTTTTCAAAATCCAAAAATGTATTTTCTTTTCATGCCATCTGTTTTCACGTTCTCACGTCGCCCTGATGCAGTTTCCGTCTTCTCGTCCAGGCTTCTCCACCCTCTCTCTGGGAGACCAAATGAGCCTACTGCAGAGCGCCTGGATGGAAATCCTCATCCTCAGCATCGTTTTCCGCTCGTTGCCGTACGAGGACGAGCTCGTGTACGCCGAGGACTACATCATGGACGAGGAGCACTCGCGGCTGACGGGCCTGCTCGACCTCTATGTCTCCATCCTGCAGCTGGTGCGGAAGTACAAGAAGCTTAAGGTGGAGAAGGAGGAGTTTGTGACCCTCAAAGCCATCGCTCTCGCCAACTCAGGTGGGAATGGTTGAGCATACAGCCCATTAAAAAACTGTGGTGGAATAGATAAATAAGCTTTGATTTAATATTTGTATTTATTTATTGCAGCTAATAGTTGTGTTGTTGTTTTGTTTTTTTTTTTTTACCTCCAATAGTTTATTGTCAAGTTATTTTAATAATAATAATACATTTGCAAAAGTATAAAAACATACAATAACATTATAAAAATAAAATAAATAATAATGAAGTGTGGGCAAGTTTTGGCGAATATCCATTTTCTTGTGGTTACCCAAGTGGCATGCTTTCTTGTTTCACCAGTTTTGAAAAATAGCTAAAATAAACGAACGTTGAACATTGAAACAGCAAAACATAAATTACTAAGTTCCTCCACACTCTGATAAACTTAAAAAAGTCAAATACAGCTTACATAAATGTTTCAGTTACAGAATCATTTTGGGTTCCCCTAAATGATAATGATAGTTTAAAACCTATTTCCTAGTGTGGGATTTTATAGCAAACTACATAAAGTTATTAAATCAAACTTTAGATTTTTAAAAGTTTTTATGTGAGAGATCATTTTACTGCAATAAAATATAAATAATTATTTATTTACTGCAGTACTCTATATCTCCATATATATCTATAGATATATATCTATATATTGATATATAGAGCTATATATATATATATATATATATATATATATCCATATATAGATATTTATATATAATTTTCATATATTTCAAAACTCATGTTCTGATTTTAAAGAACATCTATAGTTTATAATAATATAATAGTATTGTGGCATAATTGCTGAAGTATTGTTTTTTTTTCTTTATGACATGTAGTTTATTATATTTAGTGTGTTTACAAGACTCATTCTTAAATGATTTATTTCAAGAAAATTTAAAACAAATTTGATCTTTTTATTCTGTTTTTTATATGTAGCTATTGTTTTGTTACACAAGTTATTGTATTTCTAATTAATGAAATAATGTCTTATAGCTTTGTTATATGAAAGCAAACTGCTTACAAATACATGCTGCTGTTTAATGGTATAATTATGCACTAACAAAATAAAAGGACCAATACCACGCCACAGCTGAGATACAAATAAAAAAAGATAAAAATTAACTAAAATAACAACATGATCTTTAATACTTTAAAATGCTGTTCATTATCTCATAATCTAAAGAACATTATAGAGTATATAACCAGAGAGTATATAAACAGATTTGGAGTATTACCTATTGCATTTTCAGAAATGCAATGTCTTTATTTTTCTGGAATTTTAAGACTAACCTTTAGTTTGGAGTGTAAGATAAAGAAATGGAGAGAAGACAAGGTTTATGTAAAAAAGAAAAAGGAAAAACGTTGTTTTGGGTTTTTGGAAATTGAACACCTTCCTGTCTGTGGTATTTGTCCCTTCTCTTTCTCCATCTCCATAACAGTAGCTGCAGGGCACAACAGCCGTGTGAAGTAAATTTAGCATTTCATTAGGAGCATGGGGACTGTCAATAAAATGTGTTAAGTCGAATGGAATGAATATCAGGGAGCGGTGGACCTCGTTTGTTCCGATGCGAAGGCAGCACGCCGCTATTGACAAGGCGCCTTTTGAGGAGGCAGGACCTGTCCCGCTCTGATCAATGCGCGCCTGGGTCACCGGGCCTCTTTCCCTCGTTTTGTCCTAGGCTGAAAATGAAAATGCTGATGCAGGGACTTTGCTTTCAGACAGCAGAGCTTTTGGGAGGCAGGTAGGGTGGGGGATGAGGCAGAGATGGAGGATGGGGGAGAGCAGAGGAGGAGGAACAAGGTCTCTGGGAGATCGCTCTCCCGGGAACCCCTCTGTCTGACAGCTGTGAAAATTCATAGCGATTGATTTTGTAATTAGCAGTTTATCAATTCGATCGACGTGGGCTCACTGATGGATTGCAGGGAAATTGTTTCTTCAAAGTTGTTTTTTATTCCACCCCCTCCTCCACTGAACGGAGCGGCGTGCGCTCTGCCCTCTTTTCATTCCCATCTGTTGAGATGTCTCCATCGCTCTTTTTATTTTCCCCCCGCTGTAAAACATTTCATTAACACAGCTTTATCACAGAAATGTGTGTCTCTGCTAAGGTGTGAAAAACTGAACAAAACATTGGGCTGATTTGTTCAATCAAACGATTTGGGTGTGAACACAGCTTCTGTGGAACAAAAGATAATTATGTCCCACCATAACCTCATCTGTGTTTTTTTTTTTTTTTTTTTTTTTTTTTTTTCTCCTTTTTTTGGCTTTTGTTCTCACCCCACACCCCCTCCCACATTCACTTTACAAAAACGACCTACTTCATTTTACCACTGTGGATTTGAAAACCGTCAGGGTGAGAAATGTCTCAAGGTCTTGGGAATACAGTTGTTCCAGTCAATGAATCTGGGGCGAAGCCTGAAATCTGTTTTGCCTTTTATTGTCCCGCGCGGTAAAATATGCGCTGCCAAGGTGAGACGAGTCAGGCGGCCAATGACACGCTGTCTCCTGAGTGCGAGGTGCCAGTTAACCGGTGAGGAAGAGTGCCACCCTGAACCCTGCCAGAGAGAGAGGAGCTGGAAGACAAAAGCCGGGGGCCGAGAATAAAAGCCGAAACTGGAAGAGGAGGGCGGGAGCACGAAGGGCAGTCAAAGCAGTAAAAAGAAACAAAAATTGTGTGAACGTGATGTTACAGGTGTGAGGAACACCAGAGGGAAACCTGGCTGAAACTTTTCAGGAGGTGGAAGAGATTTGAGTATTAAGATTAAAAAATAGGTGTACTTTAAAAACAGAAGATTAAAGACTTAAGTTTCGACTGAACGTCAGGAGTTGAAAATGTTAAATTTCATTCATATACATATGTTGGGTTCTATTCTCAAGTGGAGCTGCCCTTTTTCATTTTTTGGACCTGACAGGGGGGTGTTTAATGTGGATGTTCACACCACAGGTTGGGTTGAATTCATAATATTGTTTACAGAAGGAAAACAGTGGTTTTCAGTCACACTGATCAGGCCCAAATGAGCATTTGTCTACTTGATCAGATAATAAAAATGTTAAAATTACATATAAGATGTGGTTTCTTCTTTTTTATTTTATCTGTTAGGATTTTTGTTTGATAGGTCAACACTATGCTGTCCATAGTTGTGAATTAGAAGAAAGATAATTTCACATTTTTCCGACTTTTCACAAATACAAATCCAAAAGGTGTGTCGTTCTTTGAGCCACCCTTCACCTTATCTATTAGCTTCAGGTGTGCATTTACCAGCTTTCGACATCTTTAGACTGACTTTTTTGCTCATTGTTGTTTTCTTTGTTAAGTTCTAATTCAGTCAGCTTGAATGTCTTTAAAAATCGCTTTTCAAGTCTTGCCACAGATTTTCATTTGGATTTAGGTCTGGACTTTGACTGGGCCATTCTAATCCATGAATATGCTTTGATCTAAAATATTTCGTTGTAGCTTTTGCTGTATGTTCGAGGTCATTGTCCTGCTGGAAGGTTTCTCTCTGCCTCAGTCTCAAGTGTTCGGCACCTCCCAGCAGGCTTTCTTCGAGCTCTGCCCTGTAATTATCTCCATCCGTCCTTACATCAACTCTGACCAGCGTCCTGTTAAATAAAAAGCATCCTCACAGCATGATGCTTCCACTACCATGATTCCCTGTGGGGGTGGTGTGTTCCAGGTGATGTGTTTACCAACCCATGCAGCATTTTGTGTGAAGACCAAAAAGTTCAATTGTGTCTCATCTGACCAGAGCGCCTTCTTTCCCATGACTTCTTTAAGCTTTCTTTCAGCAGTTTCTTTCTTCTTGCCACCTTTTCATAAAGCCTAGATTTGTGGGGTATATAGGTAATACAATTATTGGGGGGGGAAATGAAGAAATTATTATTTTAATTTATTACCTCTTTTACATTGTTTTATTATCTTCTGGGAGATAACTGTTTTATTGCCTATGAGGAACAAACTTCTTGGTTTTATGGAAATAATTTTATATCTAAATTGAGCCAGGGGTATGAATAATTTTGAGCTTGACTATACCCTGATACTGATAACTTGTCTAATAAACAGCACTGAGTGTATTATTCTACTTTTTACTATTATATCACAACTGCATGTTGCATTCACAGTTTTAGGATTTGAAGATCTCTAATATTGTTTCTTTCTTCTTGTCCCAGCAGACTCCATGCACATAGAAGACATGGAGGCGGTCCAGAAACTGCAGGATGCTCTCCACGAGGCCCTTCAGGACTTCGAGAGCAGCCAGCATCAGGAGGACCCGCGACGGGCTGGCAAGCTGCTCATGACGCTGCCCCTGCTGAGGCAGACTGCAACTAAGGCTGTGCAGCACTTTTACAGCATTAAGGTGCAGGGCAAGGTGCCCATGCACAAACTCTTCCTGGAGATGCTGGAGGCCAAGGTCTGACTGGAGGCGGAGGGCTTCAGTGATAAGACAGAGAGTGACTTGAATCATGGCTGAGGGTTCTCAGGAGACAGAATCAGCCATGTAGTTTGCAAAGCAGAGACCGACAACTCCTCCTCTTTGCGGAACCTTGGGACTTTAAATTAAAAAAAAAAAAAAAACAAGTGGAAAACTTGGTTATTAGTATAAATATAAAATGATACAGATTAATTTAAAATATATAATAAATACTATGTACAGTAATAATTTTCTTTTGTAATTGTCAGTGGTCATGCTGTATATGAAGGACCTTTCTGCCCCTTTGCATCTTCAGAACAAGTAGAAAGTACCTAAAAAATGTAGTTCTGAAGAAAGCAAAGGCGTCAACAACCATAAGCAGACTCGTGTGTTGTTGTTTTTTGTCTGGACTTAACCAGGACATGTAAATAATTACTACTTGGAAAGCTGAGTGTACAGTTCGAAATCTGACAAACTTGGTAATCATTTTCTCTTCTCCTTCTGCAAAAATAAAAAAAAAAAAAATGTTAAAAAAAAATGAGAGAAATGAGGAAAATTGTTACCTAAATGTGAACGCTTATCGATTAAATGTCCTTGAATAATATACCTCTCCTGAGCAGTAAGCAGTGTGATCTTAGTGGCTCCTTTTCAGACTGAAAGACTCGCTGAATCCATGTTTAACCAACCTAGCATAGGCAGGTAAAATAGTCTTATGTAGTAATTCAGCAATAAGAGGAACTGCGGGGAAGTCAGGCTTAATTTTCAATGTTTCATGTGCTTTTCTTTGCTGCTGTTGCCTAAAGACCATGCCTGTTCATATGTCACTTTCACCTGTGCAAGCCACCACTTGTTCCCCTGTTGTACACTCATATTTCTCCTCTTGTCCTCTTGTGAAGAAGTTTGTGTTGGTGCTTCTCAAGCACTAAACCCCCAGATTCAGCTGTCGGTTAAGCCTGTGGAAATTGCTTCTTGACATGCAAATAGATGACCGGATTCAGTCTAGGTGAAAGATAATCAGCGGTTTCGGTGTGGAAGTTTCAAAGGATTTAGCCGTGTGGCAGAAGTCTATGAGATTCCTTGTTCAAACAATCAGAGGCCTATATGTCAACTACTCTATTTTGGGCTCTTTAAGCCACAGAGCGCAAGGTGTCCGGCATCTGCTCTCACCATTTTAGACACCTCCCATCTTTTAATAGCTGCGCCTGCATTTAAAGGGCTCCAGCCGAATGGAGGTAAATAGCAGGTGCAAAGCAGGAGCTGTGGTGCTTCACGCTGGGTTTATTTTTACCCAGTGGGGGGCTGTTGTCCATACAGCCTCTGGATAAGGAGTACAATGAACACGTGGACCACTCCTTGACCTCATGTTGACACAGTGATGCAGAATAACACCCTTCCCGCTGGCATCCATGAGAATCTCGAGCGCCCGATCATGCACATGTGAACAGCTATGCAAGAAACAAAGTGTGCATGCCTCAAAGGGCAACGGTGTGTCTGTGCAAGGTGTGATCTCTGGTGGGGGGAAAACTGCCCTGCTTCTCCCCGTGTTTAGGTCCATTACGCTAAGTGTGAGTAATGCTTCAGTGCCATCCGCCGCCCTCAATGTGCAGGGGAATGTGCTGGAAGGGAATGCTTATACTGCTCTAGTGATAAATTGTGGCTATGTCACAACAATATGATACTGTGATCAAAGGAATCCCTGACATTGCATAGGTTAGAGTTGCGGCTATGCTTGTGATATCAAAGGCTAGCGGCGATCGAGCGGTCAGCAGCTGCCTGAATGGCCACTTAATGGAGAATAACTACTCGCCAGATCATCCTACACCTCCCTACTTGAACTACCCAGTGAACGAACGCTACTGTAGAAGATGAAACATAAGTTGTTTTACTGTTGTGCAATACAGCAGGGACCAATTCTGACTGAAATCATGCTAAAGGCATGTGTTTAGACTGAGCATATTGGAAATATTTTACATCAGAAACAATGTAATTAGATTTCATTTGCGCTTATTTCAGTTAAAATTGCAGTAAAAAGAAAGAGTTTGCAAAAACCGTATTAAGTATAAGACTTATATCATAGGCATGGGCCAGTGTGAGAGTCTCAGCTTGAGTGAAAATACCGCTGTTTCAAGGTATCATGGTTGTAAAAAACACATTTTTAAAAATATATGAAACAAGATCTAAATGCTTTTATGTAATTTCCTACTCTAGTTTTAAAATAGTTATCATAGTAAGAGCCTGTTTAACTTCCACAACATGATTATCTCTGTTTTTCATGGCCAAACATGTTTTCAAACAACAAAATTTGTCTTTTCTGTAAGTATGAGGAGAAACATTCTAACTTTCTTTCAGCCTGCTCTCTGGCAGTGTACAGCCACAGAAGGGGAAGGGTCAGAGATGACAAGTGTTTTCTCTGCCATTCCATCATAGAGATGTTTAACTGCAGAAACAAAGATGCAGTAACTTGTAGCCGTATTGGGAATGCGTTAGAAGGGATTCTTATGGTGGTAAATTGTGACTCTTATCATAACATTTTGATCTGTAATCAAAGAAATCCCTGACATTGCATAGGTTAGAGATGTGGCCATGCAAGCCCATATCTCATTCATCATACCCACCCTTACTTGAACTAGCCACTGTCCAACTAACTCCTTTCTAGAAGGGAACGTTATGTTGTGCAATACAGCAAGGACCAATTTTGACTGAAATCACTTTAAATGCTTTTAGAGTGAGCAAAATCTTAAAGAATTTTTGTTATATTTAAAATCATTTAGATCAAAACAATGCAACCTTTAATTTGCACTTATTTCAGTAAAAAATTAGACAAAATTGCTCATTTTTTTTGGAAACAAAATTTTATAGGGACAAATTTGTTTCCAATAATTTTATCTGGCGTTATGACACCACATGACTGACGTGTGGGTCGGTATAAGAGTCTCACCTTGAGTAAAACTATGATGGTTGGTAAAGATTTAAAACAGAAATGTGTAACATGATCACTTGATTTGAAACAGCTTGCCATATAATATTAAGAGCGATGGCTGGTCCATGCTTTCGAGAAATATTATCAAACTGTTGATTCGGTCTTTTTTGTAAGTGTAGCAAAAACCTAGTAGGCTCCTGTAGGCCAGATGATAGGTGGTGTGCAGCAAGGGGTGGGGGAAAGGCAGCAGTGCATTACTCTATGCTCCATATAGCCAGAGAAAACTCCACTGAGTCTGGCAGGTTTCTCTAGCAACTCATTAAAAGGACTTTAAACCATATGAACAGTATGGTGAAAGCTTGACTTTTTAAAAAATCTAGATTATAGTAACCGGCCCATGCCTACATACAAGTTGTTTCTGTATGTGTATTGTAAATATATTAGCATCAACAACAGTAGGTTGCCGAAATACCATTGGAGAACAAAGTATGCAGCGCCCTGCTGGCTACTACCTCATCACCATATTATCAATGTTCCTCTGATTCAACTTTCTGCTCTCATCTGTGACATACCTGAGCCATTATTGTTTTTATCAACCACCGAAAAAATAAAATCTGTCTTTCAGTGCTCCTGCCAAAACATTTGTAATTGTAGTCATGTTTCTTCTCATCCCACTCATTCTTCATGGGCGTTTGTAAAGGTAAAGCATGCTTCATGTCGACCGTACAACTTTACCGTTAGGGTGAGGCAAAGTGGGTGTGTGTTTATAAGAGCATTGTTGTGTCAGAATTGGTCCCTTGATGAGAGAAACTGCAAACAGGGAGCAGGTCACTGATTTCCTGCATCTGTGTTGAGTATTTATGGTGTGAAATATATCATTTGGCAATGGTGTACATTGATATCTCTGATTGTTGAATCACCAATATCTGTGTAACTTCTGTTTTGATTTTCAAAAAGGTAAAGGATCAATGAATTAAATACTCAATGAACTCTGATTTTTTTTGTGCTTTTACTCAAAATTTTACATCTACATAAAATGATATACAAATTTCTTCTTTAGTTTGTTCATGTTTACTCAGAAGAGATGCATCAATTCGAATTTTGTCGGCAATTTCTGATGTTTGTAAAGCTTTGATATGCTTATACCAATTTTTGTCAATTCTGATTTCTCTTTAGGAACTATACTATAAGAAAATATAAGCGAGGCAATGGAAAATACTTTTTAAGATTTGCTGCTATGAGCACTCATTAATTACTTATATGAGTCAAGGCAACATAATGTGACTGTATCATAGAGCAGTTACTGTAAAAAAGGATTCTATTAATATATCAAAGCACAGAGAAAATGATAATGGTTTTAGCATCTTTTATTAGCAATTGTTGTGGCTAGCTTCAACAGAACACCAGTCCCTGATTGAATATTTTGGTGAATGTAAATTTTTACTTATATTCTCACATTTTCAAGACTGTCAGTATTTCCAAACCCATCATGTTCAATGACAGAAGCTGAGATCGAGAAAGGGCAGAACAATGCAACTTGGCTTAGCTCCCTTCAGACTCTGCTGAAACTCTTGCTCTCTCTTTCTCTCCTCCAGCCTGAATGAATCGCAGACAGTGTGTTAGTATTTGGCGTCATCAACTGATTTGCATAATTGACAATGCGCATGTAATTGCAGTAGGAGAGAATGTGATTATAGGGGCAGAGAGAAAACATTGTGAGACAGACAAAAAGTGAATAAAATACACCCAAAACATGTTTAGAACTTCAAACGAACTTCGGTTAATCCTATTTTTTTTTCATGTCAAAGTCTCAACCCTCCTCCTTTAACTGGGCCTGGGACGGTAAAAGAGACACTGGTGGAGTATGTAGGTTTTTATTTGTTTACTTATTTCTTGAATTTTAGTTGCATTAAGTTTGGTTTGGCTCTTACCTTTTTTTGATCCACTTTAGGATCCTACAGTGACAATCCAACCAGTGGAAGCTTCAAGCATGTGCGATTCATTTGCAGTCTGGATGCAGAGATGTTAAACTGCAGGCTCTGCTGTGTAGAGCTCTGTCAATCACAAATTAACCAAATTTGTTGACTGGCTCCATCAATGAACAATGGGAACTGAGTTGTGAGATGTTCTTGCTTTTATTTGCCTTCTTTCAAACAGATCCACAAAGAAGCTCAACCAGTTTCTCCACTGAGCGACAAGGAGAAGAAGACCACAGTATAATACACACGCTGTGCTTGTTAGATACGCAGATATTACGACTTCATCTGAATTGTTCCTTCAAATGAGTGCCAGGTACGCAGAGGTCTCAGGGGAAAAGTCGGTCAGGCTTTATTTGATGTTAGTTCTGACACCTCAAAAGGACAAAAATGTTCACACAGTCAACAAAGACTTTCATACAAATCTTCCAGTGATTATATCCTGAGAAACATACATTAACAGAGCCTGTGTACTTAAAAATACATGTGTAGAAAGATGAGCTATTCTTTTGAGCAGCCGTTTGAAAGGAACTGATCCACACAATCCAGTTCTCTTCAAAGAGCTGTAAATTTTAACACTACTGCTATGCAAAGACTCGGCCATCTGTGAATGCTTGTGACCAGGTAATGACCACACCCACTGCAAATTCAACAAATGGAGCAATACATCTGATACAATAATGGAGGCAGTGTGGAACAATATAGCTCACTAAAGGTTCTGCCAGAGGAACGATGAAGGAGATGAAAGATAGAAATGGCCAAACAGCTCCATCCATAGATCTGCTGTCATGGAAATAATGGCAGGATTGACCACCTCAGTCTACTGAGGTGCTTCTTTTTATGATTATTTCTGGGAATGTACATTTTCACAGCTTCCTCCACCATGTTTGCTACCGTCTGAAACTTACCTGTGAATTTGGAGGCCAACTCAGAACAGTCCTCTAGGGGATATAGTGGTTGACAGCCATGACGGCTAAATAAATGCAGTGAAAGCATAAGGGCAGTGACCCTTCACACCAGAAATAGGCAGAGTTATTCACATGCATAAAAGTAGCATAGACTAATTACTCTTAAAAGGAACATATGCAACATCCACCTTTTTAGCCCTTAAATACATTTGGTTGTGTACTTGGAGTCTGTAGAAAAGCAGAACAGTTGAATTTAATCTCTCCTGGTGCTGCGTAGATATGTTTATATTCTGTTTGGGTTATATTTTCCCAATGCATTCTGTTTTCCCAATTCCCTATTATGTTTTTTGAACTGTTTCATCAGAGTATTTTCTGCGGAACTGCTAAGCAAGGTCATGGACTTCCGGCTAACCAGTTCCGCAAAGCCACCATTTTTATTTCTCACAGCGATTTTGTAGTCCAAGTTCAAAGATGCTGAAGCTACAAGTGGATAAATCAAAATATTTGTCTGTCCTCCAGCATCACAACCTCTACGAAGTGACACAATAAATGTAATTTTTCTTGGAAATGTACCTCCGTCAGTGGAGAAAGTCCTCTTTGTTTGCCCAAAGCACTTTGAGGACGAGTGCTTAAGCAACTTCTGCCAATATTATGAAGGATTTTCCGAAAGACTGTCTGATTGAGGGGTTAGTTTCTTCTATCTATGGAAAAGGTAAGCTGTAAATAACGCTAAAATGACAAACTTTATTTTAGACATGAATTTATTGTGTGTTGATATGTCTTCGCCATTGTTTTGATAGTTGTAGCTTCTGCTTATGTTAACACTGCTGCTTGCTTTTAGCTCTTTGAGGACATTACCGTACTGCATGTTTTGAATAGTGTTATTGCATCAACAGTTTTGCATTGTTTTTGCCGTTGTTGTCTTGGGGAACGCAAGATCAAAATCCATTCAGTGACGTTCTTGGTGTTCTTTGTTTGAGCTAACTCATTAACTATGTTGAGGCCATGTAAATGAAGATGTGTTCATTCATATTGTGGTACCAAGGCTGGATGGACAAGTCTTCCATTGTTGACATCTTTTAATCAGTTTGGGAATAAAAAGTTAATGCGCTGCTAGATAACCGTATCGAAAAGAGAAAAAAACCCCAGCAAAAATGGCCGAATGTGGTGGAGTGGAACACACTGCGACCTCGAGTTGGGTGGGGCGTGAAGTGCCTTAATTGCATTTAAAGAGAAAGCACCAAAACGTGATGTTCTCGGTCGCATCTCTGAACAGGGCTAATGGAGAGGCCTGTGGAGCTACAATAACTAGGAATTCAGACCAAAGCATTGCAGTTCCAATTTAGATAGACCACAACTGTATGATTTAAATGGGAAAAGGAAGGATTTAAAAGCATGATATGATATGACTCTCAAAAGTCTCCTATAACACCACTAGTTAAAATTTTTCCTGGTTGATTTTGTGTCACCACAGGTGTCTGAATACTAAGTTGTTATATTGGCACCACTGTGAAGACATCTCTTGCATGTCTCAATGTATTGAAAATATATTTTCCTTTTTAATAGCTCCTTAGGTCTTTGGTGTTCCTCTGACTCAATTTTAAACACCTCACTGATAATTCAAATAGCTTACTTTGAGTTTTCTTCAGTCAGCATCATATTGGAGATCGCTGTCAGTGCGAACTGGTAGGACTTATTGTGGTGCAATCCCTGACCATAAAGACGACCCGATTTTTGAGTTTCTAAAAAGCTTGTCAACTGTCAGACCAATCAAGTTGAAAATCATCCATTTCCGGTCTTTATCTCTACTACTTAGTTATTACTCTGGCGGAGCAACTATTAACCCTAAACTTGTCTTTGCTTGGTGTAAACACACACACAAACACACACTGAGAGTGATTCCAGCAGCGGAAACGGGACAAAGAGCAGATCGACGTTCCCGGTGGACCACAGATTGGTGGCAGCGAGTGAGGTGAGTCAGTGAGAGACTCACCCAGGCCGCCCAACCATCCAGCAATCAACCACAGCCTCTGCTGGCCAGGGACTGTTGAAAATGGATCCATCACAGGAAACAGGCAGACAGACAGACAGACATGCTAACACTGATGGGGCGGGAGGGATATAGGGGGGCTGCTGCTCCATTATTTCAGGAAGCTGATATTCCAGGGAGTTAAAGTATTCCCTTCACTATATAATTATGACAGCCAATTTCCCTTTTTGAAATAATGTCTTGCCAGCCAATTAATTGTAATAATCCTCTTTGTTGAAACAATAGCATCATACGACAAGAAATTACATGAACTTAATGGATGAAGTGAAAGAAAGAGGGGAACCATCTTGAGCGCATTGTTGCCAGGAGCTGTAGTTTTTAAAAGCAATGTGAACCTCGTTTCCCATGCAAATCACTCAGCTGGACCAGATATTGCCATCAATAAGTTTCTCACAGATACAGTAGAAGGGCAATCGTTTACCTCCCCTGACAGGTCAAAACGCCTTTCATTAGAGTTACGAGGCATCTCATCGAGATGCATCCCCTGCTCGCAGCTGTACGACTGCTGCGTATTGCTTAAGTGTGTTTCATTATTCCCAAAGCAGCGTGATGATGGTGAGCGAAAGGATTACACGTCAGGGTGAATGATTGGGTTTGAACAGAGCTGCTGCATACACTTTGTATCAAACCCGGGCCTCAAATTACACTTAGGTTGGAAACGGAGCACGTAAATGCCCAGGAGAGCTTGTGGCACAGAAATGAAGAGTGGGCCACCATCTTTCTCCGTCTGCTCTCTCTCACTCACATGCATGCACTTTTCATCTCCTTTCCGCAGTCAGATTTTACTTTGACCTCTTGTCTCACCATCCCTTCGCCTCCCTCGCTCCGCTGCTCCTTCTTTTTGAGGCACAACTGTTCTTTATAGGCATTCTTATTGTTCCACTGATTCTGTTATGTGTATTTATTGCTCCATTTGTGAAATTGGAGGCACCAGCCGACAAGCCTATTACTATTCAATAACAGAAGCTGGGCGTTTTCACAGCCACAGAGCTATCAATGTCTCAGACAGAAACATTACGTCACATCAATTTCAAAGGACAGACAGTTTGCGATATTGCATGCTGTATATTATATTGGAAAAGGAAATTTCCTCCTACTTGGCAGAGTGAACTGAATGCAAGCAGTCAACATGTCTGGTCTTTAACAAAAAGGACAATGTTATAGGCTCAAGAATAGATCTATTTCCTTATAGATCCTCTTTACTCATGTGCTGTACATGGCTCGGGATACTAGTGGTATCCCAAGCCATGCATTCCCACACCTCTGACCTGGCCCAGGCCTGATCAATAGGCTGTAGTGCCTAGCAGGCACACAGTCCAAGGCATCTGGGATTTCACCCTCTCACTGTTCATCATCACTGTTTTAAGTGCATTTATCAGGTTACACTCCTCCACCGCTTAATGCATGGATGAGCTGCTGTCCTCAAAAACTCGATGGCCATCAGCAGACCTTTGCTTTGTTCCCGTTTGTCAAAACTCTATACTTATTCACTAGATCATTACGCAATCATAGACTGAATTGCATTTCAGCATGGTCACAGTACATACATATTTTCATCTAATGTCAATCTGCTTTAGTCTTTGGTGGAAAAACAAATGACATTCACATGTTTCACCGTCCAGTAAAATATCTCTGCATACAACTTGTATCATGTTTTACATGTGATGACATCACAATGAACCATTTCTAAATGTGTTCCACATTTAGAAATGGTTCATAATCATCTGGAAAAAATTTCATTGGGAAGGTTTTCCCACTTTCACAATATTTCTACATGTCAAACATGTAACTCAAAAATATACTTTTTACATGTGAAACATGGGGAAACTTTCCGCAACCATTTCACATGTGCAAGGTTGTTCCTATGTTACTACACTAAAATTTCTGCCTGTGAAGCACGTGTTAATATTTTACATGTATAATGCAGTTCCGCATGTTTCATATCATTACACTGCATTTCCACGTGTTTTACATATCATAATGCAATATATGTTAATATATATAAGTTTTGCAAGTGGGAAAACCTTCCAAAAATATGCTCTATGCTTCACAGTATAATTTTTGTAGAAAACTTTACATATGTGGAAATTGTTTCACGTCACTCCACAATTTCCACATGTGAAACGTGTGAGGAAACCCTCCACAAATACTTCACACGTGGAAGGTTTTCCCACGTGCTTCACATTTTACGGCACAATTTAATTTCCACGTCTGAGATGTTACTACACCATATACCTTATTTGATATACATATGAAAAAAAACATTCCACATGTGGAAATTGTTTTACATGTGCAACATTTTCCATGTGTTTCATATGTTAAAAAACAACATAATTCCCACATGTATTTTTCATGCTACACAATATAATGTCCGTGTTTCACATTCAGAAAAACCTTCCTTTGTGGGAAAACATTTTACAAGTCGATGAATTTTGACACCAAATTTAGAGCTCATCCGATATATTTACCGCAAAACCTAATTACAGTGAAACAGTGTGTTAATAATTAAATTCACAGGTGAAATGCATGCATTTGTCATCTGCAGAGGAGGTACCCCCCAAAAAATATTTTACATTTGCAAATATTATAGAAAATCTCTCAGAAAGATGACCCAATGGATACAGGAAATGACACCACATGCAACAAGTTAAAAGACCACACTAACCCACCACTGTTGCAGAGAAAATAACAAAATCAGTGTGCATCTTCTCTAACAGAGATTGCAGGACACCAGGTCTGTGTGAGGCCAGGAAGGTAATAAGCTGTATAAATACACACACATACAGAGATAAGTGCATGTTAAGGGTTTTGTTCTTTCATTTTAGATTTATTTACCCTACTGTATCTTTATCTGTGCTACTCTCTGATATGCAACCGCATGGGAGCAAAAAATATTTCCAACTATCTGCTGAGTGTATCTTCTTCATCCCAAGGAAAGCACTGTTGTGAAATGTGTGTTTGAGAGAGGGAGGATGGCTTTTCTATCGTTCTGTTTTATTATCTCTGGCATGTATTCACACGTTCTTATGGGCTTTTCCTATTTAACCACTGGTTTGGAAATAATGAAGGAAGATAAGGAACTCTGATAAGGATTAATACCTCCATCAAGCTGAGAAAAAACTTACACAGGGTGGTGTGTCTGTTTACTTCACAGACGTTTAAGACAATTATAGAGCTATTACTTTGTACCAGGGTGGTGTTTGAATTGTGTTAAGACATTTGCTTCATCTGAGTGTACAGATGTACTTTGTCAACTCTTTTTTGAACAGCAGATCACAAGGATTGTGTTGATTTGTACCTTTCAGTTCAATTTTGCATTTTATTTTTTTCTATAAGCAAAGAAAATTATTTTCAAAGCTGCTGAGAAGTTTACACACACTGGTGCGGGCCTTAATTGTCATATCAGTTTGGAGCTTTTAAACATCTGAATCTTTCTTTTTCCAGGGAGGAACGATTACACAAGAAACATACTGAAAAAAGTTTGAAATACAGATATTAGATACATTTCATTTTATTGTGAATTTTACCCACTGTACCTCACTGTCCTGCAAGAACACCAAAGTGAAGCTGAAGAATTTGGAGGAACTCGTTGTTCCTCCTTATTTCACCCACTTTAAGCAATGTTGTAGGGACATTGACAGCAAAACAGAATGAGGCTACCATCGCCACTCTTGGCAATTAGATAAGCGTTTATAATTTCGAAAGCTTGACCTTGACGGCTCCAAATATACTTTGTTATTGTTACCAAATCAATCTTTGCCTCGTCTGACGACCAAATTTTCCCTAGAAGGCATTTGGCTTGTCCATGTGTCTACAACAAATCTTAGATTTGGAGTAGGAGCTTCTTTTTTGGTCAGCACCATCTCAGTCCTTGTTGATGTTGAAGTCATTGTTGACACTGGTGTTCCATCATCTTTCAGTTCAGGATGGAACTGAGCCTTGAGAGTCCCTGGATTGTTCATCAACATCTTGATCAGTTTTCTTTTATTTCAGTCAAGAGTTCAGGTGAAATGAGTGAAACTTTGAAACTTTCGAGTCAATGCTCCTACAACACATCAAAAGTAGTTTTGGAGTGAATAAAGTAGACAAACATCACGTTTCTGGCCTAGGCCAGACATCAACCCTATTAAAAATGTATGGACTATGCTATTGCCAGGAAACCTACCAATTTAAATAAGTTTCTGACCATTTCTGACAAGAAGACAGGTCAAATATCCAATTAAACTTATAGATGCTTCCTTATGGCTGCAAAAATTGTGTAATTTATGTGCAATACACTAAAGCTGTCATGGTGGTGCTATAATAGGACCCAAGCACAGAGACTGACGGAGGGTACACCTAGTTCTTTAATAATACTAAAAGCTGATCTATTATACTTCCTTGAACAAGTTAGGATCAGTCTGTGGGCTATACAAAACATGTTGATTACATGTAATACACAAAATCATTATCAGATGAGATTTCTCCTGGTCAGTTCTGCCTATTTTCAGCTCCTTTTTCTGGTCAGCTTGAGTGCGGTGCCTTACGCCACAATGTGAAGTCGAGCATCTGACATCAGCGCAATAATTCAGCACACAGACCGATTTTATTTATTTATTTATTTTGTACCGCAAATGCGACATATTTGACACTCTGCAGCTACAGCCCTGTGCTTTTCAAGATTTTTCAAGCTATATATTTGCAAGGTTAAAAGAGAAGTTTTTTTTTTTCAGACAATGTCAGTAATGTCCGAGTGTCAGACATGTTTTAACAAACACTGCATCTCTTCAATGTAGGCTATCACTTTTAGTTTACTACAATTCAGACAGTAAATGCAGAGGGTAATGATGAAACATGAGACACAGGACTAGCAGAGGTTATTGTTCATCGTTAGCTTGTGCTAAATGACAAATCATGTTAATGTAGAACAGCAATACAAAACACACATCATTATGTACTTACATCATCATCATCATCATCATCTGCAGATTTGTGACAAACAATAGGGACAGAAGCTGCCTTTAGTAAAAACCTTTAGTAAATTCTGCTGTGTACTGTTGGTAGTTTTCCTGAAATGTTTTGCACGAATTAAAACTTTCTTTGGCGATATCGCAGGGACATTGCCATCAAAAATAAAATGAAGCCATGCAGCTCTGTTCTCTGTGACTGGGAGAATATGCATGGTCACATGTTGTGTATTGCAGCAGACAACAAAACATTTGTCTTTACCAGCAGCCATTGTACAGCGGTAAAACCAGCTGAACAAACGTGATGGTCTTCTTGTAATTATGTGGGTGGAGCTCCGCTGGGGTTGCCAGGTGAACTGCTGTGATTGGCTTGGGGTTGCTAGGCTAAGTAATGGGATTGTGACGCAACATTGGAGGTTTTTGAAACTGCTTGTTTGAAGACACAGACAAAACATTAACTTACTGCAAAAAAAACAACCTCCTGGGTGGTTTTTTTCTGCATTTGGACTGTTTCTAGAAGCAGTAGAGACCCAAATGGAAATACAAAAACATGCAAAAGATGAATTTTGCTTAAAAGGTCCCCTTTAATAAAAGAGAAAACCCTACATAGACAATTGCTTGGAGTTTAGGACATTGGACAGGCAGAGCAATGGACATAATAATGGATGGAAGCAGTAAAGGACAATGGAAACCAGTGACCTTAAATACTGAGGAGGGAGTAGAGAATGACATTAGATGCAGGTGAGCAAATCAGGTGATTGGGAACAGCTGTGAAAGGGAGCAAACTGTCAGGCTGAGGAGAGGTGAATAACAAACACAGAAGCTGAACTATGAGGCAAAGAACAGAGAACAAGAATGAATAAAGAAACTAACACAAAGGAACAAACTGATACAGCAAGACTTTTTGAACAATAATGAATACAGGGAACTCAATAGAATATAGCAAAACCTAAATAAACAAGAAAGTGATCAAAAACACCAATGGATCATAACAAAAGGACATTTAAAATGACATTTATCCAAATATTAATAGTAGGTATAATTTTGATTTTGTGCATATTAGAGAAAATCCACAATAATTCAAATTTGTGCACTAAGTTCAAGTCATTTGTTGCACAATCATTCCATCCTGGAACAGTTCAAATTTGTTGTCAAAAGATATGAGATGCATGTCAGTGAAGAGTGTATATAAATGTCTGACTTTCTCTGTATGTTTTTCTTTAATAGTACAATTTATGAAGAGATTTTTTCCTGTCTGCACTGTTCCTGTTGGTGGGAGCCGGGAAATCGAGGGTATTCTTTGGGTTCCTTGGACCAGGGAGGAAATGTTCAGGCTCAGCCCCCAGTGGGGAGCCACGGATGGACCTGACCTTTTCCGTGTGTCAGGCAAAGGTTAGAAATCTCCAATGGCCTTAAAGCGAATGCACTTGTTTGCCATAATGGAGAAGGCACCTGCCTTTTTGGAGTCAACGACCAGCTCCGGTCCCGAGAGAGTTTCCTCTGAGGGAATTCTTCCTTCTTCCACACACACACTTATCCACGTGCTCACTTATTCACTCCCACCGAGTCGTCCCTCTTCGCTTCTGTCTTCTTTACTGTATAATTTGATTCAAGTGAGAGTCATGCTTTTATGTATCAAGCGGGTAAGACGTGTGAGCATTTTACCTCAAAAATATGCTGCGTCATATTTTACATCATGGCTGTCATTATCATTTTCACATCATTTCAGAGGGAGATGAACAGGGAGTCAAACAGTCAACACAGTGATAAAAGCACACGTGAAGTGAGAAATAGATACATGATCAGCCTCGTAAGACCTCAGCATGGAAATCACCCATCCCTTATCATCCTATGAGCTCCACTATAGAAATCTCATAAATATTGGCGAGGGCCCATAGACACGCTGTACACCATATAACGCATATGACTGCTCGTAATTCATACATATATATTCATAAACGGGATTTTGTATTTAAAATATGACTCATAAAGCCTGATATATGGAAATTGACAGATCATATGTGATTCCTGAATTAAATATCTCAGAGATCACATGTTTTATATCTTTTTCTCTCCTTTCTGGGGAAAGGAGCCTTGACCATGCAGGTAATTTACAGTGTTATGGGAGGGGTGCAAAACATGCTGTAAATAAATAAGACTCAACTCATTTCATTTTAGGACAGCGAGGAGGTTGGCACCCTCCTTCCTAGATGTCGAAACAGTGAAGTCCCTCCATGAGGTGCATCTGTTTATCACCCGGAGAGAGGAGGGGGTTTACAAATGGGGCAACAAGCAACACTATGCTTCCCATTTGCTAATTTCAAAATGGTGTCTGTCTGCGAGGGTATGGCTTTGGGCACGGTGGCGACCCCCGCTTAGCTGGGCAGTGCTTCCCCCGTCCTCTCCCCCACCGTCCCTTTGACCTTGCGCTCAATCACAGACCTCACATAACAGATATTGACATTTAAGAAACTATACACACTGTGCCATGGAAAGGTATTCACACCCGTTTATCATTTTCATGTTTTGTCACATTAGACTCACAATCCTTAGGGCACATTATTTGGATTTTATGTTACAGACCAACGCAAAATAGCGCAAAATTGTGAAGTGGGAACAGGGTTTTCAAAACTGTTTCTAAATAAAATTGTGAGAAGTTTGGCGTTTATTTGTATTCATCCACACTGTGTCGATAGTTTGTAGAAGCCCCTTTTAATGCAGTTATTCCTGTAAGTCTTTTGGGGTATGCCTCTGCTAGCTTTGTTGATCTAGAGAGTGATCTATACTCTTTTCATTTTAAGATAATGTCAGGAACAGTGCTTTGTAAAATGTTCAAAGCTTGGAATATGGTTTCTAACCTCACTCTGCTTTAAACATCTCCACAACCTTTCCCCTGACCTGACTGCTGTGTTCCTTGGTCTCCATGATGCTATTTGTTTACGGATAGCCTCAAACAAACCTCTGAGGCCTTCACAGAAGAAAGCTATTCATACTGAGGTTTAATTTAATTCTGGTGGACTCCATTTGCTGTATTTCTTTTTACTAATTAGATAACTTATGACGGCAACTACTTAACTGGATATTAGGAGGATCAGAGTAAAGGGGGCTTAATACAATGGCACGCCACACTTTTCATATTGGTACATTGTTTTCCTTCGACATCACAGTCACACTTCTCTCATAAAAAATCCAGATGAAATACATTGAAGCTTGTTGTTATAACAAGATGAAATGTAAAAAGTTTAAGGCCTAACACTTCTTCGAAGTGCTGTTTAAAAATATATTCGTAAAATGTTTTTACTTTTTAAAAAAAAGCATCCCTACTTTCAGTGTTTTGGTAGCAGTCTAATGATCTCTGTGTTGTAAAAGCACTTATTTCTGCAAGCATTTTAGGTCACTTTTTAGTTTAATTAACACATTCAATGATTGTGAGTGTGCTCTATGGCTTCCCTCCTGGACATATAGCTGCACTGAATTGCTTTTATTTCCCTCAGTTACTCTATGTAGTGTTATGGCAATGATCATTGCCCAGCTGTACAAAACAAACAGGCAAATTAAGAAGCTTTCACTCTAATCATCCTCTTCCATATCCCCAATATGAATTAACAAACACAAAACTTTTTTTGCCCCTACATAAATACGTCACTTTCTGATCATGCTGTCTTTGTTATGTCCTCGCAGCTCGGCACATCTGACTGACTGCTACTTAAAGGTTTACTAGCCCATGAATCATGATTAAGACACCTCCTGTGAAATATTTTGCAGCATATCCACAGCCTCCTGACGTATCTGCATTTTATCAGTGAGTGAGAGCGCATGTGTGTGTGTTTCAGGGATAGGTGTCAGAGCAGCAGGAGCAGAGGGAATATTACACAATCCTCTGTGCATTATTGTAATTAGATTTCCCAGGATAGCTCAATTAAGTCATACTGCTGCCGGGGACCCGGTGGTTTGTGGTTTGACTCTCGCTCGTAAGGGCTCCAGTATGTTAAGTAAGGCAGAAAAGCACAACTGAAGTGGACAAAAGAAGTCCAAACTGTGCCAATCTTCCTTACTGATTAAAGCAGCATGTTTGTTTTTGCTTTGCAAGAAATTAAAGGTAAAGCATGTGGAGGAAAACAGCCTTTAGGATGCTGCTGCACTCAGTTACCCCCAGGATAACCTTGTAATGTAATGCATATTGTAATGAGAAGAGCTCCATCTATGGACCACCTGTTGAATTACATTCATGTTACAAGTCTTTTAAATAAACTTAAAATGGTACTTCAGTGTGCTAAAGGAAATTTTGAAGCTGGCAGATAATTTCCAAACCTCTGTTCTCAGTTGGCACAGCATAAATCTGATGGACACTCAGTATCACTGTAGAGGTCAGCTTTAAAGCCCTGTCCTGGCTCTCTGTGATTATTTATTTGTATGAATGACAACAAACATGAATATGTTTTGGAGGAATTGCATGTCGTGTGGTGACAAAGGGAGATTCAGCAGTTTTGATGATATGTGGTTACATTACTGCTCTCAAGGCTGGCGCCGAGTTTAAATGCTCCAGTAACATTTCCTTTTATTTATATCCGCAGACCTTGGCTGAAATAAATGAGTTGAGACAAGTGTGAGGGGGGCCCGATGTTACGAACAATTTCTTCCTGACATCGGGAAACGAGTGCACGCGCGAGACATTCAGCTCTTTCACTGCCACTGGCTGACAGGCCCGTCCTGGCTCGGCAGCAGGAGGCCTCTTAAAAAGATTCAATGTCGGCATCAACGTGAAAGTCGTTGTGTCATTATCTTAAATCTTAACTATCCGGCAGGATGGAAGTGTGAAAGACAACCGTATCTGTCATGGGGTCGGAAGGAGGTGTTTTATTCTCTGTGTACAGTGAGTGCCCCCTCTCACATGCTGAGATTAGCAGTCCCAATCGAGGAAGTCACTCCGTAAGGGTCATTCTGCAGCCTGTCTTTGATTTACTGCTACTTTTAATATTCTGTCATAGTTAAAATTTTTATTGGCCTCTTTTATGATCATATCCTTATGTCCCATGCTTATGAACTTTTCTATGCAAATCACTCACTAGAATCAAAAATGGGGCAGTGTGCTCTTTATTTTCAGGTGGCTGAGGCATCAGGAAAGTTGGAGACCTTCTTTTATCAACGCATGTTGCATTTTCACAGCACAGAATGACTCATTTCTGATGGTGTGGGTCTGTAGGCCACAGAGTGAAATGGGAACAGCTGTACAGACAAAACAAATGGAGAACTATTCTCAGATTGTAACAATTTAAAATGACATCAACTTGCTGCCAAAAATGCACAAGGTTCTCTAAGTGGAAGTCAGTTGTAGCCATGGGTTGGTATGAGATCCTCCTGTTACAGTAATCCTGAATAAAAACACAATGGTACAGAGATTTAAAACAAAAATGTATGAAATGTACATTACATGTTTGTCAACTGTATTTTTGAAAACAGCCTTAAATAAGGATGTTCTATATTGACCAAACATGATGCCGCAACATTTTTTTCTCATTTACCCAATTAGGATAAATTGACAATAATTTGTTATGACACAAAAAAATATACTCAGTTTCACAATATTTTTAGATATTGCCATAAATGTTCAGCAAATTACCTTTAAAGATCCAAATCAGTGGTTTGGATAAATGTAAATTAATTAACTTGAATAACAATCTCTTTTATTCAGTCAAAATATTAATTACTGTAAATTATACTGTTTACATTATTTTGAAAAAAGACAAAACAACTGAAAATCTTGGTATGTTTATGTTCTCCATGGATATTATTGAAACAGTGAATAAAAATCTGTTTTTGGTTGGACAAGCAGTGATGCATAAGTCAAGAGAGTGAAGCACCAACAGTAGCCACGGACTGGCTGGTGGTACATATTTACAGCTGTTAACACTGACAACTTTAGTGCTGTTATCTGTTGTCATGGAAACCTTTGTCTCCTTATTACAACATGTCATGTTGGCGCTTGATTCAGGCCTCGTGCAGTAATCTCACGTGTGTTCGCCTGGAAAGTAGGCAAACAGTAACACTGCGGTTGGTTGGTCCAGTGATTAGTTCAGGGAGGGTGAAACTGGTTTGTTGCTGGCAGATTAGACTGGTTTGCCTGATAGTCTTTCTCTGGATGCAAAAAACCATCTCCCCGCAACAGACTTGCCACAAGCTCCAAAGAAGAAGAAGACATCGACTGGAAGGGTCTTAGCTTCTTAGCAGGCTTATCTGGTTCTGTCTCTTGTGATGTAGCACAGCATCATCTTGACTTCCTCTAGTATACATGTGCACTTGTATGTTCTCTACTATTGTTAAAATAAAATTGTTAAAAAACAGTCAGCATAGTGCAGCAACAGTTGGGGAAGCTCAGTTTTTTTCTATACAGTGGACCCCTGCCTATTCGCGGTTCAGAATTTATGGATTCACCTATTCGAGGATTTTTACATGAGGTAAAACTCCAAATTATTTGCTGAAAATTTGCTAATTTGTGGATTTTTCCACTGAGCCTTTCTAAAGCATTTGAGAGAAAATGCAGCTTGGGAAGCTGAAATATCTAGGTGCAATGCGACTTGACATGGTACTGACTGGCATTTGCAAAGCAGCCAACCAAGAAGCGACACTCTTTTTCCCTTAGAGCTGACTGGATGTAACCCTCAAGAGTAGAGATGAAGGAAGATCATGAATGTTAGCATCTGCAGTAGTGCTAAGAGGGTTTCCACTGTGTGTATGAATGCATATTAGGGTAAAGTTGGTGTGTATTAAAATAGCCAGTTATAAGTGTTTTTAGCTGTTTTCTCAAGTATTTGCAGATTTTAACTATTTGTGGGCTGCTGGATCCGAACCCCCACGAATACCAGGGGTCCACTGTAGTCCATATTGCCTGAAAAACTCTCTCTCTATTACTTATTCTGGGATGTAATTTTAAGGACTTTAAGCTATGGAAATTGTACGACAGAATAACTAAGTCACTATGAAATCATAACTTTTTAAAAACTGTGTTATACCTTGTAAGTGGTAACCGCCCAGTGGTTTGTTTGCAGAGAATCTCTCATCATGGACACGTTCTCTGGCATCACATGAAAAGGAATTAAAGCCATAGTAACATTTTAACACAATTTCTGAAGGCTCCCTTTTTTTTTCACTATACCTTAACACCTGTCACCACCCCATCCTTGGTTCACTGTGGGGAAAACAGATCATCCTGAGCTAGATATAATGATTCTATCTCCTTTTTTCTATGTAGCCCAGCACATGGAGCCACAGGGGACAAGTTTCTTTGAGCTCAACATTTGTACTCACTTCACCCCACTGTATTTTCACATTCTTTTTGGTCCCTGATGACTGCACTGTTCTTGTTTTCTCTTCCTCTGAGGCTTGACAGGCCAACGGGTAAGGAAAGGAAAAGGGGCAGAGATTAGAATTTGCCGTGAAATAAGGCGCAAAGCCACCAAGAGTAATTCAAAAAGGCAAGAAAGTATGGAAACTTTTTAAAAAGACTTAATATGATAAGACTATTTAGATACAAATTCCTTGGTGGATGTTTCACTTCCTCTTTCTGTGTCTTTTACCCCCCCACATGGACTTGTAACGATTTGATTGGGAAAAGGTACATTGAAACGAGGTTAAATGTGACCAGGGTGATCCGTGGATGTGCAAGGGCCCTCTAAGTGCTCATGAATGGTCCTAATGAGGGTGGCAAATGGAGACATAAAGAGGAAATGGGTACACTTTTCACTTTAGTCTGACACACCGTTGCTGCCCCCCAAAGCCCTTGAAGGGGCATTTGCAAAGGGTGCGACCATGCTTCAAATCCTCCTTCTCCTCCTCGGACTAATTGTTGAGGATATTGACCTTGGTAGCAGTAGAAAGTGATGGAGGGAGGGGGAAACTGGGTTCACGGTCCAGGCAAGTTGGTTGACTGAAGTTCACATGATGTAAACACATAGATGTACAGCTTCTGTGCTTTTTGAGTACCGTGGAACTGAAAAATTAGACCATTTCAAAACGCATCACTGAATGTAACCTCTTAGCAGTTGGGATCAATCCCATTTACTTCTGCCCTCATTTTCAACCCATGTCATTGATTAGCAGCAGCACACGCAGCACTATTGAATCCAAGAGAGGGTATCTTGGGGGTCTCACATACAGACATCCCCATCCCCTATCTCTTGCTCTGACCCTGATCCATGTTGGACAAGTTCACCATCCTGTTCTTTATCAATGTGTGTCAATACGGCGGATTGGTTCGAGCGACAGGGGCTGTTGAAGGAGTCGATGCAGGCCTGATAAGCAGTGAGAAGCTGCTTTGTTTTAGTAATGATGGCTTAAAACGGCTGTGCACTGGCTCTTCTGTCAACCCACACCCTCATCTCAAACAGCGGGCTTTCATCAGTAGCAAAGGCACATCCACTGTCATCCCCTGCCTCTCAACTTCAGGAAAATTACCTCAGGACACACATTTAACAGACAAACTTGTTAAATGTGTTGCTCCACTTTCTGAAACAGGGGAATGAAGGTGTTAAAAAAAACTAAAACAAGTGTTTTGCACTTATTTAAGAGTCACAGGCTTTGCTAAGGTGCAAACAATTACAAATGCGCTGATCAGAATTTGGTAACTCTAGAAGTTTTTATAAAGCTTTGACCTGCTGCTTCTGATTTCAGTGGATTCCAGTGTTTTTAAGAGCTGTCATAGAAGATTTAAGATATAAGGGCACCACTGAAGATATTATGTTCTAGTCTTCGGTCATGAGAGGTCATTAGAAGTTTGTATTTGGAGCTGAGGTGATGTCACACTGTGTGAGAGTTTTTTTATGCTTTAAAACAAAGGCAAAATTCTTATGTAGTTGGCATTTTAAACTGGTTTTAGCAGAAAGTGCAGCTAGCATTACAACAATAAACAGTCGTCTTTGTGTATTCTAGAGAATGTCGATGTTAACATTAACTTTGAGATTTCCAAAAGACTACATTACATCACATACATACATTACATTTCTGAATACTGCATCCTTCTTGACAGAAAGATGTTAAAAGCCCAAAAGGAGAAAAACAGGAAACAATTTTTTGTACTTTGCCAAGCCTTTTTGTTATCTGTTCAAAGTCTTGCTCTGTCTCTCTCTCTCTCTCTTGCTCTCTCGGTATTTGCAGGTCAGGGTCTGTTATGCTGACAAATCTCTACAAGCAATATCTGCTTCTGTAGCACTGTGGGTCTAATAGGATACCAATGTGGAGTTTCAGCCTTCATGATGAAATTCATTTGACCAACCACACACTGAACAACTCATTTTAAAAATTTCACTGAATTTAGCTGCACAGATTTTTTTTTTTTTTTTTTTTTTTTTTTTTTAAATTAGCAACTATTTCCAAAGACTTTGTTCAGAATGAGCAATAAATCAGTAAACTGAACCACTGGATGCCATCTTTTCAGAAATATTTTTTTCAATGGATTTGCAGAATAATACCATGATATACTGTGGCTGTAAATATAGAATTGGAATTTACATTTTCAAGTCATATCAGATTCTGTTTTAACATTATTGTTTATGCAATCATGAATTTGGTGAGCCCAAATGTCCCTTTTCTTGTTTTTTTCCACCTCCTGTCCATCTCATAAAACAAAAAATGTAAAGCATCTGGATGAAATTTTGTGCTTTCTTCAGAGGTCAAATCTAACAAAGTGTAATTTCTTTGCTCTAGATATTGTACATACATTAACAATTTAAAGGTTTTGGAACACTAAAATCCTCCTTTTATTATTTTTCAAGCTGATTAATTGCCAGCTTAATGGCATTTTATAATGTTACATTAACACTTTAACGATTTAATACTCTTGGTTCTGCATTGTGATATCCAGGCTTCATTAGAAGTAAATCACGAACCGCCACTGATTAGACTGCTGCGACTGAAATTGTAATTCTGATTTATATCTACCTAAAAGACATGGCATAATGGGAAATGCAAAGGTGTTGTGTTGTTTTACAAGAGAGTGGTATAATAAAGGAAGTGTCCATGGATTCACTTCCTACTATGTAGTTCCTGGCATGTTAGATTGTGTATTTGAACACTAATCTGGTAAAAAAAAAAAAAAAAAAAAAAAAAAAAAAAAAAAAAAAAAAAAAAAATGTTGCATTTGCTGTGCTATCTGCAGTGAGGTATGGTTCTGAGTTGGAGTGGCCAGAAGAACTGACTGACACAGTTCGACTCTGGTTTAGGTTCCCAGAATCAAGGTGTACCAAGATTTAAAAATATTAGGGTTTCAAACATTTTTGTCATACTTCTTCCTTGTGCTTTAAAGTCTGCTTTATTGGGATGCAAGAGAAAGTGCCAGTGTAACAAGAATTTTCTTAGCCCTCCGCCACCTGACACTGCCGGTCAGCTGGTTGAAAGATGGCTTCTAAATGTTATCATTCTTACAGATACGAGAACCTCAGGTGCTCCTTCAGTGTGTGGAAACTGAAGGGACACCACCTATTGCTTCTATCAAGGTTTAAAACGGGCTTAAAACTGCAGTTAAAATAGGTGATAAAATGAACTTGTAGGCATGCTGTTTACAGAAAACCAAATGGATCGCGTTACACATTTTTATTTTAAATCTCTTGTGTTTATACCAGTTTTATTTAAATTAGTTTAGTCTCATACTGGCCCACATCTAGTCTTGTTGTACGTTTACTTCTATGTTTAGTTTACAGGCCACTTTGTAAAGTTTTATCGCTGCAAAGCAGAGTTTGATGTTTTAACTCCCAGCTGTAAAATCATCTTCCAGCACTGTAGCTTGCACCAATATATACTATCTGTCAAGTTTAACAGACTAATTTACTTCTGCTCGGCATATTAATTTTACTGTAATATAGACGTGATTTACAGTTATAGTTGAATAGTAAGACAATGTAAATCATTTCGAAAATTTGGTATATTTATGACATTGGAAGAAAATTGTTTTAAATGCATCATTCCCCCTGTTAACATTTAGCATAAAAGGTTGTTCTGACCCCTTGGTGTTACTGTATGATGGCAAACAAAAGCATTTTTTTAAATTTTTTTTTTTTTTTTTTTAACAAGAAAGCCCTCCTTCTCGCCTATGACAGCCTTTTTATGGTGTGACAGTTGCACTATACCTCCGCAATTACTTTTCAATTAGCACGATGAACATTTCCAACACTGCGGCACAATTATTTTATAGCCCAGTGTCTTAGTCCATTAATGGTGCTACCAACAGCACGGGAGGCGATAAACCATCTGGCCAGGCTCCCAAAGAGATAGAGCACACTTAATGGAGTGAAAAAGTAAAAGCAATTAATGTCACATTAATATAATGATAATAATGCCTTCCCTTGCAGCTCTGGCAGGCAGAGCAGGGGATTGGGACTGGACTGACATGAGTGCTGCCAAGCTGCGGAAAGGAACTCTGCTGAGACTCTGCCCTGCCCCAAACAGGGACAGCGACCCAAGTGCTGAATGGAAACAATGGTCCAGTTAGGGAGAAAACACCTGCGTAGAGAATGAACTGGACAAGGGAGCAAGAAGTGGAAACTGTAAGTCGGAAACAAGTATCCTTCATTATTTGTGGTTTTATTGTATTGTGTCTGTGAAAGATGACACTGATTTGATTTGTTAACCGACTTTCATGTTAGAATGTTTTCCTGTAAATGCATGCGTGTACAGTTGAGCTAAATATTTATTAAACACCTGGTAAGTTTAGGTTTAATGTAATAGTTTAACCTTGCTAATATGTTTCATTTGACTGGAACTAATATTAATGATTTGGAGAGCCCAGCCTGATTCTTGACTTGAATCTGGTAAAGAAACAGCAGAGGGACCTAAAGATTAGGGTGATGAAGAGGAGACCTTCCAACTTCTAGTATTTGAAGCACATATAATACCAATAAAGGCATTTCCACTTAATATCGGCATATCAAAATATTTTTTGGGATGCCGTTTTTAATCTTAAAATGAAATTATATCCACTGTACGTTTTTGTTATCTTTTTAGAAGATGCCTGTGTCATTTCATATCAGAAAAATGAAGTGGTTGAGTAAAACTAACCATGAATCTAAACTGGTTAGGGGTATGAATAATTTTGTCTGTATGGGCCAACATGAGATTCTCACAAAACGAAAACTTCAGTATAAATACCACGGTTTCACAATATCACAGTATTTGCACAAAAATCTAAAACAAAAATTTCTGACATGATCTAATTGATACAAAATATTTACATTTTGTAGCTGTATTTAAATGTTTTTTCTGCTTTAAAGAAATTAAAACATATCATAAGTGTAATAGTAAAGACTGAAGAGTAATATTTGCTTAGAACAAACTGTTGCGATGAAGAATGTACGCCGTGTCCGAGTTGCCTCGGATGCTGGGAATGACGTCAGACTTTAACTTTCCCAGTTGGAATTTCGACTTCAAGGAGGCATTCTTGTTATTGAATCAGTGAAAAAAAATGAAAAATAAAGAACAGAGTGGGAGGGACAGCACCCCATTACTCTATGCTCCATACAGCCGGAACATAGAGTAACACATCTGGTATCTGATTAAAAGGACTTTAAACCAGAGATGTGGTATGATGGGAAATTTTTTGTGGTTTTGAAACTGTAACTTTTAAAAATCTTACTATACCTTGGTCCCAATAATTATATACCTAGTCTGCATGAATGAGCATGTCTGCCTATGCATGTGCTAAACTTTTTTGTGTGCTTGATTTCATTGGAACCTGAACGTGTGTGTGTGTGTGTGTGTGTGTGTGTGTGTGTGTGTGTGTGTGTGTGCCTGTCTCACCAGTAGCTCCCGTCCTATCTCCTGACCCCTTTGTGTTCCCGCTGCCCTGCTCTGTTTGTGTTAATTCCTCTACATCTCCAGGGTGGCTTACATTAGAATATCTTAACCACTGGGCTGCATTAGCATAGCGTGATGGATGCCGCTGAATCTCCGTGCCAGATAATGTCCACATTTTGCATTTTAAACTAAGCTACGCCATGGACGTGCTATCCATTTTCACAGGGGGAAATTAGGTCCTGGTGGGAGAGCGCCTGGCGCTCTGTCATCCCAGGCAAAGCTTCCTGCCTAGCTTTTATGACACCTCTGGGGCACCATACAGAGACAGGTTGAGGGTCAGTGTCTAGCACTGGTCAGCTGTGATGTCACATAAGCATTTGGTATACTTGGGTGTCAGCTTACTCCACTTTTTTTAAAGAAAAAAAAAAAAAAAAAAAAAAAAAAAAGCTTTCCAAAGTTGTGGACAGATAACTTGCTTGGGTAGTTTGCAATATTCATGTGTTTTTGCATCTCAACCTGTTCACCGGTTTCTGACAAGTACATTCTGTACTTCTTGCGTGGGAGTAGAAAAAATAAAGCCCAAATCATGCATAATGATGTTAAACTACTTAGACTGATCACAATAAAAGAATCAAAAAGTTGATTCCAGTGATTTAATCCAAAAAGCAACTTATAATTATTCATTTCACAGAGTGATGAATTTCAAGAGTTTATTGCTGCTAACTGTGATGATTATGGCTTACAGCTAATAAAAAAAATATATAGTTTCTAAAAAAAAAATGGAATATTACATAAGACCAATAAAAAAGGTTTTAATATAGAAATATTACACAATTATAGAAAGAACCTTGAAATGACACCTATTCACCAGACAGTCATTGAAAGCCTCCATTTCGAGGAAAAGCCTAAAAAGGTCATTGCTAAAGAAGCTGACTGTTTATTTATCACTTCATCCGAGCATATTAATGGAAAGTTAGGTGGAAGGAAAAATTGTCGAAAAAGAGATGACTGCAGCCTTGAGAAGACTGAGAAGCAAAGTCCATTCACAAGGTGTGGACTGCAGCTGGAGTCAGTGCTTCAAGAACCACGACACTTAGATGTATGCAGGACATCAGCGACATTAGTCATATTCCTTGTATTGAGCAACTCCTGAACCAGAGAATCACAGAAGCATCTTACCAGGGCTAGAATTTATATGTTACTCAGTGTTCCAAATTATTTAAAATTTTGCATTTTATTTGGAATCAGGATCCCACAGTCTGAAGGAAGAGTTAAAAGGTTCAAGTTGCTTGAGATTCAGTATGAAGTTTTATCTAAACTCAGCACAGCGGTGTACCGGGACATTTTAAAGCACTTCATGTTTCCCCCTTCTCACAACCTTTCTGGAGATTCTGATGTCATTTTAGCAGCAGGGCTTGGGTCTGGTCTACTTGGACAAAGTACCAACACCTTTTTTAAGCACCATGCAAACTAAAATCCTTGCAGAATCTGGAGGATTGTCAAAAGGAAGATGAGAGACACCAGAGCCAACAATACAGATGAGATGAAGTTCACCATTAAAGCAACTTGGGCTGATCAACACCATCCTGCACTGCACTGATGGAATAAATCATCATTCATTCCTAAATTACTGTGTGTGCATACACTACACAGTACAGAGGCATGCTTATCAGTAAGCTCATAGTACTTATCGGAAGTAGAAACTGAATTTTTGGTTTTTGGAATCCCATCAAACTTAGCATAATAAATGCTTGAAATAAATCACTCAATGTCTATCTGTAAGTTTCATTTGTTGAATTGAATTGTTGAAATAAATTAACTTTTAAATATTATAATTTATTGCCATGCACCTGTACTGTCCAACAGATGACTTACGCACACACGTCTGACTGCTTTAAATGTGAGGGGAGTGTTGATTTCCTTTACAAGCCTGTCTCGGCTGCCGGCAGTTGATCAATAGGAATAAATCAGTGGGCTCCTTTATGAGACACAAGATAGTTGTACATTTATAAGCCTTTTTATAAGATAACGTCTCAACACTTGAGCTTGCGTCATGCACAGAGACATGTGCTCACATGCAGACTCGGGTCTCAAATACTTGTTAAGCAACAGAATAACAGCGTGTCTGTGTGCACAGCCGAGGTGGGTCATCCCACAATAAACACGCACAAACAGGTTGTTATTTCACCAAGCATCAACCTTTAAATGTGATTGCATTGTAAAATAAATGACTTGTAAATGACATGATGGTTTTAAAGCATCATGTCATGTTGCAGGGAAACAAATGCACGGTTTGCTCCTGTGCAAAAATTACACAGTAAAATGACTTGGTCATTGATGAGATGTCTCCTTGATTTTTCTTCACACAAGCATGAAAGGCATTGCTCTGCAGTCTAATAATTCTGTAATGTTCTGCTAATTACATTTGACTAATTATGCACCTTTTATGAAGCAATATAAAAGGTGGCGTTTTCCCTCCTATTATGATATAAGTCTCGGCTCTGCTCCATCGGTCATGACTGAACAGTGAGGCCTCAATTTTCTGTTTATTTTCTAATTAAATATTAGCTTTAACCATGCTGAGGTGGGGGCTAATTAAACTATTTCACACATCTACCCATTGACCGCTCCAGAATGTGATCAAGTGAAACTCAAGCTTTAATTAGATGCTTGGACATTAGTGGGGTTTTTTTTCTTGAGGTTTAGGGAAAAAAAAGGATGCTTTCAACACAAAGCACATTGACCGGACTCAAATTACATCCCCCTTTAAGTATTGGATTGATTCGGTAGGGGTGTGCTGTTTCAAGAGCTAAAAGTGTGTGAATAGAGCTGCAGCGCATACTTTCCCTTCACTTCTCTATGGTGTTCCCCTTGAAGAGGGATACACTGGGATGAAGTGTGCACTAGGAAGAAAACATTGGAGATAATTTAACAACACAGGTGTAGATGGAGATGAGGCCTCCGGTGCGGTGGCCAAGACTGGATGTCTCAACAATGAAACAGGGAGAAAGGTGTGAAGGGAAAGGTGTGTGTGTGTGTGAAGGAGAGAGGGGAGGGAGGGGGATGAGAGGTGGAAAGCAAAGTGTCACTGCGCTCTTGTTCTCTTTCTCCACAGATGATGGATAGCAACAGTAGGGAGAACAAAACCAAGCATTCCTCATGCTGTCACCACAATGAAACAGGGACATAACAGGATTTGGTCACAATGCGAGCGGAGCACTTCAGAGAGATGCCTGGCCATCATGCCACTTCTACTGGAAGTCAAAGACTCCATCCATCACACATAACGTCCCTTTAGCATTTGACTGCTGCTGGCGCTGCTGTCATCCTCGGGACTTCTGTGTGTGTGTGTGGTGGGGGGGGGGCATGAATTATTCCAGTTTTGCTGTTGTTGTTAATTTTTTGAGAATGATTTTTAGGAGTAAATGAAAAGAATTTAATGTAACTTCTGCATTTAGAAAGAAAAAAATAAAACCCATTCCATAATCTGAAAATTGACGTTTTGTGTGAGTATGATACAACTACAAACGCATCAAGACATGGCCGTCCACCTAAAGCAACAGGCTGGGCAAGGACGGCATTAATTGGAGAAGAAGCAAAGAAGCCTGAAGTAACGCTGGAGGTGGGAGCATCTGTCCCTGTGTCAGCTATTAGGGGTGTAGTCAACGAAACTGGACATTTTGGAACAGTGGCAGGCAGAAAGCCATTGTTGAATATAAGTCCTTTTTGTAGTTTACCATGAAAGGGACATACATGAAAAAATATGAAATCAAAATTAACTTTTTAGCCCACATGCAAAAATGCATTTGTGAGGAAAACTGACACTAAACTAAATACATCCCCACATGGAAACAGTCATGGCAGCACCAGGCTGTAAGCTCTGATGGGCTTTGAAAATCAAGTATTATTTTCCTTCAAATCTTCCGATCACATGAAATCCCAAAAATTACATTGCAGTTTGTGTTTGTAATAAAAAAAAGTCTCAGAAATTGCTTGGTATGAATAGCATTGTAAGGTGTTGTAAACATGCTCTCTTAGCAAAAAAAACCCCCTGCATTTCCATTGTCCATGAGAAATTAGGAAGAGCCCATTTAAAATGCTTGATCAGCTGAAGTTGTGTTATTGGACACAGATACATCAGCAATAAAACTAAAACAGGTAGAAACAGTCCGGCTCTGACCGACTTCTATCAGGGGGTAAACCTGATTGTGCAGCGGTCCTGTGTTGAGATAATGTGAATGTTGCGGTGTAAAGATCAACAGTGGGTTAGGGGCATGTGGGAGGAAGGGTGCTGAGAGGAAAATGAAGTATTGGAGGAGGGGAATATTGAAGGGGGGAGTTGCATTCTCAAAATTAAAAGTTGTAGCTTATTAGTCTGCGTTTGGTAGCTGAGCACGCACCCATGCCTAGCATGGCTGCTAATAGGAAAAGATGTGTGGAAGTGTATGATTTATGGTTGCATGCAGGCAGGGGTGGAATAATTTGGTGCAGAACGGGTACTTACTGAACGGCAACAACTCGGCTACTTATCCGTACTTTCTGGTGATAAATTAGCTCTTGTTTAAAGTAGCTGGAGACCCATTTTTCATTTTGATTACTACACTTGATATCTCTTTCTTTCTTTCTCTCTCTTTGTCAGCAGAGGTTTTTAGCATTTTTGTGTATGGTTTGGTGTATGGTAGGTGTGTGTTAACCCTTCCTTGACTACACGACACCACATTCCTATCTGAAAGCACGTTTCTAATTGCAACAATGCTTAATATGGATGGAATGAGCAAGATATTCTCCATGATCAGGCATTTTTCTGCTGCCAGCAGAAGGTAGGACTGCTGTCAATCAGTGGCTGACCCTTGCTGGGACCTTCTCCTGCTTGGACAAGGTTCTCATTGATCCCTCCATTGCCCCTTTGACAGGAGGCAGCTTCAGTGGGGGAAATAGGCAGGTGAAATATTAAGTTAAAAGTCAGTTTCCGATCAATAAATAGAGCCAGGAGGAGTAGTGGCAGAGCCAAGTCCCTTCAGCAGGAGTCCCACTAGCCAGGGGGTAATGCGATTGAGGTCTGTGGATAACCCCAAAGACCCTGCAGGCAGAGCACAAACTACATCCCCACTCTCTGGATGGGGCCATCACACAGACTCCACTGCCAAGTCCTGCAGCATTAGCTGGCACGCACTCTTATTGTCCTCAGTTTGGCACCGCCACCCATGTCTGTGCCCGGGCAGAGCTGGACACTCTACAAACAGCATAAATAAAACATATGAGAGCTGTAATGAGAAAACAGCGGCAGAGCCAACAGAGTCAGAGTTCAGAGTCCGTTGATATACACAGACAGACAGCTCAAAGGGAGTCTGGTATAATTACAACAGAAGGCTGCAGATCCAACAGCTCCACCTTTGGTTTTCGCCATGCACTGCATGGTGACGTTGATCAGACATCTCCCTGTGTCTCAAGTCCATTGTTCTGAGCAGCTCCTTGAATTGGTGGGTTTCTGGCCATGAGGTCGAATGGCTTGGCAGATGTCAGCGGTTATCTTGGCTTGTCTTCTTGGTACTGGACAAAGTGAGGAGGTGGAGATGAGACCCTGTCAGCCCTTTCCCTGTTACGCCTGGAGGGTCAGGGGCAGGAGGGCAGCTCAGAGAGAGGGCCTTTCTCCTGCGGGGCTGCATCTCCAGAGTCTCCTCCTCCAGCCCCCCTTGATGTTTGTGACTGACAGCTATCTTCCAGCTGCGGGACACGCACCCCGGCAACCCGCTGCTGATAAAATGTTAATGTAATTAACAGATAATGGCTGTTGTTTTTAGCTGTCAATACTCGGACTGGGGAGGGATAAAGGACTGAAGCTGCACAAAGTCACATTCAGATATCTGCCAACCATTGTAGAATTCAATTATTTCAGCAACGCTACCCCCACCTGTCTTCGACCGCTAACCTCCACATCAACATCATAGCCTTGACTCTTTCCTTTAATTGCACATACGCAGGCGTCAGATCATCTGTATTTGGCACTGACAGCATCTTCTCCATTGTAGGTGGAATATGGGTCAGGTCTTATAGTCAGAACTTTGCAGATATCATCTGCTTTAATGTTGTGCTGATTTGGGGCTTTTAATGACGATTTTGTAGCGTTAATTTTTTTGGGAGGAAATTCATAATACGATAAAAAACTCGGTGGACAACTTTGAATTTATGGTGTATTTTCTCAAATTCACATGCTTTGGATCAAACTAAAATACACACCCACAAATAATTTGTTAACTGTATCTTTGCAAGTTGCAGAGAAGCTATGTACCTTCTGTAGTCACCAAAGCTGGGGAGCAACAGTTTGTGTCATGACACTACAACATAGTTCTCGAAGCATGATTCATACCAGTATACCAACCAGTTTATCTCAACTCTACCTTTTTTGCCCAGAAGAGTGGTCAAATTTCCCACCAGAATTACGACAGAAGTTGACGGCTTCTAAAACCACAGAGTTTCTCTGAAAACTTTTGTTCAAATATTTATGCGGCGTATGTATATATTTGATCCTGTATGTATAATTTTGATCAAGTGTGAATTAGGTTCACACATATTTCCTTTCTGTTTTCAATTTAATAAAGTTGATTGCTGTATAATCATTCCAACCATTAAAAAATAATGGTTCAAATTCATCATCAAAAGCCCAGAGTTATTATGACATTTATGGTCCCGATGAGTGTTTGTAAACTTTTGACCACTGCTATACAAACTTTTTCATATTCAGCCACATTATCCTGCATGCTCCCTGTTTTTGCACCATAAATCATGTGACTGAGGCAAACAGCCGCAGAGCTCCCCTCACCTGGACAGCGTGTTGGACACAAACAAACCAAGCCAACTAGCCCGACACAAGACAAATGTATTTATATTTGTAACCAAAAACACAACGGCTATCAGGATATGGTCAGAGCTGCTTTGGACACCTCCTGACTGACTATTCTGGTATTTTAATAAGTATCAAGTCCAAACAAGATTAGGTGCTTCCAGTTTACGAAATGTCACCGAAGGCAGCACTATCACTCATAATAAATGGGCTTATGCAAACAGTGGGGTTTTTTTTGCCATGCATAAGAGCTTGTTTGGTGTGCTCTGCAGTGATGCTGTATGCTGATATGCAATTATTCTAAGTAGTATCAAAGTTCAGGTGTAAGTCTACCATCTCACTGTAGCAACGGGAGATGCTCTGAGAAGCAATAGATTACTAAAACAATATTCCATGAATAAAAACGAAAAAAACTTGTGACGATAAGAGGGAGCCCAAGAATGTGATAAAATGCATCACATAATGGATGGTCCTCCTCGTATTCATATTTTGTTTGTGGTCCAGCTTACACCTGATGTGAGTCATAATTCTGTAGCCCTCTCCTCAGCTGCATGTGCTCTTAAAAATGTCACACTGAAGCTTTGATTAGTCCAGCTCAAGTGTTTGGGCTCCTGCACTATAATTAACCCAGTTTGTATGTGCTAATGACACCTAATTATCATTTGTGTAACAAGATTGCTCTCGTTGCAGTAATGAGAGAAACTCCTTCAAATGTTACACTGCTTGCAAACGGCTTTCTGCTGTTATTAGCAGAGTGTTTATGCAATCACATCTAATTGAAGTGTTAATTAAATCAGGAAGAGCATTTTGTTGAGCAACGACACTGAGCAGTGGAAGAAAAAGGTACACCAACAACCCTAAATGCACCTTTCTGTTGCACTCGCTATTGTAGGAACTTCTCCTGCCATCAACAGACAGATGTCATCCCACCTGTTTTTGAGTAGCATCGAGAGGACTGAGAACCAATCAGAGATGATTGGCACTTTGACTGACTAGTCAAATCAAGCCTCGCCCTCTCTCTAAACAATTCAACAATAATTGCCATGCACAAGAAGGTGGAAGAGCGCTGCTTTGTGACCTTGTCCACCCATCAATATCCATGAAAGTGTGGACAAAGGCAATCTCAAGTGTCCAGACACACACAGGAGAAAATTACAGATCAGTAATCAGTATGCAGTTAATGTAGACAGTGCAACACCATAAGACATTCAATAAAGGTCTGATATTTAGAGATATGCAGATGATGTTGTTGCATAATAACACTAACAATGTCATGAAGGTATTTTAATACCAAATGGAAACCAATTTTTAAATTTTGACTAAAGATTATTCAAGTTTATTTCACTTTTTAGCAACAAAAAGAGTAAGATGACTGCAGTGAGTCATGATGAAATATAGTAAGTTTATTCCAGAACAAAATCTGCAAATTTTGAAATTGCTTAAAAAAAAAAGGAAATACATATTTTGATGGCAAACACCTCTATGTTTACACAGGGTGAAAAGAATGTTCGAAAGTCATCGTCAAACTCATTAAAAAAGTATCTAAATATTGTAGATAAATAGTATTTTGCTTTATACTTCGTTTTTTGATTAGCCTATTACAGAGGTGTTTTGTTTTGAATTATTTTTTTTAAAAATCCAGCAAGGAAGTGATGCAAAAGGGATGAAACATTTTCATAGCTAAAACAAACAACATCCAGAATACAGCAAATAGAGTATATTGTGAAATTATTCATACTGCAACATCTTTCCACATTTTGTCACATTATAACCACATGCTTAAATATATTCACCTTTCCAGATTTGCACATCCATAGACTGAAATTGTTGTACATTCTTCTTTGGAAAATAGCTCAAGGTCAAATTGGATGGAAAGCATCTATGAACATTAATTTTCAAGTCTTGCTTTTGGATTGTCAGTTGGATTTAGGTCTGGACTTTGACTAAAACATTTTTAATACATTTTGCAAGGCACTGTAATATTATACATATAAAAAAAGTCATGATATAACTTTTCCAAAGCTTCAAAGGAAAAAGACTGTCAGTGTAACACCACATTCTTAGGTTTTTTTTTTTTTTTACAAACAGAGTACTTTCTTCTGAACTGATGTTATTCATTTTTCTGTCATCACAGGTCTCCCCTCAACTTTTTACCAGTCTGCCTTATTCAACACTGTGTCACTATTTAAACAACATAAAATTCTTTCGATGACGCTTTCAATCAGTGTTCAAAACAAAGACTGGAAAGACTTTAAATGTTGTTGTACTCAAACCAAACTGGACAAAATACGACAGGAATTTAAAAAAATTAATTTACTAAAATTTCTGAAATTGTTTGTGTGTCTTAAAATCATCAGTAAATAAGTCATTTCCAGTGTGCCATGTCATCCAGCAGAGAGAAAGGGAGCTAAAGACCATGACAATGGATGATAAAATGGGTAAAGATATCGATAATTATTCACCTCCACCGTTATATGAAACCATGGCATAAACCGATGGACGTGCAGAAACCCATGTGGTACCCATGCCCAACACACCACTCTGCAAACCGATAATGCTTTGCACTCAGCAAAGTCACTTGTTGGAACATGAATACATTGAAAATGACTTAAATTAAAGAGAAGTGAATATTTCACTAATAGTTTACATTCTGCTTTGTTGGTGTATTTCCTGTTCTCTGCCCAAGCGGGATGATCTATTCCTCTCATCTGTCTTTACCTTCTTTTCCTCCTCCTTCTCTCCATCTCATTTCATACCCCAGTCATTAGGTGTCTCCCCCTTCTCCCATCCTGCTCCTGAACAGGACCCATTGGCCCTGATTAATCTGCTGCGTTTGACTTAATGAGGGGTCATTCACATATCTGATCACAATGGTTGCAGGAATCAATGATAGATAGTCACTTGTCAGAAATACTGACGAAAAAAATGGATTTTATTAGATATCCTCCATCAGCACTATGTACCCAAGTGACTCATTTTATTGGGTGTAAAATAGAGTGTTACAATATTTTACTACACATTTTTTCCCATTTTGTCACATTATAACCACAAACCTCTCAATTCAATGGGCTTTTATGTGACTGACCAACATAAAGCAGTGCAAAATTGTGAAAAGTAGAGAAATGGTACATGCTTTGTAAAATTTCTAATGAATAAAAAACAGAAAAGTGTGCTGTGTATTTGTGTTCAGCCTCCTTTATTTTGATACCCCTAAATGAAATCTAGTGCCACCAGTTGCAACCATTCAATCCACCATCTGAAACTGGAAGTGTATGGCAAAACTACAAACCTCCAAAGGCAATGTCATCTACCTAAACTGGCAGGGAGGACAAGCAGAGCGTTGATCAGAGAATCAGCCAAGAGTAAATTTGCAGCTGGAGCAGCTGCAAAGATTCATTTCTCAAGAGGGAGAATCTGGTGAGAGGATGGCTACTTGTGTATTCCTCAAAACTAGGCTTCACTAAAGAGGGGCTAGAATAAGACTATTGCTGAAAGAAACCCATAAGAAATACCAGTTAGTGGAAGAAAGAGCTCTGGTCAGATGGGACTAAAATTAACTTTTTAGCGGAAATGCAAATTTCTGTGTATTGCAGATAATTAAATGCTGCACATCACCTTGAACACACTATCCTCATTGTGAAACATATTGATGGCAGCATCATACTCGGTGATTCTTTTCTTTGGAAGAGAAAGGAAAAGTGGTCAGAGTTGATGGGAAGAAAGATAGAGCACTTCATGAAAGAAAACCTGTTAGAGGCTGCAATTTCTGGGCAAAGGCTCACCTTCCAGCAAACAACCCTTCTAACACACATCTATGTTTTAGAATGGCTCATTTGAAGTCCAGGTCTAACACTAATTGGAAAGACTTCAAACTTGATTTTGAGATTTGTTCTCCATCCAGTCAGACTCAGCTTGAGCTATTTTGCAAAGAAGAATTTACAAAAATTTAAAACCGCAACCCCCATTTTTCAGATTTGTGTTTTGAAAACCATGTATTATTTTCCTTTCGATTTACAATTAAGCACTACTTTTGGTTTGTCTATCACAAAATAATTCCAATGAAAAACAATGAAACTTGTAGCAAATGTGGAAAAGTTTGATGGCTATGAATACGTTTGCAGGGTAAAAGTATCTATGATCACTTCTTTCCACCCCTCTGGTATTTCAGTCAACACCTATAAGACAAGTACCTTAAGCGTGCTATTTAGATTCCGAGCACAACAGTCATGAGCTGGATGAGGCGAGTGTTGTGACTGAAATTTGTGCTTGTGTGTTATGACCAGACAAACAATAGGTCATTCAATATTACAGCTCTGTGATACATACATCACAAAGAGCCGGTATCGGCAAACACACAGAAAAAAACCTTCAGTTAGGAGATTATGAATTGATTTCTTCCGCCCTGCAAAGCCCGTGTCTTTGTCGGTGAATGGAGTAATGTGTCCACTTGACCTTTCTTGGCGGGTTTCTTTCTGGTGAATTGACTCTAAAGTGTTTGGCCCTGGCCTTTTCAGCACCATGGGTGTCCTCCATCCACGGTGTGGCCTGGCTGGAAGACATCAAGGAGTCTGTCAGGGCATCACGCTCCCTTGTACTAAATAATAAACTGTATTTGTGCAGGAGCGTACAGAGCCTTGCAGACGAAGTCATATCCTTTAAACTTCTACATATTTTGTCACATTACAAAATTAAACTTTTAAGATGTATTCATTTGTCTTTTTGCTCAATATTTATATGGAATTACAACAAGATATTGCTTCTCACCAGCTGAAGCACTTTACATATAAATTCAATAATTCAGAATTACTGATGGAGGTAACTTGGTGAAACTTCAAGTAACTTCAAAAAAACTTAAAAGCAAAACACCTAGCCATTTAACAAAACATGCAGCAGCTGATATTGTAAACATTTAGGACATCAACACACACCCAAGCCGATGAGATGGTTCCCACAGACTTTAACCACAGACATGTATTTTTTGGGGATTCCATGTCTTTTGGGTCTGTCTTTACCAACATTTGTAAAATTTCATTCTTCTTTGCATCGAGCTCAGTCACATTCGATAAAGAACATCTGTACAGATTTGTTTTCAAGTCTTACTGTAGATTATCAGTTGGATTTATGTCTGGACGTTGACTAGGTCATTCTACCACATGAATATGCTTAGATCTAAACCAGTCCTTTGTAGCTCTGGCTGTGTGGGCTCTTAGGGTTCTTCCCCTGCTGCAAGATGACCCTCCACCCCAGTCTCAAGTCTTTTACAGACTCAGATAGGTGTCATGCAGGATCACACAGTATTTATCTCTATCCATCTTCCTGTCAGCTTTGCCTACCTGCCCTATCCCTGCTCAAGGAAACCATCCCCAGAGCATAAGGCTGCCACTACCACTTTTCGTGGAGTGTTCAGGGTGATGTGTTTTCTCCTCCAGTTACCAAAGACCTCTTGGCTACTTTTGTGATTACTGCTGTCTTTGCCCAACCTGTTGGTTTAGGTGGGCGGTCATTTTTTTATGGGTTTGAAGTTGTGCAAACCCTTCTTCTCATAGAACAGTTGCATTTATTTTTAGAGTAAATTATACACACATGACCTCTGTTTACTTATTAGGTGAATTGTGTAGTAAAATTGGTTTAACTGAATTTTATTTAGTGGTAACACGGTAAAAAAAAAAAAAAAAAAAAAAAAAAAAAAAGACTTCTCCTTCAGCTTTCATACTTTCATTCATTAAAACGGTAGAAAATCATGTATCACTTTCCTTCCACTTCACAATTATGCTCTACTTTGTGTTGTTGTGTCTCATAAAATCCTAATTAAAAAGAAAAGAAATGTGTGGGTTTGATGGCAGAAAATGTGAAAAAGTCTAAGGGGTATGAAAGAAGATCTTGCACGATTGCATCACATGACATTATACTTTGCTGACCTACACCATGTATGTAGCCTGTTTAACTGTACTGTAGGTCTGCACAGATCACGTAATACAGTATGCAAAGTGAGACATGTGTAGAGAGTATCTGCTCCCACTGAATTTCCTGGTTCTTGTCCAAGTGCCATCTCAGGTCTGCAGAGTACAGTGGCAGTCAGAATGGCCGGTGACACAGAGGTCCTGGGCATCTGAACTAGCATCTGTTGTGGACGCGAGCTGCACAGCGGCTGCCCTGTCCTCGCTGTCGGCATGACACCATCCCACACTGTCCACTGTCTGTCACACCGAGCGCCATGCAAAGTTAATTGTGAACTAGAGTGGCGCTTTGGGCCCTCTCGCTAAGCAGCCCCTAATGACAGGCAGAGAGACAGCTACACATGTTCGCCGGCTCTCCCTCTGGAGGAGGCTGCAGATAGCGCTTCGCTGCAGACACCGACCTGTCATGGCGCTGTCAGCAGCCAGCCCATCAGCCACATAGACCCTGCTCCCAGCCTAGCTATCCCAGGTGCTCTGCTGACAATCTCCACACCTTGTTCTGTCGGCTTTGCTGCCAAGCCTGCTGCTGCCTAGATTCATTAAGGCTTTATTCAAAACAGAATCGGCCACTTCATTATGAGCACAACTCAGTATGTGCAGGACTCAAGGAAACAGCACTTTTCATGCTCTGAATTGCTGTGCAAACTATTTTATTGTGGATGTGGCTCAGTCATGTTGTTAGAATGTTATATTCCTGGTTTCCCTTGCTAAGATGACTCTTGAAGTGTGCATTTTGTGTTTATGAGGGATTTTCCTAGTGGTGTAACGAGCTCAGGACAGACGTAAGGAACACATGTGCTAATATCTCCTCATAGGAGCCCAAATGAGCCATTACAGAAGCTAATCTGACAGCCACGCTGCATTCAGTTCCCCATCTGCCAGCCACAGCACTGAGAGCCACAGTTTGTTCCTCCTGACTGCAGAACTGGATGGGACAGATGGAAAACACTCTACTTTAGTAGCAATCTACTGACCATGGATGAAAAGAGATGCAGGAAGGACAACTGGGAGCACAGTCACACTGCAGATGAATCACCTGGTTCGGGCCTGATGTTTGTTCAAATCAACATCCAATTAAGCACTTTTACTTACTTAGTTGAAAAGGCATTTTTAGTTAGAGATGGGTTGATCTGATCCAATATCAGTGTTGAAACCCGATACTGATACCATTCTTGGACTGGATGCAGGGCCAAGGTCAATAAGTCAGGGCCCATGGAAGTCATATTTTGACTCTGGAAGTCTAAGCTGCCAGCCAAAACATTGTTGTACTCTTAAATAAAATTTAAACACCAGTCTCATAAATTGCATAAAAGCAATTTTTAGCAATGTTTTAAATATATAAGTTGATTTATTTATTTAAATTTGTCAGATTACTTAAAGTTTAGTGTCCTGCTCCAGTGAGTAATCTTCTGCTCAACATCACCTTCTTGGGAGAAAAGAGTGTTGAAATAAATTTAAAAAAAAAAACAAAACAAGATAAATATTTGCTGTGTGTCATATGGAAATATTTGGGAGCTATCTCAAATTGTTACCTTGGAGAAAATGTTCAGCAGCAACAGGAAAGGCCAACTGTAAAACAGAAAGTTGGATAATTTGGTAGCCTAATGAAAGACTTTAATGCAAGGCAATATTTACAGTCTAACAATTAAACAGAGAGGCTGCTGTTACAGTTACCGAAACTGATATGGCTAATTGCTAGAAAAAATGTAATAAAACATTTAAACCATTATATATTGCTGACATCATTAGACAAAAATAGTTTTGTATGACTTTGCTCAATGTAATTAATGACAATTCAAAGCAGAAATGTTTCTATTGAGCAATTGTTTTCACAGGATGTTGCAAATCTTACAAACATTTACACAACTAATAAAGCTAAAGATCTGACAGAAGGCTTTTTAAAAATAATCTACAGGTACGTTTGTAAAACCCTCTGCTCTCCCTCGCTCCTTCCTTAGTTTCCGCAGTCGGCTTACAGATTTAACAGTTCTGTTGCACAATATTAATGTAGCAATGCAACAATTGTTCTGAGGCTTACTGTTTAAAAATCAATCACAAATGGCAGCAGGATAGTTGATAGTGCCTGTGTTTTTTTATTTGTATTCACTTTCACCACCATGTCAGAAATAAGACTTAATGTCTGAGTAAAAGTGCTCAGAGTCAGAACATATAGGTATCTGCAGAGATTTAAATTAGGATACTGGGACTGGATGAAGACCCAAATATCCTGTATGGGACCATCTCTATTTCTAAAATGGTTTGTGAGCTCCTTCTTTTTTAAAGCTGTTTCTCACTTTTTGCCTGACTCTGAACCCATGGAGATCAGGAGGACAAAATATGGAGGGAACAAAGGAGCAATACAGGCTCCCGTCTTCCTCACGGGGAAGAAGACATATAACATTAATGGTATCCGTTAACATCTCCTTAACCTCAATCCCCCTTGCTTTGGGAGCACCTCCCATTCCCCACTTTGTCTCCCCCTTCTGCAGCCAACCGCAACCCACTCACCCGCCAGCCCCCAGGCTGTGCTCCCTCGGGGCCTGTTTGTTTCCCTGCCAGGGGCACAGGCGGCGGAGCACTGATGAGGTGCTCAGGCCACCGTGAAATGCGCCATAACCTGCCAGCACAGGGGCTTGGTGAGATTGCCGTATTTACTTTTTAATCTGGCCGCCTTAATACATGCGATAAAAACTTTGTCACATTAGATGCTGACAGATGGGCCCTGAGATGTTATTACTGGTAGGGTGGCGTGAGGGGCGGGGGGAGTGTGTCAGGAGGAGAGGGTGAGGGCTGGGGGAGCACAGGGCAGCGAAAGGGGGTAAGAAGGAGAGAGGCAATGCCCCCAATCACGATAATTTTTCATCACCCCAATTACATTGTTGAGTGCATCTCGGCGGTGGCATGTGCACACCCAGTCCCGCTGCTCGGAAAGGAGCGAAGCGCAGAGACATAAATAAAGATAAAACGAGGTGCCCTAGGTCTTCTATCCCGCAGACTATTCCTCTGCCATCTCTCTAAACTGATGGAAGCCCTGTTTAAATGAAGGCTAAATCTTATTTAGATAAGAGAACTGAACTGCTGCCCGGGATGAGAGCATCATTGTTTGTTACTGATGGCTGGAGAGGAATGGGGGAGGGGGGGAGGTGACTGGTCTTTGCATGTTTTTATGCTATAACAGAGATTGAATGTTGTTTTTGTGTTTGCAGGAGTGCAGGCATATGGGCTGCACAAAGAGAATATCTGTCTCTGTGGAGATAGACAGGTACTGCTTTTGTTTTCTAAGTGTGCATTTGTGAAGTCAGTCCCTTGGTAATAAAATTGGATCGTAGTATGTCTATTGTAATGTCATTTCCTCTCCAGGGGCTCTCTAGATATGTTTTATATGAAATACAATATCTAAATAGGCTGTACTTGTTGTTTAAATGTTCTTTTTATAACCCAGCAGCAGCAGCAGATCATGTTTTTGTTGCTGTCTCAAGCCTGAAGTTTTGCAAATGTTTTTCTTCCTAATTGTTTTGGAAATTAAATAAGAGTGTTTGCAACATGAATTGTGCAGGTAATGAGAGAGCCCTAGAGTAGTTGGGAGACCCCAAGCCTGTGCATCATTAGGGGCTCAGAGGCTCCTGAGCTCCACGCTAGCGTAAGCCGCTAATGAAAAGAATGTAGTCACAGATCTCATTTTTCAGGCAATTCTTGTGTAAACTGGAGATTTTCCAGTGTATGCACAGTGGAACAGGGGGCCTCGCATAAATCACCCAGGCTCTCCGTCTCGAGTGAGGGAAAGAGGGGGTTTTCAGCACATGCTAACCGTGCAGACATATGCTGCAGGAAAATGGAAATCTGCAGTGGCACAGCTAGAGGGAGAGACACACGGAGCACCTACACCTGTCTTCTCCTCCACCCACTTCTCCCCATCTTTTTCCAGGTCTCTATCCATCTACTCTGCTCTGTCCAACACCCCATCCCCTAAAACCCCCCCACCTTCTACATCCATCTATAACATCCCCTCCTACCCGCAGGCAAGCCAACCAGCGAGTGCTGCATGCAAGCCATTGAAATGGGTCATTTTTTAATTAAATACAATATTAATTACTCCGAGCATCATTACCGATATGTGAGATTTGACTAATTAGTGTAATAGTTTTGGAGTCACGCTCATTAAATATGAAAATTACAGCAGTAGAAAGGATTGGTTCCGTGATCAATCTTGTATGGACAGAGAGGAAATGATTTAGAGAATAGCTTTTATTGTACAATTAACTCCATTACAACCTGCCAGACAAGAATAAAGAGAGTGGGGAATTTCGGTCTGTGTTAGGAGCCTTTGGGTGCTGGCTCCGGCCTTTTTTCAGATGCAAGCTTTTTCGTCTTTAACTTCATGAGACTGTTGCCAAACATGTTCTCCAGAGAAGCCTTAAACTCATCACCCAGCCTATCCAGACAGCTGCTAAATGTAAGAGCTATTGATCTTCTGTATTTCCCACTCGTTAATGACTCTCAAGTTTGTCAGTTTGGTCCTGATAGAAAACAGTAACAAAAAATATTTTGTAATTTTGTAATGAATTGAAAACACTTTTCACTGTGGACGTTGTTACTGACTGAAGATGACTCAGTATTAGACCTACCTATTTTTAGTGTCAGTGATTCATTTAAAGTGAAGTCAGCATAAGCACAGAGAACTGAAAAACAATTGAAGTCCTGTCTGAATATTTTTTCAAACATATAGAAAGCAGATGCTACATAAAGTAGAGACTTTCACTTTTAATATAGCACAATGGATATGTACTTTTTCAGTCACAGTAATGCAGATTATTTTATTATTGTTGCAGTTGCTAAACATTGGTTTGAAATTGAATTTTATGTTTCTATACAAACCATTGATGTCCATCAACACAGTATATCAAATACAGGCACTTTGAAATCATAATGATGTCATTTTTACTTTGACCACTAGATAGCGACAAAATGAATGAAATGGCACCTTTGCTGCAGGAAGACCTGAAGCAGTTTGAGGCAATTTTGAGACAACAGGGAACAACATAATTTTTCATAACATGTCAAGACATGCAGTTCATTAAGGCTGCAAGACGGTGAGAGAGATCAAGACTTTCAACAGATGAAAGGAAGATTGATTGTAATAAAGTTGCTTTTTTTAATCCTTTTGACCTTTCAACCTCTGTTAAGGAACATGGTGGATTTTGAAGGTGTTGGCAGCCTTTGGAAACCTCCAGTGCAAGGTAAGAAACTGCATTGCATTTGGAAAGCAAACCAAGACTGCAGAAAACATCTGAAATGTAACTTTTCCATGTTTTTTTTTTTTGTTTTGTTTTGGGTTTTTTTGTTTTTCCCCCTCTACATTTCCACTGGAAGTGTAATTTTTACTGTACTTTTTGGTACCTGTTTTGATTCTAATGTATTGTAAGGGTTGTTGTATTTTACATGTGTGCTGGCTTTACAGTATGAAAATCGTTGCGCTGTAAAGGAGCTTTTTTGACAAATAAAACCAGTTTTCAGTAATTTTTTTTTTTCTATACTTTGCCAGTTTAAAATGTCAACCATGTAATGATGGGTTTTGTTTTAAACTATTAGTAATACTCCTGTCTAACTGCGATGTTACCTTTCCGCTTAACATAAATAATTATTGACCACTTAAACCAGGAAGCCCACAAATAAATTGTACTTTAGTGATACAGTGTTTACAGTTTTCTACTACAGCAATTCATCATTAATTGGGGAAAAAAAGAGTAATGTTCAGTTTTTCTGTGAGAAAAGCAGAAAATCTCCCAATGCAAACAGACATTGCTGTATAAAATGAGCAATCCTCATGCTTGAAATGCATTATGGATGGTCTCCAAGGTGTCCAGTGGGGGTTGAGCTCCACTGTTATTTGTGTGCATCAGGGTCCCTCTCCATTGCTCTGGTAAACACATTGCATAGGACCACAGCCAGTGCATATGAGCTGAACAGAGCTCCTCTATGTCCTCACCGTGTGTACAGCTAAACACTGAGCAACAGAAATTGGCCCTTTTGCTGCCCTGGGTTTTTGTGTGTTTAGCATATCAAAGCTGTGAAAATAACCATGTTTGCATTGCCTCTTGTCTTTCCAGGTGGTCTATCATATCTGGGCCCTCAGACCGGATGGCACGAGTCATGTGTGTTGATCACTGTGGCATCTGGCTAAGGGGGAACACCCCTGGCTGGCAGGGCAAAAAGTGGTAGTTTGAATAGAAGTGATGGCAGCTGTCTCCAAAATAAACAAATCATATAACTCAATGTAATTTATACAAAAGTATTCACACCCCCTGAACTTTTCCACTTTGCTGCTGTTACAAACACAAACTTTAATGCATTTTATTGGATTTTAAGGTGATAGACTTTATCAACTTTTTTACCAAATTTTTATTTTACAAAAAGATGTTGGTAAAAAGAAATTCGGTGTGCACTGGTATTCAGTTCCCTTTACTTTAATACCCTCACATAATTGTTTAACTTTGTGCAATTTAATCTCAATATAAATCCTGCCGTTCTGTAAAGGACTCAGAGGTTTATTAGAGAACAGTGATGAGCAAACAGGATCACGAAGATCAAGGTTTAAAACAGGGTTTGTTTCTAAAACAATATCCCAAGATTTATTTGAACAACTGATAGATCATCGTTTAAATCTGTTGTCTGAAAATGGGAAGAGGAAGGCACTGCTGCAAAGCTCCCAAGGCATAGACATCTGGATAAACTGGCAGACCAGGGAGGAAGATCATTAATCATAACAGCAGTCAAAAGGCCTATGGTAAATCTGGAGAAGCTGCAGGGATACATGTAGTGGATACAACCACCATGGGGACAAATGTGCCCTGGTCAGATGAGACAAAAATTTACATTTTGGACTAACATTCAATATGAATTTTGAGGTGGAGAACTAACACTGCTCATCATTACACCATTCCTGCAGTAAAACATGGTGGTGGAGGCATATTGCTGTGGGATAGGCTTTACTTCAGCAAGAACATGAGAATTGGTCAGAGTTGATGGGAAGATGAATGGAGCTAAACAGAGGGTAATCCTCCAAGAAATATTGTCAAAAGGTACAAAAAACTTGAAACTAATACCGAGATTCGCCTTCTGGTAGGACAACCACCTTAAACCTAAAGTCAGATCTACAATCGAACAGTTTAGATCAAGGCATACTCATTTGGAATTATTTTTTAGGCAAATATTTAAGAAGACAAATACCATCTAGTCAAATAAAGACTAAAATATTGACTTGTAATGATTCTCTCATGAATTATTACCACTGTTTTGTATTAATGAATCATTATTTTGAGTTACTAATGATTCTCCCAAACCATTACCTTTAAACTGTCATGAAATGTTTTACAAATTAATTTTCTTTTTTTCCCCCCATCAGTCTTGGGGAATTATACATATTATATTCTAAACTGGCCGTTGCTTATGACCTTGTTTTGTGAATGTCATTGTGAACCTCTTGTATGTACTATGAACATTCCCCCCTTTTTGAATATATGCAATAATACTATCTCCAGCCACATGAATACTGGCCCTCCACATTATTGTAATGCTAACCTCCAGACTGCATGCCTGATAGCCAATACTTTATCACTGCTTTGCCTTTTTTTATGGGTCTGGTGTCTCTTTAAAATGATTGCCCCTGTTTTGATCTGATTAATTTTGTGTGAGCACAAACAATTACTTTTAATCTTTATCTGCTTAAGGAATCACCCCTTTTTATGGCCGTCATTTATTACAGGTGGACAGCTACTTGTTTATTAGAATTTCAAGCAGCATATCACAGCCGAGATCTCCCGCGGTCTATATTTACATTTCAACTTCAGCTAAACAGGTATGACAAACACACACAGCAAAAGGGGGCAGCCACAGCCACACTTCATTTTCATATTGCCACTTCGCGAGCCAGAAGGAGTGGACTTAATGCAGAAGTTCCTGACACAGAGGCAGAAGGTGCTGAAAAGGAGGGAGAGAAATGGAAAACAGAAATGAGAGCGAGAGAAAGAGAGATGGAGGAAAGGAAGTAAGGGGATGGGATAGCGGGAGCAGGATGACTGAGTATGTGTTTGAGCTTTCAGGTGAGTGTCCATCATTTGGGTGGGAGGAGAATGGGTTCACGGCCTCTGAAATCAATCCATGGCAAGGGGTCTTCACAGTGAATATAAATATATGTGTGAGTGCCGTGGCCAGGGCCACTCTTGACAAGCCAACAGCTGTTAATTATGAATTGGCCTGCAGAGAGGGAGACAGGCTGGTGAATATGCAGAACTGAAGGAGCGTGCAGAGCCCATGCAACACAAGTGTCAGACCCCCACTGCACCTGGAGTGGCAGGGGTCGACCCGGGTGTCAATCACTTGCACCAGCCAAGCAACAGGACGGGGATCGCTTGGAACAGACCCAAAAAAACCTACAGTTTGACTCACACGGTTATTAACTTTCTTTTATCATGGTAGCTTGTGGAGCTTGAGGCAGTTTGTTAAAGTGAAATATTTAAAAGTGAAAATTAAATGTAAGATTTCTTTCATGTAACATGAAGACAACAACTTTTGGTTATTGCTTTTTAACGCAGAAGCATACAGTGGTGCTCTAAAGTGTACTCACATTAGTTTTTTATGATGTGAAAAAAATTACCATGCAATATTTCAAATCATTTCCCGCCTTTAATGTGGCATATCCCGTTTAATTCAACTGACAGCTAATCTGTTCTGAAAAATAAAAGAGGTGCAATAACCTGGTAACACAAATCTGCACAGACTTAAACTGAAACTTTGCAGAGGCACCTTCTGATTTAAATTCAGCATTCAGCCTTACTGGGTACAAGGCTAACATCTATTATAGGGACCCAAAAATGAAGTTCTTGTCCAAGTGGGGTCGTCCTGAGATTTGCTCATTTGCATCTAGTAGCTAAAGCCATATTTTTCAGAGAGGCTCTTTTTGCAGAACTGAACATTACCATAAAGAACACTATACCAGTGAAACATAGTTAAGGCCTCATAATGTTTTGGGGATTTTGGGATAAAAATATATCTAGTTCCAAATATAGTCCCGGCCCTCGAGGACTGGAGTTGAAGACCCCTGTGTTAGGTTAATTGGTCACTCTAAAAGTCCCTGTAGGTGTCTTTGTGTGTTTGGATGCATGGTTGTTTGTTGTTTGACTGTGTGACGGACCGCTTCTTTCCCATTCACTGCTAGAGATGGGTCTGCAAGGGTTCAGTGGCTGTAGGAAATGGGTGGAAAATTCATATTTACGTAAACGAGGAGTAAATATTACCTATAGAAGATAACTCTCTTACAGCCCTCATTTAGTATAAACACAGATTAGTTGGACTCATCAGCTAATATCTTATTTGACAAAGTCAAAACTAAAGCAAGTTTCAACAATCAAACTACTCATCTCTCAAAAACAGCACTACTCTTTATGCGAAAGCAATATCATAAACTTCATCATCATCATATTTTGTATTGGATAGATATTTACACAGATGTTGATGATTATTTACAAATGCGAAACATGTTCTGATAATGGGACATCTAAAGTGTTTCTGGTCAGAATAGCTGTCTGTATAAATAGCTAAATATTATTGTGGTTCAAGTAAATGTTATTTTATCGATATTTAAACTGCATTAGGCTTTTCAAAAATGGTAAAGGAATTGAACGTTTCAAACTATGTGAGCACAATATGATGATGCCTCCTCTCACACTACATGGTGGAAGACACCCGACTGCATGAATTGTTGCTGCAGCACAATTGTGTGTGCATAAATTCCAAGGATATTTTTTGATATCGGAATAGTCTTAAAACAGTAGAAGTCCACTTTATTCTTGGAAACTTTTGGATTAGCTTTTAGATTCCAAAAGAACTACACGTTTAATGTTGGAAAGACAGAAATCGGTTGGAATTGTTATTTTCACTTGAAAAATCCTGAACTGTCCCTTTAAGTTGTCACTGTCTAGTGGCTTTCAGAGATGCTTTTCTGTAAAACAGACATTTTACTTATCCTGTTTGGAAATCAGTGTTGGTTATAACATTACCAATATTACTCTCAAGATTAAGTCTCCTTAAGATCCACAAAGATTTTTAACGTTCTATTAATTTCTTAACAATTTTTCTTAATAATTTTGTTCATGTATTCTGTGAGATGTTCTTAATTTTTCAGTTGTTTATTTTGTCTGCTATTTTTTTTATCTGATTTCTTATTTATTGTTCTTGCTTCTTATTTCTTGTCTTTCTTACATTGTTGATACTTGACTGTGGGGCTAGAAGGCAACTGTATAGTAGTCTGCACAAAGTCTTAATGCAATTGACAGAATAACTATGCTCCTCAGTCTTAATGAATAAGAAGCAGGCCGACTGTGGGGGGAAAAAAACTGGCTGAAAATACAGCTGATGAAGATTTATTTAAATGTGAAAATGTGTTCCTTAATTATTAGAGTCAAGAAAAATGAGGTTACTTTGGTTTAAAGCCATATGGCAGAGAATGCGTAATGTAATTTTATAATTTGGGATGTAGTTGGTCTCTTACACAGATAAATGTCTGACTTAAGTTATTAAAAATAAATCTTGAAATGTTAACTGATTAACTTAAAACATTTTTCAGGGTAAACATCGTAAGAAAAACAAAATAACAGAAGAAAACAATAATGAAACAGAGAGAGAATGCTTTATTTGTTATCTGTCAAAAACCGTAGATCCCACACATCCCCTACATGTACACCCAGCTATTCACATGAGGACCAGGGTTAGCAAGGCCTGTGCCTTTAATGACAGGAATATCTTCAGGAATTTTAATTAATTTTCCACTCTGAGCAGCTGAATCTGCGTTAATTTTCCCCTCAAGGACTTTTATAAATTTCATCATTAATAAAATCAGACATTCAATTAGTCCCAAAATCCAGATTGCCAACTGTTTCATAACAGTCCAGGTCTGATTTTTCCCTTTTTTATTAGGCTGGGCGAAAGAAAAAAAGTTAAAACTAATTTCATTAATCTAATTGTCATAACTTCGAACCATCTCTTAATTAGTTCAAATTAATATGATTAATCACAATAATGACAAAAACTCATTCAATTACAGGTTTTCAATGGCAAGTGGATGTGTTGGAGGTGATAGGGGCATAAAGGATGAGGGCGGGAGGCTGAGCTGGCTCCATGAAACGGGATTGGTCATTATTATTCCGATGACTGGCAGGTTATCAATCATTCAGCACTTTTAATAATGGCTGCTGGAACTTCAGTGAAAGGCCTGGCTCAGTTGTTCTCTTTTCTTGTTTTATTTCTTCAAAATCCTTTGGAACTCTCCTTATTCCTCTATGAAATATGAGCCCTCTTTGAATGACTGGAGCTGCACATTTTAATGAAGACAGTACTGTGCATGAAAACAAAAACGGACTCATCCATATGTAAATAAAACGATGGCAGTGTAAATGCTCATCTCCACTTCCTCCCCATTATTGCAGAAAATTGCTTGCATTTATGTGCTGGAATGATATCACTTTATTTTCATTTGTCTGAGCACTCACTGAGGCTGTAGATGAATCTGCACTCTCCAGCGTTCCTTCCTCTGCAGACATATGGATCTGAGGGATGCCTGCTGCTCGGCTTTCCGTCAGGGCCACCAATCTAGCAAAGCAGGGGAGCAGAAGCATGTCACCATTTGTCACATGCCACCGGGGCACAAGCTGAGCAGCAGGTACACCCTCGGGTGTGTTAGGCCAGGAGAGAGCGTTCCAGCTGCCAGTCTCGTGCAGGTTCCCTCTTATCCCATGCCGTCCCCCTGGGACCAGCCACACGAATGTCCCAATGCAGTTGTCTGGGAGGATCTGACCTGTGATCCACCCATCTGGAGAGATGGCTGCATTAAAAAGGGGTGCCTTGCTTCCATCACCCTGAGGAAGGAGTCAGACAATCAATTGGCCCGTCTGTGGGTGAAGATACTGCCTGGAAATTGCACATACCCCCTCACCATGCCTCATTCACTACATCTCTGGTCTTGTGCAAGGGAATTCTGCTGCCACCTCAGGTAAAGTCAACCAAAGCCTGCTGGAGCATTTAGTAAAGCATAGGATTGATACATATGTCTGTGACAGTGCTTATCATGCAGCTAAAGGGCTTCCATCTTTTGCTTAGTGGTTATATCTCATTCAACGTTGGATCCGTGTCTGATGCATATCTTCAGGACAACAAAGTTTAAAGCCTACAGGATAACAGATATGGAAAAGTATAAATTATGTATGCGGCAGCTTTGATGATGCCATGCAAAAGTATTCACACCCCTTAAGCATTTTGTCACCTTACAACTACAAATTTCAATGTCTTTCAACAGAATTTAATGTTAGACCTATGTAAAGTAGTGCAGGATAGTGAAGTGGCAGAGAAGGATAGATTGTTTGCAAATGTTTTACTCGTAAAAATTTGCAACCAATCAATACTTTGTAGAACCCTCTTTAACTGAAACTACAAATGCAAGTCTTTTTGGGGTATTTCTCTAAAATTTTGTACATCCAAAGCATGACGATTTTGCTGGTTCTTTATTGCCTAAAAGTTCTGTCAGATCAGATGGAGAGCATCTCTGACCATAATTCTCAATTGGATTTAGTTCTGGACTTTGACTTGTTCAAGAATGAGGGAAAAATGGAGCAGAAGATTGATAGGTGGATTGGTGTGTTGTCAGCAGTGATATGGGAACTATACAAATCTGTCATGGTCAAGAGAGAGTTGAGCCAATTGGAATCTACATTCCTACACTCATCTATGGTCATGAGCTCTGGGTAGTGAGAAAAAAACAACGAGATCGGGGATACAGAGGGCGAAATGACTTTCCTTAGAGATAGCCTGAGAAGCTTGGTCATCCAGGAGGGGCTCAGAGTAGAGCCGATGCTCCTCCACATTGAGAGAAGCCAGCTGAGGTGGCTCGGGCATCTGGTTAGGAAGCCTTCTGGACCTCCCTGGTGAAGTGTTCCAGGCACGTTCCACAGGGAGGAGACCCAGAAGAAGACCCAGGACACACTGGAGGGACTATAGTTTCTTGGCTGGCCTGGAAATGTCTTAGGAATCCTCTGGAGGAGGTGGCCCAAGTGGCTAGGAAGAGGGAAGTCTGGGCTTCTCTGCTTAGGCTGCAACCTGATCCCGGATTAAGGAGAAGATGATGACTGACAGACAGATGGACTTTAACTGGGCCATTCTAACACTTGACGATCCCATTGTTAAGGTCCATTATGTGGAAGCTGAACCTCCACCCCAAGTATTTTGCAGCCTTTAACAGGTGTTATTCCAGGATTTTTGAGTATTTAGTTCCATCAATCCTCCCATCAGCTGAGACCAACTTCCCTGTCTCTCCTGAAGAAAAGCGTCACCAAAGCATGATGCTCCCACCACCATGTTTGAATGTGGGGATTTTGTGTTTATGTGCAGTATTAGTTTTATGCTATATACAGCATTTTTCATGTGGGCCAAAAAGCTCAACATTTGTTCTTATCTGAGAAGAGCACCTCCTGTCACCTGTTTTCTGTATCCTCCCCATGAATTGTGGCAAACAGCAAGCAGGACTCTCATTGGCTTCCTGTCAATAATGGTTTTCTTTTTGCCACTCATCCATAAAGACCAGAGTTGTGGAGTGCATGACTAATACATTCCCTGTCAATAGATTCTCCCACCTAAATTTTGGAACACTGATTTATTTGATGGCTTTTGCAGGCAACTAGTTGGACAAGTATTTATTCAAACGTTTTAGAGTAAAGGAGGCTGAATATAAATGCACACCACACTGTTCAGATTTTTTTAAAATCATTCATCTTTTTTCTTCTGCAAGATGTTGTGTTGATAAATATCCAATAAAATTCATTGTAGTTTGTAGCTGTAACCAGACAAAAGCTCAAAAGGGATATGAATACTTTTGCAACTTGTCTTCCTGCACTTTGTAATGTTTCCAGAACCCAGTGATTAGATTCTATTAGAATCTGTGGAACCGACATGGTGATGGTGCCACACTCCATGGAGGCAGCGAGCACATGGGGAAACATATGGACCTGCTCTTTTTTTCTCTCCAGGTCTTTTTAGACATGTCATTGGGGCCTGAATCATGCATTTTTCTGCATGAGGAGAGAGCTGGAGGAACGGTGCAGAGCTGGCCTCTGCTGCCACACTGTCAATCAATAACACCCAGGATCAACTGTTTACACAATGCACATGCAAACATGCACACTTAAAAACACACATGATTTACCTCTGTTCTTTTCTGGGGCCTGATGTCATTCTTTTATCCAGGCCACCAAACCTTTGTGTTCAATATTATGTCATTATGCTTTTTAATCAGAGGAGAGTGGAAATTGTTGGACAGGGCATCATACCTCAGTGGTTCAGCCATCTAGAGACTGGGGGACAAAAAGGGCATTTTTCAAGGTCTAACCCCCCCCCTCGTTTCCAGCCATCTCCGAGTCCCCATCCACCCTTGAGAGGGAAGTGTGAGCCTTCCATGTGCATAAAGTTGAAATAAACTGCAGTCTGTATTTTCATTGGGGAAAGCGAACCCAATTTACACGCTGCTCCATTGGAGATGAGCACTCTAGCGTACCCTAGCTGGTAATCTTGCCCAGATTCCTCCCTTGTTTCCTGCATTATTGTTGAAATAAATAACCTTTCACTGCAATCAGCGCGGGGATCTTCACTTAAATTATCGCCCCACAGATAGCTCACTCATGATCTGCTTCTATATCCATTAACTATCCAGGAAAGTGATTTATTGGTGAAGGGTAAGAAAGAAAAAGGGGGTTTGAGGGGAATGGAAGCAGTTGGCTTTGGTTAGACAATAGTGCCCTCTACTGTTTATAAATGGATAAGAAGGGGAATGCGGAGACTGGCTGTAAAAAGTATGTTCAGCAGTGATGCTCTGGTGGGTTTTTGGAAAGGTCTGAAGATTAAAAAACAGAAAAACAAATTAGGCTTTTAAATGTGAAAATAATTTTATAAATTTCCAATTTCATTTATCAAACTCCTCCAGCTGCCAGTTCATAGGAAATTTGAAGCCTAAACCCCCCCCCAAAAAAACCAACAAAACTTGCACAAACACCATATTTGAGGCTCTAATAAGATAATACACAAAAATAGACAAAAAGGGTGGCAGGCTCATTTTCCCCTTTCTGCAGCAATTCAAACTAGACCCCCCTTCCCTCCCTTTTCATCCCACTGCCTCCTCTGCAGTCCCTCCTTCCCCACACTCCTGTGATGTGTCGTTACACGCTCGGCTGGCTCCTCTTCCATGACAGACTGTTACTTCCTGGAGCGGAAACGCATTTGATTGTTAACATCTGGGCCATTACAATTGCAAACTAGGGCTCTGTACATCAATCAGGAAGTGATTTCAAAACAAAGAGACCGTCCTCCAATCAATCTATCGAGAAGCGGGGGGCATTACATGCTCCTGTAATCCCGGCTAATTAGCGGGATAATGGGAATGAGATTTATGAATCTGCTGAGAAGAGTGGAGGTGCAGGGAGCACACTCAAATTAGCAGGGATGCATGCCCAGACAGTGCACAATAAGGAAGAGATGTTGTTGGTTTTTATCACCTTCTTGTTACCTGGACACTTTTGACTTGTTGGCGTCACTGTTGTGTAAAGGCATGCATCTGGTTGTGCTACAGCGCTTGAAATGTGTTCAGCATCCAGAGTTCCAGAAACACAGGAATGTGATGACTTTTGAGAAGACGGGTATTCATGGAAGCTTTCTGATACAGCAGGATCTCAGAAAAGTGTTCAAACCCCAGGAAGTTTTTCACAATTCCAAAAACTTCACATTTTTATTGGTAACGACACAGATTAGTGCACAATTACTGAGTGGACTGAAGATTATCTGGACTTTCAAAAATAAAAAAACTTAGAAAGTGTAGCATGTATTTGTATTCAGCATCTGAGTCAATACTAAGTAGCACCAAATTTGGTTGCGGTTACAATTGCTTTGCCCTGAATTTAGCTCCATCCATCTTCCCATCAAATCTGTACAGCCTCCTTACCTGCTGCAGAAAAAATGCTCACATGATGGTACTGCTACCAGCTCGTTGCACTGAGGGATGTGTTCAGGGTGTTGGGTAATTTTAGTTTTCCTCCAAACCTAGTATTTTGAAAAATCAATTATGGTCTGGTTTAACCAGGAAAATGCAAAATGCCCCATATGGCTTGTACCAATCTGCAAACAGAAATTATGACTTTCTGTTAACAACAGCTTTATTCTTTCCTCTCTTCTATGAAGTCCAGATTTGAGGAGTCCACTAAAAGAAATTGTCCTGTCAGCAGATGCCACCACTAGAGCTCTAGATCTCTGCAGCTCCACCGGGAGCCTCTTGGATGCTTCTCTGAATAATTCTCTCCTCACCCAACCAGTCACTTTGGGTGGACAGCCATGTTCACCCAAAGGTTTGGAGTTGTGCCATATTCATTCTATTTTCAGATGATGGTTTGAATAAAGTTCTGTGAAATGTTCAAAGCTTAGGATATTATTTATAACTTAATCCTGCTTTAAACTTCTCACGACGTTTCCCCGACCTGCCGACTGTGTTCCATGGTCTTTGTGATTATGTTTGATCACCAATGTTGTCTAACAAACCTCTGAGGCCTTCACAGAACAGATGGATTAATACTGAGATTAAATTACACACAGGTGGACTGGAACATCTAAAGGCTATTTGCACTGAGTTTCATTTCATATGCAAGACAAACACATAAATGAAAAACTCAATTATTTAGATTTGTATTAGTAAAAATCTTTCTCCTCCATACTGCACAGTTATGTACTATTTTTGTTGGTATATCAGCTGAAATCCAATTTAAATACAGTATTGTGACAAAATGTCAAAAGGTTCAAGATTTATGAATACTTTCACAAGACATTGAACGGGTAATTTATCTGCCGCATAGATCTGTAGTCCGAGGAGGTTTCATACCATAGAAAATCTTTAAAATTACATTGTTTTTGTCTTAATCTCATCACCTTTTGTTAATCATAGTCTTAGATATTAATGAGCAGCTAAGGATGAAGGTGGCTTTACAGTTTCATTCTGCATCCTAGCTATCTTGAAGTTTTTGTCGCTGTATCATCTTACTCATTTCCTCCTTGAGCCAATTTCCTGAACTCTGTTTAAACCACTAACTAAAAATTTAATCTTTACAGATCCATATATTTCTGAGATCTATACCTCTTAAATACCTCTTCCTCAAAAAACTTTCTGTATCAGATCTAATATTCATTTCAGTTCAGTTCAATTTATTTATATAGCACCAATTCACAACCAGTGTCATCTCAAGGCACTTTACAAAAAAGTCTTTTCAATTCAATCACACATTCATTCCAAATGATCCTAGTTGTCAAACAGTGCATCAAGTTCAGCTTATTATTCAAATTCGGTCAAAATTTTTTTTAATGAAACCCAGCAGGTTGTACCTAGTCATTGACTTGCAGCATTCACTCCTCCTTGACGAGTACATAGCAGCAGTAGACAGTCGTATTGTGTCATTGACTTTACAGCAATCCCTCATACATGCATGTGCATGTAGCGACAGTGGAGAGGAAAAACTCCCCTTTAACAGGAAGAAGCTTCCAGCAGAACCTGGTTCAGTACAAGCGGCCATCTGCCAGGACTGACTGGGGGTTTGAGAAGACAGAGCAGAATGCACAAAAAGAAACAGATGAGCTTATGTAGGAGTATTTCGATGTTAATGAAAAGTAAAAAGTTAGTAGCATGAGAGGAAGAACTTTTAGTTGTTGGCAGCGGTATCTCAGCCAATGCCACCCTCCAGGAAAGTATTGCATACATTTCATTAGTGTTTGGTAAAAATACCTTTTAAACTGGATAACCTGAGCCAGATATTTTAGGTATTCTTCCACAAGTTGCTGTAATTTGAACCCATTCTTTTGGATAGAAATAACTGAGTTAGGTTTGCAGGCAGCCTTGCTCACACACACCTTTCAGCTCTGTACACAAGTTTTAATATGGAACTGAGATGAGGACTTTGTTGGTCGCTCAAAGCATTCATTGTGTTGTCCTTACACCACTTCTTAGCTAATTTAGCCACACGCTTAGAATTATTGTCCATTTGGAAAACTTATTTGTGTTAATGCTGAAACATCCAGGCTGATGTCTTTAGATGCTGCTTCCACATTTCCACATCATTTTCTTTCCTCATGATGCCATCCATTTTATAAAGTACATCAGTCCCTCCTGAAGCAAAACACTAACAAAGCATGATGCTGCCTACACCATACATCACAGTCCTCTTCGGCATGCAAGCTTCCCCCTTTTTCTTCCAAATGTAACAATGGGCATCATTGCTGAAACATTATTTTTTATTTCATCAGAACACAGGGCATGTCTTTCAAAAATCAAGTTTTTTGTCACTCCATGTGTTTGCAACCTAATCTGGCTTTTTATGTCTTTTTTTTTTTTTTAGAAATGAGTACTTCCTCACTGATGTGCCTTTCAACCAATGTCAGTACAGGACTTGTTTCACTGGTTATCTCTTATACAGAGCGGTATGTGTCTCCCACGGTTTTGATATTTGCATATAACTACCTGAGTGGATGAACATGGCACATTCAGACATCTGGAAATTGTGAAGAAGGATGAATCAGACTTGCGGAGGTCCACCATTCTCAGAAGCTTATATGACATCATCTTCTGAGTTTTCATAAATTGTTCAAATGCATTATATCTTAATGAATGTAAAACATCAGAATTTGAAAAAAACAATCAAACATTCTCTGAAAAAATGTTCTCTCTCGTTGCTCTTGCATTTAACAAATAAAAACATTTGGTAAAACCTTAATGGAAAAAAAGACATGAAAAGTTTAGTATGATTTAAAGTCAGACAGTACAAAGAAAGGGTTATTAGTCTATTTAAACAGCATATGTAAATATCTGGTTTCAAATCTACTTTATAAACTCAATATTCTAGCAGGTTCTACTTTTAGATAGCAAAAAGCAGAAAGTCCATTTGATGTTTCAAAATATACTTATGTATTTATTGTTTTATTGAAAATATTTAACAATTCAGTTTCTAAAACATAGACATTTCTGACTATTATTTCATGAATCAGGTCTTCTCAGAGTTAGAGTAATGATGTTTTCTGAACATCAGCCTGTGTGAATGAATGAGAGATGCTGCTGCTGTGTGGCACAGGCTAGGAGACTATATAGACCTTGTACCCCTGGAGGTAGCAGTCTTGGTGGCACCCCAAAGCCTGTTTCTCCCAGGCGGCCCCCAGTCCTGACCTTGCCCATTGGTGGGGAGGGAAGGAGGGGGTATCTCCCATTAAAGTGCCGCTTTGTGATAAGGCCATTTCTTTTCCTTCAGCATCCCTTTAATGTCATCCCTGAAATATGAAGTCATTAAGCGATATTAAAACAGTGCTGACAAACTAATTAACAGAAGACATTATACGGGATGGGCTCGATTAATCCGCTTTAATTGCTCTTTTAAATGGGGGCTCCAATTAAAATTAATAAAGATTTACTGGTGATCACTCCAAACTACACTAAGAAGTGGCTGTCTGAAGGGCACCCTAAAGTCAGTGGCCTCCATTCTCAAGTTACATTCCCTCTTTGCTCTCGGCGCCCTCCCAGTTGCAAAAAAAAGGAGCAAATCTATGAGCAATGAGATTAAAGAGAGGGGCTGTCCCAGTGCCCCCAGTCCCACAGCTTGCATTGTCTCTGGCTCAGTGGTGTTTGATCCTGCCTTTGTCTTTCTGGGACCCTGATAAGAAGACACCAGCTTATTTCCACCACACACAATTACTGTAGTTGGTCAGGACTCCTAAACATGTACCTTTCTACAAAATGTGAAGCTCTGTGAAGATTTGCACACAACATATAATACAGCATAATAGTAAAGTTTTATATCCATTTAAACATAAAATTAGTGGGAGAAAGTATCTAAGAACAAGTTTGCATGCTTTAAACTTGACAAGATGCAGGACACTGAAGCTGAGTAGTGCATTACAGCAAAGATTCACTAGATGATGCTGTTACTCTTTTTTGATGCCCATGCCTTCACTTCTTGCAACATGCAAATTATCAACTTTTATATTGTGAATTTCAAAAAGGTCAAACAAGTAAAAAGAGCATCTGCCCAAACTGTTTTTCTTTTAATTTAGTCCATTACCTTTTACTTTTAATTTCATCTTCATTACAAAGGATGCTCTGTTTTATCGGAGAACCTCTAATTCAGAACATAATTTCATATCGTGCTGGAGGCAGTCGAACAACTGAAGGCAACGTTATTTGTTTTCTTCCATTATATCAGAGGTGACCAAGTTCTTGTTCAGAAAATGTCACACAACAAATTAATTCAAGCAAAGCACTTTGGTTCAATCAGAGGCATTTTAATTGGGTTGGAGAATGTAAATCAATTTGCTGAAGAAGACTGATGTAATTGAAAAGAAATGTCTATTAAAAGATTAGTGAGGTTTATTTGTCTCCAGTCTTTGTCATCTGCCGGTCCAACCAATGTTTTAATTTCCTTAATGTTATCATTTCTGATGTAATTGGTGCTTGGGTGCCTAACAGTTTTTTTTAAATTAAATGTTTGGGTATAGGTGGTGATTAAACAGTGCACTTTAGTAGAACTACTCCATGCTGTGCATGTGTTAACCTTCTCTTTATTTTATACTATTTTTGGTAGAAGGTTCAATTACCTGTTTGCTGGGCCAACTCAAAGTGAAACTGGGCCCTAAGTAGAATTTGATTTTAAGAACCATCTTGCAGATAAGACATCAGTCACCACAGCACCTTCCTCTTCATTTGTTTGCACAATGTGCATTATGCATGTCTTGTAAAAGTATTCACATTGAAGATTTCAGACTTTGCCACCTAAACCACAAACCAGAAAGTGGAAAGAAAATGACGTATGGTTTTCAACGTTTCTTACAAATCAACATCTAGAAAGTGCGGTGTAAATTTGTATCCTCTATACTCTGCAGAGCAAATTTTCACTGCAGTTATAGATCTCAGTATTTTGGGGTAAGTCTCTACCAGCTTTGCAGGTTTAGAGATTAAAATTATTGCCAATTCTTCTTTGCAAAAGAGCTCAAGTTCAGCCAGAATAAATTGATTCGTTCTAACACATGAATTTGCTTTAATGTAAACCACTTTACTGTAGTTCTGTCTTTAGGTTTAGGGTTATTATCCAGCTGGAAACTGAACCTGCTCCCCAGTCTCAGATGTTTCACAGCCTCTAACAGGTTCTTTTTCTAGAATTGTCCTGTCTGTCCATCTTCCCATCAGTTCTGACTATCTCTTCTTCAAAGCTGTATGATTGTGATTTAAACGTGATGTGCAGAGTTAGTTTTCCTTCACAAAAAGCTTGTGGGATGGGAAACTTTAAACTACAGTTCCTGTGAGTTTATGTTCACAATTGCTTTCTTCTTGCCTCTTTCCATAAAAACCAGACATGAAAGATTGAATGAGTAATAGTTACTTTCCCACCTGAGCTGTGCATCTCTGCAGCTCCTCCTGAGTATCTTTGGATCCTTCTCAGATTAATGCTCTCCTTTATGGTACAGTATAGAACCAAGTCTTGCTAGGTTTGCATATTCCATTTTCAAGTGTAATAGTCGATAGAATGTTCAAAGCTTGAGAAATTGTTTTATTACTTGTTTTAACTTTCTCCCTGACCTATCTGCAGTGTTCCTTTGTCTTCATGATGCTGTTTCTTCACTAATGTTCTGTAAAAAAAAACCTATGAGACCTTCAGAGAACAGCTGGATTTGTACATAGAATAAATTACACATAGAGGCAGACTCTGTTTACTAATTAGATAACTTCTGAAGGAAGATAGTTGCACTTTTACTTAATAATATAGGAGTAAAGGGGGATTGATTACAAATACACACAGAACTTTTTTCTAATTTTATTGGAAAAAAGAATTGAAAACCATGTATCAGTTCCCTTTCATCTCACAATTGTGCACTACTTTATGTTGCTCTTTCATAAAAATACATTAAAGTGTGTGGAGTTGTTTGTTAAGTAAGAAAATAGGAATAAGGGTATGAAAGCATTTGCAAGGCATATAAATTGTGTATGAAAGCAGAGTTATTTCTCTCAGACTGATACAAATAAAATAACCAATCATAGTGATGTGATCAGCTTATTGATTTTGTTAAAGCATCGATATTTTGGTTTTTGAGACTCTTGCATATGCTGGCTGTGCTACAGATGCAAAAATGAGTTTTCATACTGCGCAAGCTGGCTAATGTACAAACATTTAAAGAAAATTACAGAAAATGTTTGTAATGATGGAAGTATTTGGAAGTTTTAGTTGAGAAAAGCATGTATTTTTCAAGATAGAAAATATGAAGGGGCCCTGTTCTATGTTGCTGCTTAACTGTAGTGTGCGTTTGAAACAAGTCGAAACCTAGAAGAGTCATCGGGATTCTGGAATTTTGCCTCGGTGGCACAACTGTGATATGAGGTCACCTCGGGCATTAGTCATGAGGAGGGAATGCATTGTGGCTGTTTTTAAGACATGGCAGTTGTCCACATCCGCATCGGCCGCATAATGAATGCAGGCCTTAGAAAGTTGACTTGAATTGGCTCCGGTGAACAATGTGGATGGCATAGTTCGGGGAATGTTTAACAGCTGGCTGTTGGATGTGGATTAGAGGCACCTTAGGGGAACGGGAGAGGGACTCATGAAGCCTTTTTAGGCAAAAATGAAATGTTTACTTGGTGGATCTTGCTTTAAACCTACATATGTGCTCATTTGAAAATTTCTCAAAATAAAACCACAGCATTCTTTTTTGCTTTATAATTCAGTGCATCTTTAATTTCAATAAAATCATCCAGTAAAATGCCTGTTTGTGAAATGTGATTGTTCTTTACAAAGCATGAGTTTTACCTTCACACATAATTTGCATTTAATCAATATAACACTAAACAGATGGGCTAATAATGTACAGACAGAACATTAATAAATTATGCAACAGAAAAAACAGCAGTGCATGTATCTTTACACAAGATGCAGAGCTTTGGAATAAAAATAAACCCAAACTATTAACTATACTGACTGGTAAAAAACTACATAGCGAACGATTACATCTTTGCATTTTGTATACACAGCTACAAACACACAAACTGTCAAAACAACAACAAAAAGGCAAACGTTATCTATTTTATTTTCTAATTTTAACAAAGCAGTGCATAATATTTCACATTAGTGATCCATTTCTTCCAAAATGTCTTTTAAGCTATATTTCACCTCACTAAACTACACTACAAGAAATGAACTACTACCGTCAAGTGACAAATCAAAAGCTTATTCAATCTGAGCAATTTTCCAAAACACAAATCTATAAGTAGGAGGATGTCTTGAACTCTTCTGGGATTTCGCTGTCCAGCTTACAGATCACCTTGTAAATGGCCTTTTTCCATGAGGAGTCTGAATCTTTGGCAGCAGAGATAGCGTTGTAAAACTCATGCAGAGTGATTTCAGCGACCTCCAGGAACCTGTCGGGAACCTGGAAAACAAAACCGTGCCGGTTAAATTATGAGTAGGTCTCAGTGTTGAAGAAGCTTTTATGTAAAGCTGTGTTACCAAACGGTCTCATATTTGCCTCTTCTAAATAAGTGAAATGAGAACCTGTAGAGCATTTCTTCAAACACTCAAGCTGATGAAAGGGAGCTTTTCTCTTTGTTCTCTGAACAGATACTACAAATGCAATGCAGCAATCATTAACCTTCAATTGGAAGTCTCTTTCATTGTAAATCCTTGTTTTCTTGAACCTAAAGTAACTACCATCAAGGTCTAAGAGTTTATGCTAAGCTTCAAGCAACAAAACATAGCAATAAACAACAGAAATAAATCAGCTCCTCACTCTGATATCCCTAAATAAAAGCCAGGGCAATATACTGCCTTCAGGGGTCATTTCATTGATAGTCTGTCTGTAGTAGGTAACACAACAGACCAAAAGGCCTTTGTGACTCTAAAGGAGCTGCAGAGACTCACAGCTCAGGTGGAGTCTGTTGGCAGGACAAATACTATTAGGAACTCCACTAAAGTGGCAAAAAAGCCAAAAGAAGTCCTGCATCGGGGGGAGGCAGAGCAAACCTCTGGAGGAAGGTGCTCTGCTTAGAAGAGACTAAAACTGAACTCTTGTGACACAGTATGAAGGAAAACTAAGACTGTACATTACTCTGAAAACAGTTCCCATGGTGAAACACTGTGGTTGCAGCATCATGCTGTTCGGATTATTCTCTTCTGCAAGCGCATGTTACCTGGAGGAAGCTACATACGGGGTGATCCTTGAAGAATACCCGTTAGAAGTATGGGAGAATTTTACTGCCATAAGTCGAGAGCGTATAAAAGCTGCAAAAGACTTGAGAGTAGGGCAGAGGTTCCCTTTCCTGCTGGAAAATGACTGTAAACTCACAACCAGAACTACGAAATAATGGTTTAGAATAGATCAAAGCATATACATGTGCTGGAGAGGCCCAATCAAAGTCCAAACCTAAATCTAAGTGGGAACTTGTAGCAACACTTGAAAAAATGTTTACAGATACTCTCCATCCAATCTGACTCAGCTTCAGTTATTCTGCAAAGAAAAATGATCTCTAGATATCAAATTATTTTAAAGAGTCTTGCAGCTGTTATGCCATCTAAAGGTGGTTCTACAAACTATTGATTTAGAGGGACTGAACATATTTGCAAGCCACACTTTTCAGTTTTATTTGTTAAAAATGTTGACAATTTTAAAAATGTGAAAAAGATCTAAGTGTATATAACCTGGTCAACGCATGATAAGTGATGAGCGAAATACTGGGGTAGGACTACAACTACTACAGCAGAATCCATTAAAGTTTAGATGCAAAGGATGATGGGAGAAAACCTCAACTCGGCACTTGTTTCCCATCCGCTTGTCAGTTCGGACAACACTTGTTTGCATAAGTTATTTTTCTTTCCCCTCATCTCCTGACACAAAAGCATCCCTGGGAAAGGAATGTCTTGGTCCCAAGGTAAAGAAAACGGTCCCATCCCTTTCCCACCACACAGCCTTCTCCCTCGGAATCCACAGCATCTTTCTCAGCATTCCGCATCAGTAGCAATCTCTGCCCCACTCAGGCGTGCGGGCCCTCTAATCCTGAGTTGTTTTAGCAGGATTTTGTGGCTTCCTCTTCCCACAGTTTGATAAAGCGTCACTCTGGAGTTTAGATAATACCAATAAAGGCTGGCCAGCCACAGGTGCAGTGTGACACAAATAGGTCAGCAACACAGTCAAACATGTTTGCTGACATGCGACTACTGTGATAGAGACTGTTTTATGTTTCTACCCCTTGAACCTTTTCATATTAACAACCTAGAATTTATTTTTGAGACTTTATGTTATATACCAACACAAAGTCAAGTGTAATATTGAAGTGGGAGGAAAAGGATGAATACTTTTCAACATCTTTTACAAATAAAAACCTGAAAAATGTGGTATTCCTTTGCGCTCAGCTTTCTTTAATCTAATACTGCATTGCAACCAATTGTCTTCAGTGATACCTGCAGGGATCCACAGCTGGCAGGACAGCTATTAGTCATCTAATCTACAATCTGACCTTAAAGGAAGAGAAGAAGTAGGCTAATGTTGAAAGACAAACAAAAAAACCCTGGGACACAGAAAACACATCTAAGAAGTTGTTCTCATCAGATGAGAACAAAATTGAGCTTTTTAGGCTACACAGAAAACACTACATTTGAAGGAAAACTAACACATCACCCTGAACACACCATCACCACAATGACATGGCGATGGCAGCATCATGTTGTTGGGACGTTTTTCTTCAGCAGGGACAGGGAAACTGGTTAGAGTTTATCAATAGATATAATCCTAAAAATAAAAATTTAAAAAACTTTTAGAGGCTGCGAAAGACTGGAGACTAAACATACAGACAAAGCTACTATGGAGTGGTTTAGATCAATGCATGGGTTAGAATGGCCCAGTCAAAGTCTACACCTAAATCTAAATGAGACTCTGTAGCAAGACAATGATATTCACATATGCTATGTGTCCAGTCAAACGAAGCCTGTTGTGTAATTTCGGTCCCTTTATGTGTAAAGCTGGTAAAAACACACCCCAGAAGACTCGCAGCTGTCCTTGCAGTGAAATCTGGATATTCATAAAATATTCAATGGGAAAAGCATATCCATGCGACACAATTCTGATTTTACTTTATAAAATGTTGAAAATCATGCATACTTTTCCTTCCACTTCATAATTATGCACCACATTGTGTTACTTTTTGAAGCAGGTCTACATGTTTGGTCATTGTCGTTGCTTCATCCAGCCGTTTTCTGTGCCTTAAGGCCGCACAGGGTGCGGGGTTACAGCCCAGAGAAGTCCCTGCTCTATCCCAGAGACAACACAGGAAAAAATGAGACAAACAACCATGCACACATAATCACACCTAAATCCAGCGTACATTCTTCAGTTAACCTAACTTTCATGTTTCTGGACTGTGAAAGGGACACAAAAGCACCAGAGAAAACTCAAAGTTTCAAATGCAAAGGCCCCAATCAAGATTTAGCCTTTAAACCTGGCTCCAGAAGTGCTAACCACTATTTAATATTTTGAAGAAAAAAGAAAACAATTGGACAATAAAATTTTCTTGCACAGCCAAACAAGAGAAACCAGAACATAACTGTGTGATGACAGGTGAGGGACACCTACGTGAAAATCGTTGGCTTTGTTGTAGTGCATGTTCAGCGCCCGGAAGAGCTCAGAGTCTCTGCTGACTGTAATATCTTTGACATCACAGACGCCTTCAGTGATGGCCTGGCGCGCAAACTTCTCCATCTGGATGTAGTAGAACTCCCTGAAGTTGCTGAACCACTTGATCAGCTGAGAAGTGATGCAGCGATTGAACTGGGAAATAAAGAAAAAAATTTTTTTTGGGGAAGTAACAATTTAATTTGACAAGAAAGTCTTGCACTAACAACAGTCTTTGGAGTTGGAGTGTATTTCACTCCCTAAAACAGATATGTTTATTTTGTAGTTTAATTGTACAAGATATGTGTCAGATTAAATGTGGAAAAGGTTTTGAAATTATTTATAACGGTCTTCAACAGAGGTTTGCACACTTCTTAGATTCACCTTACTTAGAGGATAACATGCCACCAAATGGTCAGTCAGAGTGTAATATTAATTGCTCTGATCTTTTCCCACCAATGAATGAAACAACATCTGTCAGGGTTGTGTTTTTAAACTCAGTCTTGACATTAGTCTTGTTATTCTATCTCATCATCCAGAAAGACAAGAAAAAAAACGCCTAAGGGCTGGGCAGGCATCAAAGACGCTTCTTCTGTCTACTGTGGTGGATGAGAACGCAGCAGCACATAAGGACAGAAGGAAGCTTCCCTCTCATTGACTCGGCTGATAGGATGGAATCAGACACTGGGATTATGTGCCCTTTTGTCTGGTGCCACTTCCCACCACTGGATTGCAAGCAAGGAGGAGACGTTCGCAGGGCTGCAGCACCAGCAGCACCAGCAGCATCCCCCCCCTTCTGACCCGAGGGGGGCAGCGGGCCCGCGTCGGCTCAGAGATCCAGGAGATGAGACAGAATAGGTTATGGAAGGGATGCCTGGAAGATGTTGGGAGGAGATTGGAAGGAGATGGTCCAGGTAAAATGAAGGAAGAAAAGGCAAGCTGAAGATGACAGAAAACTGAAAGGAAAAATCAACAAGCCCTAAAAAAAAGAAACAAAAAAACAAACAAAAAAAAACACAGGATGTTGTGTTTAGGACCAGCTCACTGCCTCGTCATCTGCAAAGTCTCTAATACCAACTCTGTGTTGACACTCAATAGCAATGCCTTGCCTAGAGAGTCCTTTGTCACTCCATTTGCTGACTGGAGAGGCTTTTTTTCCAAGAGAGAATGCCCCTGTATCTCCCTCTGCCCCCAGGACAAACTAGCAGCTCAGCGGCTTTGTTATTTAAACCCTCTGCGCTTTTTGTCTCTCTCCTCCGACACACTGCTGATTATTTCTATCCTAAACACATGCTGACAGGTAGACACTGGAGGTTAAAAAGCAGGGCAAACAATTCTGTATATCCATTTCTTTTTCTACTTGTAAGCATTTTACCTTGACATCAGGGAAGAAGGTTTTCAGCACATTAGAGCTTGGGTAGCGGGTGTAGAAGAACATGAGCTTCGCCTTCTTCAGATGACTCGGAGTGAGGCCTTCCTGGATGTTCAAGTTGGTGTTAAGGAAAACCCACAATTAAAGTCAACGACACGACCCGGCGCAAAGTGATAGTGGACCAGAGGATCATGTTGCCTCCATCTTGGGGCCAAATTGGATTTCGCTAAAGAACAGCATTAACTTGGAAGTCAATAATGACCCTAACTTGCGCTTATTGGCAAAACAGAATTACAAATTAGATTAGGGATTTTTAATTAGAGAACCAAGCACTTCATGCCTAGGAGTTGAGACAGCTTGTGTTGAAATGTTTTGAAAGGAGACACTGATCATCAGATATAAGTGGGGGGATTTAAAGACAGCATATGTTGTTATTTTTTCTAAAAAAAAAAAATAAAATAAACTGCCAAAAATCAGGATACAGAGTATACAATGCCTTGCGAACATATTCCTGTCTCTTTTCCTCAGTCTGACAAGTTATAAAAGCAAGCTTCAATGTCTTTTATTTAGGGTTTTAAATGCTTGACAGATGCAACTTCCACTTTTCACTTAACACTTTTCTTCCACTTCACATAATTGCGAAGTGAAAAAAAAGTGACATGTAAAATAAACATGAAAACTGTGCTGTTCATTTGTATTTAGCCACCTTATTTTGACACCCCTAACTAAAAGTCTCATTTGAAAGTTATCTAAACAATAAATAGCGTAATTGATATTTAAGTCACCCAGTTAGTTCATTAGTCTAAATTAGTATAATTTAATTTCAGTATAAATCCAGCTGTTCTGTGAAGGCCTCTGAGGTTTGTTAGAAAACATTAGCGAGCAAACAGCATCATGAAGCCCAAGATGGAGGGTATTAAGGACAGCAATAAAGCTGTGGAGAAACTGAAGCAGGTTTAGGTTATAAAACAACATCCGAAGCTTTGAGCATCTGACGGAGCTCTGTTCAATACATCAATCAGAAATGGAAAGAGTTTGATAAATCTGCAAACCGACCAAGACACGGCCGTCCACCTAAACTGACTGGCTGGGTGAGGAGAGCATTAATCAGAGAAGCAGCCAAAAAGCCCATGGTTACTCCAGAACTGCTGACATCCACAATCAGGTTGGAGAATCTGTCAGCAAGACAGCTTTTAGTTATGCACGCAACAAATCTGGCTTTTATGGAAGAGTGGCGAAAAGACAGCCATTGTTGAAACAAAAGATTTCCAAGATATGTAATAGACACACCATGTGGAAGAACATGTTCTGGTCAGGTGAGACCAAACCTAATCATTCTGGCCTATATGCTAAACCCCACATATGAAGGAAAACTAACTTAGGACCTCTGAACACACAGACCCCATGGTGAAACATGCTGGTGGCAGAACCAAGCATGAATGTGTTTCTTTACAAAGACAGGGAAGCTGATCAGAGTTGAATGGAAGATAGACTGAGATAAATACAGTGGCAATGCTGCACGAAACCCTGTTAGAGGCTGCAGAAGACTTGAGACTGAGGTGAAGGTTCACCTTCAACTCTAAACATATAGCCAAAGCTACAAAGGAATGGTTTAGATCAGAGGATATTCATGTGTTAGAATGGCCCAGTCGAAGTCCAGGCCCGAATCCAAAAGATGATCTCCATCCAGTCTGACTGAGCTGGATATATCCCCCCCCCATTTCCAAAAAAAGAAAAAAACAAACAAAAAAAAACTTGAAGTTTGTGCCTCCACATGACAGAAGTTCAGGGGATATAAATTGTCTTGCAAGACATTATATGTTCCAAAGGCCTTCTTTTTTTGTGCTGTGTATTCAAGGTAGACATGACCTGGTTATTGATATCAAGATAGACTACGAATTAAAAAAGTTACTGTTTTAAAACCGTGAAAATGTTATTGTTCGTGTGGTCTAAAATCTTTTTAAAGAGATGCCAGAGAGAGTAACACAGAACAGAGTAAAACAGCACTGTCCTTCTGCAATCTCCAGCTGAACACTGCAGGTCAGCTGTCAGAGAGAAGGCTATTACCAGTTTTCTTCACTTATAAAAAATTAAAAATTCACCAGTTTGGAGTTTTTGGTTATAAAACATTTGGACAGTCATGGTGTGGACACTAAAATGGCTCCAAACGTCATTCTTCTTGAGGCTACTCTGTTTTAATATAACAGCTGACAAGCTGAGGTTGGCTAATAAAGCAGATATACCTGATTAAATAACCAGCTAAAACAGCTTGTTAGACTTATCTATCTGCTCAATAAACAGCAGAAAAAAAGGAAACTTATTCTCCATGTGAGTAATACAACTACATTTAGCAATAGGCAGTAGGAAAATTTATTGCGTTGCTATTTTAAATAAAATTGATGTACATTTTGTTTTAATCCTAACTTTAAATGTTGATGTTTATTCCATCATAATGTGATACTTGTTCTCAAGATTAACACATCATGATTGCCAAACCATCTAATAAAGGCTAGTGCCTAATTCAGTGTAGTTATTCAATTAAATACTTGTTAAAATTGTCAGAATTCAAATAAAACATATGAAATTCTATCACAAGTTTTTCTCATGGAGCAGTGAAAGTGTTTCTGACCATTTCCTATGTAGTTCACTGCCTTTAGGTCATAATATCTTCTTATCGGGTCACAACACCTCACATTTATAAGGGAACCGTGCCTTTGAAATAAGGAAGTATGGATGAAAGATTTATGTGGCATTGTTCAAAGAGGAGCAGAGCTCTTTGCACTGTAAAGATAAAGTGAATCCTAAGAGGCACCACGCAATATACCTCTCTAAATCCTTGCAATACAACTATGGACCAAACTCATCACCTCCGGGATTATACTGAAGAAAATTTATTATATATTGAGGGAACCTTAAGAAATGTATTTTTCTGAGATGATGGAATTCATGTAAATAATGATGCAAGTAATAAAGCAAGAAAAAAAAGAAAAAAAGAAGCATGTTCTTCTGCTCCATAACACAAGCTCTATTTGTTATTTTCTTCTCAATTTCCATCAGATGTATTCAACAACAAATGCTCAAGACAAGAGCTCAAGTGCCATGGTTGGGAAGCACTTGTGGTTTCCACCAGCACTCACATGTGACCTTTTAGATGCACCCCTATCACTCTGATGATGGAGAAATAGATCCTGCACCTTTTCAAGTCTGAGGAAAAAAAACCTGATGCTTCCTGAAACAGAGACTGAAGCTTTCTCTGCCTTTGAAAAATTGGCTTTTGTTCCCGGCAATTCTTATCAAAGCCTTGTATTCCTTTTTATTTGTCTTTCTCTAGACTTAAAGTCATTACTCTGCTCAGATTAAAGAAGATGCTATAATTTTCTGTGGGGTTAGCAAGATCAAAGGGAAAATTCTCCTTGAAGTTTGTTGCTGGAACTGCCCACGTTGAAGTGAACCTCGACCAGCAATTGTTCAAATGGATGCACTAGAAGAATAGAAAGCATGGTCTAAATAAAGGGAAAATATTGCGCATATGGATTTTTCTAACGTATGTTCTGCTAAGTAAACAGGTGGCATCAAGCTTTTCACTGAAATTGTAACCATATCAAACAAAATATGTCAACAGAAAGCCATGCAATTTGGGGAAATAATAATAAAATGCAGCCTTCCAATTTTAGCTGCAATAATTCACATAAAAAACCCAAATATATGAATATAATTGTATTTTTGCTGAATCTATAAACGTGAAATGAGATTCTACCTAGTGCCTGGCAGAAGTATTGCTTCCCCTTGAAATGTTTCACATTTGGTTACATTACAAAAAGGAGTGTCAATCATGGGCGATTTACAAATACTTTTTATGAATATAAATTTAAAAAATGTGGAGTGCATTTATATTCAAGCCCCGATAATGCTGATTCCCCACAATAAAAGTCAATACAACCCATTTCCTTAAAAGTCACCTAATTAGTTAGTAGAATCTAAATGATTATAATTAAATCTCAGTATAAATCCAGCTGTTCTGCAAAGGACTCAGAAGTTTGTTGGTCAACATTAAAGAACAAACAACATCATGAAAACCAAGGAACACAGCATACAGGCCCGGGAGAAAATTGTGGAGAACTTTAAAGAAGAGTTTGATTATAAAACAATATCCAGGAGTTCTCTTCAATCCATCATCTGAAAATAAAAAGAGTATGACACATCTGCAAAACCTACCAGTCCACCAAACTGACAGCCTGGGCTAGGAGAGTTTTGATCAGCATTGATCAGAGAAGCAGTAATGAGGAGTAAGGGAACTCTGAAGCAGCTGCAGACATCCACAGCTCAAGTAAATAAATCTATTGACAGGCCAACTATCAGTCATGATTGTCTCAAATACAACTTTATGGAAGAGTGGCACAATAAAAACTATTGTTGAATGCTAACCATAAGGCATCCGGTTTAAAGTAAACAAAGAACTAGGCAAATGTGGAAGAATGTTGTGTGGTCAGATAAGACTAAAATTGAAACTTCTGGCATACAAAACATAAGGTATGACAGAAAAGAAGCAACGGACAAGTTGATAGTGAATAGAGATAAGTACAGCGTATTTGTTGGAAGAAAACCTTCTAAAGGCTGCAAATGACTGAAGACTTTTGCAGCCTCTTCATCTTCCAGCAGGATATTGACTCTAAAAATACAGCCAGAGCGACACAGGCATGGTTTAGGTCAAAATTATTCATGTGTTAAAATGGTCTAGTCAAAGTCCAGACTTAAATCCAATTAACAGTCTCTGGTACGACTTGAATTAGCTGTTAATAGATATTCTAATCTCATTTGACAGAGCTTGAGCTATTTTGCAAATAACAAAAAGCATAAATTTCCATCTGTAGAAGTTCAAATTAACCTTAACAGACCTGCAGCTGAAACAGCAGCTAAAAGCAGGTCCAGCAAGTATTGACTTGGATGCCCCTTGGATGGGTTGAATATGAATGCACGCAACAGTTTTTAGTTGTTGTTTTTTTCTAATTTAAAAACTATCTCCTCTTTTACCTTCATTTTAGACACTGAAGACAAGCTGTTATGTGAGAAACGTGAAAAGGTTCAAGGGGCATGAATACCTTTGCAAGGCGCTGTAAATCAAGAAATTTAAAGCTGCTCTAGTTCAACTTTCTGGACACAAAGGATATATTGAGAGACATGTAGGGGTTTCGTTCAGCCAGGCTCTGCAGTTCACCGCTCTCCATCTTGACATGGGGCAGACAAAGACCATCAACTGCCACCGCCCCCATGGAGGAGGGGCGATGGTGATGGCCAAAGTGACTGGATGTCACCTTGGATCTCATGGCGACTGCGTCCCAGGACAGGTCTACCGAGTCCGGGGAGCTCCTGTCCATCGAGGGGGGCATGCAGGGGAGCGCGCTGAAGTTAGAGTGGGGCCCGTACTTGAGAAGGTGCTCTAGAATGTGGCTCTCATGGAGAGGGGGGGTGTAGCTGAACTGGAAAGGTGTTTGATGCACGGGGTATGGCCTTTTTACTGTTGGAGTGACTGAGCTCACTTGGGTCACTGGAGGCTTGCGGACAACCAGTGAAAGTGCTTCTGTCTGGTCCTGTGAGGTTTGAGCCTCTGTGCTTTCGCAGAACTCTGATGATCCGGATTTTGATGGCATCTCTTCAGTTTGGGAGTGATCAGGGGGCGAGCTCTTCCTGTCTGCACCCAGGCTGGTCTGCATCTCTGGTGTTGAGCACACATGCTGCTGAGGGGACATGTCCATGTTTGTGGAGGACACCTTCTTGAAAACTCTGTTGACACAATCATTAACAGCTTTGGAGAGCTCCTGCTTCAGGGTTTCCTGGAGGTTCTGACTTTCTCTTTGGTGTACCAGGTAATTAGCTGCTTTGATTCTGTCCTTACAGTTTGGCATAGCTGTGCTTCTGATTGGCTCAAAATGCTCTTCAGGGCTTATGTAGCACACGTCTGTGCTTTCTCCTCGGATATCATGCTCAGAGTCAACTCCTGGTGCTTCTCTGGCCTCATATTCTGGATCTTCTTGGCTATAAACTTGCAGAAACTTTTCCTGGAGTTGACGCAGAAGCCTTTGCATGCTGTGCAGCTGCTCTTTCAACTTGTGGCATTCCTCTTCCTTGGTGTTGCAGTTATCGTTGTAGCTGCTGCCAGGTTTTCTGTTCAACTGCAATCCTGCAGTACTGTGCTCCTGATGCTGAGGCAACCTTTGCTTACGTTTGTTCTCCCTGCATGATTCTCTGGCCTCCCTCATTTCTTGGGCGTCTGTGTCACACCGCTCCCCGTCACAGTGCTGCCTGCTGTTGGGAGAGCCAGCCATGACCCTAATGATGTTCTCCACTCTGGCTCTCTTGGCTTGCAGGTGATCGGACAAGGGATGGTCTCCCTCTGGGCTGGCTCCGGTGGAGATGTGATCACTCGGAGACACAGCCTCTACTGTGCTGTCCTTTGAGGAGACGCTGCTCTGGTCCTCTTGAGCAGAGTCAGCAGCAGCCACAGAACTAGAGAGGTAAAAATGGTTGTCATCCATTGCCCTTTTGTTGTGAATCGTCTTCCTGAGGAGCTGAGAGATGATGGATCCGTTTGAGTAGGCGGCCAGCGGATCTTCGTACATGTTTCTACGGAAGCAGGGCAAAATTACCTCAGGTTTGTCGTCCTCTAGGCAGCCTTCACTTGAGCTGTGCATGTTCTGGTCAGGAAGACTGAGGTTCATGTTCGCTGCTGATCGTCACACTGCACATGTCAAAAAATTTGAATTGATAAGACACAAATTTTAAGATGAAAGTAACTGAAAAATGTGTTGCATTAAAAAACATTTTCAACAACACATACATAGAGTTTTGTTGTTCCTAAATCCTGCATTTGTAATTTTTATATTACTTTACCCTGCATTGTAATTAAAAATTCCCACTGCCTTCAAATACAAATTTATCTACACTGACTATACAAATTAATTTGCATTGTATCTTTGTACAGCAGAGGCATGCATCTTTGTACAACATGTAATCTCAAAAAATGTACAAAAACATTTTAAATGTCTTCAGTTCAGCAAAGAAAAATAATGAATTATTAACAAAATCTCTTAAAGGACTGTTTAAATTTTTTCATTCTCAGTTTGTTATAGCGGTTAACACAAAGAAGTAAAAGAAGGGTAAATTTCAGTTCACGAGAGCCGTTGACCACACATTGGACACAGCAGCAGGCAAGCAGTATCTAAATGAAAAAGCTATAAAATATAAACGATTTTTTAAACTTACTTATTTATTTATTAGATAGAAAAATCCAGATGAGTATTTTTTTTTTAAATAAAGATTTGATGCATAGTTCTGTGCTCACATTACAAATAAGCATGTAAACTTTGTTTTAATTATAATGGGAAAAAAGTTCTAAGTGATAAAAAATACATAAATCTCAGATTTTAGGTAGAATAAATTGCATTACGTCTTACTTTTAGTTGATTCCATTTAAAGATACGGCTTATTTAATTGATTGACCGAAAAGGAAAAACTAATCAAAATCGAATTACAATTTCAGAGATCTCCCTTTGCTTAGACTAACATATGAAAATCAGCTTGTCTTGCAAACAACAATGAACAAAATATCAGATTTAAGCAATCTTTTAAAGATAAGTGGTACTAATGTTCACTATTATTATTATTATTATTATTATTATTATTTGTAGTACAATTAATAATAGTAGTAATAGTAGTAGTAGTACTAGTAGTACTAGTATTACTTGCAGTAGCAGAAGAAACTGAGTAATAAATATAATACTTGCAGTAATTCTAATTGAAGTAAAAATATTATTATTTGTACTAGCATCAGAGGGCTAATAATACTAATATTTGGAATAATTGAGACTGAATATTATTAAAATATTATTATTTGTAGTAGTATCAGAGGGCTAATCATACTAATATTTGGAATAATTATGGCTGAAGTTCAGCTGGAGTAAAAGTATTATTATTTGTAGTAGTATCAGAGAGCTAATAACACTAATATTTTAAATAATTGAGACTGATATATATATATATATATATATATATATATATATATATATATATATATATATATATATATATATATATATATATATATATAGATAGATAGATAGATAGATAGATAGATAGATATAGATATTAAAAATTATAGATATTATAATTATATATATATAAAAATTAAGTAAATTAAAATAGAGACGAGGAGAAAAAGAGATTACAATTAAAAGTTTGAACAATAAAACGAAATTCATAAGTAAAAAAAACTGTAATAAATACGTCATCAATCCATTAAAAATCTTATCACTTAGTGTCAAACTGTGCTGCACAAATAACATAACGATAATAATTTTTAAAAACGCGGAACTGACAAGAAGCGAAGAGAGATGCATGCATGCACTTTACCATAGTTATTCGGGTGTACAGCCTAACCAGAGTTGGTTCACAGCGGCGCTGATGGGACCTTACCTGTTGCGCTGGGACGTGCTGCCGAGCTGATGGCCTGCGCAGACTGCAAGTTGGCTGCAGGGAGTGCGGCTGTGTCGATGCATCAAAGCCGGGGCGTGGCCATGTAGAAACAGGGAGGTGGTCTGGGGGTCTCATCACCCAGAAGATACTCCTATACCTGCAGTGTTTGGCTGGGGAGTTTTAGAAAAGACGGACTGAAATCTGATGTGAAATTCAAATAAATGAGTCGATTTGTACAAACTTATTGAGAGCAATAGCCCCGTTAATGTTCATCAAGCTCAAAAGTCACTTGGAAGAGACTCAAGTCGAGTCATGGCTGGAAAATATAACACAGGTTCATTTGTATTTTTATTAAAAATATGTAAATAAAGAAAACAATATTGAAAAAATAAAAGTAAAAAGTATTCAAGTTGCATATTTAGTGTTTATACCGAAAAGATTACGGTTAGAAAAGCAGGTCTTCTAACTGATATTGCAGATTTCTCTTGTAGCATTAAATCATTTCATAACCAGTTGAGCAAACAAAACAGTTTTGTAAACAACAACAATAAACCAACTATATTGCTATGTAATTCACCTGTATTTTAAAAACAACAACAAAACATTCTTTACAGTCTGTACTTTGACATACTTTGCACTTAAAAAGCCCAAAACAGCACTAATGTTGGCATTAGCATCCAGAAACTTGCTGTATTTTCTTCTCTTTTGTGGTTATATTTGAAATATATTCACATTGTAATTCATTGTAAGTCACCGCTCTCTTTGCACTCCAGCTTCCTCACATCATCCAAAAACATGCAGGAATATTTAACTGGTCTCACATGTTGCATCATGATGGACTAGTGACCAATTGGATGGATAAAATTGTCAAATAAGAAAGTAGAATACCCTTTTAGGTAGAACATAAGAACAAGTCTGTCATTGATGTATACAAGACAAAATTGTGTAGGGAGATGCTATAAAAAGAATGAAAAGGCTAAATACAATTTTCACATTAATAAAAGAGGAGGAAGGAGGATTTATAGCCAACTTTTTGCACAGTTTTACAACAAACTGAACTTGAAATGCTTTCTACAAAATCACATAGAACAGACTATATCTCTTAAGCCAGGTCATTCAAAGAACATTTTCATCATCAGTTGAGATATTTTCATATAAATTTTTAATAATGATAAATGGTGATGGCAGCATCATACTGTAGGGATGCTTTTCTTTAACAGGGACAGGAAAACAGGTGAAAGTTGATGAAAAGATGGATGGAGCAAAATGGAGTGCAACACAGGATTAAAACCTGCTAGATGCTCCAAAAAAAACTTGAGACTGGGATGGAGGTTCACTTTTTAGTCGGACAAAGACCATTTAACAGGGGTCCTTAAATCCAGGCCTCGAGGGCCAGTGTCCTGCAACTTTTAGATCTGTCCATGGTCTAACACACCTAAATCAAATGCCTTCTTTGCAAAGAATTGCCAGAAAAGTTCAGTCTCTAGATTTGAAAAGCTAGAAGATACATAGCCAAAAAGACTCACTATATACAATCTTTCTGTCTCCTTCACAATTAGGCTGTACTTTATGTTAATCTATCCCATAAAATCTAAACAAAATTCTTTAAAGTCTGTGGCTGTAATGTTGCAAATGTGAAAAAAGAAAGTTCAATGTTGGCGCCAACACAATTGCTCTAGAATTATACCACTCATGGTGGCAACATACTGGAATTACTTCCGTACGCTAGTTCTGATTTGTTGTTTTTGTAGATTTGTGTTCATAATTTTTGCCTCTGGTTTTGGAAGCTGTGCAGCTAGAAGGATTTTTGCTCTTATTCTTTTACTTTTGGACAGTTGTAATATTGTGTAACCATGGCAACAAGGTATTCTTTTTACAACTGTGAGTAGCATCTCAAAAGCTCAAAAAATGCCTGAACTAGGACCCAGAATCCCAGAGGAGTTGAAAAGGAGGCTTCATGGATGCAGAGCAGGACCAAAGAGCAGAAAGAAAAGGAGAAAGTTCAAACTATCTCTCTCATTGATCATAATAGGCAAGGATTATATCCCCGACTTCAGCGTCCATATGACCATATGGCTAGATGAGTGGCAAAAACAAATGAGGTGGATTAGCCATGATTGCAAGCAACTAATGGTGTCATCAAGGGCATGTTACTGTGAAATATTGTCTCTGCTACTGTCTCTGATATGGAGCTGTTATCATGTCATGACAGTCATGAGACCTTCAGTCAGAGGTCTCTTCAGATTAGTTGCCAGACTGACTGCTACTGCTACCCTTCCCACAGCATCATCATCAACAACTCTTTAAAAATACTTGGATGGAATGACTTATGACAACATTTAATTTCTCTTTGGGATATAAATGATAATAAAGTTGTTGTTTTTTTTCCATTTCAATTTCAATTCAACACTTGTGCAAGGCAATGAAGTAGTGACATGTATCTTACTGCTATATAACATTAGGCTAACCATTAGTTATTTATTTTCAAGATTTATTGATAGGCTACATATTATTAGCTGATTATTATTTGTAGGTACTGAACATGATTTTGTTTACAAAGGGTTTTTCGCGCTTTCCCCCTCCAGTCCGAGTACTTGGTTTATCCCACGCAGCTTCCTAGACTCTTGCCAGCGCCCAGTCTGCCTCATCGGTGTGACCGGAGTTCCTCTTCCGCTGACAGCCTGCTGTCACACAGCTACCATGTTATCCCATTCCCGGTGTTTCACCAGGAATTTCGGCCGCTCCCTCTCTGCCATTCGCCAGGTAGGTACAAAATTAACCAACCTCTGTCGCTATTTACCTCTCGGTGCTTCTGGCTGCGGAAAAGCCGCAATTTCGGTGCGCTCAGCTTTATCCGCACTAGCATTAGCATTAGCCTGCCCCGGCTTTAGGCCACGGGTAGGCCGGAACATTGCGAGCCAAGGACAGGGTGACACTTGTCAGCACAAACCAGTGCTGTAAACCCCATTTATGTGTGGATATCAACACTGGAGATGTTTGACTTGGATGTTTATTGTTCATGTGAAGTTGTTTAATTATTTTCTTGCTTCCCTCTAGAACATGCTAGCAATACAAAGCTAAAAACTACCCTAATGTTGGCTAACTGCACTTAGCTGTCATTTGGCTGAGGTCATATTGTGAATGTGAGAAAACAATGAAATGCAGATTATTTGACTATTGGGACAATTTTCCGACTAATGTGTAAGGGTGACCGGCTGCATTATAAACTGACGAGTTACAGTGCAGCCGATTTAGTTTGAGTCCAGGCTCGTTGCCGTTGTGTTTTATAGAGTTTCACACAGATACTCAGGCTTTTAATGCAGATACGTGTTCGAAGGTATATGCTCTTTTGCACTTATTGATAAGGTTTCCATATGTAATATAGAAAAACGTAGAAAAACCTTTTGCATAGTAAAAATATCGATTGTGTCAAAGGTCAAAGTTTAACCTGCAAAGGTGACTTTTGACCAGCAGCACCTCACTTCTATCTTCTCTGGCACAGTTGTATGCAGTTATATACTCTTTATATGTAGGTTTCAGAATGCAACCAGGTTTGCACATTTGCATTATTTTTTAAACTGTGACGTGCAGATATCGTTTTGATTACATGTATAAGTTGCCGGTATTTTGACTGGATTGCATCTTTCTTTTTTTTTTTTGCAGGGAAACAATGTGTTAACTCGTCGGGCCACTGCAGGTATGTTTCGTTATTGCTTGAACCATAGGCGAACCACATACACTTAAAATGTTGTTTACATGCTTTTTCTATCTATTTTCAGTTCTATCAGCTTGCCATCCTATAACTGTAAACAACAATGTGTAAGTACATACTCTTTCTAAAACAGGGATGCACTGTCAAAGTCATGAACATGTTTGACATAACAGATATGGCTTGGAGGGGGCTATATTTCATTGGATAGTATTTGGCTACTAACCGTGCTATTCTAAATCTATTTTTATGTCAGGCTGACAAATAATCATTCAAAGTGGCTCTCAAGTTTTAAATTAACTTAAAGATTTATAATATTTTATTAAAATGAGAAATGTAGAGTTGTGCCTACTTTAGTGCTTGTTTTTCCTTTCTCATCAGACCATATAATCCCCGGTCCAGTGTCTTCCAAATCCAGTACTTCAGGACGTCTGTAGCTTACAGTATGTATTCCGTTTGTCCACCAGTTTTAAACTTATCTGAACATAAAATGCAATGACTGATGTGTGAAGAAAATCCCTTTCCTTTTGACTTTGCTCCTTAGGAGATGAAGTTATCACAGTCAAGACTCCTGCGTTTGCAGAGTCTGTCACAGAGGGGGATGTACGGTGGGAGAAAGGTAACACTTCTGAGAAGACTGTTACTTGCTTTTCGGAGTTCATCAGATCCTAATGCAAAGTTATGTGTTCCACAGCTGTTGGAGACTCCGTCTCTGAGGATGAGGTGGTGTGCGAAATTGAAACAGATAAGGTAAATTAATTTACTTAGGGTTCTTCGTGAGTTACGTTAATGTTATGTTGTAAATCCGCAAATCTAACTCCCGTTTTGCAGGTGCATTGAATTGCTGACCAAACTTATTGACACTCAAGGATCCTTGCATCAATTTGTAGCAACCAAATATTAGTTATTTTTCCATTAATGTTCTATTTTTCTTACAAATTTTATTTTACTTTTGGCAATAAACATCAGCAATTATTTCATACCACATAATAACATATTAAACACAAAAAAGTATGAAATGTAGGTTTCAAGTGTTAAATCCACCATGAGAAAATAAGATAAAACTACTTGTCATTATTTATGAATTACAGATAAAAAGCCTGAGTACTTGTCATGTTTGAGCGTCAGATATATAATTTGACTGAAGTGGAAATCAACAAAAATATTTTTTCTATTAAACCCTTTATTTAAAATGTGATGGAGACTGTAAGTACCATTCATATCAGTTGTATTTGTGTATTTTTTAGTTTGTCTTGTCTAAGCTTGATTCCTTGTAATATTATTTGGTTAAAACGAGATGAAGTAAAATCAATCGAGTCAGCTACATGAAGCCTACACATTAACATAGGCAGGGAAAACATTGCTCTACCAAACTTTGGTCTAAAGGTATCCATTTCCACTTATTTAGTGGAAAACATACCAGACAAGGTGCTGAGCTTTTCTTATTGACTACATTCAGATCCCTAAAAAAACATAATGTGGCTTTTTTTTTTCTTCTATCAGCTCATCAGTGACCCTTGGATTTTGTTTTCTCATGCTTATAGAGCATCCAAACCCTGCATTTACTATCATCTAACTTTAAACATATGTTTTATTTTCAAAATGTTACTCTGACAAACACAGCAAGCAACAAAACCCTCTGCAGGCTGCAGTTAGGAGCTTTTCCTCTCACACAATGATGGTGAGAAAAACAGCTGTAATAGTTGTTAAACGTTTAAGAAATTAAAAATGAAAAATTCCTAAAAATGAAGTCGATAAAACTTTTTAATGACTATTATAATTGACTCTAACCAATTATGGCAATTGGTCAATGCAGCCCTAAACCAAATCACATTGGTGTATTTTTGGTTTTTGTTTTTAATCTGAGTATTTTTCATCCTTTTAGACATCGGTGCAGGTTCCCTCTCCTGCTGCTGGAGTGATAGAGGAGCTTTTGGTTCCAGATGGGGGGAAGGTCGAAGGAGGAACACCACTTTTCAAGCTTAAAAAAGGAGGTATGGTCAGGTAGATGGTCGTTGAAAATGCAGGCTTATATAGAGTCTCTGGTCCTCCAATAAAGTTACAAATTGAATATCACTTTTAGGACATAAATACATCTGCTGGTTTATACCTGGTCTTAGATTACGTTTTAAATTCCTGCCCTGAAGCAGATAATTAGTAGGTTGTTTGGGAAATAAAATCAAAGCATCCAGCACATTATCCAGCACCAGCCTTTTTGTCATACAAGAGTGTGTATTTAATGAGGTTTGGATTGAAAACAGGGTTGAATAAAACCAGCCATTAGCCATGGATCACCGTTCATGGTATGTTGATCTTGTGTAAAAATACTACTATATCATGGTATTAACTCAGAAATTTAAAACAGGCAGGTGTAACATAATCTAATAGCTTTTTTTTTTTTTTAAAAAAAACAGAGAAGTTGCTAAAAATGTAACAAATTGTTGCAATTACAATATCTGTAACATTTATCATTTTGATACAGACTTAAGCAAAAATATAAAATAAACACCTGCTTATTTTAGTAGCAGTTGTCAAGTGACTAATGCACAAAATATTGAATCTTTTTGTTCCCTTTAGTGATAAGAGGTGTTTCATTTAGTTTCCAATTTGTTTTGCAATTGGAAATATTTTCAGAACACCAAATGTGTTTCTTGCAAGAAATGAAAAGTGTAGTCGCTGTTCTGCCAGGTGAATGACAGTGAATAACAGCAGGTGGGGGAGGGGCAGTGTTACGTTACAGATAGAAAAAGCTCCAGTCAAGCCAGAGGTTTTTCAGGTATTTCATTACAGGACTTTGAATTGTTGGAACAACACGATAGCCAGTTTTTAGCAGTTTTAAACCCCTGGTCTACAGTGAAACCTGTAACCGGCCCATGTCTACCTGCCATCCATCATTGTTATGAAGCTTACTGTACAAAGAGACTCCTACCAAGCGGGAAAAACAACAACTTGAATTGACAAAGTGGTATTAACCTTAAGTTGTTACTCAAGTTAATGTACTTCGGGTGTTTCCTTGTACTTCTTGTAGGACATAAATGTAAATATTGACCTTAAAAAACGCTTTAAATTTAAGGTGCTTACTTTTGAAAAATTATTTTGTCTTAAATTTACATTATTGAAACTAGCAGAAATCCTCTTATAGCAGCAGTGTTGAGTGAAAAAAAGCTGTTGTCATTTTTTCTTTGTGCACCTTTAGCCGGGGCTCCAGCAGCTCCAAAAGCTGAGGCCCCAGCTGCTGCGGCCCCTCCACCACCTTCTGCTGCTCCAGCTCCCCCTCCCCCCTCAACTGTGGGGCCCATTCCCACCACCATGCCCCCCGTGCCACCTGTGCCAGCACATGCTATGGACACCAAACCAGGTTAGTTGTCATCGGACAGACGGTCCGTGTCATGTGAGAACTCATTTGCCTGACATCTGTGTTCGTGTCCTCAAGCTTCCTCTGTTTGTTTTGCATCATGCTGGTGACGTCTTTTAGCTATCCACATCTAGAGATGCTGACTGCTTCATTGTTTTTCTGTATTAAAGTTTCAGCCATCAAACCCACTGCTGCTCCAGCTGCACCAGTAGCCCACACAGAGGGAGGAGCTAAAGCAGCAAGAACAGAGAGCAGAGTAAAGAGCACCTTGATATCTTATTTTATATTACATCTTTTAGGTTGATTTTTACTTAAACAAATGTCTTCTGTGGGGTTTTTCTTTTTGTAGGTTAAGATGAACCGCATGAGACTAAGAATTGCTCAGAGGCTGAAGGAAGCTCAAAACACCTGTGCTATGTTGACTACTTTTAATGAGGTCGATATGAGGTAGGAAATTCTCAATTAGTTGACCTACATTATTAAACCCTCAAAGCTATTTTAGATTATATGTGAAATGCACTCTTCCGCTTACTGGGTACTGATTGGAAAAAGTAAACTTTTAATTCTTAAAAGATTCACTCCTCCTTATTTATGTGCATATCTACTTTTGATAGTTTGTATTTATTTAGACTTCCTGTCTAAGTGTCATATGTATGCACCCGTGTTAAAAGGCACAACAACACTTCCACAAATGGTTATAGATTGGAATCTGCCCAATAAAAAAAGCTTTTTGAAACTCAATATCCTCTTAAACACTGGAATGTAAATATTTGGTCATAATTTCATCTAAAACGAAGATAAGAATTGTTAAAACAGGTTTTATTAATTTACAAGGAAGCGTTAGTGTCTGCACTTGCCCCCCGTGCTGAAGAGGACACTTTGAGGATTTCTTTCCCCCCGCAAATGTGTGGTGTCGGCTTTCAGCTATTCAGGGTTTTCTGTGTGTCCTAATTGGATTGACATTGATGGTCTGGAGGAAGACTTCCCAGTCCCGGGCTCATCTGGAGCCGAAGAAACTGGTCGGAACAGGAGGCGGGAGCATCTGCGGAGGCCCGCAGAGACCTGCGCTCTGAGTGGAAGAGCTGCCTCGACTGATATGGGCTTTTATGACAGCCCAATAAGATTTACAGGCTCTAGAAAGTGAAGATTTTTATCGCTTCTTCTCTCCTTTCTCGGAGAGTCTGTGTCTTGGGAGGGGCTAATTATGTTAGCGGAGAAACCCTAGAGCTACAACAGGGTTAGAAACAGGAAAACAAACAATTAAAAAGAGAGATACAAGAGAAAAATGAGCAATACTGAAACAATTAGCAGAGCAACTTCAATAGCTGTATACCTCACTATCTTCAGCAACATTATCGAAAAAAATGGATCCTTTGTCCAGATTTAATACATATAAATATTGCCTCATTATTTGAGAGCAGTAATTATTTATCACTTTGTCTGAATATATTAGAATCTCATTAAAAAGTTAACTTCGTTATTTCATTTGAATAAGTGAACCTCAGATTTATTAGGAAGAGGGTGATATACAGTTTAAACTGGAAGTTGACACACTGAATAAAAAGGCTCACACACTTTTTCTCACTGTCTGAAGTTAAATCAGTCCAAACATCTCTTGTTTTAGGCCAGTTAGAATTAGCAAAATTATTTTTAATTGCTAAATGCCTCAATAATGAGAGAATATGTCAGAGATTTATTTATTAAAGCTGCAGTATGTAACTTTTATTTAAAAAAAAACCCCCACTTTTCTACATATTTATTGAAACTCATGTTGTGACAGTATGGTATAAGACAGATAATCTGTGAAAAAATCAAGCTCCTCTGCCTTCTCCCAGTGCAATCTAGAAACAACCAGTCAGAACCAGGAGGCAGGTCTGTTCACCCATCCACGCACACAATCACAGGCTGAGATTGGTGAGCTACGTTGTAGCCACTGCTGCCTTGGGGAGAACTGACAGAAGACGACCATGCTCCGGCACCACTGGGCCCTCTCACCACAAGTAGGCTAGGCGTCTTGCCCAAGGACATAACAACTGAGAGGGTCAGAGCGGGGGGTTTGATCCAGCAACCCACCGATTACAGGACAAGCTCCTGAGGCTATACCTGGAACACACTGCTTTCTTGTTTGACATGATGGGAAAGAAAAGAAAAAAAAAATCAGCCAAGATACCAGGAAGAGGATTGTGGAGTTGCACAAATGTGGTTCATCCTTGGGAACGATTTCCAGGTGCTGCTTTCATCTGCTCAGGTATACATAGGTATCGACATGATGGGTACGTCAACCATCACACTGATGAAACTAATGTGGAACTGTGTGGTCATAATGACCATTATTACATTTGGAGAAAAAAGAAAGACATTTGTAAGCCTGGAAACACCATCCAAACTGTGAAGTATGGTAATGGCAGGATCATGTCGTGGGGCTGTTTTGCTGCAGGACAAGCTGGTGCACTTCAATAGAAGGCATCATGAGGAGAGATCATTGTGTGGAAATATTAAAGCAACATCTAAAGACGTCAGCCAGGAAGTTGAAGCTTGGGTGCAAATGACTTTCCCAAATATTCAGTGACCCTCAGCATGCAGCCAAAGTGGTTACTAAAGCATCTTTAGGACAAAGTCAATGCTTTGGTGTGGCCATCACAACGCCCTGATCTCAATCCTATGGAGAAGTTGTGGGCAGATCTGAAAAGGCGTGTGGGAGCAAAGCGGCCTACAAACCTGACTCAGTTCTGTCAGGAGGAATGGGTCAGAACTGCAGCAAGTTGTTATGAGAAGCGTGTGGAAAGAAGCCAAAACATTTGACCCAAGTCTTACAGCTCAAAGGCAATGCTACCAAATACTGAGGAAATGTGTGTAAACTTGTAAATTTGAAGACATAATAAAGAAATCTGGCATATTGTTTCCTTTCTCTCATTATTGTGGCATTTAACAAATAAAAAATTTGGTGGTTCTAACCTAAAACAGGAGAAGTTTGCTCTAATTTAACTTCAGACAGTGAGAAAAACTGTATTTCATGCATTTATTACCGACAGTTTAGATTATGGCTTAAAGGTAATGTAAACCTTTCATTCAAGTCATATGAAAATTAGAATATTACATATTATCAATTAAAAATAAGGATTTCTAATTCAGAAATGGTCAGCCCACTGAAAGTAAGTCATTCTCTGCAGTTTATGCATTGATTCTTTGGGCTCCTTCTGCAACATTGAGGCATGGTAGGAAGGCGATCAGCCTGTGACACTGCTGGGGTGATTTGTCATGGAAGCAGCTCATCTAAGTTGTTGTCTGGTATTGCTCATCATCTTCCTGACACCAGCAGTAGATGACTGGTCTCCTAATAATCACAAACTGTGGAAACATACACACCTTTACCTTCCACTCAACTTTCTGTTTTGAATACAGCCTGCAACATGATTGTGTAGGCCATAACTTGGACCAGAACATTTATTTCTAAAAATATTTAATAGAGCAATTTAATTACACAGGTACACTTTTTGAATTGAATTATTTAAAATGGCTTCTTCTTCTGTAAAAAGTTTATGTGAGCATTTACACTTTCTGGATTTCATTCCCACTTTTATTTACATGTTTGCATAAACTTTTCAGAACTCATTGTCTTAATGCCATATTTCAATCTGACCTATGTTTTCTTTCTACAGTAACATCAGCGAGATGAGGAAGGCTTACAAAGATGCTTTTCTGAAAAAGCACAACATCAAGCTGGGGTTCATGTCTGCGTTTGTGAAGGCTGCCGCCTACGCTCTAGTTGACCAACCTGCTGTTAATGCAGGTACAGAATTAAACCTTTCAAGACTGGGAAACCTTAACTTTGTGGTGGCTGTTTCACTCTCTTTGCACGTTTGGCTTCAAGGCGGGCCAAGTGTGTGTGTGTGGTGAAGAAAAAGATTTAAGTTTCATTGCCCAACCTCAAAACCAGCTCCTAACTTATTTTCTCCCCCGAGACTACCCTGACCTATTTAGATAAACCACAATGAAACTGGGGTGGGACGTGTTGCTGCCTTTTTAAAGATCTATAATGGTCTGCGGCGTTGATTACCCACAACTTTTGACTTGCATGTGAGAGCGAGTGGTTTACAAGAAAATAACTTTACCTTGATAGAAATGAACTGAGAACTTATAATTTATCCTGGACAAGAGATTTGTGTAACATTCATGATCTTTGTGTTTCCAGTGATTGATGACACAACCAAAGAGATAGTGTACAGGGACTATGTTGACATCAGTGTTGCTGTAGCAACGCCAAAGGTAAGATAAGTGGAATGTATTGTATTAAAATATGTGCGTCAGAAGGAAAAGCTGTACTATAAAATGTTTTTCAGGGTTTGGTGGTTCCTGTAATACGAAATGTGGAGGAAATGAACTTTGCTGATATAGAGAAGGCAATCAATTTGTTGGGAGAAAAGGTAAGATTTCATATCACATTATTATGAAGCAGTTTTTTGCATCCACACTGGTCATTTTTGATGGCTTTCTTGAAATTCTAAATTCATAGGCACGTAAAAACGAACTCGCTGTTGAAGACATGGATGGAGGCACCTTCACCATCAGCAATGGTGGCGTGTTTGGGTCCTTGTTTGGCACACCGATAATCAACCCACCTCAGTCTGCTATTTTGGGCATGCATGGCATCTTTGACAGGCCTGTTGCAGTTGGTGGCAAGGTTTGTTTCTATATTCTTGTTAAAGATGCACCGCAAAGATGGCTGATTTCACTCTTGATCGGTGCCTAGAAATGCGCCATAGCACATGCTAGTCACGCTGACCTCACTTCAACTCAGCGTGGAAGTCCTTACTGTGGGTAGAAGACTTGGTTAGCCATTTCCAGTTACACTAAAGTATTTAAAATGTACAAAGTAAAGTATTCTCTACAGAGGCAAAACAGCTTTTCCTGAGATAACTCACTTTTAGTACGAACTTCAGGAAATGACAAAGGTGACTGTATCACAGCAAACTTTGTCTGTTTTATCCAACCCTGTCATTAATCATGTTGGATTCGTAATGTCACAGCTGAGGTTTAGGTTCTACTTACTCACACACACAGGGACTGCTGTTGTCAGTGGGGCTGCACCGTATCAGAAAAACATGTCATAATATGGGTGAAAGTTGCAATAACCATATGTCGATGTCAAGTTTATTCATTAAGCACATTTAAAAACATCAGTCGACCAAACAATTGCATCCAAAATCATAAAATGGTAAATATCCCACTGGTACACAACCAGTCATAGCCCAGGTAATCTGACTCACGATAAATAAGTAAACGGTGTTAATTTCTTTCTGCTTGGTGTTCATGGTAAATGTAGACTCCAGATAATGAGTCATCTATCCAGCTACTGGGAAAAATATAAAATCCATCTCAACACAGTTTTATTGAAGAAGTTGCTGCCATTAGTTATAGTTTCTTAATAACATTACTGCCTTACTATGCCTTTACCTTCTAAAGCCTTTTATGCTGCATTAAACAAGCATTACAAAATATATTACAAACACAGAAAACCTGAATGCACGGTAATTAAATATTTAGCTAACATTTATTGAGGTCCAGGCATTGTTCACAATAATGCATAATGTATATGGTGATATTGTGATAACGATAAATTTGCTATATATTGTGCGGCTATAACTTACGATCAGCAATTCTAACCCTGCTGGTCGTGCTAAATGCTGATATAAGATGCTAAATACAAATCATTAAAGTTGCTAAAGTTACATTATGAACTGTGCTATCACAATTTCTTTGCTTTAAAATAAAAGGTGAAATCCTGATTAACTGTAACAGCTCACTTTTTTCCCCCTGTGAATTAATCTGCTAACTGTAGTAAAACAAAATTTCCTCCATGAAATCAATTATATTTTATGCATTTATTGCACATCGAAATGTTACTAAAAATCTTCACTTTTAAGTCAGGAATATATGTATAACATGAAGCCTTTGTTATTTATATATAAAAAGGCTGAGTATCCAGAATGTCAAATGTGATCAGACAGGCCTCAGTTCAGACATAAAGGATAGAGAATCGGTTTCTATTTCACCTTATATCTACAATGGTGATACTAGAGACTGTAACATATCCATGTAACTTAAAAATGAGTTGTATGCGTTAACTGTGTGTTCATGATTTTGTCTGGTTTAAATTTGCTCTATTTAGTTAACATCTCTACAATTAAATCTGATTAAAATGTGAAGAAGTAAAATGGTTCTTGAGGTGAAATCAGAATTTTAGAAAATCTTTCATCAGAGCTTTTACAAAAATCAGTGACCAGAAATCTGCTGCAAAATATTTCCTCTGTGCATCTAATTCCAGTGTTACCCACCTCTTCATTTAAACTGACAGAACTGAATAAAAGACCCCAATAATGTATGATTTTATTCATTTTTTGCGTAGGTGGAGATCCGTCCCATGATGTATGTCGCTTTGACGTACGATCATCGTCTCATCGATGGAAGAGAGGCCGTCACTTTCCTGCGTAAGATCAAGTCCGTGGTGGAGGACCCCAGGGTGCTCCTCCTTGACATGTGAGCCTTTGTCAACTCTGGGCCCACCAACCCCACACCAACAGCAGCTGTACACACCTAAAAGAAAAAAACTTTACCATAACTGCAGTTAATATATTGTTGTCTTGGTTAACTAGGGGGAAAAAAAGGTTTGTTTTGAAAAGTTCAGTTTGAATGGACATTTGTAAGACCAGCTGGGCTAAAAGGTTTGGTACTGGGCTCTGTGGTTTCAGAGGTGCTGGTCTCTTGATCAAAGAAACAAAAAGAAATATTCTATAACTTGTTCACCAAATGTCATTTTCTACACCGAATTTTAAAAAATCCAGATGTGAGATGACAGGCAAGTAAAAATGCAACTACATCGAATTTTATTATTGTGGTTGAGAGAAGAACAATGAGCACATATTGGGCTAAAAAACAAGAAACACTATGTTTTAAAAATCTCTAAAGTGAAGGAATCTTCATAGGTTTTATGCCATCTAGTTCATGAAATTCTCTTTTTGTTGTGTGAGATAGACTATTTAAGAGAAGAGGAAAGTTTTAAACAATAAAAACTTCATTACCCCACTGCTGGTTTTCCGTTGGATGGTTTTTGTGCATCATTATTGAATGTTTGATCTGTGGGCATCAACCACAAAGAACATAAAGTCAAAAAGTTAAAAATGAGGTATTAGAAAACTGAATGAAAAGTGCATCATATGTTTTAACTAGAAAATTTCTGAAGAAATTTATAAGGGGCTTGCCAAAGTGTGCTGAGACTGGAATCAGGTGTTCTGATGCTAAAAATTAACAACAATGCTAAGGTTGGCTAAAAGGAAGTCCTTAGCATGTGGAATATCACTGGCATGTTGACTAACAGTGACTTACTCAACTCGGTGTGCAAACAGTAGTGTATAAGCTAAAATGCTAAGGTTAGCATAAATGCTGTAGTAGCATGTGCGGTATCACTAGCATGCTGACCTACATTGACTTACTCCATTTAGTATGCTAAACATAGGTAATACATCAAAAATGAGCTATGATGCTTATTTTAGCTTTAAGGCTAACATTAGCATGAGGGCTATCAGTAACATATAGAGCTACTAACATGTTGACACTACTAGTAGGATCTAGGTTATCACTATAATGCAGACTAACAAGGACTTATTTCCATTTACTCTTCAAACATGGGTGTTTAAGCTAAAATGCTAATGCTAGCTAAAATGCTATCTGTAGCATGTGGGCTGTCACCACCATGTTGACTAACATTGATTCACTCCATTAAATATCCTAATTTAAGTTTTTTTTTTGTTTTTTTTTTTTGTTTTTGTTTTTTTTTTTCAAAAAAAAGTTTAAAATGTTCATTTTAGCTATACAGCTAATGTTAGCAAGAGGGCTATCACTAGCATGTAGAGCGACTTGCATGTTGACACTACCAGTACAATGTGGGTGTTCACAAACTTTGACTTGTTTCATTTACTATGTAAAGATTATGCTTTTATATAAAACTAAGCTAAAATGCTAATGTGAGCTTAAATGCTACCATTAGTCTGTGGGCTATTACTAGCATGTTGACATTACTATAAGAACGAGTGCTATGATACACATGGATCCTTCATCCTAAGCCAACATCCCAATGTACTCTTTTCTCAGCCTAAAATGTAGAGTGTAGGTTAGGAACTATGAGCCTTTCATTTTGAAATTTTCAGTAAGCCTCATTTTAAAAGACCAAACCAATCCCATGTGTAACACTGCTTGGCTTAAACCAGTCATAAAGCCCAAAGCTTTAATTACCTGCTGTATAAAAGCTGAAGGCTTTTATTTTCTAGGGTATTTTATTTTCTAGGGTAATAAGTCTTATTTTGAAAGTCCAGTGTGATCGTCAGTTTAGGGGGGTGAAGTATCATTGTTCATATTGAACTTAATTCATTTTAAAAGGCCAAACTTATCCCATATGTAACAGTGTTTAATCAGTGCCTGATCATAGCTTTAGGCTGATATGATCAGGCACTGATTGTTGACCATTGACTTGCATGTGGTTTTTGGGTGAGGATGGTTTTTGGCTAATTACATCGCCATAGTAACTCGAAACACCAACATAAGTAATGCAAATCTCGAGATCGACCCACACGTTTTGATATATATATATATTGTGGGGGTGCACGCTACGGTTTGGCTGCATTAACGGTGAAAGCTATTTTGAGGTGGAGAGTAATGGAGGCACCCATTACTATTCAAACTTCCCCATGCACTGCTATGCCAGGCCCCCAAAAATGGTGCCAGTTCCTCCAATATTGCTCATCTTGATTTGTAGGTTTTCATGTTTCCAGGTAGGCTCCATTATATTAATATAGATAATTTAGAAAGGAAAGTTAAGCTCAAACATGAATATCACCATTTGATGTGCCATGATTATAGCTTTAAACTAATTCACATCTGCAGTCCCTCAGTTTAACAAGTCACTTCCTAAAAGAAACGTTGATGCTTCAGATGTTGATTTGTAGGTTAGAAAATATTGGTTGAAAACTACTTGGAAGAAAAGAATTGAACAAATTCATAAGTTTCTGGAACATTTTTTCACACACTGAGGCAGCTGGAATCAAAGTTTTGACTGTTTTCTCTCCAACAACTGAAAGACATATTTCCAGCCACACAAATAATCTTGATGTGGAGTTTAGCATTTAAATTCCAGTTAGTTTTTCATTGTTTAGTCGTCTCTTGAAAGGAAAAATAAAAACCCAATATATTAAATGTTTTATCCTGGGATATCTTCTTTTATTATTACAGTAGCAGTTCTTAGTTTTTTGTCAGTAATTAAAATCCATCCATAATTTTGATTTAGAAGGAATTTAATGACATGCACGATGATTATGAAGATATGTAAAACCTAATTATCAAAATTGCATTAAAACACATCGAGTTCCCATGAGATAAAAGTAAATCTGTGCCCCTATTTATGGAACACAGTGCCTTGGAAAAGCATTAAATTTTTCACATTTTACCACATTACAACCTAAAACGTATATATTTGAGACAAACCAACACAGAAAAGTGGCAGGTAGAAGACACTTCTTTTTAGGGGGGCAAATAAAATCCCCTCTGTAAAACAAGGTGGTGGCAGCATCAAGCTGTAGTGATGCTTTTCTTTCTCTTGGACTGGGAAACTGGTCAGAGTTGATAGAAGGATCGGTGGAGCCAGATGCAGCGTAATTCTGGAAGAAACCTTATTAGAGGTGCAAAATATTTCCAACTGGTGTGAATGTTCACCTTTCATCAGGACAACAGTAAACACAGCCAGAGCCACAGTTGAACGGTTCAGATCAGGGGTGCCCAAGTCCAGCCCTTGAGAGCTGCTACTGAGCAGCTTTTAGATGCGTCCCTTCTCCAACACACCTGAATCAAATAAATGTCTTGTTACCAGGCCTCTGCAGAACTAAATGACAAGTTGATGAGGGAATTAAGTCTTTTGATTTAGGAAAAGTTAATGATCTGATAGTCACTCTTAGAAGAATGGACCTGAGCACTCCTGGTTTAGATCAAAGCCTATTCATGTGCTGGGAGGGTGGGGGGGGGGGTCCAGAACTAAGTCTAATTGAGAACCTGTGGCAAGACTTGTCCATCCAGTCTGTCAGAGTTTGAGCTATTTTGCAAAGAAGAATGGCCAAAAAATGAGGAGACATTTCTTTGATGTTTCTACATGAAAGGTAGTTCCAAGTATCCACTGCAGGGAGCTAAACATCAGTGCACTTCATACTTTTAGATTAAAATCTTGTAATTTTTTTTTTTTTTTTTTTTTGGAAACCATGTATTTTCCTTTTACTTCAAAATCATGTGCTACTTTATGTCAGTCTGCCACATAAAATCCTGATAAAATAAAGTTTGTAATGTGAAAAAGGTGAAGTAGTATGAATACTTTTGCAAGGCACTGGATATCCCCAACCTTTGTTCAATCTTTTCTTTAGGAAGCTCATGTAAAGTTGCTGCTGTATCCATTATGGCCATGTAGATCCTTAAATCCAGCCGATCTGTTTCTTTTAAGTCCAATATGGCACAAATGATGGAAGGTCTGCTAGCAGGACAGAGCTTTCCAGGAGACACCGCTGAAGAAGGGGTGACATTTAATGTCGCTTACTCCTCCACCTCCAGAACCCAAGCGATAACCTGCATCAAACTGAAGCAGCTGTAGGGAGAACAAAAAGATTCAGTTACATGCTTTGAGATTTATTATCAGGATTTTTTTTCTAAAACAAAAGTATTTATATCACTTAAACTCTGAGCTGGACAGTTGAAGGGAAGATGAGTGGTGCTAAAAATCTTTAGAATGGGGCCGATCTTCACCTTCCAGCAGGACGACTGTAAACATACAGCCAGAGTTACAATGGTTTAGATGAAAGCATATTTATGGGTTAGAATAGCCTAGTCAAAGTCCAGACCTAAATCCAATTGAGAATCAATGGCAGGACTTGAAAATTCCTGAGAAAAATGAGCATATATTATAAGTCCCTAAATCTAGGGATCCACTTCTTTGTGTTCAAGTCCCAATAAAATAGATCAATGTTTGTGGTGACAAAGTTCCAGGGGTGTGAATACTTTTGTAAGGCACTGGAAATCCTTCACTCTAACCTCAGTGAGCAGGGATGCAGCTGCAGCACTTAGGTGGTCAGGGATGAGCAGCTGGGTGTGGGAATGGATTCCTGCTGGATGGAGCTGCCAAAGGGGCTGGAGGAGCACGGAAGATCTTTAGCGTCATCATAACGTGGAACCAGCTTCACTACATTTACAGCTTTCATCTTACCATTCCTGTTAGAAGTTCAAAGAGCAAAGCCCCAAGACTCCACCAGTCACAAGCTTCTGTAATCCTCGACACTCCTCCGATTTCTGGAAACACACATCGAGCTACATTTAGTTATGTTGAACATGTCTTCAGAGAGCTCTTCCCTGCATTGTACCACCTGGATGTTGCCACTAGATGGCAGGTAAGACTAAGGAGACTTGAGCTTGAGGTGACATTTATTTTTACCTGGAGCACAGTACATCTGCTCCATGGCTTTGGAGCTAGTCTCTGACTGAACCTCACTCCACTGGCTGAAAAACGTCAAACACACCTTTCCTGTGAAAACATGTCACTTAGTCAAACTTCATATTTCATTTTGTACAGACTTGAATTGAAGTTTATGCACCCCTGTTATAATACCACATTATTGTAATGTAAACAGTGAGACTCAGATGATTACTTTTCAGAAATGTTTTCCATCTTTAATCTGTCCTATAAATTGGAGAACTTAATTGAAAAACCAAGAACTGGATGCCTCTCCAAAATTTATGAAAAGATGAGCAGAAAGCTGATCCAGGAGGCTACCGAGAGCCTGACAGCAGTGTAAAAGGACCTGCAGAGATTTTTGACAAGCAATGGCTATGTAGTACATGGGAAGACATTCCCCTTGTGTTCATCTGTCTGGGCAAAGGCCTTTTCATAAGAAGGAAAAACATCCAACCCAAACTATGTTTTGCAAAAACACATTCAAAGTCGTTGGTGCAAAAACAACACTGTACATCACTAAAAAAAACACCAAAACCACAGAGAAGCATGGTAGTGGCAGCATAATGCTACGGAACTGTTTTTCCTCAGTGGAAACTGGAGGGATAAGTCAAAGTGGAAAATGATAAACAGCTCCAAACACCAGTCAATGTTAGCAGAAACCTTCAGGCCTCAGCAAGAAGTCCACGAAAGAAAGACTTTGCAAGAAGAAGATGAAAGTTTTGCAATGTCCCAGGCAGCGCTCAGACCTGAATCTGATTTAATATCTGTGGCAAGATATTCAAGACTGGTGTGAAAAGGAGATGTTCGCACAGATTTAGACTGTTTTTGCAAACAAGAGTGGGCAAATACAAGATGTGTGCTGTTGTAAAATCAACACAGACTTCACCAAAACATTAGTTCAAGTGTGCACACGGTTTGTTTTTCAATCGAGTTGCACAGGTCATAGGTCACATTAAAGTTGGGGAAAATTCTGAAATGATTTATCTTGGTCTCATTTTTTACATCACTTAGACCTGTTAATTTGGCAGGGGTGTGAAGACTTGCTGGTCTCACCGTTGCTGGTGAGCAGAATGTTCCTCGGGTTAAGATCCCGACACAAGATGCCTTGCTCGTGCAGACTCTCCAGGGCCAACAGAATCTGCGCCCCCAACACACGCACCTCCGCTTCCGGAAGCCCCCAGTAGCTCTGCAAGGCCTTCTCTGCAGACCTGGAGGTCTTGGCAGGAAAGCGTGGCAGGTAACACCATCCATCCACCTCAATGATCTGGTCTTCTTCGTGGCTCTCTGGTCCCGCCACATTCTTTCTGACGCTGTGGGATGTGGCTCCGAGTGGGTCAGGAGAGAGCCAACTTACATACGATCCCACTTTTGAGTTCTTCCCTGCAGGAAGAACACCTACACCCTGTTTTCCACTTCTTGGGCAGTTTTCTCTTTTTTGACAAACTTCTGATGATCTCACCTGTGTATTAACGCTTCCGTGGAAAAGGGAAGCTGGAAAATCCCGAGAACTTTCCGAGATGACAGTTGTGTCCGTATGGTCAGAAAACACTGCTCTGTCTGTACTCCTGATGACTATCATTCCATTTCTTTCTTCTACAACAGGGCTTCTTTCTTCCTTCAACTCTGCATTTATCTCTTCAGAACTTCCACCTACAAAAGATCCCTGATGAGAGCCATTAGTGTCCCATGATGCCCTGCCATGGATTTGGGTTTGGCAATGGAGAGGGAGATGCAGAATGGCAGGAGAGGAACTCAAAGCGTCTTTTTGACTTTTAGGGGGTTCTGTTCTTTTAAATGAGGTCTGATTTGTCTGAGATGTTGCTTTTTGCAAAGTATTGCCAATCACTGCATAGAGGTTGGTTTTATTATAGCTGTGTGTTGGGTCTGCAGCTTTCCAGGCCGCCTCAAAGTCCGTACTGCACTCTATAAGTCCCATCCCAGCATTCTTTTTATGGAGTTCGGACATGACATCGAGAGCTTGGCTGACACGGGCACAAGAGAGAGGAACAGCCGGCTTTTCCTGAGCTTCGCTGGAATGCAAACACAAACTAGGGGCTGGTGGATGGATGTGGGTGTTGACCTGTGTCCTGGTGAGGCCAGAGAGCAGAGTCAGCTGATCGAGCTTGGTATAAAACGATGCAGCCGATCGGGTGTTCTGGAGGCAACCGGTCTCCTCTATGTAGGAGTGAGTCCCACAGCTTTCCAGTCGCTGCTGAGTCTCATCCCATGAGTTTGGGAAGTCTGCATCAAGACTGTCGTCTGTAAGTTTGTGTGGAATTGCAGTTGTGCTCCTGCTGTTGTGCTGGTAGTCTGTGGTGATTGCAGGTGAGGTGTGGCTGGTCTTCAGTTTGACGCTGTGCTGGCCAGAGGTGAAGCATGGGTCTGGGTGTTCTCTGGCCTTGTCATTTCTAAGTTTGTGCAACTTGGAGAAAAGTCTTCCACCTAGGAAAAGACGAAAAGTTCTCATATAGGTTTTTGATGTTTCTTGTAAGAAATACAGAGCCTGTGCACAGCTTCATAATTCATACCTACAGTAACCAGATGTAACCACTTTACCTTTGACATGCTCCAGATGCAGGTACACAGCATCCTCACTGACATAATACCGTAGCAACTTCACCATGTAGGGCACCCCTTGAGGAATAATGGTTGTTTGGTCTCTGCTCTCCCAGCTCGATTTGACGAGGCTCTGCCAAAGCGCCCACAAGTAATGATTTATTTAGAGACACTAATGTGGACTTTTTTATTTAAAGGAATTACACTGAGATATTTTCTGGTTCATCGCTTTGGAAGTGTCTGACACCAGTGTCTTGCCAAGGTGATAATACCACTTGAGCTTTTTCACATTGTGTCACATTACAACCACCGTGGAAGGGAAATGAGACATGGTTTTATTTTATTTATTTATTTATTTTTTTTTACTAACAAAAAGTTTAAAAGTGTTTCAAGTTTTTCCACAGCTTCCAGATTGGACGTAGTTCCTGACTTTACCTGGGCCGTCGCAACATGTGAATGTGCTTGGATCTAAACCCTTTCATTGTAGCTCTGGCTCTATGTTTAAGGTTGTTGTCCTGGTGGATGGTAAGCCTCCACCTCAGTCTCTTTTATTGGCTGCCTCTAACTGGTTTTTCACTATATCCATCTGCCCATGAAGTCTGACCAGCAACACTGTCTATGCTGTACAGAATCACCCCCACAGCATAATGCTGCCATCAACATGTTTGAAAGTGGGGATGATGTTGTGTCTAGGGGGATGTGCAGTGTTAGTTTCCCCCTCACATGATGTTTTTTTTTTTCATTTTGGCCAAAAAGTTTCATTTGGGCATAATCTGACCAGGCGACCTTCCACATGTTTTCCTCTACAAACTTTACCTTGCTTTAACTTTACCCCTGTTAAGATCAACATCACTACTGTTCTCTAACAAACCTCTGAGGTCTTCACAGAACAGCTGTAGTTATACTGAGATTAAATTACACACAGGTAGACTCTATTTAATATTTAGGTGACTTCTGAAGGCAGTCGGTTGCGCTAAAGGGGAATGAGAGCAAAGAGGTTCAATACAGCTGTTGGGTCACACTTTTAAGATCATTAATTGCAAAAAAAAAAAAAAAAAAAAAAAAAAAAACCCAAAAAACATATTTTCCTTCCACCTCACAATTATGCACGGCTTTGTGTTGGTCTGTCACATAAAATATCAATAAAATACACTGATGTTTTTGGTTGTAATAACAAAAATGAAAAGGGTGTAAATACTTTTGCAGAGCACTGTAAATATTACTTTAGCTGAAATTTAAGATGCACTTTCACAGTCTAAAAGCATGAGAGCTCTCTTGCAGACTGATGCTGAGTGGTGATGAAGGAGAAAGGATGGAGATAGTTTTTATTGACTGCCTCGCCACGGATTACAAGAACAGGCTGCTGTCAGGTATAAACCTCTCATCATCGCCAATAATCAGTGGAAAGATGCTAGCAAATGAATTTGTAGGTTTTATATTGTATATTGAAGTGGATGTGATCATTTATCTGCTTTTAATTCCGTAAAGCATCCTTACCTTTACAACAAATGTCTCTTTGTTGACCATGCTTTGGACAATCAGGACCTTCGGAATAAAAAATATAACATTATCATGCTTACACAGAAAATCAAGTAAAATATTGCAATGTATATTTCTCTATGAATCATGGTTATGTGCAGTGGATCATTTACAAAACTTCATTAGCACCCCTTTCTGTGTTATTGGCCTTGTGGTAAAGGTGTGCCATTTCATTTTCATGTTAAATAATAACTGTTCCAAAATTGCTGGTGCTTCATTTATTGTCACTTTGAACAATTCCTACAAACACAGTGACCATTCTCTCTGTGCCACTCTTAAAAATGGGAAAACAAGAAAACTTGCAGTTCAAATTAGGCAGATATCATAAAACACTTACTCATCTAATTTTGCACAGATTTACTCTCAGAACTGTAATTAAATGTTTAAAATTAGTGGAACGTGACAAATAAGGCTGGACAAGGATCCAGGTTTGTTTTGCCACCTTGAGCAGGTTGTTGGTAAGGGAGGTGAGTCAAATTTCCAAAGTTCACTGTTGAAGAACTGCAGCAAATAGGGCCTTTTTATGCTGAATTTCTACAAAAATTATTTGATGCAGTCTCCATGCCAACTGACTGTTTTAGAGAACATAAACCTCCCTTATCGTCACAAATGTAAACATGGAGGTTTCTATACTCTACTTGAACTTCAACGGTAATCGTTAGCTTATTATTTAGTCGATGAGAGCAGGATTGAGCTTTCAGTCACAACCACTTTAGGTGGGTCTGGCGTGAAACAAAAGATGAATATGTGGAAATGATCCTCGTCGTCACTGTTAAGTATGCTGGAGTATTTTTGATGCTGTGGGCCCATTACTTCCCCAAATGCTCTGGCTACCATGTTAGAAACGATGGCTTCAAGGACTCTCTGAAGGACCACACAGTTTTAAATAAAAGAAATCGGGTGGCCTTTACCAGAAAACTGAAAAGGGATTTCATGTTTTAGCAGGTTAGTATTCCAAAACATATGGTTAAATCAACAGACATGGTTCACCAGACACACAAACTTCTTATGTGGTCATTTCAGTCCCCAGACCTAAATCCTATAGAAAACCTGTGAGGTTAGCTGGAAAGAAGAGGGCAGAAGAGTTGAGCCAGGACTCTGACAAAGACTTAAAAAGATTGTACAAAAAGGAATGGCCGCACCTCCAACCTTGTAAAAGATTTTAAAAGACTACGTTCTTTCTTGTTGGCAAAGGAAGGTTGTGCAAAGTATTAATAGCAGGACTCCCAGTCGTGAGGAGACAGTGACTTTGTAAAGAAGCCATTATTTAATGTGTAATTTTTTTCCTAATTGAAGAATGTACTTGAGTAACAGCTTTTTAATTTTTAAGATCTTTATCTGGGATGTCAGTCAAATTTTTAATTTTAATTTTACAGTATTTAAAGAAACTATCTTGTTCTATAGTTTAAAGTGAGGGAACTTCACCTACCTTATCACTGACTCCCACCACCTTACACATTTCCAGATCCTCTACGGGAGAGCTCAAGTGTCGGATCGGGCGAAATCTCAGACTGCTGTAGCCCTGGTAATCAAACCCACAGATAAGACAGCAATGCCTTGAGTGGACAATGGAAATGCTTGATTATATCCAAAAGTACTGTGATTAAAGTAGCTTTGCACTTTGACTTACCCTGTAAATAAATGGAGCTATACAAATAACTTTGCCTTTCCCAGTTTTAATTTATTCTATGTATTTTCTGATTAAATATTGCACAAATCATCATAATGTGTCCACGGTTATCTTAATCTTTTAAAGTTAAAGGTTTTATATTTCTTATTGAAATGTGATGAAGACAACTTTTAAAACATTATGATTTAAAAAATGTAAGAGACTCTCAGAGGTGCTACAGGTATCTCCTATGTTGATAAGATAATCAAGATAGTTGTCTTACCCCTAAATGAGAGCCTCCTTTTCCTAGATTATCCTGCAGATGGGTTATAAAGATTTCTTCAGCTCGCTTCAGATACTGGGTTGTTTTCCTCTTCACAGCCTCCCTCCTATCTTTGTTTGGGTCCACTATAAAAGAAGCACAATGTTACGGTACCAATAAAAAAAAGTCCTGTAGCTCTGTGAATCCTACATCTTACACAGCTGTCTGTTGATACGATGTGGGGGGGGGAAAAAGCTTAATCAGTAAATGAATCTGTGCTTAGCATTTGCCTTCTGACTCCTCCTATTCGTGTCACTGTCACATGCCGGTCTTGTGCAAACCTGGTTTTCCTATTCCCCATTGAATGATTCACACAGTTTACTCACACTGAACTCCATTCAGCAGTAAGTCCACTCCGTTCTTGTAGTAACTGAAGGCTGCCTCGTAGTCTTCATTGACCTCACTGTCCAAAGCCATTCGGATCTGCTTGGCAGCCTCCACCAGGTAATCTCTCTTCGCCATCTCTGAGAGTTTGCTGGGTCTCTCAAGGTCCAGATGGGCCTATTCAAAGCACAAACAGTTGGATGTCGGTGTGGACACATTGAGACAACCTGCCTAATTAAACCCCAAACTGAAAGTGACTGTGAAGCAACTAAATGAATCAGAATAGAGGAGTTTTGCTCTTAAAAAGTATTCATTCACCATAAACTGGCTGTCACCTTTGCTGCTGTGGCTTCTTATCAGCAGTAGGAAACATCTCTGTCTGTTGTCACCATGCTCGGTGCGTGGCTGCCCCCAGAGACATTAGGGCTCGGGTCTTTGCGGCAGGGCATGATCATCTGAACCAGTGGAAACAGAATTAACGTTTCAAGCAGAACAGGAAGTGAAAATCGGGTTGTGCTTTCTATTTTGGATGAAGAGAAAGAAAGAGAAGTGCAAATGGTAAAGACACAAAGAAATGACACATGTAGATGGCTTAGGGTAAGATCAGCACTGAGAAATTATTGATCAACATGTCTTGTACATCAATCTAACAGTATGCAACAACAACAAAAAAAAAACAGGTCTGTGCACATTGTAGACACACAAATTTCAAGTCACACTCATACACTAGTCATTTGAAATTGATTATGCATGATATCTCACATACACTGCCTTGCAAAAATATTTATACCCTTTACATTTTTCACTTTTTTTTCATGTTACAATAACAAACCTCAGTGGGGTTTTTTTTTTGTTTTTTTTTAGAGTTTTATCTAACAGAGTCCTTGCACAGTGTATCTATCTATCTATCACAGTGTACACAATCTGAAAATCGTGGTTTCCATTTTTTATTCAGACCCCCTTTACTCCAACACCCCTGAATAAAATCAAGTGCTATGTTTGCAGCTTGTGTGTAAGTTAACCTCAGTATAAATCCAGCTGTTCTGTGAAGGTATCAGAGGTTTGTTAGAACAAACAGTGTATGTCAGACTGAATATATCATACCCACAATGAAACATAGTGGTTGCAGCATCATCCCATGAGGATGCTTTTCATCAGCAGAAACATGGAAGATGCTCAGAGTTGAGAGTCGATGGAGCTAAATACAAGGCAATCCCGAAAGAAGATGTTAGAGGCTGTACAAAACCTACTTCTGGGACAGATGTTTATCTCCTCGCAGGAAAACACTAAAGATACAGCCAGAGGTGGAGTGAAATGGTTTAGATCTAAGCATATTGGATCTAAACCTAATGGGCCAGTCAAAGTCCAGACCTAAATCAGATTGAGAATATGATATGTGGCAAGAAAATTTATGTTTACAGATGCTCTCCATCCAACCTTCCTAAACCTGAGCCATTTTGTAAAGAATAAATGGCTAAAAAAATTCAGTTTCTAAATGTGAAAAGTTAATAGAAACATATACCAAAAGACTTGGGGATGAAACTTTTGCAAAACTTGGTTCTGCAAAGTATTTACTCAGGGGGGCTAAATGAATTTGCACCCCACATTTTTATTTGCAAAACATGAAAGGTATCCACTTCACAAATATGCACAACTAGGGTTTGGTGTATCACCTAAAATAAAATCTATTAGCGCTTGTAGGTGTTACAAAATGTGACAAAGTGACAGGAATACTTGTGCAAGGCACTCTATGTGGTATTGTGGGCTACAGCTAAAAGAGCAGTGTATAAAATAATGACAGCTTTCTCCCAACATTTTAACCACAGCAGAATCACTGACATCTCACATGCAGACATCAGTCTCATGGTCATGAGAGTAGAACATTTTAGATGATATAAGGAAACACAAAAAGCCATTTTAAGTGTCCTCCATCTGTATCCATCATCCTTTCAACATGGACTTTCACAGCCAGTGAGCTAGCAATTTATCATCATCAGTAAATACACTAAAATGACAGAAAACAAGTATGTATGCAGAAATAAGACACACTGTACCTACTGTAATGTAAGCATGGCCTGGACTCTGCAACCCAACAGCAGCAGCATCAGCACCAGCAGCGGTCCGGATCATCAGCAGCAGGAACATACTCATCCTACTGAGCAGGAGAAGAGGAGGGAGCTCAGCCGAGGCTGCTGATTGGTTGAGCATGATGTCATTTAAGGGTACCATTTCACACAAGGCACCTTCCACCCACTCCTCATCATAGACGCTGAAAGATTTAAAGAGACAGCGCTGTTTTGAGTGTGTAGACTGAAGAAGCCATTTCAGCTCTGATTTATTGGAACAATGGAGTTCAGTGTTCACCCTGTAATCCCACCGCTAACTTGAAATAATAGTTACTATGTTTGGCTTTTCTCTGCTGTGGAATTTAAAAGGTGGGATTTACTCCCTCCTTCCCACTTAAATATCAGCATGGCCAGTACCAGAAGGAGCCAGGCTCCAACTACAGCACAAAGAAGAGTCACCCCCAACCACACATGCATGCACCCTAGGGGAGGACAGGTTTACAGAAGGGGGCTAGGCACACCATCATGACTCTGAAATCTGATCCTGCAACCTTCTCCCCAAAAATTACAAGGAGAGAGAGAGAGAGATGCTCAATCCTAAATTAATCTTTTCGCCACTACAGTTGTGTCATATGAAGACTTTTCCATCAAATAAAACAAAAACAGTGTTTAATTATGCTCTGTTTTGATTTGATCCCAGAATGACCCAGTCACAAAACAGCAAATAAGCAGCAAGAGAGATGTTTTTCAATTTTAATGTTTAGCACCAGTGGCAGCTTCATGGAACACATCTGAGATAATTACCATTTTTTTCATCACTGGTAGTCTTTATTGAACAGTAAGTATACAGGAAATAGCGAAGAGAGAGAAGGGGAAGACATGGAGAAAATGGCCCAAGATCAGGAAACACACCCAAGAAGTGTCGAGGGCTATGGACTCTGCACATGAGGCGTGCGCTGCACCAACTGAACCACCCTGCGTCCCATAAGTACCATTTTTCATGGATTTTGGTTCTGAATGGTTACCGCAATATTTTTTAGCACTTAAGATGATGACAGAAATTTATTTGTGCTTTGCTGTCTGCCATGGAAAACTGGAACCAAATAACTACTAATCAAAAGATTTTACCTGCATGCAAAATTAAATGTGTGGCATAAAACAAATCCCAAAATCTGTGTCAAATTAACCATTTTAATAGGTAAACTGTGCACATTTATAAATTTAAAAGAAAATTAGTCTTTTTCTAGTAGCTTAATGTGAAGGGAAGTAAGAAAAACAAGAATTTAATCTTGATTTGTGTTTTTAATGTGTACATGATGATAAATCAGTGTCTTCCCATATCTTGTATATTTAATTAATCAGTTTATTTTTATCAGTGCATCACAGATGAGAATATATTCTCCATTCAAAAGCCTTTGTTATTTTTGGCATACGGACATGTAATTGATTTTAATACAATGTTGATGGATTTTTTTGCACAGTGGTTTTGCCTCCATTGCATAATAGAGTCTTTCCTTGTTTCTTTATTCAAATTGCTCTTAATAAAGACTCAAATGATTTGGAAGTGCCAAACAATGATCTTCAGCTAATATAAATTTTATCATTTTGGTTAATTTCAGCTTAATTTCAGCTTTAAGGAGAATGCTTGATTAATTCTGGATTTATATACTTTATGCAGGTGGAAATAAGCCTGAATGGGACACCTCTTCCATGCATTAGGGTACAAATACAATATACAGAACACAACCGACTAAATGTGGATGCTTCAGTTTGATTTATTCAAGAAATGATATGACAGGGGAAAGTCTATAAAGAGGAGTAGTTTCATGGTGGTTTAAGGACTATAAGTGGTTGCAGATCACTCGAATCAATCAAAATACGAGGATCAAACACATGTTGAATCATTCTTTGTTAAATTTCACATTATATGACACATAATAGCCATTGTTGTACATGTAGAGCTTCTGATCAGAGGGATTGTAGTCCAGGTTGCTGTATGCGTCCCGGAACTTCTTGAACTGGATGCTGAGGTTTCTCTCCTGCTTGGTCTTGGTGTCGTAAGCGTAGAAGATCTCCTCAGTGCTAATATCCACCGACCTGGTTGCATACATCACTCCACAGATCATGAAAGCATTGCCAACCGACTGTTTGTACACACCAGTATGCCACTCACTCTCAATGCCAAAAGACTTTTCATCAATTTTAGCAATGACAATTTTCCCCTTGCTCTCGCTCGAGGCATACATTACCCACAAGCCTGTTTCATCGGCTGCAAAATCCAAGTTCTGATTGTTTGAGTAGGCATAGGAGAAACTCGTACTGGCAGATGAAATCACTCTGTATTCATACTTGGAAGAGGTCAGATTTAATTTGGTCATGCTGAAAGGGGAGTTGTGCTGATAATAAATGACATTACTGTGAACAATGTAATTGTTGCCAACGCCCAGCCATTCATTTGGTAGGTCAACAAGTCTGAAATAATTCCTCAACAGCAGATTTTCATAGCTGGAGTAAAATAAAAAGTCATAAACACCTCCAGGGCTGTTGTACGCGCCGTAGAAGTACAAGTTCTCATAACCTCGGATGGGTTTGGAGTCTCTACCCCAGCCACCATACATGTAACTTGCACTGAGATGAGCATTGAACTGGATCACCAATGGATTGCTGATGCTTAAGATTCCTGTGTGATTGCAGTTTCCTGGGAAAAAAAACACAAACATGTTGGCAATACAGGTCCATCTCTGTAAAGTAGAATATCACTGAAAAGTTAATTTACTTCAGTACATAAATTCAAGAAATGATATATATGATGATTACTGTTTGTTGTTCATCTACAGCAAAACAAAAATAAAAACAAATTCAGGTTCTTAGTTTACTTTATGACCATTTGGAAAGGGGTTTTTAACAGAATTGTCCTACTGAAAAGTCTACATATATAATGTACAGTATATCAATTCATTAATTCGTCGTGGTTTCTTTTGCAACAAATCTTGCATCAATGCGCTGTAGCATGAAAGCAATTGTGACAATGATGAGGCCTTAAAAATTCCCAGGTTGCGTTGACAGCAACCCAGTTATTATCACCGCTTTTTGTAAACCTTTTTTACCCACAGTTTTTCCTTCCACTCAACTTCCAATTAATAAGCTTTGAAACTACTCTTTGTGAACAGCCAGTTTCTTCAGTAATGATCATTTTGTCTTTCTCTCCTTGTGACGGGTTTCTGCTGGACCACTGTCAAGTAAGCAGTCTTCCCCATGATTGTTTACACAATGCTTTTGCAATAACAAAGCCTTTCTGCATTAAAAAACTATTTTTAAATTGATCACATTTTAAACAACTGAAGGAACTGAATTTTGGCTTTTCATTAGCAACAAGCAATGATTATCAAAATTAACAGAAATGAGTGGTTGAAATATATCACTCTGTGTGTAATGAATCCATATAATGTATAAGGGACATTTTTTTATTTAAACTACTGAGAAAAATCAACAATGTTATTATTCATAAAGATGCATTTTTAGCTGTTAAAGTGAAAATTGTTATTGATCATGTTAGGCAGCTTTCTTACCGATATCTGGCTTGATTATATCTTGGTCCTTCTGACACTCCTCTAGTTTCTTCTGCAGCTTGGCAAACTGATGTTGGATCATCTCCAGGTTGCTCTTGTCATAGGTCTCCAGCTGGTTCACAATGAGCGTCATGTTGTGGATCTGGAGGCAGAACAAGAAGAAAATGTGGATTACATTTTGGGAAGGAACTCTACCTAAGGGTGTCAGGCCTTTGGAGGAGTTGTATTTCAATAAAAAGGTTGCTGGTTGTAATCCAGTTGCCAATGTTTCTGTAAATTTTCTGCAACACAATCCTAAAATGCATTGTGAAGGTCTAAGATTTTTTCCGTTCATGTTGAAAATAAAGTTTGTGTTTTACCTCAGTGTACAGACTGTCGAACAGTGGGGAAGAGAAGTTGAGGGAGTATTTGAGCTGAGACACCAGAGCCTCAAACTCTCTGAGCTCAATCCTGAGCAGCTCAAAGTCCAGCTTGACGTAATCATCAGGACTACTTTCTAGGACGTTCAATCTTGCCTCCAGATCCTTCAGTTCTTCAAGATAGACCACCAGTTTCCCCACATACTTCACCATCTGAAAGAGACAAGAGCATTTATAATCTGATTTAACCACGTTGCATGTTTCTAGTTTTTATTCTCCATGCTATTCCTAACAACACCTTATTCTTCTGGATTTCCACTTCCAGGATCAGATCTTTGCTGACTTGCTGCATGTGCTCGACCCGGTCTGCGGGGAAGGTGGTGTCGGGGAGGAAAACATGGCAAATGCACTGACCAGACGAACCCACTGATGCCGTGACATTTCCAGATTCCCAGTCTTGAACTGGCTAAAAACCAATTAGGAAGTTATATTTCATGGAATAAACACAAAGTATGTATCGAATATTTAGCAGAAATAAGGATTACTTACAATCCAGGCCAAAGCAGCGCTAAAGGCACCGAGGAGGAGAAACAGAACCGACAGCATCATGTCCCACCTCACCTCTCAAATGTCTTTCAGACGTTGTTGGCGTTTTTAAAGACTGCTCATATCAGATTGTCCTGAACACCTTCTCTTTACACATGGTTATTACCTGATTCAGCATTCAAGCAGATGCTCATTTAAAAGCACCCTGTGATCATCTTTGTTTGCACAAAACACAGTAAAGCCTGTTGAATCCAGAGCATGAGGTCCAAACATTTGGTGTGGATGTGAAAATTGCCATATGTGATGACGTCTTGAAGCACTTTTTACGATCTTTTTGTATTTGCATTATGGTGGAGCAAAGACATGTTTTAACAGCATCAGTTAATTTCAGGATATATAAATTATGACAGGATCCTTGTTTACAAGGTTTGATCTGTACATGGGGAGCGGATGAGAAATTTGTTATCTGTCATGACATCTAACAACAGTGTTTATGGTCTATTTTTAATGAAGCATTATGTCAAAGTTGCAGCCTGGAGCACTGTCATTGTTTAGCTTTTCTAAATATATGGTTCAATTTGCAATTTTCAAAACTTTTGAACACAGAGAAAGAAAAAGAAAACCTTTTGTTCAATGAATACACTGTATAGCCTACTTTATTTGTACAAAGTCAGATTTAATTACAAAAAAAGAAATAAAAACTAATGCCATTTTAAAGATATTATCCACTGGTATGTGTTTTTTTTTTTGTTTTTCAAGCAAATATGCACTGACAATAAAGAGCCTCAGTAATGCTAATAATTCTCACTGCAATGCAGGATTTCATGTAAAGTTTTCAAAAAGCTCAACAAGGAAGAAAACAGCTTTGTGTGTATTGGTGTTGATGATATCACAGCTTTCATTAGTTAACATTATGACAAACAAGCTACTTTTGGCACAAACTGGCACAGATTCTGAAGCATCCAGTTTTATCTCACTTTTCTCTGGTCTTCTTCATAATCTGTTTTTATTTGTTTCATTTTTATCTGGTACAGTGGGAGGAAAAAACTAATTGTGTAGTTTGTCAGAATAAGGCTTAACACAAGACAGTTTTCAAACCAAGTTCTTGTTCGTATCATGTTTTTTTTTTATTATTATTTCCAGCTCCAACCTGCTCTGACCTCCAAGTTAATTGTATTGAAAAGCTATTTGCACTTTGGATTTTTTTCTTTTTATAGTTAACATGGTTTATTTTCTTGTTCATGTCAGGATGTGAAAATGTTGCTTTTCATTGTGAACTCTGAGCGCGAGAGGGCAGCAGGCTGAGATTGGAGCGACAGCCCTTCACATGAAACATGTGGCGGCCATAATGGCTCACCAGGTAGCTGTAAATGGAGCAGAGATGGGTTGATGATTTGAAAATATTAAACCAGATAAGTTGGGAGCCAAAAGGCTCAAAGTTGTTGGAGTTAAACTGAAATCTTTTCTTCCCTAAACAAAATGCAAGTTTTTGTCATAGAAAGTTTAAAACTGTGCAGAATGTTGCATCAAATGTATTTCTGTATTTGGTGGATTATTATAGTTGGAGGTTTCACCTGAAACTGAAAGGACTCTACTTTCATATAAATGTCCCTTGTGGTTATCCTTGTTTTTTCTGGTCCTAAATTGTAGTTACTTTTATTTGTTTGTTTTGAATGCTCAACCTGTTAAAAAGTATTTTTAAATTTTATAAACCAATTTAAAATGTATTTGTTCAGGGTAAAGACAGTTAGGTTACTGTCACTTATCAGTCATAGATTATAGTCAAGTTTTATTTGTATAGCACATTTTAGCAACAAGTCAGTTCAAAGTTCTTTACATCATAAAAACATCATACCGTCACCAATTATGAAACAAGCAATAAACATTACATTTTGTCAAATGCCATCATCAAAATCACCAAGCAAATATACATTAAATATACAGATCAATGTTCCACTTACTACTAATCAAAGGCAGCTCTAAACAGGTGGGTTTTTAGCCTTGATTTAAAGGAACTCAGTATGTCGACTGTTTTGCATTTTTCTGGAAGTTTGTTCCAGATTTGTGGAGCATAAAAACTGAAAGCTGCTTCTTCATGTTTGGTTCTGGTTCTGGTGATGCAGAGTAGACCAGAACATGAAGTGGTCTGGAAGGTTGATACAGTGACAACAGTATCAACCTTCACAAAGGTTTCTTATACCTTAAACTGGCCCTTTTGTTGAGTAAGTGTTGTTGGAACATCATAAAACTTTAAATACAAAACATTTATTGTTTGGTTTCATTTGTTTTTGATATAGATTTATAAATTCTTTGCCTTATTTCCAGACCACAGAAAACAGATGATGAATAGTTGAATAACTATAACCACAACACCTTTAGGATGCTTCAAATCATTTATTAACAGTCAGGAAAAGAGGTGATACAAGAAAAAGGAGAAAAAGAAAATCATTCATCATTTACATCAGATACCTCTGTCAAGGAGAGAAAATTATTTATGTCACCAATAAAACTGGTGGTTTCACCGTAGCTTCAACTGTGTGGTTAAACCAGAGATGGTAGCTCACATAGTAGCCATCATTGTACATGTAGAGCTTCTGGTCAGTGGGATTATAATCCAGGTTTGAATACTTGCCCTGAAACCTCTCAAAGGTAATACTAATGTAGGTCTCCTGTTTGGTTTTAGTGTCGTACTTGTAAAATATCTCTTCAGTTAGGGTGTCAACTGTCCTGACTGCATAAAAAACACCACAGATCATGAAGGCATTAGTAACACCTGGCTTATAAACATTGGTCTGCCATACCTCCTCAATCCCAAAAGATGCCTCATTTATTCTAGCAATGACGACCCGACCCCCGGACTCTTCAGTAGCATAGGTCACCCACAAGCCTGTTTCATCTGCAGCAAAGTCAAAGTTCTGACTGGGGGAGTTACTGTATGAGAACCTGGAGGAGGCATGGGAGACCACCCTGGACTCATATTTCATGGTGGTGAAATTCAGTTTGGCCAGTCCGAATGGGTTGTTTATCTGATAATACAGTGTGTTGTCACGGATTATCATGTTGTTTCCTGTGCCATACCAATTGCTGGGCAGGGTGTGATGGAGAAAGGGGGTTCTCAGAATAAAGTTCTTGTAGTTAGTGTAGAACCTGATGTCCACCATGGCAGCGGAAGAGTAACCAGAATACCAGTACATGGACTCTCTTTCGGGAATAGGGTTTGAATCTTTCCCCCAGCCTCCAAACAAGTAGCCAGCGTTTAGATGGGCATTCAAGTGGCTCACCACAGGGTTGCCGACCCTGATTATGCCAGAGTGAGCGCAAGAGCCTGCAGAGAGAGAGGATGGTCAGTTACAAGAGTTCAGTGACTGTTTCTAGCTTATGTGATTGCGTGAATCAGCTCACCAATGTTGGGGTTGAAGAGCTCCTGGTGGCGTCTCTCACAATCCTCGAGCTGAAGCTGCACCTGTATGTACTCTCTGCGAGTTGAAAGCACCAAATTCTTGTCATAGGTCTTCTCCAGTCTGTCCAGGGTCGCCACCAGGACAGTAATCTATAAGATGACGCATGTTTTTATGTTAGTCAAAGATTGAAATTGTTTACCAGGTGAGTTTCTATGTGTATACGGCAGATGACGTACCTGTACGTGCAGAGACTCAAAGACAGCGACCGAAGCATTGATGGAGAGTTGCAGCTCTGTAATCAGAGCCTCCGCTTGTTTAATCTGCACTTTTATATCTTCAAAGTCGGCTTCATTGTAGTCATCAGGATTCTTCTCCATAGTCTCAATTTCCACTGTCAGCTTTATGATCTTTTCTGTATACTGTGTAATCTTAATTTCATATTCCTCCAGCTGAAAATAACAGATTTAGGGACTTTTACTCATCACAAAGAAGTTACAATGCCTGGCTAAAGTACTCATATACCTAATTTAAAGTAATTACAGCTGGAAGTCTTTTTTTTTTTTTTTTTTTTTTTTTTTGGCTCTACAAGCTTTTCACATCTGAACTCAAGCTATTGCCCATTTGTTTTGCAAAACGAATCAAATTCACTCAGACATGATGAAGAGTATCTGTAAACAGCAATTAACAAGTCCTGCCTCACATTCTCAATTGGATTTAGGACTGGACTTTGACTGGGCCACTTTGACATATGAATATGCTTTGATCTAAACCATAGCTTTGTATCTCTGGCTGTATTATCCAGCAGAAGAGTGAACCTTCACCAAGGCTCAAGTCTTTTTCACCCTCTGACATGGTTTCTTCCAGGATGCCCCCCATGTTTAGCTCCATCCAACTCAGTCCTGCTCAACAAAAGCATCCCCACAGCATGATGCCGCCACCCTTATGTTTAATTGTAAGGGTGATGGGTTCAGGGTGTTAGCTTTTTTCCATTTTCTACATGGCTTGTGCCAAACTGTGAACATGACTTCTTATATCTTGCTTCACAAAGAAGCCAGATAGGTTAACTCACAGGTATCTAAGCAAAGGAGCTGAATAAAAATGACCGCCACACTCTTCAGATCTGTATTTGTAAAAACCTTTGAAAATGTTGAATCATTATCCTCCAAGTTCACAATTAGGCACTACTTTGTGTTGGTCTAGCTCATAAAATACATTAACATTTGAGGTAAGATTACTTTCGCGAGGCCCTGGTCAACACATCACACATGTTCCTTTTTACCTTTCCCATCTCCATTTCCAGCTTGTATGAAATCTCAACTGCTGTCTGCTCCAACACCACCAAATCACCAACAGGAAAGGTTGAACTTGGCAGAAAGGCATCACAGGTGCACCTCTCTCCACCTCCTGCCTCATTCCTTAAACTCCCTGCACTCCACAGGCCAACACCCTGAGATGAGGAGTGGAGGAAACAGAGATCAGATCACGTAAAAATCAAGGAATGTGCAAAAGAATATTTCAAATTCCTGCCATAAGTACCCCCATGGCCACCGTGGAGCTCAGCAGTGCTGAGACTATCAGAGTCTTGATCATTTTGCAGTCCGGGTCGTTATGGCTGAGATGGTTTGTTCTCTACTATTTATATAGCCTGTCAGAAACTACTGCTGGATACAACACCTGCCACAGTTCACAGCATTGTTGGCCCAGGAACTTCCACTGCACTTGCACTTCCCATCAGGTTTAGCACCCGGACAATAAATACTCAGGTGTTTGCAGAAAATTATCCCTGTGCATGTGTGGCTGTGCCAGAGAGGAGGTCATGAATAGCGTATAACATGCAGTTAAACCAAAAAGGGAACAGACATCATTGAATAAATATGCACGTTTATTTGAAAAGTGCATTAAAAATGATTCAAATTTAAAACTCAAACACTGCACACAAAATACTTGAACTCAAAAGACCAAGACCATTAAAGAAGAGACAATTAAATTAACAAAAGTAAATCAAGACATGAAAATATCAGACTTACAAGAAATAAGAGCTTTCTACCCAACAGTGATTGAAAATGAATTGAATATGGATGTATTTTAAGGTGAGTTTGAAGAACAGACAGGTTTGGAAAGTTTTTTTTAAATAATTTTAAACTCCATTTTATATTTATTCAAGTTGTCTTTGTCTGATATTAACATTTTTATATAACCTGAAACATTGAACTGTGACAGAAATCTCAAGATGAAGAAATTCTGTGACAGGAAAACACTTTTCACAGCAGAATAAAGATGACTATCAAAGAAATCCCCAAGATTCCATATTTCTTCTTAAATTGCAAAGCCAGTGTTACTTGATGCTTTTTGTTAGATTCTGTGAGTCTTTGTCACTGTGCTTCTTCACTTTTCGTTTCTTTAATTTCTTAGTTTTGGTTTTACTTTCTGGCTGCTCTGCATTGAGAGCAGGCCTGGACCTGGTCAGGCTGTTTTCAGTAGGACTTAGCTTGCTGTATTCCATCTCTAGATCGGAGCGAATGCCCTGAGCAGAGATGGATTTGCTTGTAGGAAAGTTGGAGGAATCAGCCAGCAGGTTGGGCTGAGAGAAGGACCGCATCGCCGGAGAACTGGTGGGACGGTAAGGGGAGGTTCCTCCCAACATGGGCAGATGGACATGGTCGCCGCTGAGGTTAGTGATGGAGTATCGACTGCTGTTTGACATGACAATATGGTGCCAGGAACTGAGAGGGGTTGCAGAAAAGGGCTGGGGGCCGCCTGAATCTTCCTTGGCACCTCCTGGGGAGATGATCATGGAGCTGCGAGGCGTGACAGCTTCTACTGCCGTCTGGAAGGTCTTCAGTATACGATCACTCTTCTGCTTCTCTTTCTTCTGACGGGACTCCACTTTCTTCAGCTGACGACGGTGATCTCTCATCATCTGTTTTCTTGTATCTGCCAGTCCCCTGAAAGAAAGATTAAATAAATAAAAAACACTAACCACTGCAAAACCTTCCCCTTCAAAGAGGGAACTTTTTCGCATTCTATCACTTCACAACCACAAACTTCAATGCATGGAAACATATGGAAGAAAGATTGCTGGCTAAATAAAACCAAATTAGACATTTTTAGATTGAGTTTGTTCAAGTTTGAACAAAATGTTTTGTGTAGCAGAAAATCATGATTGCACAACACGCTTTAATCATGGGAATGGCAGCATCATAAGGTGTGGACTCACTAGAGTCCCCTGCAGACCCCAATTCCTAAAGGAAAATTGCATCAAAACACATTAGTGAAAACTTTAGTAGCTCAAAACTCATGCTACCAAAATTATAATTTGAAGCTAATTTAATCATTTCTGCTGCTTGTGTTTGAGCTTCAAAAATAGAGTAACAGTGGGTTTTTTAGTGGTTGCTTGATAACACACCATTAAACTTGGCTCTTCCTCTTAGATCTTCATATTTAGCAAGATGTTGCATAAAAAGCAGCAGAAATTCATGAATTTATTGTTTATTATGAACTGCTGTGGTAGTTGGTTTTCTGTTTTTGTTATGCTGCGAAAGTTTGAAACTGCTAATCAAGCTGGTCAGTTTGCCCTGAGCAGCACAAAGTACTTTACTGTTTATCATTCAACTGTCTAGTTCTGTGGTGACTGTAATTTTATGGGACAATGAAAATCTATAGGATTTCTGGGAGTATGGAGAGCTATATCATTTACAGCTTGTCATAATGTACCTTTTATTAAACATAGTTTATCTGCTGTTATTCTCTCCTTTATGGGAACTATCATAACTATTACAGACTGAAAGATCTTCTCTGGCCATTTTCACTCTGTGTTATCTTTTTGAGTCCAGGAAAGATTGATAAAATCACTATGGAAATAAAAGAATAACAAAATAAAATTCTTAAAATTGGCTATTTTATCTTAGCTGCTGCCTATTTGATAAACCATGTCAGGTGTACAATGAAATAAAGTAAAATACATCAATTCATCATTGGGTCACCAGTTTACTGGAAATGCATGACACAAACATGCTCAAATATGAAAAAAAGTAGAACAGAATAGAATAGAATAGAATTTTTCTTTATTGTCCCTATGTGGGGAAATTTGAAACATAAGAAAAAATACTGTACAGTAAAATAGAGAGGTGGACTGTGGTAGCAGTTGGGCTAAAATAGGGCAGGGGCCCCCTAATTAAATTCTGCTTAGGGCCTCATATCATCTAGGACTGGCTCTTTGCAGATAAATTCAATACTGAGGTGATCATAATGTGGCAAAATGTGAAAAACCTCTAGGGGAGTGAGTACTTTTGCATGACATGACAACATAATTACTGAAGACGTGATGTCATTTATATTTGATATCTAAACCATGTTGTCTTCAAACAGCAATAAACTTCACGACTGTACAGTAGTCTACACGGTGTTACACAGTATTATTTCCCACCAATAAATCAATGCAGAAAGCCTGTCAGTGAGCATAATCAGAGTGGAATAAGCTCACCTGTAATCTACAATTCCTGTCCTGTCCCGATCAAGTCTGTGAATCAGCTCCTCGATCTGGTATCGATTCAAAGGAATGCTCGATTGCTAATGTTTTCACACACACACACACACACACACACACACACACACACACACACACACACAAAATTTATCAGGAGATATCAAGAGCATATTTCATTGTGTGATGAATTATTCCCGAAGAGCCATTACTCTCTGCAATAATTTAAAGCCATACATTCGCCAGGCTTTCTGAACATCTTTCAAAATACTTTATATTTACAAAAACAGAAATAAATTAAAGTTTGTCAATCCTGAATTTTGTTTTCAATAAGAAAAAAAAAAAAAAAAAAAAAAAAAAAACTATGAAATACTCTCACGAAGCCAGGAAAATTGCTGGTCAAACCATTTAAACAATAGTCTGCTTGCTATAATCAAAATAGAAAAAATGAAGTATAACTGAAAACTGCTCCACAGTAATGTATTAATGCATTAAATGATAGTTGTATGTGGGTTATCAATGGGTTTAGAAACCTGAACTGCCTTCCTGAAGTCAGTGACAGGGACTCGCATGGTGCCGTCTTTGTCGATATTCCGAAAGAAATCCCACAGACGCAGCTTGCGTTTATCAAGATAATCCTTTCAGAAATATAGGAAGAAAGGGTTTTAATGATTCCAACATCAAAATATGTGAATATGTGTAACTTTTTTGGGGTGGTGTTCTACATTTTTAATTAATATACTAGACTTTTTAAAAACTATGCAAGTATCATGCAAAGTTTATAGATTCTCTTGTTCAAAACTGAAGCTGCAGCCAACCTGAATGACTTTCATTGGATCAATACGTTTGGGTGGTTTCTGAGCGATGAAACCTCCGACTCCTCCATACTGCACATCCAGATAAGGATGCTTCTGACACGTCAGTTCCAGAAGATCCACAAAGTTCTCATTCACCAGAACATTCTGTTCAGATCAGAGACATAATGGACCAAAATGTGTTTTTTGTGTGATTTGAAAAAATGTGTTCTTCAATAATTTGAACCGAAGCTGACTGTAATAGCTCATATTACTCCATATAAAGAACAGCACCCTGCAAATATTGTACAACCACAAACTTGAACAGATTCCATGGGTGTTTTATTTGGTGGGACAACACAAAGTAGTGCATAATTATGAAGTGGAAGGAAACTGATACAATTTTGAAATTCTTTTACAAATAAAAACTCGAAAAATGTGGTCGGCACTTTACTATGATATTCCAAAAATAAAACCCAGTGCAAAGAATTGCTTTCAGATGTCACTTAATTACTAAATTAAGTCCACCTGTGTCAGAGAGAGATTTGAATTGGGACGGCAAAAGCAAATGAGGTGGATTAGCAGTGCTTGCCAACAACTAAGGATGTCATTCTGGGCATGTTACTGTGGAATATCTTCTCTGCTGGCCAGATATTGAGCAATTAGGATATCATGACTTTCATGTATGACAGGTATGAGACTGTGACACAGCAACAATGTCTTAAGTCAAAGGTTGCTTCAGATTCGTTGCAAGACTGACCACCACCAGAGATCCTTCCTGCCCAAAGCATCACCATCCACAACGACTCTTTCAAGATACTTGGATGATATCAGTTACGACAACATTTAATTTTACTCTGGGATAAATATAGTATTTTTGATTTGAATTGAATTAGATATGGAGCATTGCTGGAAGAAAACTGTTGAAGGTTGTTAAAGTTTTGAGACTTGAACTTGACTATTTTACTATCTCTATCAATCACATAAATACATTAAAGTTTGTGGCTATAACTTAACAATTTTGAAAAAACAACAACAACAACAACAACAAAAATCGGGGTATGAATGTTTTTGCAAAGCTCTCTAAATGTAAATCTTATTAGGTCATCTAACATAACAGAGTCAGAATCACTCACACATATGTCGATCTTCTCCAGAGCTGTTTTTGGTGTGTTCTTCACCACAGTTACCAGGGCCAGAGCTCCCTCTACTGTTACAGAGTTATAAGCCAACTGCAGAGTTAAAGAAACAAAACATTATCCTACAGTGCGTCCAAATCCAGTCTGACCAAATTAGCCCAGTCCATTAACCCACCAGTAGGACTCGCAGCGTTTCATTGTATTCAAGACCTCTGCAGAGCATACTGACTCCTTCGTTGGTGAGGCAGTTGTTGCTGAGGTTTAGATGTACCAGAGTGTTGTTGAATTTTAGGGCCTCGCCCATGGCTAAGGCTCCCTCATTTCCGAAACCATTCCACGATAAGTCAAGATGTTTCAGCATCATATTCACCTAGAAATATAAATTGGAATAAGATCATTTAAAATGTCTCAACCAGAAGGGAAATGCTTTTTGTTATTTAGTCAAACCTTAAGACCAGCAGAAAAAGCCACAGCCCCTTTCATTCTAAGATGATTCCAGCTGAGGTCCAGAACCTCCAGGCCTTCGTTGTTTGCTATTGAAGTTAGGAGGAAGTTTTTTCCATATTTTCTTCAACTCTCTAACCACTGTAATTTAGACACATTTATTTTACCATACCCAACAGCTGTCCCAAATATTCTCCTCCTTTTCCACAAAACTCATTATGGCTCAGGTCCAGATCTTTTAACCTGGAATTGGCCTAAAAGTGGAATTGAAAGCATTGTGGTCATTTTAATAAACAACCAAAAAAAATTAATTTTATTGATTTGTTGCTAACTTACTGACAGTGCTTCTGTGAAATGCCAAGCATCACCATCTTTGAATCCATTTCCTGAAAATAAATAAACAGCTAAATTAGTAAATGAATAACTTGACTCTTGATATTAGTCTTAGAAATGTTTTCCTCAACAAAAAACCCAAAACACACACAACAAAAGTAATTTTAGTCTAAATTACCTGAAAGTTTTATAGACTTCAGAGAAATGCTGTCCAGCAACATTTTAGCTACATGCTCAGCTCCTTCAGATTTCACATGATTGTTTGATAAATCCTGAAACAAAAACAAATTGTTTTATGAAATTCTGGTTCTTTGCGCCCTCTAGTGGTTAGTTTTCAACCTTTAAATACCAGATGCTGGATGGTAAAATTTGCCCTCAGCAGCTCCACCAGACATTTCACCCCCTCAGCTTGAACGTGATTGTAGGCGAGCTCAAGAGTCCTGATGTGCACATCAGACTAGAATAAATGCAGATCATCAGATTCATCTTTTGAAACACTTTGCGACAGAAATTGCATTTTGAACTCACCACCAAAGCAATAGCGAGTGCTTTACAACCTAAAGGTCCGAGCCCATGGTAGGTGAGTGTCATTGTTGGGGAGCTAAGGTTTCGAATGAAGTAGGAAACTGGAACCACACCCACCAGTTTGCAGGCCTCCATGTACACCTCGGCGACAGACAACTCTTTGCTGAATTTCTTTTTCCCTGAGTTTAAATGACACCATAATAAGTACCAGAGACTCCTGCTGTAAATAATTTGACAACATCATGTCAAGAAGATGTCACCTAGGAGCACCTTTGAAATTATGCAGAGGTTTTTGATGCACCTTAAATTACAATGGCATAAAGATTTTCACAAATTTCAGTAAAACGTAAAAGTCACAATTTATATAGATTCTTATTTTTATTTTTTATTTTAGTTAATGTCCTGTGAATAATTTGTGAGCCTGTGAATATTTATTGCTTGTGCACATTTTTTTTCAAACACACCTTTTCTTTCCACTTAACTTTCCATTAAAGAGATGCAGTACTTCCATAGAAATGCATTTTTGTTGCTAACCCTCTTTGTGGAGACTGTCAGTGACTGCTGTACAAATATCTTTTCCATAATCATGTAAACCCAAACACATTTCTGTATGAAAACACTTCTTTTTATTGATCTTATATATTTTAATATTTTTGATAAACAAGGTGTTGGCTTTTTACCAACTTAGTCACCAAAATTTACAGAAATAAACACTTGAAATTTTTGTATTTAGTTACAGTAATGAATGATTTTTTTATTGATATTCTAATGTATTGAGACTGACCTGAAAGGCAAAATCATACATACTTATTTTATAAGTATAAATATAAATGAAACACTTCTGTTTTAGCCTCTATTTTTCATGAGCTGAACTCAAAGATCTAAAACATTTTCTCCATACACAAAATGACCGTTTCTCTCAAATATTGTTCAAAAATCTGTCTAAATCTGTGATAGTGAGCATTTCTTTGCAGAGATAATCCATCCCACCTCACAGGTGTGGCATATCAAGATGCTGATTAGACAGCATGATTATTGCACAGGTGTTCCTTAGGCAGGCCACAATAAAAGACCACTCTGAAATGTGTTGTTTTATCACACAGTACAACGCTACAGATGGTGCAAGTTTTGAAGAAGTGTGTAACTGGCATGCTGACTGCAGGGATGTCGACCAGAGCTGTTGCCTGTGAGCCGAATATTCATTCCTCTACCATAAACTGTCTCCAAAGGCTTTTCAGAGACTTTGGCAGTGCATCCAACCGGCCTCACAGCCCAGGACCTCCACATCCAACGTCTGAGACCAGCCACCTGGACAACTGCTAAAACAACCGGTTTGCACAACCAAAGAATTTCTGCACAAACTGTCAGAAACCGTCTCAGTGAAGCTTATCTGCATGCTCATCGTCATCGGGGTCTCAACCTGACTGCAGTTTGTCGTCATAACTGACCTGAGTGGGAAAATGCTCATATTTGATGGCGTCTGCCACACTAGAGGTGTGCTCTTCACGGATGAATGCCGGTTTTCACTATTCAGGGCAGACAGCGTATGTGGCGTCGTGTTGGGTAACAATTTGCTGATCTTGATGTTGTGGCTCGAGTCGCCTATGGTGGTGGTGGGGTTATGATATGGGCGGGTGTATGTGGACCAGCGTTCCACAGACCACAATCAGCAACCTGATCAACTCTATGCAAAGGAGATGTGTTGCACTGTGTGAGGCAAATGGTGGTCACACCAGACAGTGACTGGTTTTCAGACCTCTGCAGTAAAGCAAAACGGCATATTTCAGAGTGGTCTTTTATTGTGGCCTGCCTAAGGAACACCTGTGCAATAATCATGCTGTCTAATCAGCATCTTGATATGCCAGACCTGTGAGGTGGGATGGATTATCTCTGCAAAGAAATGCTCACTATCACAGATTGGTGACCAATATTTGAGAGAAATGGTTATTTTGTGTGCATAGAAATTGTCTTTAAATCTTTGAGTTCAGCTCATGAAAAAGTGTTGCATTTATATTTTTGCTTATAGCAGTGAAGTCTTTTTTTTCAAGGGAGAAAAAGGGGGAAAAAAAAATTAAACTTACCATCGTACTCTAAGTCTTGGTCAGACTCAGTGTCTGTGGCTTGTGACCCAGTTGGTGAAAGACAGTCCTCATCTTTCAAACTTAGTTCCTCAAAGGAGAGTATTGACATTACAACTTCACGTCTAAGCTGATGTGTTATACTTCCCTTTTAAGACCATGTAATTTGTGTTGCAAGAGTTTTTGCTCGGAAAAGAAACATTGGCTTGTTGCATCCAGAATGTAATTCTACCCCTGAGATTATGTGTCATGCAGAGAGCTATTAACAATTTATGCATCAGCTTGGTTCCTATCTTGTTTCTGCATTACTAAGGGCTGGCATTGCAAAGAAGCAAGCTCATGTTTTCTAATATATGGTATTCATAGTTAAGAGTTTTAGGACCAGATGTTTCGGTCCCAGGTATATGGCAGACTGTTGTAACATATAACCAAGCCACACTGCCATCCATCAGTGTAAAGATAAATCAACCTAGATTGTTAGTGAAGCCATGTCATGTCATAACCCCCCCTTCCCCCATCCACCATCTCGTCCCCTCATTCCCTTACTATCATGTAGTGACAGAGATTGTTACAGTCCATTGAGTTTTGCACTAATAACAGGTTGGCATTGCTGGTTCACTGACCAGAAAAATAAATGAAACCTGGTAACAAACCAACACGCCACCTGCAGTCATTCACTGGTCACTCCTCACACGTGAATCCTACATAATCCCAATCCTTAGCCTCCTAGATGGTAGGTAATTCTTCTGTCAATAACATGGATAGGGAATAAGGAGTTGCATTGTTCCACCACAGCCTCTAATTACAGAAGCCGAGAGCGGTCATACTCGCATCTTTTTTTTTTTTTTTTTTCTCCTCGATATAACAAGGTATTTATGTCGTAACGAATACCGTTTTCTTGAGATAAGATAATGTCGTTATTATGAAATGACTGTTTTCTCGAGATAACCAGTTAATTTCCCGATAGTTTAATCATATGACCGATGATGTGGTGTCATTATGGTTTACCCTTTCACTTAGTCACAGAATTATTCAGAGAATTACACATGCATGCCATGACTTACACTTATAAGTCCTCTCCTGCTGGTGTGGCATGCATTTGATTGGTAGAATCAGGTTTAACACACAGACCAATCCTCTCATGATCTCGAGAAAAACGTTCGTTTTCTCAAAATTCATTCGTTATCTCGAGAAAACCATCAGAAAAAAAGTTTATGCATAACACATCCGCTCTCGGCTTCCGTATATAATAGTATATCTTAGAGTCTCTAATAAATTAATACAACTTGATGATTATTTTACTCCCTGCTATTCTCATTTATGATTAAATTGTTTCCTCTGTTCAACATTTTATATGCCATTTAATTCTTGCTGCCTAATATTTACAAATATAATAGTGTTTACTTAATTTAGCTTTTTTGTGTGTGTGTTTTATGGTTGTTCGTAAGCCTGTTTTTGGTGTTTAACCCCATAAGATGACTTGGTTGCAAATTATTATGCTCAGGTGAGAAAATGTCCCACAAAAAATAGAAAAATAAATCTGTAAACAGGTACAATTGGTTTAGGTGTTAGTCACAGCCATGATAACATAAGTTCTGTTTTATATTAATGTAGTAATTTTTTATGATGTATTATTGAGATAATAGTTTTTAACTGTTGACAGAAATCTCTGCGCTGTACATATAATATTGTACAGGGATCCACAAAGTTGTACTTGAATCTGTGCACAAAATTATATGAGAATTTAGCTTGCCATAGAGACTTACCAAAACCAACGTCCAAGTGCGCATGCGCTGATTACCTTAGAGAATCATGATAGGTGTTTTGCTGTTTTATGCGTTTTATCCGCTGGCTTGGTTGTTGTTCCTTCGATCGTCAGGTACATCTATCCGTGACTTTTATGAAGTTACTTAGTTTAGTTGAATGATAGACTTGTTTTCACTCTGCTGCTGTTGGCTAATGGTTGCAACATTTAAGCTTGTTGCTGACCGAGCAGTTTCTTTTCTGTGTGCGAAGTTAACTGGTGAGGGTCTTTTTTTTTTTTTTTTTTTTTTTTTTTTTTTTTGTGTTCACATCTCGGTCTAACACAACTCGTCTGGTTTTATAGGTTAACACACGGTTTCGTATGAATCCTTCCGACGTGTTGCCTTTTTTTTTTTTTTTAACTGCTAACTGCCGCTAGTTCTTCACACTTGTTTTTACGCCCCCACGTGACGTCTAAAGCAAAACAAGTGTCTGCATGTTGTGCAAATCTCTCTACTGATTGTTTAGCTAAGGTTTCGCAGTTTTTATTATATTACTGATTTAAGAAGATAAATCCAACATATGAAATTAGTTCAAAGCAGAGAATGAATGCACCACTGTTTTCCTATTTTTATCCTGTCTTTCAGAGGCCTCAAAGAAAAGTGTCGCTCCGTCAGCGGCAGTTAATGGCAAAGCAGTGTGGGATGGTGATACTGTCACAGTCAGGTGCACCCAGTCTGAAACAACCATGCAGGATCAAAGTGGAGGGACGAACGAAAGGTTAAAAGAAGCAGTCCCAAAGCAAGGCATTCCATGTCCCAAAGTGGATGAGGAAACCCTGCCAGCTGTCCTGCAGATGGGCGTAAGGAGTGATGCAGCTGCAGAGATGACTGAGATGCAGACTGTCGTGGAGGAGGAAGGAGAAGATCCCAAAATGAGGAATGAGGAAAAGGTTGTCCTCCCTGACATTATAGATAGGAATCAAAATGAGAAAGACCTAAGCACTTCAGGAGATAATATCAGTGCTCTGTTAGACACCCTGACGGTGACGGGAAACATGGAAAAAACCAACTGTCCTGAACAGAATCAAAGCCAGACTGAAAGCACTAAGGAAATGCTCCAAGCGTCCGACACTCACAACTCAAAGAGTCCAGATGAGTGCTGGGATGAGTATGTAGTTGGCACTGGAGATGTACCTCCTGGTATTTCTGAGTTAGCACTTAACTCCCTTTACGCCGGCTCCCAAATGTATCTTAAAATTCATGAACAACGTGATGCACAAACTGGCTGGCACTTTCCTGTAGGACCTGGTCTAGCGCAAGAAGTTTTCTGCCCGCAATGGAGCTTTCCTGCTGCAAGTTATTACACCACTGTGGAGCCACCAGTGCCTTTTGAAGGTAGGAAGGATTTATATTTTTGTTTTAAATTACTTTCAGCTAGAATTTGAGTTTGACTTTATCGGCTCAAAAAAATTCAATTATACACCTTTCTTTTTTTCTTCCACTTAACTTTCTGCCGATATGTTTGGATTCAGCACTCTGTGTGCAGCCAGCTTCTTCAGCATTGACTGTATGCTTCATTAGGAGGGTGTCAGTGGTTGTCTGCTAGATTTTGTAGGCCATAGCATATAAAAAAAAATCTAATTCTTCTATAAGTCTTTTGTCATGTAAGCATTTTGAGAGGAACTGAATTTTAGATTTAGATTTTCATTTCCTGTAAGCCATAATAATTAAAATAAAAAAAACACTGAATTTTTAAAACATATCCCTCTGCTTGTATTAAATCTAAATTATATATGAGTTTAACTTTTGAATCAAGTTACTGAAATCAACAGGACGATATTGTAATTTAAAATGCGTCTGTAAGTAGCTCAGTGTTTGTTCTTTCACCCAGTGATGTGGAGAGTGTGGGAGGACTTGGATGCTGAGTCTGAGAGTGTTCTGACCCCGATCACAATCAAAAAGGCCTCAGTGGACTTCACCGTCATGTCCTACAACATCCTTGCCCAAGACCTTTTGGAGCTGAACAATCATCTGTACGCACACTGCCCCCTAGAGGTGCTGCAGTGGAGCTACCGCTGCAACCTGCTTTTAAATGAAATAGAAAAATGGGCACCAGATGTGAGTCAAATGCATGTCTTTATTTATATATGTAATGTTGTACAGTCACTAATAATTCCTGTGTGTCCTTGTCTTTCTGTGTGTAGATTTTGTGCCTGCAGGAGGTTCAGGAGAACCACTACCATGAACAGCTGTATCCTGCCCTTTCTCACATGGGTAGGGCAGCGAAGACGACACAGACGAGCTGTGATGTTCGGTGATGTTGTAACAGAAACGTCACACACATTCTCTTCATGCTTTTCCCAGGCTACACCTGTGTGTACCAGCGGCGTACAGGAACAAAGACCGATGGCTGTGCTGTTTGCTATCGGAGCTCATGCTTCACTGAAGCCGCCGTTTCCAAGCTGGAGTTCTTCAGGCCCGAGACCGGGCTGTTGGACCGGCACAACGTGGGCATCGTTCTGCTGCTTCGGCCGCTGGTCACCAGGGGAGCAGAGGTCCAGGAGGCTGGCCCGCCTCTCTGTGTGGCCAACACACACCTGCTCTTCAACCCCAAGCGAGGTGACGTGAAGCTGGCCCAGTTGGCAATAATGCTGGCAGAAATTGATGCCATGATAAAGTCCTGCAAGGCCAGAGGTGAACACTGTAATGTTGTCTTCTGTGGAGACTTTAACTCTGTCCCACACATGCCTCTGTACCAGCTCATCACCACTGGGGAGCTCAGCTACCAGGGTATCCCAACGTGGCTGGTGAGGAAACAAAAGTGAAGAATAATTGTCTTCAATCTGAGTGTCAATCATCCTCCTGCTGATCCTTGTGTGTTTGTTGTGTCCAACAGATTTCAGGCCAAGAGGACTTGTCCTATAAGCCGAGTTATCACAGGCTGTTTGCTCCTCTGTGGCCCAGCTCTCTGGGAATCTCAGACACCTGCCAGTACACCACAGAGATCAATATGCTTACAACTCATAGTCAGAACTCAGGTCTGTGATTGTTGTCTATGGTGTTTTTGTCATAATGATGTGAATAGCAGGTTTACATCTGTAGTTTAACTGTTTCCCATGTTCCGCTGTTCTCCTTGCGTAGGGACTCGTCGGTACGCGCATGAATTCATGCTGCAGCTGCGCTTTTGTCCAGCCGCATGCGTTCGTCCTCAGAACTTGATTCTGATTCCTGGAGTGACTGACATCAGACCAGGTTGTGCACACATGCAGGACGAAAAAGAAAACTCTCCTGGCTTACACACTGACCTGCGTAGAGGGGGGGAGGGGAAAAAAAAAAAAAAAAGCTTCTTAATATGTCGACCCAAGCAGGACAGATGGCTAAGTTTTGTTTAAATTCTCTAACGATGCCTTTAAGGTTTGTGAAAAGTAAGACACATTGGTCATTTTATTACCAACCAAATGAATAAGGACGATATCAGCTCCTTGCAAAAGAATTCAAACCTCTTAATCTTTTCTGCTGTTTGTCTCCTTACACCCACAAACTTCATTTTAATGGTATTTTATGCTTAAACAACACAAAGTAATGCTGAATTGTAAAGTGAAGGGAAATGTATTTACAAATCTGAAAAGAGCCCCATTTACTCCAATTCCCCTGAATAAAATTAAGTGCAACCAGTTGCAGTCAGAAGTCAGCTAATTAGTAGAAACAGTATAATTTAATCTCAGTATAAATCCAGCTGTTCTCTGAAGGCCTCAGAGGTCTGTTGAAAAACATTAATGAACAAACATGATCAAGGATGGGGTTGTGGAGAAGTTAAAAGTAAGGTTAGGTTATAAAACAATCCATCATTTGAAAATTTAAAGCGTATAGCCCAGCTTCAACCCTACCAAAACATGATCATCCACCTAAACTGACTGGGTGGGCAAGGAGAGCATTTATCAGAGAAGCAGCTAAGAGATCCATCATGAACTCTGGAGGAGCTCCAGAGGTGTTTGTTGGCCATTCCATAAATCTGGCCTTTATTGAAGAGTGACAAGGAACATTTCATTCAAGTTTATTTGCATGGCACATTGTAGCAGCAAGGCAGTTCAAAGTGCTTCAGATCATAAAAACATCAATCAAGTATACAGCAAAATCATCAATCAAAAATGTACATCAAAATCATTGTTAAAAGAAACCCAGAAGAGGTCCAGACAGCAAACATATGGAAGGGGGCGCTTTGGTCAGATAAGAATAAAAATGAACTTTTTGCCCACAAAATACTTTTGTAAGTAATCTAACTCTGCACATACCCCTGAACACACTGTTACCATGGTGAAACATGGTGGCAGCAGCATCATGCTGTAGGGATGCTTTTCTTCTGCTGCAACAGGGAAATCCTGAGAAAATACAAAAAAAACTGTTACAGGCTGCAGAGAAGTGGATACTGGGGTGTTGGTTCACCTTCTAGCTGGAGTTACCATATTTTAAAAGTTAATCTTTGCTGTTAGTCATATTATAAAGGTTAGTCATCCAGACTAGAGGCACACTGCTCTTAATGTAAGTTTTGTATGTAAATTGACTTCTGTATTATGCTAATGATGTAATATGGCTTTAGATTTTTATTTATGCCTTTCAGATGTCATTGTTTTATATTACATTGCTTTATTGGTCTTGTTTGTTTATTTGGACCTGATTGATCGATTCAATGATTAACTGAAAGTGAATATTCAGGATTTACCATTTATACCTTCTGTCCTTGAATTTCAAATTTCTTGTTTATCTTCTTTGAGCTCAGATACTTCAGGGGACGTTCAACACTATGAAAAAAGGTCAGTTCGCCAGATATTTTTGTTTCCAATACAATAATTATATGCTGTCTCTTAATAATGAAAAGTGACTTTTAATCTTTAAAAGCCACATTCATTGTTGTATTTTATATCACACTTGTAATAAAATAAGGGGAATTAGCGACAGGATATTTAAAAGCAGAATTATGATCGGTGCTGAATGTGGCGCAGGTTCAGAGACCGTCTCAGACATCAGGTGGACCTGGAGTCCGTCTATAAACACGTCCTTCCTGGTTCTGGCAGTCCAGAAATCACGACCCTGCACTCTGAGGGTGGAGCTACTGTTGACTACATCTTCTATTCTCCAAAACGCACCTCTGCCAAAGATAAAAGGGGTAACAGGACAGGATTGGAAGATGCTGACTATTAAGTGTTGACTTTAAACTTCTTATACTTGTTTGTATTTCTCTCCCCCCCCAGCTTATAAAAAGTCAGCAGGCAAAGGTCTGAAGCTCATTGGTTCTCTCTCTCTGCTGTCTGAGGACCTCTTGTGGTCAATGAACGGACTTCCCAACCACATGTTCCCGTCGGATCATCTCAGTCTGATGGCCCGATTCCAGCTGGAGCTTGATAATGCATGAAAAAATATACGTTCATTAATGTTGAGTTGTAAAAACTCACTGTTTTTTAGTGTAAAAATTACCTATTTTGTTCATAACACAGGTTTGTAGTTTGTTTTTTTTGGTTTTTTTATTTTTTTTAATTTTTTGTACATTTTTCAATGAATGGAAATGGAAGTAGGAGTTTGAATCAGTATTTTTCATGTATCCGTGGCTTATGGTTCGGCCCGTCTTAAATAAACCTACTGCTGTTTAATCCTCAGGATCTGTGTGTGATTCAGAGCTGGGATTATGACCTGCTGTCAGGCATTCAGTGTGCACGTGTGTGTGTGTGATTAAAGCTTGAATGAATAAATGATGTGTACGATTAATTTATGCATGATGGCACAGAGTAAGAGCTTCTCAAGTAACTTTAACCATATTCTGTCTATACTGGTGAACAAATAGAATTTCCTATGATTAAAGTCTATGGAAACTTCAGATCTGCCATTTAAGGCTGTAATGGAACTCTACAGCTCTCACAGAGGTTTATGAGCTCTCCCACTAATGCGGATTCCAGCACAAACACTCCCACTATTTAGCTAATTGCCCTTCAAAAAGTTGCAGAGAAACAACTTACATTTTTTGAGCCATCAGAACGCTTCTGGATTTCTGCATTTGGACTTTGGAAAAGCTCCTCAATCTTGATTATTGCAACCATATTGTGAAATGCACCAGTACCACTAAAAGAAAAAAAAAAAAAACCTCTTCAAATGAGGCAGGCCAAAGCTATCGCTGCTGACTACCCTGGTTACTGTAATTACAGGATGCTGCCATCTGCTCGCTGATACAAGTGCAAATGTTCATTTGTCCCAGTTAGTGTCAGCTTCTTTAATATTTTGCCTAAGAGTCCCAAATAGAGGCTGGAGCAGCTCAAATTGCCCATTGGGGATAATAAAGGTTATCTTGGTCATGATGCTTCCACCACTATGCCTGATAGTTGATAATGGTTTACAAAGACTGAAACCCACTGCTTAGCTGCTCTAAACATACTTTGTTGTGGTTAAATAGCTCTGTCTTTGGCTTGTCTGATAATGAAACCTTTCTTCAAAAGGCATTTAGCTTGTATGTGTAGGCAGTTGGAAATTTTAGTTGAGCTTGAAAGGGTTGATTTTTGGATTGAGGGCTTTCTCATTTGAATATCCAGGAGATCAGTTTAAATAAATTCTTTCATTGCTAATAAGAACTATGGTCAAATATTCAGTCAGAATTATGACAAGCTTCTTGATGGCTACAAAAAGTATGTTCTTTGCAACCTGCTAAGAAACACATCTAATTATTTGTTGGGTTGTATGTGTATTTTCGAGCTAGCAGGTTTAATTATGACCCTTGCTAAAGTCAAATGTATTTTATCCAGTTCTTTAAAAAAAAAATGATTATAGTTTGCTGTACATAAATGTTCAAATGAGTCAATTAAAGCCCAAAATTAACATCACATGGGTAGTGGATTTAAACTTTTCACAGGCCCGGTAAGCAGTGTGCAATAGATAATACCTCACGTTAAACACATGACCTCAATAATGTACTAAAGAGAATAATCAGGATTTCTACAAGTATCACTAAGTTCAATGTATGACTTATTAAGATTTTAATAAGCCAACTATTATTTAAATTTAAGATCAACAAATAAAATCTAAGAGAATGTAATGTTTTTAACACACCTTTAAACATAAGCAAAGTACAAACAAACTTGTGTAATTTATTTAATGTGTTTTAACTCTGCTGCGTTTTCACATGTACATTCATGTGAAAAATGTAGGTTGCCCTAAGAAAAACACGTCAGGACTTCTGTTATGATGTTCTTTGAATAAATTAGTATAGAGTTGAATTATTCAGACGCTAGAACAGAGGAGGTGTTTGGCATAAACCCAATCCAGCATTCAAGGAAATGAACCTCATACATGATGTAAAGCATGGAGGTGGGAGTGTCATGGTTTGGGGATGCTTTCCTACCAGACCTGGACAACTTACCATCAACTATTTGTGTATCAGAGGGTGACTGAGGACAATGTGTGATCATCATTAAAAAAAATAAAGTTGAAACAGAACAGGACCCTGCAACTTAACAGTGACTCAAAACATGCAGCAAAATCCACCAAGGACTGATTGAGATCTATGAAATGGAAAGTTGTGGTCCAAGTCGAAGCCCAGATCTTGATCTCACTGACATGCCGTGGAGTGACGGGAAACGGGCTGTACACGCAAGAAGCTCCTCAAACATTTTAAGAGCTGAAGGTGAAGAGCAGGACAAACGTCTCCCATAGGATTTATGATGTGTGCTGAAGATCAGAAGTTATTTCAACAACAGGGGGTGAGGCTATTTATTTGGGGGTGGGGTGTCCTAATTTTTATCCATTAAGAAAATACATTTTTGTGGATATCCTTTGTTTAATGAGTAACACAAGGTTAATTTTTGTGATTATTTTTGCTGTAATTAAATCACTTTCATTTCCAAAGACAAATAAAAAAGATTAGACGTCAGTGTGTGAACGTTTAAAGAATTGAATATTTAAAGGATTGTCCTAATTTTTTTCATGAGTGTCGTCTACTGAACTTCAGCACCTTCTTACAGTTAACTTCATGAGTTACTGATGACAGATTTTAGCCAACTATTAACGTCTGTTTCCAGGCCAGACTTCTTCAAATATATATTTTCCCATGACGAAGCAGCTGGTGGTGAATAACGTCACAAGCGTGTTTTGACTGTACTGAAATATGCCAGAAATTTGGGACCATAATCTTGCTTCTTGCAAAAAAAATAAAAAAGAAAGAAAAAAAAAGCAATCCATAAAAATCATACAGATATTAAACATAATTAAATGTAATTCAATGCCTTGTATGCAACATCTAGAGAATTTTAAAACTTTTTTAAACCTAAAATTGAGATTAGTGAATTTCACCCTGATAATCATGATATTCTGGTAAATCATAATATGGTGAAACCTAACACTCCCTCTCACCCTTCAGTGATTTCATTCTCTGGCTCTATGTTTCCATTTTACAGAGTTAGTGGCATTGAGTTTCTTTTCCATAAAACAAAGCGGGCTTGTTTTTACAGTTCTCAGCCTGCTCTCGTTATTGTATTGCCTTTCAGCTAAGAACTTGTTTCAAGTGAAATCCTGGCGAATGGAACACATTACCTGTCTGGCATCCAGGATACTTATACTACTTCTAATAGTTTCATTTATCTCATTAGTTGAGGGGTTTGGAAACATGGTATATTCCCACATGAAATAAAAAATACAACAAAAACAAACTGATGTGACTCTTTATTGTGATCCCGTAAACTGTGTTTTTTGACACAGAACAACTGCATTACAGAACACTGAAGAGAAAGTGGACAACACTCAGCGAGCAGATAAAACTGTTGACAGTGGCAACATTTAGGAGAGCGTCCAGTGATTACTGATCACAAACACTGTGGGTACCATAAAATGACATAATTTCCAGTAAAAAATACAAAAGCTCAGATAAAAGTGCTGTAAAAAAAATTCTTTACACCTATTTGACACCACTTAAGGCAAGTGATAGATGCTAGAATTAAAATGTAGAAACAAAAAAAAAAGCTGGTATATCAGACATGCAGTTTCAGTCAGAAGTTTACAACAGTGAATCTTAATTTTGGACATTGTTTTTCCAAGGTGAAGGTTATGAGAATTGCATAAGCAAGTTTGAATTTATTGTGGACTTTCTCTGATTCAAACACTTTTGCAGCCATCTGCAATCTACTGGCATAATTCAAGCCTGAGGGCACTGTAACAACAATCAAGCATGGTGGCTGCTGCATCATGTTGATGACACTTGTACTGGTGCTTGTCAAACTGGAAAGAATAATGAAGACAAAGCACTATCTGCAAATGATTCAATCATTCAAGAGTTATCTGGTGGGAATTTGGACATGTTGGGTTTCAGAATGATCCCAAACACTCAACAAAACTGGTTTTGAAATGGACAAAGCAGGGTAACATCAAGATTCTGCAGTGAGAACAACCTGAACACTATTTATGGACAATGCTTAAAGGCTGGGCCCAAACCAGAAAATCAGTCAGTACCTGTGATGAGTATATGTAAACTTCTGACCAGAACTATATGGTGAATAAGATTTCTTATCTTTGACATCTATATTGAATGCTGTGTTGGTTAGTTGGTAGCTATAACAAGAATTACTTTAATAGATTTCAACAGGTTTCATATCCTCAAAGGATTTGGATTGTTCATTAAAGCGCCTTTTTACATATAGTTAACTGGAAATGCAGAAAAAAAACTTAATTTTTCTATAGGCAAAACTGATTTGGGGATCATTAAAAGTATTTTTCCTCTTAAAATTTTAAACAAGGCACAAGGGTAGCAGGTACAAACAGGTTACTGCACATGTAACTGTTGTCTAGTTGAGCCTAAGTGGTATTATACTACACAATCTGTCTTAAACTTACAGTACAGTGATACAGATTGTAGAAAAACCTAACAGCATAGAGATGTGATATGTAAATTAATGCATGTACACTTAACTGTACTTATTCAAACATCATTTCGGGTTAAGGTAGCAAAACTGCACTTGTTTATTTATATAAAAAAGCAATCTGCACATTTACTCCCTTTTTTCATAAACTGGGAGCTTTGCCAGCACCAATTACTGAAACTGTTACAGAAAAAAGCCTGTAACAACATAAGGAGAGCTGAATGAGGCATTTGTTTCAGGAAGAACAGTTGCTGGTGACCTATTCCAGAATGCATTCAGAAAACAGGCCAATGTCGACTCAAAGGAAGTGACCCGGTAGGTCCGTCATGCAGATGTGTGGTAACAACAGAACCCTTCTTTAAACTCGAATCTGGTATCCATTTATATCGGTTGATTTTTGCTCCAAAACCTTCTTCTCTCCAGAGGGGCTGCAACAAAAACACAATAATGACACAATAAACATAATACATTTGTTTATATATGGTAGAAAGCTGGGATTAATTCTAATATTTCTTCTTTAGCTTGAGGCTATGAGCATTTGTCAGTTTGAATACAATGGAAAGTCTGCACACCCATGTTAAAATGCCAGGTTTTTGTAATGTAAAAAATGAGACCAATATAACTTATTTCAGAACTTTTTATACCTTTAATGTGACCTAAAACCTGTACAGCTCCATTGAAAAACAAACTTAAATCTTTTGAGGGAAAAACAAAGAATAATGTGGCTGCGTAAGCGTGCACGCCCTAAAACTAATATGTTGATTCTGATGTCGACAACCCTACCGTCTCTCAACTCGACTGATCCTCCGGATGGGGCTTCCTGGTCCTTTGAGAGGAGAACCCATGCTGTTTCTCCTATCTTTAGTAGGAGAGGGAGGTGCCGGCTTTCCAATCTGCAAAAAATAAATATCTCTTCTTTAAAATTACAATCGAACATCAACAGTTCCTCTGTTCTCCCCTTCTTGAATGCCCGTAGCTTTAATTTGTTCATGCTTTTAAAGTGATTGCGCAGAGCACTTAGTAGAAAGGCCTCCTACTGATGGATGGAGCTGTTACTTTTATTGTCCCCAATGTCCTGTATCATGGCTACACTCATTATCTTGGAATGAGAGGTGATGAGAGAGAAACATCTCAGAGAAACTGCCTCTCAACCAGCAGATCAGCTCAGACGCTTACTGTGTTCACAGCAAAGCAAAACATCAAAGGAAATACGGGTGCATCTTAATTATTATAATATGATGAGAACGTTAATCACCTTCAGTAATTGAGTTCAAAAGGAGATTTTTATTTTTTAGTATAAATCTAAAACAACATTTTTGGAATAATTATAATATTATTTAAGACTAAAAACGACAGTCTTTTTTTTTTTTATATATATAAAGAACTGTCATGGCCATGTTATGGTCAACACAGTCACAGAGAAGACTGGTGACAGTTCTCCAGCTAAATCAGATTTTTTTTTTTTTTTTTTTTTTTTTTTTTTTTTTTTCAAAACAAGGAAAAACAACCTTTAAAATAATTTTTTTGCATTTGTAAGATGTGTTAACTCCAGGATACAGCACAAAACTATACAAAGTAATCACCATCAGTAAGACATCCAATACAAAAGCAAGAAATTTGAAGCACAACTGTACCTTTAGCCTCATGTCTCGAGTGTGTCTCTCCAGCTCCTTCCGTAACTCCTCCTTGCTCAGCTTGTCCACGTCCAGTATGGAGTGCTTCCACTCTATCTGCTCCACACTATGAGGGTCATGGGACACATACTGGCCGATTTTAATCTTGCGCAGAGTGTGCCAATAACCCCTGTAGGCTCCTTCAAATTCCTGAACCAAGTCCATGAGAGTTCGAAACTCCAGAGGCTTAAACATGAGGTCCTCCCTCCGGCTCATGCCTAGTGCACCGAACCGCCCCCCGCTGTGAACCCCGAGCACAATGTGATAGAAGTGGTTCCCTGAGAAATGAGATTTAAAGCTGAGCGGGAATCGTTCCACACCGGCCATGTTGTTGGTGAGATGACTATGTCATGATATGTCAAGGAAATGGACGTCTGGATTTCAGTTCTTTAAACATGGATGCAGTAGCGGCCAGTGTTTTTTCATGGGAGCACAGAAGAAAAAGTATAAAACAAAACAACAACAAAAAACCAAGGCAATATTTCAGCATTTAATATATGAAGTGACCCACACAGCCAAAGTGCCACTTGCAGACCCCTAATCTAGCAGATGAAAACTCTAATCCTATCTCAATACCGCTGAAGCTAAAAGTGCAACATCTTAATTTTTTTTAATCTAATTGTTAAAATAAAACTTTAAAGGTAAGAAATGAAACTGATTCAAGGGACCAGTTAGTTACGGTTTTTGTGCCAGTGCATCTCATCATAAGAAACTGATTTAGTATTATCTCTTCAGTACAGGGGCCATTACAGGGAACAGGACCTGTTCTAGAGGGGCACAGGCCTCTGTTGGACTCCGTCTAGAACCGTCCATGTGTGGAGGCAATGAAATGCCTAAAAATCCTATACAACAAAGATTTGGCTTAATTAAAACTAAGCTTCCATACTGGCTTATCAGGTAGAAATGACAGCTTCATATTCAGACCACATTTGCATCCATGCAAGCTTCTATATAGCTGGCCACATTTATTACTCTTTTGGTAAAGATGTTTGGTAAAGACTTAAAATAAGTCAGTGTCTTATTTCAGTGGCATAATCTTTGAAAGCTGGAGCAAATATATATGAGTATATCTTCCTTACATTGTCTCTTTAGAGGATCCAGCCTCCTGGGTTCTTTCTTATGCTCTTCTCCCTACAACTCAACCCAAAGGTTTTTCAACTGGATTTAGGTCTGAGGACTGAGATGGTTAAAGAAGACGGTTGATTTTGTCTGGTGAACCATTTCTATGTCAATATGGTACTCTTTTAGATTATTATCCAGATGAAAAACTCAAACGTTCTCCAATTCACCGATAGAGGCTAACAGATTTTTATTTTAAAATGTCCAGGTATTTCAAGACGTTAATGATGACATGACATGCACTCTGACACGTTTCTCAGGACTTTTGAAGGATAAACGGCCCACAGCATCACAGATGCTCCATAAAATTTAACAGTAGGCATGAGAGGCTTTTCCACATATTCACCTTTTGTTTCATGGCAAACACACCTGGAGAGTTTGCTAGTGAGAAGCTCAATCTTAGTCTTATCTGATTAAATTTAGCCAGTTCTATACATTTACATTTGTGATGGTAGGACAGAAAAAAAGTAACTTTCCTGGGATGCCTCCCAAAAAAACTGGTTGACATGTATATGATGGTTAATGGTTATTATGGAAGTTATGTCAAAATACCAATCATTATGAGAAATAGGCATCTGTGTCACGTCACACACTGATCAATTTGTCAACATACATGCTGCAGCTACATTTAATTTGTAGGAAGTTTCAGGGACACCAAGAGGGATTTTGTGGAAAATAACTATATTCCCTCAGTGAATAAGTGTACTAAGATTAAATGTTTGTTTGGTCACGTTAAAAAAAAAAAATCCTGAGTCAAATTCACAGAAGCAAATAAAAATACATTTAACACAATCTGAATAATGCAACGTGCTCTATGGCTTTAAAGATACATGGCCAGGATCACCGCCTCTAAACATTTGATTGGCAGAGCCTCTCGTGTCATCTCTTTAGCGATGTCCATCAACCTATGAAAAAAAAAGAAACAAAGAGAGTTCTTTATGTATGTTTGCATTAAACGTAAACAGTAAATCTACCTCCAGTCATGTGCTAAGGCTGCTCTTGTTTTCATAAGGTCAACATTACTTCCATGAGTCAAGGAAATGAGACCTAAATCTAATAAAGCGAGGTCAGGAAGTCTGTTTCAGGCTGCTGACTGTCATTAGCAGCTACTTGCAAAGCCCGGGGGTAAACAAGAGACACAGCTAATCCAAATGCATATCTGGCAGATGAAGCACCATCCAAGTTACCCTCCGAGGACAGAAATCTTTTCGTGTCTTGATTTCAAAATAAGAATAACTCACGCAGTAAGAGGACGGCTTTTCTTGATCTCAAAAAACTGCGTTCCTGTGTGATTGTACCTGTAAGATCCAGTTAAGGGTGAACTGCTACAGAGGCATGAAGCACAGTATGAACAGAGAGGAGGGCACAGCTCTTTAAAGAGCTGTGCTTTGTTATATTCATAGGCTGCTGATTAATAATGAATGGATCTCGGCACTAAGTGGATGGTTTTGGTACAGAATGTGAAGTTTGCACTGGATAGCCCTTATTACACACAATCCCTCTTTAAATTTTACAACCACCTAACGATTCAGCATTAAATGAAAGCAATCAAGTACTGTGAATGCATGGAAGGATACTGTAATTCCCTGATGTACTTCTGTATGGCTTCCAGGCGCTGTGGGATGGTAGTCGTAGGTTGGTATGTAGGCACACTTGGTACTGGAATCTGGGGGGGGGGGGAATCAAACAACTGCATTACCACAACAGTTCACTGCAACTTAAGGCAGTTAAACTGGATAACAGCATACATATGCAAGAAAAGTAAAAAAAACAACAAACAGTTGGTTCAATTTCAGAATTACATAAATAGAAAGAAATTTAAAAAAAAAATTTTAAAGAAATAAATAGCTGAGACATGATAAAAAAAAAAAAAAAAAAAGACTTATTAAATCATCTGTGACCTTAATGGAAAGTTGTTGCCTCCTCTTATTTAGTTCTGGTCTTAGTAGATAAACACAGCTTTGATCATGTGAGCAGTCTAAATGGTTTACACCTGACAAGCAGCTTTGAAATGCATTAAGGCCCAAGACCATTCAGTGCTGTTAGACAGATAACACGATTTGAAAATCTGTCCTTTTAGAAACAGGGAGTCCATGCATTGATTTTCTTTTTCTTTGTGTTGATCTGGACTCTGCCAGCAGCTTTTTGCATGATCTCTAGCTGCCTGATTGATTTTTTTTTTTTTTTTACAGGGACTTATAAAGACAGGTTGACAATAATCTCACCCACTGAAAGTAAAAGCAGACAGTGTTATCTCCATGTTCTGTTTTGACAGAAAACCCTTTAATCTGGAAATGTTTTGGTAGGATGCTGGTGTAGTAACAGACTTCATTTGGATGTTAAAATTTAAGTCACCAACATTTTTTCATACTTTGTAGTTTTTAGCCTCGTTAAGTAAAAAGTTTAGTGCTGTTTTCTAACCTTGCCTTTTCTACCTTGATTTTGAAGACGTTCTGATGGATTCACTCACTGACAGTATGGCCACAGTGACTCAGTGACTGCAATAAACTGTGGTCATGTGGTTACAATAATACAAACCTGTGTGTTATCAGCATCATTGGGTGGTAAAAAAATGCTATAACACTTCAAAATCTAAGTTGGAGGCAGAATGTAAATGTTGAAGTAAAAGTGGCCCGATAATTGCGCCAGGAAGAACACCACATGTGGGCTTCACTTTCTCACACACAGTAGTCCTAGTCTGCCAAGTAATCTTGGAACAAATTTAACAGAATACCAGACAATCCCACACATTTTTCCACTTGTTGCAACAATCAGCGTGTTATGATAAACTGTGTCAAATGCAGCATTGACATCCAGTAACACCAAGATAGGTATTTTTTCATGTATCAGCCATTAAACTTCTATCAATCCTGTCTCCTGGCTGCAATTTATAGAAACTTTTTTTTTTTTTTTTTTTTTTACCAAAAAAAGAAAAGGTATGGTACTGGCCTGTAACTATTTCTGTCCTTTTAGAAATAAAGCTTAATCACTACAGTTTTTAGGGATGCAAATTTGTCTGCGCCCCTCTCTGTTTCATACAAAAGAGTATGTTGATTTATCCGTCACTCCCATTTTAGTGAAGTGTATAATAGTATGAAAACTTCTGCACTTTATTTCCTTGATCAATTACAGCTGATTAAATGTCCTGTAAATTTATTTTACCTTGGGCAGGTCAGTGGCACCCCTTATCTCCTTGGCCAGAGCTTCACCACCTGGGTGGATTCTGGCCACATGGCGCCACATCCTCTCCCAAGTCTCCTCATCCATCGGGAGGCCTCCTCTGTTTACATAGAAAGGAACCCCTCCATCCCTTAACTCTTCCTCCCCTTCATCCTCCTCATCCCTCTCCTCTGCGGTGCCCACGGTGGCCCTCAGCATCCCTCCTTCAGCAGGCAGACAGCCACACAGTCCAGAAAAATCCTGGCTTGGGTTCTTTCACCGGTTAATCAGCTTGCAGGTCTAAAGCAGGTTCCAGCGGCAGATGGTCATCTCATGACCTCCAGCAGATTGTGGCATCAGTGTCGCACAAAAACAGTCAGTGAAGCTGCCATTAAAGGGGATGGCTAATCTCTCTTTGGTTCCTCAAAATGAAGCAGGGATTTAAAAAGTGAAATACAAAGGAAATTTCTTGACTTTGCAGCAAGTGTTTGACACCTATTCAAGCAGACTGGAGGCCTTCTAGTTAACATCTATCCACGATCCTCATAATGAACCAGTTCGTTTTTCTACAGCAAGTAATTCATATTCTCCCCAATAAAACGCCGCTAACTAGTCTGTCGGCTGGTTGACTTTGCAGGCAACAAAGTATTAGAAAATCCTAATTCCTTGTAGCGCTGGAGGTCATTCTCGCCTCAAATTTGCAACAAATCAGTGTTCGTCTGGAGTCTCATCTCTGCGACTTTCTTCATCCATTCGGATCTGGCTCATCTTATAAAATCCTTTCCTCCCAATACAGCCGGCTCATTGTCCCCGCAGATGCTCTCCAACAGTGGTTTCTGAGTCCAACGAGCCGCTCAGACACTCCCCGACCTCCGAGTACTGCGCATGCGCTCGTCTCAGAGAATGAGCTCAGAGTTGACAAGTGCTGCATTCAGGTGCTCCTCGTAAGAAATCCGCGAATTACATTTAGAGGTGCATCTGAGTTAATTTTTTTTTAAAAAAAATCACCAAAAACTTGATGTATTTCAAAATTGTAACTCGAGACATGAAACTCATATATTCTATTGACTCATTACAATAACAGTAATAATCCAAGGCGTTATTTCAGCTAATTTTGATGACAATGGGTTGCAGTATATGAAAATCCCAAAATTCAGTTTCCTAATAAAATAAGAATGTTACATGAGACAAATGAAAGATATTTTTTTAAGCTATGTTTTTCCCTACATAATCATGTGGAAGTCTGCTAACTTGACAGTTGTTCAGCACAACCTCCACAGGACAGGTAAGCTCCAAAACCTCATTATGATAAATGCTGGATGTTCACATAGTGATCCAAGCATATTAATGGAAAGTTAAGTGAATGGAAAAAGTGTTGAGGAAAAAAAGGTGCAAAAGGAACTGTTCTAAAGTTATTAATTTCTTTTCACATTGATTTCACCCTGTAATTGTCCCTCCAGTTTAAATAAGTGTAAAGCCCAAAATAGAATCTCAAATATACATTTTTTTAATGAACAAAGAATTTCTTGCATAACTTAACTTCATTTGTAAGATGTGCCATCTTTAGATCACACGAAAGTCTTTGTGCTAAGTCGCTCCTGAAGCAGAGGCAATGTGAGACATATCTTACCTGGACAAAGGAGAAAAAGGTCTGGACTGTTGCTCAGTGGTCCAATGTCCACTACTCAGATGAAAATAATTTTATATTCCATTTAAAAATGAAAGTCCCACAGTCTGAAAGACCAGTGTTGAAGGACAGAATCCAAGTTGCATGATTTCCAGTGGAAAGTTATGATTTAGGGATCCATAGAATCTGCTGTTGCAGTTTGAGGAACCAAAGAGAGATTATGCTGCTGGTCCACTCTTTTATGAAGTCAAAAGTCAGCACAGTCATCTACCAGGACATTTTAAAGCTCTTATTACCACATTCTGCTGAGAAACCTTATAGAGATGCAAATTTCACTTCCAAGCAGTATTTGGTACGTCCTTACATTCTTTAGTGACCCTGGAATTACTGTGCTTGATATAGCGGAGACTTCACCTGATCTAAACCCCATAGAGAAGGATGAGAGACCAGACCTGACAATGCAGACGAGCTGATGGTTGCTATTAAAGTAACCTGGACTTCCTTTACACCTCAGGAGAGCCTTAGGATGATCATCCCAATGCCATGTTGCATGTATGCAGTAAATCATGCAAAAGGAGCCTCAACCACATATTATCCATATACTGTGCAAGTACATGAATGTACTTTTTAGTAGGCCAATATTTCTGTATTATAAATCCTTTATAGCTGGTCTTGTAGTATGTACGTCTTGCAGTATATGTGATGTATTTTAAAATAGTTGAGATTTCTGTGTAATGTATGAATTTAACTTTTTATAATCCAGTTACTGAAATAAATTAACTTTGATTATTTTCTAATTTACTGAGATGAGACTGTTTGTAGATTTTCTTAAAAAACTGTCCCTTTCTTGGTAATTAATGTTTTTGCTCCAAATAAATGGAATAACAGTTCAGTTAGTAATTCATTTATTAATAAATGAAATTTTTACAAAATATATCATGGTCACAAGACAATAAAATTTGAAAATGACCAAAACCACTCCATCAGTAAATCAACCCTCAATACCTCTGCATTTTTATTTAGCACAAAAAGAAACAACAGTCAGTAGGAATCCTCGGTCTATTTACACAGCCAACTTCAGGGTAGAAATATCAAAACCTTGGAGCGCCATAGTCGTCAGGCATCCGTTCAATATTATACCTGCAAACAGAAATAAAAAGTATTAACAAAAAGATCTTTGTTAATTTGGTTTTAAAACTAAAACATGAAAAGTTTCCAGATTCTGAGACAACATTTGGATATTCGTTACCTGTGATTTGAGATGTACATAATGGGCACTCCAGGTATCTTCCTGACTCTCCTCTTCAGATCTCGGTCCACAGTGGCCAGGATGTAACACTTGTGCTGCACACAAAGTTTTATGGAATCAATCTCAATTTTTACAAACACAGCCATCACCACAATATGATGCAATGTTAAATCAGTTCCCTGCATCACCTAAAATGACATTATTCCAACAAGTACCAACAAATTGTTAGTCTTTGTAAAAATTTAGCAGAATATGATAGTCAGCTACAGCAACTTACAGGAAAATGACCACTTCGATTGCCAATAATTTGACCGTCTCTTGCTTTTTACATAGACCTGCTATTGCTGTAGGGGACAACTATCACTCACTCTGTCTTTAAAGAACCCATTAATCCCTGCTGGGATCAAATCAGACAGTGATTTTTTTTTTTCTTTTTGCATTTCAGAAACTCTCGATGTCATTTTGTTTACATTTTTCTCTTCTATGATCCTTTAGGAGGCCGAATCACATTTCATACCTTCTTCCTATACCAAGGTTCAGATTAATCCCCACAAGGCAACATAACTCACGTCTGTTCAACCTGGAATATTTCCTTTAAATACATTTTTCTTGGCACACAGACCATAGTAATGAATTTTGGGTGTATTATGATGGGTTCAACTGGCATCTTTTGTGATCATGTTGATGTAACCTTAACACAAAAACTCAGTAACGTCTAATTTGAAATTTTTATGAATTTATCATAAACCGACAGACGTGTCATCTTAGGGTTTTTCTGATAAACAATCCAAAAAAAGTATTTTTTTTTCAATAGGCACCAACCAAGATTTCAAATCTATGCCTCAGATGAAGGAGCTCAAGTATCTTGGTGTCTCGCTCACAAATGAGGGTGTGATGGATGTGGGTTCTGCTCCAGTCTATTGTGGTAAAAAAAAAAGAAAGCTGAACCAAAAAGCGATGATCTTGATTTACCATTCCGTCTACATTTTAACCCTCACCTATGGTGATGAGATATGGATCAAGACCAAAAGACTAAGATTTAAGACACAAGTGGCTGAAAAGAATTTCCCTCTGTGGGGTCGCTAAACTCAACCTTAATGATAGGGTGAGGAGCTTGGGGCTACTGCTCTACTGTCAGGACGCCTCCTGAACGCCTCCATCTGTAAGTTTTCAAGGTTTTCTTCTTGGACTCATCTTGGAAAATGGAGAACAGATGGGCAGATCTCTACAGCAAGCTGGAAACACCCACTTGAGGCATCCTTTTAGTAGCGCATCATATGCAGCTCTAATCAGAGGTACCATATCTAATTTAAAGCCTCCTAATTACCCTGGCAAATGTTCTTCAATTATTTTGTTTTTCCTTCAATCAGTTGCATAACCACATTTCTTTCCTGTGCAAAAATAGATGAGCATAGACCACAAATCAAAAACTAAGTTTTTATGTCACAAACTCATTAAATAACTGTCTTCATGTTTGCTGATCAGAGGTTACGGGCAGATCATGAAGTTTATTTTACTGATGAACCTTTTATAAACTTGTTGTTCATGTTTAATTTAGTTCGTTTGCATTCAGCTCAGTGGCTAAAGATAGACATTTTACAAATTTAGATATGTGATACAACTGTGTAAGTCATGGTAATTCTAGGCAAACATTTATTCATTTAGCTTCCCACTGGATGTTTACTGCTGTGCATTTATTTTACCTGGGTCACTCTTTGCACTAAACAGTCATCAGCATATGTTCCCTTATGCGTGCACGGCAGGCGCTCAAAGCGTGGATCCTTGGCTATCCTGTCAGATGGAAAACATTGTTTAGGTGGAAAAGAAGACCTACATACATGTTGCATGTTTGCAGAATAAAATGATTGCTGAAGATGATACCTGAGAGCTACTCTGTATTTCATCCCCAGCTTTTCGATCTCAGCCATCACACAGTCTGTGATATAGGGTATACCTGAAGCAGATCACATATCAGAGGGAAAATGATTTAGTTTCAACTGTTATCATTAAATGATAATATTCTCTAACAGAGCATGTATTGAGTCGACATTTAGAGTTCTAAAACTTACATTTGGCATACAGGCAGTCCATCATAGACTGAACTATGTCCAGCTTGGCCTTAATGGAAAAGTTTATGAAGTTGGTATCAACAAGAATATGGTATGGTGGGCCGAGCTGGGTGTTGTACTGGAAGAACAGGCATGAAGGATACTTGGTGCTGCAATAAGAAAGAAAAGAAAAGGTCAAAAAGACAAAATACCACAGGTTAAGATACAGTTTATTGAGCTGAGTGGCTAACGTACACTTCCCGCTCCTTCAGTTCTGAAGGATCTTTCTTCTTCTTTTCTTTTTGTTTAGCACGGTCCTTTTCTTTGCTATAAAACAATGGTAAAGTTCAAATGACTTGTTTTTTTAAAGGCTGAATCAAGTGGTCAAAGAACTGAAACAGAAAACTTAACAGGAAAACACGCAACAAAAATAAACAGCATATTTTAGAACTTACATTCTATGATCTCTGAGATTAATCATTCTTTTCATTGCAGCAAATTTTTTTGTCTTCTGTTTCCCCTGAAATAAACACACAGATATATCAGACCAAATAAATCCTATCAAATGCTTAGAGCAGCAGTTCTCAAACCACTAACAGTAAAAGACACTAGTGACAGTTGTGTATCAAAGCATAGTTATTAATTCAATTAAAAAGGACTCACTAACTTAAACAGAATTAACAACCAATGTATTGTTTTTGCAACTATTTGAAACTGCTGTTTTCTCTTTATCTATTTTAACATTCATAGTATAAATATGTTTTTTACCAGTACCAGTATTTTTATTCACAAGGATTACAAGATCCCACACTTTTTGACTCACTCTTAATTTTAGAAATGACTGATTTACAGCAGCCTTTTGATGTATATTAAAAGACATAAAGAAAAACCTTTAAGAGGGTTAAAACCTGTCTGAAAACTGCATTTGAAAGCGACACAGTTACATCTCAGTAAATTAGAATATCAGCGAATATTCATGGCTTGCAGCAAATGAAAAACCAAAATTGTGTTTTTCAGAAACTTGAAATATAATTGATAAAACAAGTATTTTTAATACAAAAATGTTGGCCCACTGGAAAGTATGTCCATGTACTGTACAGCACATGGACAATAATAATGTTATGAAGTCAATAATGTTATGAAGTGCTCTAACATTTTGTAGCAGACAACTGAGCTCACTCTGGACTTTGGAAACCACAGTACGCCAACCCCTGCAGATGACTTACCTCCCCAAATCATAACTGACCGTGGAAACTTCACAGCAGACTTCAAGCGACTTTGATTCTATACCTCCCCAGTCTTCCACTAGACTTTCTGACCTTGGTTTCTAAATAAAATCCAAAATTGACTTTTATTTTAAATGAGGACTTTGGACCCCTGAGCAACAGTCCAGTCACTTTTCTCCTTACGCAGATAAAATGCTTCAGATGTATGTTGAGGAGTTGCATAAACACAAGGAATGGGTAAGTTACATCCCATGTCCTGAATAAGTATTTGTGTTGGTTCTTGAAGCAATAATTCCAGTCTATGCCTAGTTAGTCTCCCCCACACTCTCGAATGGGCTTTTCTTCACAATCATCTCAAGGCTGCAGTCACCCGTGTTACATTTTCCTTCCAATCAACTTTCCAATATGCTTGAAGACTGCACTTGGTTAACATCCAGCTTCTTTAGTAAAGACTATTATGGCTTACTTTCCCCGTGAAGCAACTGTGTAGGCCATAACATAAGAATTCGTCATTAAGTATTTTACTGGCTTGTGCGATATTCAGTTTTTCTGAGAAACTGAATTTTAGGTTCTAATTAGCTGTAATGTCAATCATCAATTTAACAGAAACGGTTGAAATATATCACTCATTGTCCAATAAGCATATATATAGACGAGTTCAAATTATGTTTTCAATGATATTGTAATTTATATGGATTTAAAGGAATTATGTATATTGGGTAGGATTGTAACGCTGGCTTGTTTTAATGCTAGGCTAACTATGCTAAAGTTAGCATATCTCAAAAGCATGCTTCCATAAAACTTTAAAGAGTAACAACCAACATAAAAGCAAGTTAGAATGAGTGTTAACAGGTTAAGATGATGTAGAAAAAATGTCGGCATTATTTACCATATTTCGGAATTTCAACCCTTAACTCTCAGAACTTAGCAGTCTCTGTTGTCCTCGTGTGTCGATGCTGAGACGTCATAAATAAGCGACAACTCTCTGCGTATGTTCCGGTTGCTATGCTAACGGCTGATAGACGAAGGTAGATACAACGTTTATTAAACATGTGTTATTTACAGATTTTTATTGGCAAATATAATGCTTTTTGCACCTTTGAGGTTGTAAGTAGTTTTCTGTAGAGATATTTAAATGCGCGCCTTGATAACCACCTATTATTGGCGCTGAGCTTTCTAAAAGGACGCTTGGCTAACATGGCTAGCCGTTAGCGTTGTATTTTCTTTCCGAATGCTGCAGTCTGCCTCCGAGCGAGAATTGATGATGCTGCAGTTTACTTCATTGTTTCTCGCCCTTATTATGTTCTCCTTTTCAGCCTACACGACAAAATAGATTATTCGTTAGTTGTCTGCCATTACTAGCGTGTGCCTTTAATAAATTAAGCTGGCCCATACAGTACTTCAGTTTCACTGTGTTGTTTTCGAATAGGATTATAAATAGATTCAGGTTGAGCTCGTTTTTTTCCCCCTCACCATTTAAAATATTCACGTATTACTGGTTAACCAGCTAAAAGTAAGTTAGTACTTGTTCTGTTTTTTGGTTTTCACTTTTTACATTCCGTGGCAGGAGTTTGGACTTGTGTGCAAGTTCTCGTAAGAGCACGGAGGGATCTGAGTGAAAGGCTGAAGGATGGTCTGATGGACCGCCGCTTCTTCCTGACCCTCCTCTTCTGCTCAGTGTCGTGGATCTTATTCTGGGAAGTACGGTGGAAGAAAAGAAAAGAAAGTCAGATTGAGGAATGGCTCCAAGTACATAGCCTTTCTCAATACAGACACTTATTTGAAGGTACAGTTTTTGTTGTTGTTGTTTTTAGACTACTACATATGAGCTGGAGTGTGCAGTGTGTTTGCTGTACTTCCTAGGAAAACTTTTCTGACTTGATTTTGTGTATATCCATGGTTCTCAAAATCTGGTGCAACCGCCAATGGTGTACCAGTTCCTGGGTGCTCAGAATAGATTTTGGTATTATTTTCAAGGTACATGATAACAAATTAACTGTGCTTAATAGCTAAAAGTATTTATGTTAGTGAATATTAAAGAGTCCTCTGTCAAAACAAATAATGTTATCAAGGTCCTGTTTGTAGGTTAAAAATGATTACAGCTACATTGTTTTAAAAGCAACAAATCTGGTGTAATTTATATCCCTAAATTTCCATTGAAACCTGTTTTAAGTTGTGAAACACACATAAGATATTGCCATGAACCATTCAACAAATTTTTATTTCATGATGGTTTTCATTTTATTCAACCAAAAATGACATTCCTTTCTGTAGACTATATTTTCACCAACAGAGAATATTTTGAAAATGATTACAATGATAATATGTGGTATTATTACTGTTAGCTAAAAATAAAATTACAGTTAATAATATATTTAATGACTGCTTTTGAAAAATATCTGATTTTCTTTGATTGCCATCAAATGCATCGTCTTAGATGCATTGGAGGAGATGTGAGCAAAATGTTGTGAAAGTAAGGCACAAATATTCAAACCGCCAAAGATCACCAAGTATTACATGGAGCAGAACTTTGAACTTTACATCTGTACAAGGAAGGCTTTTTGAAGATGATTTTTCCCACACTACACACTACACGCAGAGGGAAATTACAGGAGCAGACCTGTCTGAGCTGCTACTAGCTAGGAAGGCTAAGTAAGTTAACATTGAATGGTTGCTTGTGCTCTTAAGAATGATCTGGTTTGTCTGTTTAACTGGTTACCGGCTTGTCAGATTTATTGAACTGCCAGCATTCTATCCAAGGGTCTGATTACAGTCAGCAGCGCAGCCAAAACGATAACACAAGGGTTTATTGCCCTAATTATGGTGTCAATACAGCAGATTATCACCATTGAGGTATCATCCAGTCATTAAGCACCTTAAGGATAATTAAAACATCTTACAATATCCTGTCTCCTCATAAAAACACAACAATCTGAATGCTGGGTGCATTTTGTGTGATTTTTGGTGTTGGGATTGCTATGTGACTTCTCACTTTTACAGTTGAAACTCCGATTTCTAGGATCCTTTTTGATAGTTTTTGTCCCTTCAAACTTGGAGATTTCAGGTTCTCAGTAACATGGAACATGTAAATATACTGCATCATTCAAGTAATTGTGCAGTTTGTAAATGAGTAAGAACATAGAATATATGGCCTACCTGGACATGCACCTGTCAGGGTTTTCTTAGCTGTCACTGATATATAAGCAGTTTTTGATTATTGATAATTTTTTTTCCCCCTTTTAAGGGCAATAACATATAAAAGGGAGTACATGTGCTGCAAGTTATTTGATAGAGGTTGTAGTTTTGGCTCGTTCTGAAAATGAAGGATTTTCAAAGGTATCCTCAATTATGTATCAAAGCATATGCCATTGATCTTTAACTGAAATTTATTTGTTAAAAATGCTTTTAACATTTTGTAGTGGAAATTCTTAGTTTAGATGTACTTAAAGTCAATAAAATAACATTGTTTGTTTATTTTCTTTTAAGATGGATGACGAAGGCATTTCTAATCATAACACAATAAACTGAAAGTTTATTTCCTGTTGTACTTGTTGTACTTGTGGCACTTCTTTTAAAGTGTTTGCGAACAACCAGTCTGTGTGATTTAAGGGAAACTCCTTTTTGTTTGTTTTGACTGTTTTGGTCACCAAAACATTGGAAATGTACACTTCAAAGCACAAACATCAGCAGAGACTTAAACATTCTAGTATTTTTGGACATTTTTATGTGGTTTTTATGTGTCACACAGATGTGCAGACACTGGAAGAACTGAGTCTGAGCGCATTGAGTCGTCTGGAGGAGGTGGTGAAAGAGCAGCAGCACTGGAGGGAAATTGCAGAAGCTCACATCAAGCTGCTTCGAGACTTTGCCTTCCAGGAGTGGCTTTGCTCCCAGAACCTAGAGCACTATTACCACACGTAAGCAAAGAAAGGTCTTCGTTTTAACCTCAACACCAGTATGACATTAACTTGTGAACAGCATCTTATTTTAGGGATTAGTACTTTTGAATATTGTTAGCTTTTTATGTTAGACACAGCATATCTTTAAGACTTATCTTATGTTATCTTGATTTAGGTTTTCTAGATGTTAGGAAGGATTATTTTTATAGTCACATGAAGGTAGTATTTCTAGTCTCTTGACACTGATCCATCCAGGCTGCAGTTGTTTTAGCTTATTTATTTATTTATTTATTTACTATCTAAATTGCTGTTAATTGCTTTCTGAAAGCAATCCTTGTTTGGTAAAATAAACTAAGTTTATAAATGGTCATTATGGTTTTGAAGCAAAGGTTGTCAGGTTTTAATAAAATACTTTCTTGCTTAAATATTGGTTGATCAAGAGTTAGCAGACAGCTTCAGCTGTTACAATTAGAAACCAGTGATCAGGCTCGAAACCTGGGTGTAGTGATGGACTTAGAATTGAACCTTCAGAGACACATAAAGACAGTTACAAAGTCTGTCTTCCATTACCTGAAGAACAATTCCAGGACTAAAAGACTAATGTCCCAACAAGATCTTAAACTCAGCCATGCTTTTATCTTAAGTCGAACAGATGCAGAATGCTGCTGCTTGTGTTCTTGCTAAAACTAGAAATATAGAGCACATCATCCCAGTTCTAAAGTCTTTTATACTGGCTTCCTGTAGCTCAGAGTATAGACTTTAAAAAACTTCTGTTAGTTTATAAGTCACTGGATGGCTTAGCACCAAAATACATTGAAGATCTGTTGTCGTTGTATCCTCAGGTCTTCTGGTTCAAGTCTACTCTGTATCTCCAGAACCAGAACCAAACATGGAGAAGCAGCATTCAGTTTTTATGCTCCTTTAATCTGGGACAAACTTCCAGAAAACTGCAAAAATGCTGAAACACTGAGTTCTTTTAAATCAAGGCCAAAACCCATTTGTATATATCTGCCTTTGATTAATAACTGGAACACTGATTAATTCTAGTCTGGATTACAACTTTTTATTTTGCTACTGAGTTTTTTTGTTGTTGTTTTTTGTTTGCTTTATATTTTTCATCATGTAAACAACAACTGCCTTGTTGCAGAAATGTGGTATGCAAATAAACTTCACTTGACTTAACCATTTCACAGTTAAAAGGTTCTCATCTTGATTCATCCAGAGTTAAATTTATATCTTTATTACTCACAAAATTTTCAAAATCCATTGCAGTGCCAGTAAATATGTGTGACTGTTTGAGGTGTTCTGTTAATATATGACTTAAAATTTACTATTTTCACAGTCGTCAAATTAGTTTGATGGAATATAATTAGAAAACCAAATGTTAAATGCTAAATAATGTAAACGTAAGCTTGAGTGATATGGTCCCTAACTCCCTACTCATATTAGTGTTGTCTCTAAGAGGAGGATGATCATGCAGCTAAATAAACTTAAGAATACTATTGTATATGGCAATTAATGTTGCACTGTGCAACCCCGTAAAATGGGAACAATGACACCATTTTAAAATTGCACATCATGGGGGAAGGAAGTACAAACACTTTTTTTTTCTTATTTCAAATGTCATCTTGTCCATAAAACCTAGATCTTATAAGCACACATGCAGTAGCTGTTTAGACAGAAGGTTAGACTGACAATAACAACTTGCAACAGGAAAATACTGTTTAGCCATAAAAAGTTAATCATTTGTTTACAGATCTTTTTTATATCTCTCCTCGTCTAAAAAATACATTTAGACTGCATACACTGGACAAGCTGCTTGTTTCCTTCACACCTTGATGTGACATGTTTGTTCAGTTGAAAACACTTAGGTTGCCATCATGCACAATTTCACATAAGCTAGTTTTGTGCAAGGGACAGCCTCCTCTGTGCAATACCAGCAGTGGTGTGGCTTAATAGACAGTACTGTATGGGAGCAGCTGCCATGGTGGAATTTTTTTTCTGTAGAGTACTATCTATAGTTAATTATCTACCCAAAATACTTTCATTTTTGTTTTCTTTTTGTCCTCACACCAGGCTGAAAACCTTGGGTTGTATGAATCTGGATGACCTGTCTCGATTCGACAGTCAGCTGCAGCTCTCTTTAGCTGCCTGGGGTTACTATTACAACGACTACATAAAGCTGTCCACAGGCATCAAGATTCTGCAGACCTCTAGGGGGAGTCGAGACCAGGATTACGAGATCCGGCTGGTGCGCAGCCTTGCTGAGAGGCGTCTGAATGAGAAGTGGTCAACTGGTGAGACCGATTATTTTCGGTTTCTTTGAATTGCAGTTGCTTTCCTGCAGCCTTGAGATTAAGGGTGTAAATGAGAGACGGGTTGCGTTTAAATATATCTGTCAGTAGAAAGTTCACTCATTATTCAGGTGTGACTCAAGGCTAGACAAAAGTTTTCCACGATGACACTCATGCATGTGTAGCCTTTGACAACTTTTGTGTTGCTTTACATTTATGCACAGCAAAGAATTTCCCTTTTTTTTTTTTTTTTTTTTTTTTTTTTTTTTTTTTTTTTTTTTTTTTTTTTTTTTTTCCCTTCATAAAACCATAACCTTTGCTCCCACAGTGATAACATTAAGTTGTTCTAAATAATAATTTATTACAACTAAATGTCATGTTCTTGATGCTTAACTATTCCTCTTGTTCCTCAACATTCCTTTCTTTAGGTGTGGTTTCCAGCATACCATAGCTTAAGACAAGTCATATGGAAAAGCATAATGATAAAAGCAAAAATATAATCAATAAAATTTAATCTGATGCTTTAGAAAAAAATGTTCTGTATAAATTTAATCATTATAGCATTTTTCTTGTGTTCCTCAGCGGGAGCTCTCCTTTTTGGCTGTACTGTGGCACTGTGCTTTTTGATAAGGGACCTCATGTTTTACGTGATTGGTGAGTTCAAGATCAGCTGTTGGGCTGAAAGATGGACTAAAAAAACCTCAACAGAATAGTATATGTATTTGTGTAGCTATAAGATGAAAAAAATTCGATCTTATGTTTCTTCCTTTCTTTTGGCAGGTGGAATTACTGTTTCCATCATAGCGTTTTTCTTTACCATCAAGTTCCTCTGTGAGCTCGCAGCTAGGATCGTTAGCTTCCTGCAGAATGAGGATCCTGGAAGAAGGGGCGACCGCAGCATCTACGACTATGTCCGCGGCAACTACCTGGACCCACGTTCCTGTAAGGTGTCGTGGGACTGGAAGGAACCACAGGAAGTCGGGCAGACGATGACCTTTAGAGTTCAGGTAAAAATAGGTGTTAAGACTAAAAATATACAGCAGCTTCCACTTTATGTCCCATTACTGCCACAAACATTGATGTGTTTCATTGAGATTTTATATGATCTCTCTTTATTTGCTACCTTTATGAGCTTTTTGAAGTTTTCGCACATTCTTCTTTGCAGAGAGGCTTTATCTCTGTCAGGTTGCATACAGAGCGTCTGTGAACATCAATCTTTAAATCTTGCTGTTGTAGTGCTGGCTGTATGGTTAGGGTCATAGCTAGGTGAGTCTCCGCCCCAGTCACAAGTCTTTCACAGCTTCTAGCAGATTTTCTTCCAGGATTAACCTGTGTTTAAACTCCACCCATCTTTACACTAACTCTGAGTAGTTTCCCTCTCTCTGATGATGAACAGCATCCTCACAGCACGACATTGCCACCACAATGTGTTGCTGAGGTGTTCGGTAAATTCTGAAGACAGTTTATTATACTTGTTTTTATTTTGGGGTTATGGAGTAAAGGGGGTGAATACAAATTATGTCAAACCTTTCAGATTTTTGTTAAAAATTTTGAAAGCCGTGCATCCTTTTTCCTGTCGCTTCATGATTATACACTGTTTTGTGTTGTCTGATCCATAAAATCCCCCAAAGTACATTGAATTTGTTGTTGAAAAATTACAAAATGTGAAAAATTGGAAGCGATATCAATGCTTTTGAAAGACACCATATTTACTAGAAGTATGACAATACCTGTCTTGTCTTTGAAAAGTTATGTTCATAAATATATATAACTTTTTATACTCACTTTGTGCTTCTGCTGTTTCAGCTTTTTTACAAGAATGGTCAACCTTTCCCTGCACATCGGCCTGTGGGCTTGAGGGTGAACATCACCCACACCGAACTGGCTCTGGACATCCCGGTCACCCAGGAGGTTCTGCAGGAGCCGGAGTCCAACATTGTGAAAGTGGCCTTTACGGTGCGCAAAGCTGGACGTTATGAGGTTGCTGTAAAGCTGGGTGGCCTCAATGTGGCCTACAGTCCTTATTACAAGATCTTCCAACCAGGTGTGACCACAGTGGTTTTATTTTCTAGGGCTTGATTTATTAAAAAAAAAAAAAAAAAAAAAGTAATTGCATAGATTTTTCAATTTGCAATTTCTTCTCACAGGTACAGTTGTTCCATCTAAAACCAAGATAGCCTACCATTTCTCCACCCTGGTGCTAACAAATGGCCAGCAGCACACTTTGCAAATTGAACCCAGGGATGAATATGGAAACCCCACCAGTAACTCCACGTCTCTCACGGATGAAGAAAACTACAGTGTCCATGTTCACTCTGTAAGAGAGAAAACACCCTATTCTGTTCTGGGTTTTTTTCTGACAGTGAAAGTCTGGATTTATTTTTAACCACTGTGTTCATTTTTTACCCGGTCTATGGTTTTACTGCGAGTTAAACTTTGCCAGTGTTCATATTAGTGTTTTTTTTTTTTGTTTGTTTTTTTTCTCAGCTTGGCACTGTGGACGATGACAGTTCAGATGATTTCTACAGTAAGTCAGTTTCACTCAACAAGCAGCAGTGCCAGGTTTTGCTGAGACTCATCCTGAGGAAGACGGGTTGTTTCAGGGCCCGGATCTCTTATAAGGATCAGCCGCTCAGCAACGGGGAGTTTGACATAATTGTTCTCAGTGGTGAGCTTCCTCTTTATGCTCAATAAGATCTTTTTTACGAGCCTATTCCTTTCAGAGATTAACACCCTCATCTTTTCAGAGAATGAAAAGTCCTGCGTGGAGAAGAACGTGTCCACTCCAGGCATTAGCATCTACTTCGAGGCTTATCTTTACAGCAGTGGAAACTACAGCAGTTCCTCTTGGCAGTTACCAGCCTCCTCTCTGCTAGCTCCTCAGAGGAGGCCCTCTATGGGTGAGGAGGATGAGGAGCATGACTCTCTTATGGAGGGACTGTCAGAGAAGGTGAAGAAACCAAAAAAAGTCTACTGTTACATATCGCCAAAGGTGAGTACTGGAGCTTAAAAATGAAGTCTACTTTTTCCTTTGTTTTTGTATTGGACGCATTTAAGTTCACAGCACTGATTTTGGACATTTGTCAAACAGCAACTATCTGTAAAGGAGTTCTACCTGAAAATTATTCCTTGGCGCCTTTTCACCTTTCGAGTATGTCCAGGAACCAAGGTAAGTAAAACAAAAAGAAAACGACACCCCAATTAAGGGCCATTTTGACTTTCTTTCAGAGCTCACAATAGCCTTTTTCCTTTCAGTTTACCTATTATGGTCCAGACCCGGTTCATAAGTATTTAACTCTAGTGGTGGACGATGGGATACAGCCTCCTGTGGAGCTCAGCTGCAAAGACAGAAACATAATGGCTGCCACCTTCATTCGCTTCCTGCACAAAAACATTGGTTTGTCTCAGTCTGACAAGGATGTTTTTAAAAAGATTTATGACGGTCTTGTGGGGAGAGTTTGGCAGTGATGTCATGTTTTTTGTCTTTAGGCGGTTCTGAGACCTTTCAAGATAAGGTAAACTTCTTTCAGCGGGAACTCAGGCACATTCACTCCAAGAAACCTCGCACCAAAACCTGCCTAAAAATCTCTCGGCATGCCATTCTCGAGTCAGTGAGTGCTTTTTCCTTTTCTTTACATAATAAAAGCTGTTTATTTATGTTTTTAATAAAATACAATAGTAATATAATCCCAGCAATGTTGTGACCTCGTGATAATTTTGATTCTTGTTTGTGGTGTTGTGCAGTCACTAAAGGCTACAAGGAACTTCTCTGTGTCAGACTGGAGTAAAAACATTGAAGTTGTGTTTCAGGATGAAGAAGGTAAAAAAAATAAATAAATAAATTATAATTTCAGTGTACAGTATCTTGCTAATATGTTCATATCCCTTGAACTTTTTCACATTTTGTCAATTTAAAAACACACTTTATTGTGTTTTATTGTGATTTTATTTGACTGACCAACACGAAGCCAAAGTATCTCATAGTCTGGAAGTGGAAGGAAGTGATACAAGTTTACGTACATCTGAGAAGTGTGGTGCGCATGTTTTTAACCCCCATTAACTTGATGCTCCTAATTAAAATCTATTGTTACCAGAAGCCCACTAACTGGTAAAATAAAGTTCACAACTGTGTGATTTATTCTCAGCTGTTCTGTGAAGGCCTATGAATTTTTGTTTTTTTCTTTTTGAATGGGATTAATGTACAAATAACCATCATGAAGACAATGGGACACAACAGACAGGTCTGGGATAAAGTGTGGGGAAGCTAAAATTAGGGTGAAGTAGTAAACAATATCCCAAATTAACCATCCACCTCAACCGACCAACTGGCATGGAGAGCAATATCGGAGAAGCTATCCAGAGATCTAACTCTCAAGGAGCTGCTTAGAGCCACAGCTCAAGTGGAAGGAGCTGTTGGTTGTGCACGCCACAAATCTGGTCTTTGAATGGCGAGTGGAAAGAAGACATCAATTATTAACAGGAGGGTATAATTTGTCCAGTTTAAAATTTGTAGAGAACACAGGAAATATGTGGAGGATGGTGGTGGCAGCATCATGCTTTTGTTCAGCAGGGACAGTATAGCTAGTCAGTTGATGGGAAGGTAAATGGAGCACCATTCTGGAAGAAAACCTTCTGCCCAGTCACTGTCCAGACCTAATTCCAAATGGGATTTTTTTTTTTTTTTTTTTTTTTTTTTTTTTTTTTTTTTTTTTTTTTTTTTTTTTTTTTTTTTTTTTTTTTGGCAAGACTTGAAAAAGTGATGTTGCTAGACCGTTTCCACTCAATCTCACTGAGCTTAAAGTATGGTGCAGAGAAGAATAGGCAAAAAATGTATTCTCTAGATGTGTAAAGGTGGTAGAGAAATACCCCAAAAACCTCAGAGGGTTGAATCCATACATCAGTTTTTTCTGATTTCAGTTTATCCTCTTCATTCCACGTCACCTTTACACACTGCTTTGTGTCGGTCTGTGACATAAAATGGACAGACGTTTGTGATTGTAGCATGACAAAGAAATTCAAGGGGTATGAATACTTTTGCAAGGTCCTGTAACTATTTGAAGTGGTACACCAAGTTGATGACCATATGGCTTGTTTCTTCAGCTCTTGACTGGGGTGGGCCTCGCAGGGAATGGTTTGAGTTGATTTGTAAGACCCTCTTTGACACATCCAACCAGCTGTTTACCCGTTTCAGTGAAAATAACCAGGGCCTCGTGAGTTATTCTTATAAATATTTCTATATTAAACCATTATATTTCCAGTTGGACAATATATTGCTTTAGAAACTACAACGAAACCATCCTTCATTCTCCAGGTGCATCCTAATGCTGACAGGCCGCCCCATTTACGCCTGAAGATGTACGAGTTTGCTGGTCGCATCGTCGGAAAATGTTTGTATGAATCTGCTCTGGGCGGAGCCTACAAACAGCTGGTCCGAGCTCGCTTTACGCGTTCCTTCCTGGCCCAGATCATTGGCCTTAGGATGAACTACAAGGTAGAAAGGTCGTTGTTTTTATTGTTTATATTAGTCTGTCATCTGGGGTGTCTCAGCACTTAAACATACTTCACAAAGCCAGGAAACGTAATCTGGTTCTTGGGATTATTTATAGAAAGTCAGGCAGCATGTTGTGCTGTTTATCTAGCCTGCTATGGGTTTCAAAAGCTCTCCCTAGGTTTTAAAACCCTTTCTTGAGAAGATGACATGGTGTTTTTGTTTAAAAATGCCATTTTCCTGTGTTTTTGTTCTATTTTCCCGCTTAGTACTTTGAGACAGATGACCAGGAGTTCTACAAAACTAAAGTCTGCTTTATCCTAAACAATGACGTGAGTGAAATGGACCTGGTGTTTGCTGAGGAGAAGTACAAGTCAGGCCAGCTGGAAAAGGTGAGGCAACACTTTGGAAAGGAAGCCCCCTTTTTAATCTTTGAAGCAGTTTCATCTAGATAGCAATAAACTAAATAAAATAAACCAGATTGCTAGTTTGGCAATAATCTTCTTTTTCTTATGAAGTGGAAAGTTCTGGGTTTATACTGTGGAATTTGTAACATGCCTGTTTTTTTTGGGTTTTTTTTGTAGCTCTACAGTTTAAAAGCAGTTGCAGAATAAAATTTACTATAAAGTCCTTTTGCTGAATTATAAACATCAAACTTCACTGAATTAGTTCCTCAAAAACATCAGTTTTTCACCAACCCACAAATCAGGAGACGAGCATGCTGCCATGTTGAAAAATGTGTTGCGTGGCTCTCAACACAAGGAATTGAGTTGCTTCATGTGAAACATAAAGTCCTGTCACATCGTTTGTGCTTTTGGCTGCCCCAGCTTGCAAGCTATGGGCTCTGCTGCTGATCTCTTGGTTCCAGGTAACACAGCACACCTTCAGGTGTTTACTAGAATCCATGTTCTTGATGTGTCGGGGCTGTTTGGGCAGCAAAAAGGGGTTTCTGAAGCTGAAGGGCTGCATCAGCAGCATATTTTTAAAAATAGACTTTTTATCTCTCAGTTGTGCCAAGAACTCTAAACAATTTTGCCCGACCCAACATTTGAGAGGGGGGCGGGGTATTACGTCCAACACAAGCCGCCGTTCTTTATTGGACTGTTAATTCGTTCTACTCTGTCGTACTCTGATTGCAGGTGGTGGAGCTGATTTCAGGAGGAGCTCAGATCGCCGTCACCAATGAGAACAAGATGCATTACCTTAACCTGCTCGCTCAGTACAGACTCGCCAGCCAGGTGAGGGAGGAGGTGGAACATTTCTTGAAAGGTAAGAAGATGTCCACCGCTGCTTTGAGGTTTTGTGCAAACCACAGTCATTTGACCCTTCCAGTTATGCGTGTCTGTGGTGTCATTTCTTAATTCGTTGCAGGTTTGAACGAACTGGTTCCAGAGAATCTGTTGGCCATATTTGATGAGAATGAGCTGGAGGTAGGTGTGTTTTGTTTTGGGATAAAATCCAAGCAGTCTTTAAGAAGCTCATCAGGTAATCATGTCTGTTTGCCTGTAATCTCACCAGTTGTTGATGTGTGGAACGGGTGATATAAACGTGCAGGACTTCAAAGCCCATGCTGTGATTGTCGGAGGATCTTGGCACTTCAGAGAGAAAGTACGTTAAGGAAGTCCTCTCTCCATATTATGTTCCAGCAGCAGATTGCCGTCGGAGAAAGCCATTTATTTCTTCCTGTTTTCTCTTTTTACCACAGGTCATGAAGTGGTTCTGGGCAGTGGTGTCCAGTTTCACCCAGGAAGAGCTGGCTCGTCTGTTGCAGTTCACCACCGGCTCCTCTCAGCTTCCCCCTGGAGGATTCAACACACTCTGCCCCTCATTCCAGATCATTGCAGCCCCTACACACAGCACATTGCCCACTGCACACACCTGGTAAGTGAAGACGCACAAAAAGATGAAACGAGCAGTACAGCACAGTCAATACACAGTATCTAGAGTGAGCCGTCTTCTATAAGCTCTCAGGTATTTGGTTCATGAGAATGACTCTGGTGCTTCAGAATTACTAATTTAGTTGTATCAGTTTATCTTGTCTTTTTTCATAGATTCAACTACAGAAGTTTGTGCAATTTACATACTTGTGACAGGTTCATCCTGCACAGTGTGTAAAGAATCTGTTTTTGTTCTTTATTTGGAGTCGAAAGACTTTTTCCTTTGGCTGCACAATCGAACACAAATGTATCATTATAGCAACATTACTGAACACAGTGTGCCTATTGTGAAGAACCACCTCCACTGCAATAAATGTTAAGTATTTGAGTCCCATGCATTTGGGTTCTCTGTAATATATTTGAACACATTTGTTGTTTTATGCAGCATAAAATGTTTTAGAAGGTAGAGAGGTGGTAAAGTCATTAAGAAACTACAACTTTCTTTATTAGTCATTTCAAAGCAGCAGAGATTGGCCAGAGGCAGTTTCTTCAATAGAACCTTCTGCTCGAGATTTAAGTATTAAATCTTTTTTTTTTTTACTACGAGCTGGATAGGTTACTCAGTACCCGACGTCTTATGTTTGCTATGAATCAAAATTATAAACATGCAAAGACTTGTTAATCATTTCTCAACCACAAGTCCCATTGTTATTGTGATATTCACCAATATTATTGCATATTACGTGTTTGTCCTGCCCCCAAATGATTCAGAGGTCAGATTTTAGTGGCTGAATAAAAGGTGGGGGAAGGCACGGCACTGAAAATATTGCAAGAAGTCTGGAAAAATGATTACGACCAAACTAAAAGAAAAAAACTGGCACTTTGGAAGCATATTATAAAGAAATTAGAGGTGCTGTTTTGGACATGCCGAAGGATTTGGAAATGCTGAAGGATGGTGAACTTATACTTGTTTCTAAATAACATGTGGGGTTTATAAATAATACAAACCTCAGTACACATTTTGTGCTGAAGTCGACATCTCGGGTTTACATGTCAGTCAGACTGAGGACCAGATTGGGACCAGCCCTGACCTTCAGCAGTTTTCCGTCCAGGCTTTTCTCAATTAAGAATAAATTCTTTAAATATAACAAAATAATTTTTGTATGTTTTAACGTATAATTGTGTATTTCTACATTTAAAATACCTTACAGAAGCTTTCACAATCCTTTAAATTGTCATGTTGGAAACAAAAACTTCAAGATATTTTATTAGGGTTTTATTTGATAGAGCAACACAAAGTAGCACTTATTTATAAACTGGAAGATACATGCTTGTCAGTTTTTGTTTTACAAAATAAGTCTGAAAAGTTTGGTGTACATTGGTACTCAGCCCCCTTTACTCTGATACTCCTAAATAAAATCATCATGGAAAACTAACAGTGCACCTCACTGAACAATGCAGGTGGTAGTATCATGCTGTGGGAATGCTTTTCTTTAGCATCTCCACAACGTGAGGAAAGCAAAAAGACTCAAGAGTGGGGCAGAGGTTCATCTTCCAGCAGGACTGTAAAACCAAACATGCAGCAGAGCTACAATGGAATGGATTAGACCAAAGCTTATTCATGTATTTCAATGGCCTAGTCAAAGTCCAGGCCAAAATCCGGTTTGAAAATCTTTGCCATGTCTTGGAAGTTGCTGTTCAGATGCTTTCCATTCAGTCTAACTGACTTTGAGTTAAATTGCAAAGATGACTTGGGGAAACTTTCGATGTATAACACTGATAGAAACACCCAAAAAGACCTGGAGCTGTAACTGCAGCAAAAGGTGTTTCTACAAAGGATTGCTCCAGGAAGCTGAATTCAAATGCACATCACGCTGGATGATTTTTTTTTTTTTTTTTTTTTTTTTTGTAAAATAGAAAATTAACTATTTTCATTTTTCTTCCACTTCACAGTTATTAATAGTCTACTCCTTCGTTGTTGAGTTTTTTCATAAAATCCTACTAAAATAAAGTTTGGGTTGCAACCTTATGAAATGTGGAAAAGTTCAAGCATCGTGAATATTCTTGCAAGACACCTGATTTTGTGCTCTGATTGCTGCAAACTTCAGCTAAATCTGTTACTGTGTCCAGTTTTAACCAGCTGTGCCTCCCTACCTACGACTCCTACGAAGAGCTGCACAAGATGCTGAAGCTGGCCATCAGCGAGGGCAGCGAGGGCTTCGGCATGCTCTGACTCCTTCATCACTGTGGCTCCATTCATGCACATAAAGACCAGCACTGCTCCACTGCCCTGGTTTCCTCCATTCATTACCATCCAGCAGCCCCAACAACTTGGCGGTCCCTGTGTTATCTCCGTCAGGAGCAAAGAGATATTCAGGAAGTCCCGTTAAACTGAATTAAAAAGTGTGGCTTCAGTCATACGAACCCTAATGCTACTGTATGTACATACAATTTCAATTAGAAATAGAAATTCGTGGACTCCTGGGAAATAAAAGCTGATACTGGGGAAAGTTTTATTTCTGCTTCCCGGAGTTTGCTTAGCTTTATGCGTTTTGAAAGTCATGATACAGGAGCAAAGGCCTTGAGTTTTATTGTATAATAACTGCTTCTTTTGCATTTTGCAAACAGAGGAACACTTTAAGTGCAACAGCAGCCTCTACATGCTGTGGGTGATACATCTGCAGCACTTTGGCCTTAATCGATCAGGGACTGATATGTGTTTTATGTAAATATATAAGCTCATTCTTTTCATTCAAAACCTGTACAGAGTAATGTGTGTATAGAGATTTTCTTTTGACATGTCATTTAAGGAGAAGGGATTTAGATAGTGCTGCATGTATGCTAGGATCATTGTATTTTTGTTTGTTTTTGCCTGCCAGAGGTGAAAAGGGGTTTTTAAAAGAAGCCAAGTAGTTTCTATTGTCTGTTTTTAACTTGTTGAGCTTTGGGAAGGTAGTTAGTTGACCCATGTTATGTTTAATAACCTGCCTTATCCAGTCCCTTTGCCTATGATTGTAACCAGACAGGTGCTCTGGTGAGGGAAGCGTTGGTGACAGTAATGGGAGATGAATGAAGGAAATTAATGGTCAGTCCCTGCATAATATTTATTTTATTGTTTCTTTGTAAGTCTCAGTCTTTTATGTGTTTTACCTCAGGATGTCCTCTGACACCTATGCATCAACAGCTCTGTATGTTTTCACCCTCACTTTTACTACCTGTAGTGCTGTTTTTCCACATTCTAGGTAATTTATTGGAAAGTTTTGTACTTTTTGGGAGTATATTTTTTTTGGTTGGTTTTTGTTAAGTTATTGTGAAACTATTTATTTTACTCCTTCGAAGGTTGATGGTACTCTGAGCGAACGAACGTTGTCTATGTGTTTTTTCTGTGCGTAGTTGTTAAACTTTTTTTTTTTTTTTTTTTTCTGTTAAAGAGTTTACATTATCATTAGTCATTTTGTAATAATATGCCTATAGGGCTGTTTGTAGTGCATTAAGTCCAGAAGGATATATTTTTTTTATTTTAATATTTTTAATTTTGTGCATACATCCCACACAAAGACTTTAAATGCAGTTTTACTCTCTGCTGGTTCTGAATACAGTTTTGCTGCTGAGAGATTGAGCTTTTCAGACAGTAAAGACATGTTGAGTAGCTTCTTTAGCTGGCCTTTTGAAACAATAATTACAGATTTGTGCATGCTTGGGTTGTGCAATGGTTGGTACTGAGGGGAGCACTGAAGTGTGACTATTTCATCAGGGCAACATTTCAGGATGAATACCAATGGCTGCAAACATATTTCTCTGTAAGGATAAGAAGTTTAAGCGTTACTTGTATGAATCTTCTAAGCAACAGCGAACAAAGTTTGCTTTATGGCTTTATGTTCTTGTTTATTTGTTTTACTTTTCTAGTCCATGTAATGATTGAATGGGTTTCTGGGTTAGATGGCCTGAGTGTGACTTTTACCGATGTACATATTGTGAAATATTTCCTTAAAACTTTGAAATGGGGGGATGTACTATTTTGTTTTTTTTTTGTTTGTTTGTTTTTTAAAGACGAGCCTCTGCGGATGAATGTTCGAAGATTGTCTGGACTACTGGTCCCTCATGTATTGGAATAAAAATGTTGGGATAAATTAATCTTTACTGAGCGTATTTCATGTTTGGGAGCATTTTGATTAGCTATTGGTTGTATAAAGTGTAGTGTTCCTATACAATCAGGGAAACTATGGCACACAGAAATATTTGTTTTACAAGACTTGATTCTTATCTTTTTGTTCTGATCCATCTGTCTTCTCGTTTGTTGTCCAACCATCACCCATCCATTGTCCATTACCCATCAATCTGTCCATCATTTGTCCCATTATTTGTCCATCATTAGCCATCAGTTTGTCTTACCTTTCAAATCTGTTGTTATCCATCCATTTATCTATCAGCCAACTAACCTGCCAATCAGTGTATCCAACCATTTATACATCCATCCATCTGTTTATCTATTCCCTATCTTTCCATTTTTGTTCCAACCATTTGTCCATCGTCTAGCTGTCCATTATTACCCATGTCTTCCATTCCTCTCCAACTATCCATCCAGAAATTTGTGTATTTATGTCAGTCAGTCATCCATCTTGGTATCCAGCTTTTCATGTGTCAATTGTTCATTTCTTTTCTATCCATTTGTCCATTTCCCACCCACCCACTCACCTTTGTGAGACTCTATCCTTGAGTCTGGAAAAGTGAAGAGAAATTTTGTTGTGAAAAATGTGCAGGAACCACAGACATGAATTTAGGTGTATTCATGTAGCCACAAGGGGGCGCTGGCTCACCCTGAATGAAAGTACTATACATTTCATTATCATCCCCTACAGCAGGTCAGCAGTAAATGATCAGAGCCTCATCAGCAAGAGATCTATGTGTTTAATATTAACTCTGATGAATCCATATAAATTCCTTTTCACATGTTTCCCTTATATCAGATTTAAGAGCTATGGGTTTTGTGTTAACACCAGGCTTAATGGGATCAGTCTTTTGAGAGCAAAGCTGCATACAGCCAAGTGGAAAACAACTGGCTTGCTTTGAATGCAGGGAGAAGTGGCATAACTGACAGCTATATCAGCACAGGATGTGATGGCAGCCCAGTGTTGCTCAACCAAATGTTTTCTTCCTGAGTAAGTTTCTGAAATCATTCTGAAAAAAAAGAAAAGAAATTACTTTGCTGTGAATGTTCATGTCTCACGGCCCTCCTGCTTGCAGTACACCCACATACTTGAGGTGGTTTTCATACGGTGTGGTCTGAACACTAGCAGCAGCCACCAGAAAGGCATCTTGAAGCACTTGGAGGCAGGGGCTCTCTTATTCAGCTTTGGCGTACACCTGTTGATTTACATAATGGTGCCTCTCAGATTCCCCCCCATGTTAGAATGTGTGCAAAAATGGACCAAAAATCAGAAAGTCATTATTCTGAGCTGCAACAATACCGTTTACAGTAGCTGTAAATTAGCATGGGTGGAAGGTACAGCTGCAGAGAAAAAAACTGCTGAAGATGTGTGAGTAACCTTAAAATAAACCCATTTTCTGTTACAACAGCACAATCTCACATTTGTCAATATTTCCACAGTTGGTCTTTACTTTTTATCTAACTTCTACAGGATCTGAACATAAGAAGAATGATCTTTGACCATTCATCTTTCTGCAATCTTTCTACGTCGTCAAGATTCCTGGGTCCTCTGTCATGCTCTCTTCAGTTTCTTAGATCACACAATAGGTTCTCTGAAAGATTTCGGTCTGAGGACTGAAATGGCCATGGAATAAAGCTCCTTTTTACGTTTGGTGAACCAGTTCTGTCTTTATGCGCCTACATTTTTTTTTGGATCATTACCTGGTTAAAAGCCATTTTCAGATTTCACAAAATTCATATTTAAAAACATTCTGGCTCCTCAAAGTGTTCATTATTTGATGAACTCTACGAAGGTTCCCAGTACCGTTGTAAGAGAGGCAGGCCCACAACATCACAGATCCTCCATTCTACTTCACAGCAGCCATCAGGTGTTTTCCACCTGTTTGCTTCACACCTGTTCAAGCTAACGTTCCGGCAGATTTTAGAAAATTCTACATATTTGTTTTTTGATAGTTGGACAAATTCCCCCTACTAATTAGAAGCTCCTAAAATATGTGATTTATTTTAAAAAGGAAACTATATGTTTAAAATTGCTTCAGTGACATTTATTTTAAAAGGAAGGATTGGGTAGCCAGTAGTTGTGCCACCAATAATTTTTCCATCTGGGTCACCTTTCCAGAGGAGTGGGCAGGTGGGTTATCTCCAGCTCCTTGCTGTAGCTCAGAGTGACCAGTTAATGTAACATGCATATTTTTGGACTGGGGTAGGGAGCTGAAGTTGTTGGAGAGAAGCCACAAATTAAAAGAGAGGGGGGGGAATACAAACTCCTCACAAAAACACTATATTTTAGAGCTTCCAGCAGTACTAACACTTGCGTCACTGTGCAGCCCAGTGATGATTTTGTTAAAATTGTTAAAAACAATGTCTGTTTTTAGCCATTGGATAAATGTAATCAAATAAAAGGTCGGATTTTTCAAACATTTTCCGAGAGGCTTTGCTGCCGACATAAATGATTAATTTAGTTTAAGGCGTTACCATGAGTGCCAACAAATTTCTGAAGCTTTCCTAAGAACACATCACTATACTTGTTTACTATTCTGTAAACAACTCCAACACTAACTGAATCTGGGATTTGAGGTTTGTGTTTGTAAAAATCTGTTAGGTTGTTGTGCCAAATTCTCTTCTTCTGACTCAGAGATACAAGTTTTTATTAAATATCCATCAACCCCTCTGAATAAATGTAATTGTATGCAGACATTGGGATTTCCCAGTGCTCCTAAGAGGACCTCTCCTCCAGCTTCCTTCTAAACAGCCATGGGGTTTGTCTGCTTCCAATTTCAAAGCCCAGATCTTTATTATCTGATTGGATACTGCTGATTAACTGCCAACTCGATTGGCTGAAGTTATTTATCATCTGTGGTGATTGGACCAGTTTAAAGCCCAGTCCTAATCAGGGCAGGTCAGGCACAGGGGAGTCTCATCCAGCAGGGGTTCTGGATTTAAATGTACTTTATTCTCTTGCTCCTGGTGTGGTTGTTGATAGCTTGTAGCGAAAACAGCTGTAAGAAGTGCAAATTATTGTGATGACAATGGTCTGGCAATGAAGCACAGTACAGGATTTTTATCAATGGGATGCCTTTTCTGAATAAATAGATTTTTTTGTCCTTTGATCTCCTGACATTTCACAGATTTCTTGTTGCTCTTATTAATTTTTTTTATCATTTAAAGTTCCATAGCCAGGCCCTCCACATTAGAAGACTGAGATGGTGCAAATCCAATGTGGACAGCATGCTTAAGGCATTAAACATTCATGAAATTCACTCATTTAAATACAATCCTTTAAGCATGGAATGTATTTGTATGCAGCCCCCTTTACTCTGCTACCCTCTGAATAAAATTCAGTCCAACCAGTTGTCATCAGAAGTCACCTTATAAGTAAGATGAATGTCATTGCTTTAAAAAAAAAAATAAAAAAAAAAAAGACTTAAGAAATTAAATGTGCAGATTGTCCTAAATATAGGGCAATCCTGGAAGAAAACCTCCCAGAGGCCTCGAAAGACTCAAAAGTGGAGTGGAGATTCATCTTCCAACTGAACAACGACCCTAAACATGCAGCCAGAGCTACAATGAAATGGTTTAGATCAAACCATGGTTTGAAGGGTAGAATGGCCCAGTCAAAGTCCAGACCTAAATCTAGCACTGAAACAATGGCAGGACTTGTTTTTTTAGATGCTTTCCATCTAATCTGAATTTACTATTTAGACAGAAGAATAGGCAAAAATCTCTGTCTCAAAATGTGCAAACCTTGTGGAGACTAACACAAAAGATTGGGAGCTATAATTGCAGGGAAGATTGGTTCTACAAATATTTAATCAAACTATTGACTTTATTGGTAAAAACAAACAAACAATCAAAAATGTATCAACATCCGATCACAATTATGCATGAATTTGTTAGCCTGTCTCATTATATCTTAATAAAATGCACTGAAATTTATTGCTACATGACAAAAGGAGGAAAAGTTTAAGGACTGTGAATAATTTTCAAGATTGTAAAACTAGTCAGTATTTAACCTGCTACGGTCAAACAGCTTTAAACCACAAGCAATCTTGAAAACACTGCATGGATATTATTTGTTCCTCAGCTGATGACTGTCTGTTATATTTAAGATGTAGGAGAGAAGATTCACTGGGGCTATTTTCCTGCTGGGATTCACAGCGGTATTATTTTCATGCCGTTTGGAAAGATTTCAGGTCTTGTATTCTCTCTTCAAAGACAGGGCCTCTGGATTGTCCAAGTGTTTGACAAATATCCACTCCACCCTAACCGTCAGTAGAGTGTCACTAAAGAATATATAAACAGACTTTGTAGTGGGATCCTCATGCCTAAAGTGCAGCAACAGACAGAAAGCCAATGTTTTGTCTATGTTAACTGTATGTATACATTTTAATTTAAACTGTTTCAGACAAGTATGATTATTTTAGACATTTGCTATCATTTACTATTATCTTATATTTCCATAAGAAACTTTTCATTTTTTTCTGTAAAATACCATGAGTTTGCTTGTTATTAATTCACATTATACAAAGAAAAGATGTTTGTATTGCTTAAAGGGACATACTTTGTATCCCATTCTTCAAATCCAGAATATTTGCTTCTACTTTGAAACATATTTTCAGTAACATTTACAGTTAAATTTATTGTATGTTGTGGTTCGTGCTTCTTACAGCATAAAAATAACTGACTTCTCTCTGTGTTTGGGACATTTGGTGCACAACTTTGACTTCATTGTGGACGTTCTCTAATCCACACAAGGTAACAGAGTCTACGGAACATTGATGAACATTCGCAGGGATTGCTTGCCCAACAAAATTACTCCAAGATTACACTGACAATTTATCCAGGAGGTCACAGAAAAACCCAAAATATCTACAGAACTTCATAATTGACTTAACTCAGTTAAGGCAAGGTTTATAATTCACCAATAAGAATTAGATGGTGTCTAAATTGCATCCATGGGGGAGTTCCAAGGGTGAAAACCACTTCTGACCAAAACAAACACAAAGGCCTGCCTCACATTTGCCAAAAAACATCTGGCTAATTCCCAGGACCTTTTTGAAGACTTTTTTTTAGTCTGACGAGACAAAAGAGTAACTTTTACAAGTTGTGTGCCCAGTTATATCTGGTGTGAAATCACCAAAATACCAACAAAGGTAGAATGATGATCTGGGACTGCTTTGCTTTTTCAGGACCAGGATGAATTGCTATAATTGATGGAACTGTAAAAGATCCTGAGAGTTCTCGGTTCATGGCTTTAAACTCAGGCAGACTGTGTCACACAGCAGGACAATGATGCAAAGCATGGCAGCAAGCCCACCACTGAATGACTCAACAAACAAAACTGTATGAAGCAGCCTAGTAAAACTCTGATGGGAAAACTCCCATAGAGATTCTCTGGCATGACCATAAATATACAGTTCAAGCTCAAAGCCCCCATAATCTGTCCAAATTAAAACAATTTTGCAAAGAAGAGTGGAGCAAAATCCCTCAAAGATTAAAATGATTCATTGCCAGTTATTGCACACGCTGATGGCAGTTCCATCCATCCATCCACTGTCCATCACGCTTATCCTTGTTAAGGTTAGGCTGGTGCCTGTCTCCAGTGGTCATTGTGCGAGAGGCGGGGTACACCCTGGACAGGTCGCCAGTCCATCGCAGGGTGCTGATGGCAGTTATTGCTGCCAAATCGGTGGCAAAACGATGTGTTAGGTCTAGTAGCAAAATATTTAGCTATATAGTTTTAGTTTTTTCCCTCAATAAAACCACAATTTATATTTATCTTTGTCTGATATTAAAACTTCTTTGATTATATAAATCATTTAGGAGCAACAAAAAAGCAAAAGCAAAAGATATCTGAGCTAAAGTGAAGTTTTTTAATCCCAACTTTATGTCATTTTTGTCTTTAAGTCACAATCTAGAACCAATAATGTTACACCCATAATGTAACGTCAATGACAGCTTAAGTTACTGGACTCTGAGTGTTTCACATAACCCATCCCCCACCTCTTGCCCCGGTTTGTGGTTTAGGCCAATTACATTTAGGACAGAAAACCTAAGGCTTTTATTGTTTTTTTTCAGGAAAGTGACTTTAAGTTTTTTCCACTAACTCAAATTAATTAATACTTTCATCACTTGGAGGAGGATAAGGTTGTAAGATGGATTTTACAGACCACAAACTTGCAAAACACAACAATAGTAGCCACATCTGGTCAGCACATGTGCAACCTTTCAGTGTCTACATCAGCAAAAAAAAAAACAACAACAAAAAAAAAACAAACAAAAAAAAAAACAGCAAAGTGTGTTTACAGTCCACAGACACATATTGCCTTCACCTCTGCACTGTGAGTTAAATCCACAAAGATAAAAATGATTTGATGACAGCTATAAATATCGGACAAATCACAGTTTTTCATTTACACACAGTGCAGAGAAAAAGTAATGGCACTCAACAGATTTCTTTTGTTTTTGGTGTTTTGTCATGCTTAAATGTTTAAGATCATTAAACTAAATTTAATATCTGTCAAAATCAACCAGAGTAAATAGAAAATACACTTATAAAATTATGATTGTAAATATTAAAGGAAAAATGCTATCCAATCCAACTTTGCCCTCAGTGAAAAAGTAATTAGCCCCTAAACCTAATAGCTGGTTCTGCCACCCTTGGTGAATAACAACTGCCATCAAGCAATTGCACCACTTCAAAACTTTCGTTTGATTTTCAACACTCATGTTAGAGATGCACTTGCTCATAGTTTTGAATCATTGTCCTGTTTCATAACCCAACTTGACCTTCTTTCTCTGAACATGTTTTTCAACCCATTTTTGTCCAGTTTTTCTTACTGCTGAATCGAGAACACTGATTTTAACTGGGGCAAATGAGCCCTGCAGTACTTTAACTGTTATTCTGGATTCTTTTGTGACATCCTGAATGAATTCTTGATGCACTCGGAGTAATTTTGGTCGGCAAGCCAGTTCTGGGAAAGTTCGGCACTGTTCCATGTATTTCTTCAGGCTCACACTGTGGTTCACCGAGTCCCAAACTTTACAGCCCTTTTCTGTCTTGTAGATTTAAGTGGTTTTCTTATTTGTTCTTGTATTTATTCAGATCCAGGTATGATGTTTTGTTTTTCAGACTTTTAACCTACTTCATGCAGTCAAAAGGCTCTGTTTAAGCTGTTTCTTGATTTTACAGGCCTGTGTGTAACCAGTGAAATTGAACTCAGCTTTTTAAAAAAAGTTTTGGCCAGTCAGTTAAATCATGATTTATTAGGGCAGAAAATATTTTTGACATTAGGTTTTGTTGGTTTGGAGAACTGTTTTTCTCTTAATAACTGGAAGCAAGATATGAAAACTGCCTTTGTATTTACTCCGGTTTACCTGAAATTACAGTGTGTTTTGATGACCTGAAACATTTAAACATGACAAAAAAAAAAAAAAAAAAAAAAAAAAAAAAAAAAAAAAAAAAAAAAAAAAAAAAAAATCAATAGCAGAAGAAATCTGTAAGAGGAGAAAAAAGCATTTTCACAGCACTCTATATATCTAGTGTATATCTAGTGTATATCTAGTGGTAAGGAAGCAAACGCTGCAGAGCTGGAGATGTTGATCAGAGAAGGGAGAGGTGCAGCACACCTGCTGAAAACTGCTGATTGAGGGGAAGCGTGTTCCTGTCTGCCAGGGTGAACTCTGCCAAGTCGTTCCGAACAGAGCCGCTCCGCTCAACAGGGACCACCCTGTTCAGAGAGAGGAACAGGGTGAGGCTCTGTTTGGACTGACAGAAAGATCGACTGCATCCCATTAGCTGCTGCTTCCCAAACATGACTAGCTCTCACTTCAGATAATGGCTGGCTGCCGGATGAACTTTTTGAAGAAGAGAATGCATGTTTTCACGCTCATTTAATCTCAGTTATGTTTTTGGGAAACAGCAGAATAATGTGGCTCTTCTTCAACTTATTTAATGAAATTTTCTCCCCCAAAAAATCCTCTACGGACAACGTGAGTGATGCTGCAATAATGTAGGTCGGGCAGGGGTCTCTTCCTGTTTGAGAGTGTTAGGACCCAGTGGGGTGATGAGGATACTATCCAGGGTACTTGGAGACAGACATTAAAGAACAGAAACATATAAGGACATGAGGGAGGCCACGACTTCAAGTGGTAACCAACTGAAACAAACCTCTGTTTTCAAGGAGACACACTAAAATAAACTTAAATTTCCAACTGCAGGTCACCTCTAAAAACTTTTAACATCTAATTTATAGATTTAATTACAGTTATTGTGACCATTTTAAAAGACAGGAATCATTTGTGCTTCAATGTAAGACTTGGAAAGTCATGTGATGCTAAAACAAAGAATGCATTCATGCTGTATATACATGAACAGGGGGAAAAAAATGCAGCTGATTCTTTAAAAGAGGGGAAATTCTTCCAAGATAGATCAAGCTTATTGCTGTAAAATGCTTGTATGAGGTCAGTCAACGAACGAATTCCTGCTCTGGTCTGATTGACAGAGCAGGGAAATGCTGACACACTTGTGATTTAAGTGTTTCATTTGGACCACGCTGAAGATGGAGGGGAGAAAAGAGAAATTCTCTAAACGCACAGAAAAATTTTTACATTTATCACATCCTCTGCCACTGAGCTGTCGTTACAGTGATACAGATTGACTGTGAGTATGAGTTTAACTTCATTCCTTGTTTTTTTTCCTGCATCACCATGGCCAGTTGGTCACCATTTTTCTAAGAGCAGATAGAATCCTCCAACTTTTTAAGGTTATCCGGTCCAAACCATTGTCATTATTACAAAGAACTTTTCATTATGGGCCAGCTACTCCTCTTTAACAATATTTAAAAGAAAGTCTTCATACCCTGTGAACTTTTTCACATTTAGTCACATTAAAATGTCAAACTTTGATGTATTTTAATGAGATTTTATGTGACAGAACCACACAAAGTAATGCATAATTATGAAGTGGAAGAAAAGGGATTCATGACTTTCAAAACTGTTTTAAAAACAAAACTGTGAAATGCATGGAATATGTTTGATTTCAACCTCTTTAACTGGATCCTCCTAAATGAAATGAATACAACTGATTGCCCGCAGAACTCACCTTAATATTTAACAGAGTCAGTCTGTGTGAAATTTATTCTTGGTATAAATTCAACTGTTCTGTGAAGGTGTCAGAGGTTTGTTGGGGAACATTAATTAACATGGCATTATGACGACAAAGGAACACAGGAGACAGGTCAGATAAAGTTGTGGAGAAGTTTAGAGCAGAGTTGGGTTAGAAAACAATATCCCAAGTTTTGGATTTCTGAAGTAGCTCTGTTTAATCCATCATCCAAAATGATGTATGGCATATACGTAAATGTCCACCTAAACCAACAGGTCAGTCAGTGAGAACATAAATCAGAGAAGCAGACAGCGATCCATGGTCATTCTGGAGGAGCTGCAGAGCTCCACAGCTCAGATATCAGAATCTGTTGGGAAGATATCTGCCAGTCATTGACTTTGGAGAGAAGCTTTTCTTCAGCAGAGACAGTGAAACTGGTTAGAGTTGATGAGAAGATGTGCAGATAACCTTGAAGGAGGACAATGACCCCAAACATACAGCCAGAGCAACAATGGATGCTGAAATGGCTTAGTTCATGCTTTCCAATGGTCCAGTCAAAGTTCAGATCAAAATGCAATTCAGAAATTGTTGCAAGACTTGAAAGTTGATCCCCTCAGATCCAGATCTTGAGCCATTCTGACTAAGCTTGAGCTATTTTCCAAAGAAGAAATGGTAAGTTTAGGTTTTACATGTGCAAAGACTTGTAGCTTAACAAGCCACTGTACCCAACTTTGTGAGTAGACAACATTAGGAATGTTTTCCATCTGTGGTCCTGTCCCAGCCATTAGAGAGTTCAGCAGCAACATTCTGGGGCAGGATAAACATTGCATTATTCAGGAAGCAATTATGTGGGTATAAATATATAGCATAACACTTTTTACTTTTGACTCACCCACACCCTTTATTCATTATCCCTCCATTTTCTATCTTTTTGCACGAATCAAACATAACATATCACATCAGGCTGTTATGCAACTAAAAAGTTTTTGGTTGTTTGCAGCACTGAGACTGAGCTATTTTCTGTTTAGCTTTGTGATTAACAGCATTCAGGTTGCCTCCAGATGTGGCCTAGCCTCAGACACACACACTCACTTACACACAGAGTGAGTTTCGATCAATTCACCAACATGATTCTATGTTTGCAGCAACATTCCTTGCTGCAAACATGGAATCATTCTTTGTGATAAATAGTGGACAGATGGTTGTGCCTCTGCAAACAATCACATGGGGTGTTTACCACACTATTAACTGGTAAGAAAAAACACTACGGAGGTAGATAAACAGTAGCTGGACAAGTAGAAATGTCACTATCATGACCTTTAATACAAGACGTTTTGTGCAAAATACCAGCTTTCTGTGTTTGTTGCCTAAATGCCAAGGAGTGTGTTTATTTGCAGTGGGAGACTTAACATTTTCTGGATCAATCTACATAACAACAAACAGACACTTGCTTGTTTGTGAGCATCAACTACACCCTTCTTTTTGGTGCTGTATTTGCCCGAAATGAAACCCCTGCAAAGATAAGACAAGTTTCAAATATGAAACCTGGCACAGAATGAAATGTTCAACACTTCAAGACTAAATTAACGCTGGATGAATGATAATATCTCACAGGTCTATCAGACAATACACACAACCTATGAATGTTTCCCAATCATGTCCATAGTTGGGTCTGAAATCAGTTTCATGAGTTTATTGTTTTAAGAGCTCTTGATAATTGTTGCTGCTATCATCTTGTATTTTTTTCTTCTCAGCTGTCATCTTGTTTTTATTCATTCATTAATTTACTGATTCCTCAGATAAACATTATTCTTAACTGTGCCAAGAGACTCCAGAGAGACAATAAAAGGCTGGGGGTTCATTCTGCGAATTTTGCAGAAACAATGTTGGATCAGTTGTATTGGAATCTAATGACAAAGTGATAAAGAACAAGCTTGATAACACTCCTGTGTATTGATTTGCATAGTATATTACTGTTGTCTTACAATTGTTATGAAAACCAACCATCTAATAGTCCCAGTGCAGAAACAACTAGCTGTAGGGTGTAATTTGAAACAGGTACAATGTTGAAGGTTGATAAACATTACAGTGTGAACACATAAGAAACAGTGGTAAGAGTAAAACTTATGTCAATGTCAATTTATTTATTAGGCATGTCTAAAACCTAACAAGCTGGACCAAAGTGATACAACAAAGTCAAAAAAACATACTTCAGACAGAAAAACGATGCAAGAAAAACAGCTAAAATACTGTGCAAATAAAAATAATTTGAAAACAAAATTTTTAGAAGCAAATTAATCACAAGAAGATTTACATCAGGGTGATAAATTTTCCAATCTCCCTTTAACTTCCTGATGTATTTACGGTAATACAATTTATATAATTGACTGCTGATTAAGAATAATTACGATAGGTGATAGTTGGATTCTCAGTGTGTTGCTAATGATGAAAACCAAAGTCCTTAGGATCAGCAGGATAAGTACATTTATATCCTCTGGCACTTGAGGCTGTTCAGCAGCACGTCTGTTGGCAGGCTTATTAAAACTCAGCTGTCTAATGAACAGTTGCCCTCGAAGCATGCTGAGTACTTAGTACTGCTTAGGAGACAGGGCTCTGGGCCTCTACAAGGCCTCTCTTCCGGCTCCCTAGTGAGCACTTCGTATAAAACTTAACAGTATGAGCAGTCCAAACCGAGTCATATGAATACTTTTTATATTACAATGAGCTGGAATGTTCACAAAATGCATAAAAACTCTGCCTTTTGTTTCAGAGAAAAGTAGTTTTGCAAGCTGTTTCTTATTGTCTTGTCCCCGTTGTTTTTGCCTTGGGTGATACATACCATGACTTAACTCTCCAACATGCCAACTTACATATCTGCATGAAAACTCTGGACTGAAAGCTGAGTGGGTTGTTGGATTGTAGACAAAGTTGCACAATAATGAGTCCAGCCCAAAGTTTCCCTTACGGGGTATAATTTACGAGCTGGGCAGCGACGAGAGACATTCAGGAAGTAAGGCCAGACACAGAAATTAATCATTCATTCATTCAATCAGTCAATCAATCAATCTGTCCATCTGTCTATCTCACTTCTCAAATTAAGGTGAGCACTCCTCTCAAAGTGTTGACAATCAAGACAACTCATCCAAACAGGAATCAGGGAGTTGGCATTTGTCGTTTTAGAGGTGTAACAGCAGCAGGTTGACTTGCAGTTTTGCTCAGTCACTTTCTTGCAATATTTGTACAACTCGGCCATTTCTCGAAACAATTAGTACAAACTGCAAAGCCTAGTTGATAACCTGCAAAATCATGTCACTTGCTCAAAATGTATAGTTCATTTATCAAAAGCATGTATTCATGTCAATAAAAGTGTCAGTGTCATCAAAATGAAATGTCCTGATACCATTGTTTATGTACAAGATATGAACCTCTCCAGCTACAGTAAGTGAGGTAAATGAGTACCTAACACTGAAGACAATTTTTTTTAAAAACATTTTTACTGCATATGCTTTTTGCGTTTCTAATTTCAAACAATCTAACTTTGTGGAGGTTAAACTAATATTTATGAGAATTTTAATTCTGATCAAAGAAATGCACCAAAACAGTTGAGAAAAGCTGTAAAAACCCAACTCCCCTACACAACACCTTCGTTCATTCAGAAAACACACGAAGACTGTGAAAAACAAAGTCTAGCTTTGTGGAAAAGGCACCTTTATCTATGAAGCTAGGTAGCTAGATGACAGCTAGGCAGATAGCTAGCTGGACATTAATTTGTTAGATAACTAGCTAGATATTGCATAACCACATAGCTGCCTTGACATATGACAACTAGCATATGTTAGATATTATGAAAACTGGCTAGATGATTAGTTAGCTATTGAATGACTCATAGCCAGATTACTGGATAAAACAACTAGCTACATAGGCTATATGACAACTAGCTATATAACTAGTTAGATTATATGACAACTTGTCTGAACCTGGGTTGTTTTGGGGTTTGATTCTTTTGATTATAGTTTTGATTGTTATCCTGTGATCCTTAGTTTCTTATTTTGATTAGATCAGCCTTGTTTCTGTTATACTTTAGTTCAGTCCTTTCTTAGTTATTCCAGTTTATTATCCTGTGTTACTGTTAGATTCTTTTTCTTCTTGCTGCCCTGTTTACTCTCCCTCACCCCCTGCTGCCATTCTCTCTCTCTCTCTCTCTCTCCTCAGTCTCCCTCCAGTTCTCTTTCCTCACACCTGCAAACTGTTAGCCAATCAGCCACAGTCCGTTGTTTCAGAATTCACACTCCCAGTATTTAAGCTCCTTTCTTGCTCTTACTTCTCGGTGGATCCTCCTGTTATCTACCCGTTACCTACCCTATACCTATAAGAAGGGGTTTTATTCCTGTAATGCCAATAAAGACTGCAAGATAACTAGCTACATATTTTATGAAAGCTAGATAGAAAAACAGACTAATAGAATAGAATACACTAGAACTGACTATTCTTTTCAATACTTCATTTGGTTAGTTACTAACTAAATAATATAGATATAACTATCTTGATAACTTGGTTGCTAGCTTGTTGTCTGTCGAGAATTTCTTTGTTTTTGCTAAAGAGAAATGATACACATTGATACACAAAGAAAGAGCAGTTCAAAGAGATTCCAACAAAAATGTCACGATAAATGGGGCAGTTTCCCCTAACATCTGTAGGAGGCCTTAGCTTCTGTCTACCCTGAGGGCCCTTTCAGACAGGTCATAATTGTCAAAGAGGCTTCCTCTTTAAACCCCACATACAACTGCTCCTCTTCTCTTTATCACTATTTCTTGTATGCCATGGTCCTAACAGGGTTTCATTGATTAAATTAATTTTAGCTCGAACCATATGATGATATAGATGTACCTCATTGAGCTCTGTGCTTGAAGGAATGCCCATCCAAAGTTGGGGATGGATAATTAGTTAAAGTATGGTGCAAAAAAAGGCTTTGAAGTCATCTCAGCTATTTTCCTGTCTGTCTGTTTTTTCCTTTTAAGATTTGCTTGTTAAACAGAACAGGCCAAGGGGGTCTGTTCTGACTAAATGGTCTATAAGAAAATGTTTAATGGATTGAAAAATAACAAATTTATCATGCTTAATAAGAAGCTATTCAGGTCAAATTAACCTCATGTGGGGGGTTAAATTGCATTATATCTTTCTGGGCACTTGACCTTCACAGTTAATTGGGGGAAGTGAAGAAGATTATTTTTTCTTAAAACTGTTGCTGAAGAGAGCACATGATTCTCTGCCTGAGTTCATTACAATGGGAGAAGCAGAGAGCAAAATCAGCCATTGCATGAGCGATGCCAACTGGTAAAAAGAAACTAAAAACACCACTGAATCTCTCTGGTTCAGTTACATAGCGAGTAGTACTGTCATTTCAAAGGCACGTGTCAGTGGTGAGTCAGCTCTTAAATGACGTTCATGTTTCATCTGTTCCCAGCAGCACAAGTAAACACACACCATAACCTGTGTGTTACTCAACTGTCTGCAGACTAATAGCAAAACAACTGGCTCTTTAGCAACTGGGTCTTTGGTGGGGTATGTGGGCTGAGTGGGCGGGTGGCTTAAAAATGGAACAAACAAAAGCCCTGCATGTTTCATACTATCACATTTTCAAGCAGCTTTTTCTTTTATTAAAATCATTCTTATTGAAAATGAAAACAAGATCATTTCAAAAACACATAAAATAATGGTTTTGCATATAAATCATGACACTCCCTCAGTAATTACTAAATTTATTGGATGCTGTATAACTCAGAAAGTTAATCCAGCGTAGACTGTTCCAAATCTTAAAAAGCTTGTTTAAAATAATACATAGTATGGCTGAGTTATGGTAGATGTTTTATACATAATAAATTAATAACTGTGCAAATATGTTTTGTGCCAGTGGCCTTGCATAAAGTCCTACAGTGACTGTCTCACCTTTGCCCTAATGTTTTAATTATAGCTTCTAATACTTACTTGGCATTAATATTGCTGCCTCTTATGAAAGAATGCTTAAGACAGTCATCAATTTTTGGATAAAATGTGTGTTTGGCAATTAGTTTGTCCATGGTGGTTTTGTGGGAGGAAGAGTAATTGCTGCATATATCAATTTCTGTCCTCCTGGTGAAGCTGCTAATGTGGAAAATGCTTGACCCTTTATTTTCCACAGTGGGTTGGGGGGAGAACCTTTGAAAATGACACAACGTCCAGTGGCTACGCTATTGCCAGGTCAGAGCCAGGGCAGTGAAGAGGAATAGGATCAGACGCGTGACGGGAAAGGTTGATGAAAGGATATTGAATTAAAAACTGAAATGGATTGGAATAATAAATAGTGAGAAAGAAGGAAAAAGCTCTGGCTGATCATAAATATTAACTTCATCAAGCGAGAGGGAAAAGGATAATTCTCTAAATCTTTCATCTCAGCTACAGTTTTCAACATTTTAGACAGCCTTTATTTAACAACTCACACCCAAAAACTGTCACTTGATTTCTTAGCCTTAAAAAGTAGTGCAGAGTGGACATTTTGCCAGTGTTGTGACATGTTAGAAACTCTGCCAGTTGTCCTGAAGCCAGTTTGACTTTTGACAAGTTTCTGGATCTCTCCACTGTTTGAAAGCATAGATGAGGTAGATAAATTGTTGCTTTGTCCTGTGTCTAAACATTGTTATGCATTGCCAGAATTTATAGTACCATGCAAAAAGTATTCATACAGTGGAAAGACAGCACAACTGCAGACCTATGTATGGCCATCCAACTAAAATGGCAGGCCTGGCAAGAGGAGCATTAATTATGGAATTAGCCAAAATGTCTATAGTAACTTTTGAGGAGCAGCACAGATCCTGAGCTCCAGTATGAGAATCTGTGAACAGGACAACGATTAGGCATATACTTCACAAATCTTTCCTTCATGGAAGAATGGAAAGTAGAAAGACACTTTTTTATAACAACCATAAAAAAAAATCTAGTTTAAAGTTTACCACAAGCCATGGAAGGAATACATGTATGGGTGCCACCATGAAATTTGGGCCCCACGACAAAAAATAATATTGGGCCCCCCAGCGCAACTGCTGTCACCATCTCTTGAGTTTTTCTGACCCATCAAAAGCTTTACATAACTAATTTTAAAGGCTTGCAACCATCTTGTTTCCTTTGGTCCAATACTGGTACAAGCACAATATTTTCTGCTAGCGAGTTATAAATACAATAGCAACAGTATGCATACAGTATACAATTCACTATTTGAAGCAAGATTAAAAGCACACTTAAAAAATGGGCTACAGGCCAAGTCTTAGTCTCTATTTTTATAGAGTATAACTTGACTATTAAATTAAAACATATGAACATCATCATCTCAAAGTAGTGAAAATGGCAGATTTCTGAACAAGATAAGAACAAATAACTCCTAGAAATCCAAACAATTTCCTCAAATATGCCATTAGACAGCTATCTGGTCCCTGCTCAGCCTGACTCAGCAAGAGCCCAGCGCCGAGCCATTTTGCTCACAAAGTCATTGGTCAAGTCCTCGAAGACTGGCTTTCTAGCCAACTGAGCTTCAATGGACAATAGAGCAAGACTGCAACGCCTGTCTTGAGACATATTGGACCACTAATATTTTTTTAAAATCATTTTTAGCTTATTGAAAGCTCTCTCCCCACCAGCAACAGTCACAGGCAATGTACGAAATATATGTTAAGCAATGCAGACTACTCCAAAACTGCTTTGTAGCTGCATTTTGTTAACTACATTTAGGAGAACAAGAGGAGACAAGTTAGCAGGAAAAGTGGCAGTAAATATCTGTAACTTACATGTAAGCTAAGGTAGGATACTCGCTGTTTTCAACCATCCAGCCTCCAGTCCAGACAGGAGGGCCAAAAGGCCCATCATCCACCATATTAGGACTTTGTATTGGACTTCCATTCATTTTAGTAACTACATCCATGCCTGACTTAGACATTTTCCATAACCCTGACTATTACTAGCATATTCTTAACCCTAACCTAACCAAAACCTAATTCACACCCTACCTCCAAACCTAACCTCTGACTCTGTACAAGGGGGTCCACCATATTAGGAACGGGCTTCAGTATCCATAAGGCCCATTGGTTGTCAGTCCTAAATAGGACAGCTATACAAGTACACACACACACACACATACATACATACATACATACATACATACATACGATATTGTGTATTTTAAAAAGCGTGATGGAGGTCTTCATTAACATTCCCTCATAGAGTAAGCTCAGTTTATTCTTTCTAGGGTCACAATAGGAATTGGAGTTCATGCCAGCCATCAACAGGCAGCAGGCGGCTCCACCCAGCCTGGATAAGTTGCTTGTCCATCACATATAAAAGTTTTCATGTTTAAAGAAAAAAAAAACCCTCACAATAATAAAGCAAATAACTTTAGCATTTTGCAAAGTATTTCTCTGCCAAAAGCAATTCCTTTTTCCAAGTTTTTCCCCAGCCCAGTACAAACAATGTCAGCATTATGTTAGCACCAGGGAAAAAGAAAGGAGAGCTTAGGGTCTTTGATACAAACAGCGAAAAGGTAATGAGGAGATTGACATTCCTTGTTGGTGCTCTCCATTGAAAGTCATCACAGAGAGTGATTCACACAGGTCAATTGAAATTCTGGTGGTGAGGCTAAAAATGCGCTGTTGATTTGTACTTATAATAGGAGCCCTACATTCTGGGTGTAATGACACCGTTTGGCTTTCTAATGGACACACTCGAACTCTGACCTTTTACCTGCTCAGTGATGATGGGTCAGTTTCTCCAGACTGAGCAGATGTAAATGTGAGACTCATATTGACATGTGAGCGAGCACACAGTGATTTTTTTCCAGCTTCAAAAACTCTGCATCAGATGACTCAAACCTATCTAATAAAAGGGAAAATAAATGCATTACAGTGCATGCACACCAAACCAGTATATCTGTAGTTCTTTCTTAACAAACACACACACACACACACACACACACACACACACAAATTTAAAGCTTAAATGTTGTTATTGTTACTGTGTAGCCTTTGCCTTGTGAGAAACTGTGCGGTGTAATGCACTTATATTTCTGCAGCGTCTGAAAGACGATAGGAGTGGCTTAGTCGTCATGCCAGAGCTTTCAAAGACCTCTTTGTGTAGAAGTGTTGGTCATGGCCAGAGACATCCAACCAGCATTTATTCTAAAGTTCCTCCAGATGCTGCAAATTGTATCAGCTGGGACTATGTTAATATGCATTTTTATAACATGGATGGTTGCGTCACAGATCGTTAGTGATTCCCAAAAAAGGCATATTTGTGCCTCAGAGGTAACTCTTGAAGTTGTCAGTAGCGCAGTCAGGATTGTCAACCAGATGCATTAATTAGTGGAAGAAACTTTAGAACCTCTGAATGATTCTCATCTCAACATGGAAATTTGAAACACTACATAAAGAAACAGAGTTTTTAGGGATGGATGTTGTAGGCTGTACTGTTATTAAATGTTTGTTCATGTGTTTCCTTGCAGCTGCGTTTGAGACCAGGAAAATACCCAAGTTCACTTTGCCAAATAAATCACATTCTTTGGCAAAATAATCCTCATCAAAAGAAAGAAGACTTTCAGAATGAGTGTAGATTTAGCTCTCCAGAGAATGGGTGCAACAAGCTGTTTTAAGGATATGAAGTTATTTTCCTCAGGTTATTTCTTTTGCTAATTTTAAGAATAGATTTTGTTTCTGTGCATGTTTAAGATAGTTTAAGAAAGCCCTGAGATTTTCAAGTTATGCCAAAACTTTGGCAAGTTAGAAATAATCAGTTGAACTTGATGAGATGCACCAATTTGACCTATTAGCTGATTCAAATTTCCAGTTTTGTTTGAAGTCTGACTGTTCTGATTTTGATCAATTTGGACTCTAACACTCATGACTTGAAAAGTGTTTACAACCTTTTAATATAGCCACAAATTTTAGAGTGTTTTATTAGGATTCTATGCGATACATCAACACAAAAAGGTACATGTTTTTTTTAAAGTTATAAGTCTTTTGGGTTTTGTCTCCAACAGTTTTGCCTTCCAGGATTGTTCTGTATTTAGCTCTATCCATCTTCCCATCAGCTCCAACTAGATTCCCTGTCCCTGGTAAATAAAGGCATCCCTTCAGCATGATGCTGCCAACACCATGTTTCACTTTGTTTTTCAGGGTAATGTGCAGTCCAGAGTTTTGAATGAAAGCCAGAAAGTTTAATTTGGTCTCATCTGACCACAACCCCTCCCTATATATTTCTGCTGTGTCCCAATCATGGCGTGACAAATTTAAAATGCAACATTTTCTGTCTTTCTCTTCCCCACTTTTCCACACTTATAGAGTACATAACAAATATTTATCTTATGGACAGATTGCCTCACCTAAGCTCTTGATCTCCACAGCTCCTCCAGAGTAAGGTGTCATACTTTTTCCATGTTTAGATGATGAAATGGAAAGTGCTCTGTGAGATGTTCAAAGCTTTGGATATTGTTTTGTAACCTATCATGTCATGATTTGTGGGTCATTGTGTTTTGTTTCTTTTGCCTTGTGATTCTTTGTTCTTTCCTGTGTTCTGTTCTTTGTGTATTGGCTTGGATTGTTGTTTTGGGGTCTGTCTTTGATTCAGTAGATCCTTTTGAGTCCTGTGCCTATCCCTTTGTGTTACTCTGTTAATAATTCATTGCCCAGCTGAACAATGTTCTCTTGACTATACTCTCCTGGTTCTCATGTCACTGATCCCTCTCAGCAGATATAACTAGAATGCAAGGCAAGCAACATATGTGAGGCTGCAGAAGCTTTCTGCTTTTCATTTGGTGCCTTAATGCTGTGGAGCAGTTGTGTTTTTTTTTGGTATGCCTTTGGTTTGTAGATGGTATGCTGGGGGGCAATGTTGTTGAGCATGTTGCCACAAAAGGCAACCTAAAAGTCTTCCATAAAGCGATTATTGTTAGATAACACTATAGGAGGGATTTCTATTGGATAGATGTTCACACCAAAGTTCTGATTATTGTAATGAAACATTCTCAGGGCCAGAAAACATTAATTTCACTGTTGAATGTTGTTCTGAATATGACCGTTCATCCATCTGAGACCTTGAGTCTCCCTCACCCATCACCTTCGGTTCCTCCAGAATGAGCTGGAAAATGTTGGCGTGGAAAGGGATGTCTGGGATTCCAGAACTGGACCTGCCCGATATGAGAATGACAGGAAGACAATGGATGAATGAATGGATTATACAACAATTAATTAATCCCGAATGACTATAGACTATTCCCTAAAACTCAGTGGAAACCTTCAATTTGCCAATCCATACTTGTGTGCAAAGCTACAGTTACAGTGCAGATAAGAGGTGTACTTATATTCACCAAGGGGAAAGAATGTTATATCAATTTGGGGCTTTTAATGAGGGACTTGAACTGTTCCTTTTTGGGGGTGGAATGATGAAATAACAAACAACTCCAATGAATTTTAAAAAGATGAATTGACTGAATAAATTTGAAATTAATGTGAATTTTCTCTTATCGACGCAGGATCTAAATCACACATCACAACCTTAGATACATACATACATCTTCACAAATATCCATCAACAAACTTCTTGTGTAATTCTTGCTCAGTAATTAACTATATTTCTTATCAGAAATGGAAGAGTTTATTTAAATTGGTTGGATTTTTGGCATGAACCCATCTTTTGGGCATATTCATCAAATAATCAACAGGGTCAAGGTCAGAGCTTTGGTAAGGCCATTCAAGCAGCTTCTTATAACTCGTCCCATCTCACCAAACACTTCCTCTCAGATTCAGTCAGTTTAATTCTATTTAATTCAAATCAGCTGAATTTAGTTGTGCAGAGTTTATTGCAGTGAAAACTCAAGGTGCTTTACAAGGCAAACACATCCGGTTTATGTACAGAAGTATATAATACAGTCAACACAATCATAGATTTAAACTCAGTTTGGCACATTAGAACTCTGTCGTAGTTATATTACAACGCAGTCAAATTCAGTTTATGATACAAATTATTAAAAAATTATGAGTCTAAAGAAGCCCAGTCGATTGCATTGAGTCATAGATATTGCAACAACTCCTCATACTGATCAGGCATATGGCAGCTGTGGAAAAGAATAACTCTGGAGTAAACCTCCAGCGGAACCTGGCTCAGTATAATGGGCAGCTTGGGGTTTGAGAAGACAGAGGAGACACACAAAAAAGAGAGAAGCTGTGGTCCAGGAGTACTTACTATGTTAATCGCTGCAGTTGCTCCTTCAGTGGCGTTGTGTAGGAGAGAAACACAGCAAAACAAGTTTCAATCTTTGGTACTGTTTGTAGGATTATACCACATGGGAAAATAACATAGCCAAACACAGAAACATGGGGCCAATGAATAGATTCAACTGAGAGAAAAAAAAAAAAAAAAAAAAAAGATTAAAGGAACAATCCAAGAATTAAGAACCAATGCTCATTCAGATCATTAACTGGATAATAGGAGATCAGTGTCACTTTCCACAGTGAAGTGATTTTAACATTACCAGGGACTGAGAGGGAGGCCAACCATGACTAAAATGTGTAGATGCTCACGTGGACACCCCAAATGGCCCCTGGAAAGACATTTTATGATCAGAAGGGACAGAGATTAAACTGTTTGGTCAAAACAACAGAAAAAATGTCTGAAGGAATCCAATTGCGACTTTCAAACCTCAACACATTCTACCAACTCTCAAACATGGTGGTGGGTGGTAGAATCATGCTAAGAATCTTTTTCACTGCCTGTGGTACTGCTGTACAGCAAAAAAATGTTGGAATAATTAACAAGAAGAACTTCCTCCAAATGCAGATCAAATCAACAATTAGAACCTTGACATTTAAACACTATTGGGTGTTGCAACAGGATGACAATTTCCAGACACCTTAAAACTGATTTCAGAATTGCAAAAGCAGCTTCTGGAATGGCTTTCCAAAAGCTCTGACCTCAACTTAACTGAAAGGTTGTACACTGCACTTAAAAACCTGGCATCCCACCAGGTCATTTAAATGAACTCTGCAATGACGAGCAAGAAGACAAGACGAGTGGCCAAATACCCACCCATATTTAGACAAGAATCTTGTTGAATGCTGAACAAGTGCATGGTATTTGCCAAGGGACACTTTTCAAAATATTTCTGGGGCTTTATGGAAAAAAAAGGAGACGGTATATATCATTTTTGAGCTTATGTGGAGTAAATTTCACTTAATTCTTGTTTTTAAAATGTATTGGAGAAGGTTGCAGAATGATCACTCCATCCTACATGATAAATGTAAACAAACCTCTGACCAGCACTGCACATCCCTAAGAATTATATCGCATGGTCACTCTCATGGATGTTGGAGGTTAGGGAGCCATGGCTGGTTCCAGAGGCGAGACTAATTCATTCTCCCAATTCATTCATTCTTCATTCATTCTCCAATTTTTTAATTTTACTTTTAGGGATGTTCTTGTCACTTTAAAAGTTTCACTCTATGGGATTTATTCAAGTGAAAAACATTGATGGGCATAATTCATTTTGCGTTTTTAACCTGATAGATAAGAGAGGAAACCATGAATCTTTGTGGGCTAAATGAAAGGAACATGCCAACTGTGTCTGGGATGTTTAGGATCTTGTGAGAGAGGAGAAATGTGTTGTTTCCAGTCAGTCAGAAGGAAAGCGATGATGCAGCATGGATGAGAGGGGATGGGAAATGTGATCTGTTACATAACTTGACCAGTTTTCCAGCATTTCGGTTAGAGTTTGATCTGTAAGCTACCAAAACACTGTGTAAGCCTATAAAAAAGGAGAATCTCTGATAGCAGCAGCCTACATTTGCACATAAAATCCACAGCCTTAACTAAAACTAATCCAGCAATCAGAAACGCAAACTCTCACAGGGAAACATCTGGAAGTTGTGGTAATCTTAAATTTTATGACATTGTAATAGTTTGTCAGTTCAAATATAAATTGACGGTAATGATCGAAGCAGCTGCATCTGCGTTCAGTCCAACTGCGTTCAAAAGAGTTGCAGTAAGAAACCAATCATGTAACTTGGCAGGGGAAAATATGTGTGGCCACATGGACTTGTGTGTGGATGCAACACAAGGGGGTGTTACTTCTTGCAAAGCGCATGCAATCCCCTGCAAAAAAATTCCCAGTGACTTCAGATCCAAGGAGGAGGTGATATTCATGGGAGCACGGTTCAAACTCTCACTTGGAGTACAGCTTCAGCAGCATTTCAGCCGCTGCTCTCTGTGCGTCACTTCTCCTTTTAAACATAAACTAAAGCAGATTTAATCATGTTTGCTTAAAATATTTTTTTCTGCATTGGAGGAGAAAAAATTTTTTTTACCCTTGGAAAGATTTTAGGAGCTGATTCGAGAACCTGAAGACATTCTGCATGAGTGTTACCTGGGCATTATGAAAAGGTATCCAGGCGTCTTTCATTGCTGGGAGAGGATGCTCGTTTTTTAAAAAATTGCTTATATTTTCGCGGCTCTTTACAAAAACTGTAACACGATCTGCGAATTTTTGCGCGCTACTTTTAAAACTTTGCATGACCGAAATGGAGCGCACCGGATTAGCCGTTTTAATGGTTTTAACTGTTGTGCTCATGCGGGTTGGCGACAGTCATCGGGAGGCAACAGGTGGGAGGACTGGGGCAAGCCAGGTTGTCCCAGAGCAGCAGATCAGTCAGGGTCACTCTTCCAAAGAAGCTCTGGACCTCTCGAAAACACCTACAACCGGGCAGTCCACAAGTCTGCACCGCACACCCAGAGGAGTGTCAGCATCCATAACTGAAATGGTCCACGCTGCTGGCGCATCCGGGGAAGACTTCTCCACGCCGCACGACAGAGCGCAGCGCAACCCCAGACACCCGCAAACGAGCAGAGTGAACCGCAGGCAAAGCAGCAAACATGGCTCGTCCAGCACAAGGCGACTGGCTGGGTAAGAGTGACAGTTTTCTGCTCCATAATAAGCACCAAACCATTTTGTTTTCAACCCATGCGCATTCACATGAAGAGCAACAGGAGCAGGAATTTGAGTGACCTATTTTACTCCAGCCAACATGAGTCCCTGTGGTTTACTGTACTGCGGTTGTGGCCCACTTTTGCTGAATCTTTCTTCCTGTAATGGAAACCAGCAAATGATGTAACAAGAGCCACGACGTTTTGTGTATATTATTATTCTAAATGTACTTCAAAAATAATGTAGCTTTGCCGCAAATTTAGCTCTGGAATCACATCAAAACAATTCATTGTTACGTCATTGTGTACAAACTACAATGTGCATCTAAATAATTAAAATATCAAAAGTCCATTTATTTTAGTCATTCAATTCAAAAAGTGAAACGGGGGTATAGACTGAACACAGAGTGATGTATTTAAAGTATTTATTTCTGTTAATCTCGATGACTTTGAATTATGTCTGATAAAAACCCAAATTTCAGATTCTTTGACATGCAAAATGTAACAAAACGCTAATAAAAAAATGGATACACAATCATGGAGAAAACTGCTGACTTGGCAGTTTTTCAGCAGTTATTGTCACCAAGGAGCAAAGGGTCATTGCTGACGGAACTGGCTCTTCATCGAGAGTCATATCCAGGAATATGAATGGAAAGTCTAGTGGAAGGAAAAATTATGGTAGAAAAAGGTGCACAAGCAATAGGTTCAGGAGAAGACTGTTGTTCTGTGCTTTCAAATGGAAGTGAATTTTGAAAACCCCTAAGAGAATCTATGTGGCATTGTCATGAGCAAGATGAGAGACACCAGACCAATCAATTCAGAAAAGCTAAAGAGTGCAATTAAAGCAACCTTAGCTTCCTTCAGCAAAACTACAGACTGATCACTAATGCCCCAAAGCATCGGTCCAGTTATTCATCCAAAAGGAGCCCTTACCAATTATGGAGTTCATATACTGCACAGTACATGGACATAGTTTTCAGGAGGCAGACATTTCAGTAATAAAAAAATCATTTTTTATTGATCCTACGTATTGATCGTCCACATTTTCTGAGAGGCTGAATTACATGATCATCAAAATTAACAGGAATAAATGATTGAAATATATCACACTGTGTGCATAATACTAACAAAAGATCAGGATTTTAACAGTTTAAGGCAGAAGGCTGTGTAGCAAGTAGTGGTACTACTTTAACGATAGTACAGTTTATGGTAGCAGTTCAAAAAGTTCCTGGTTATAAGGAGTCTCTGACTATGTTCCCTCACTATCCTCTGCAGGGCCCTCTTTGTTTTCCACAATGTAACTTGAGTACCTCACTGGGGGTCATGGCAGTTTGTACTGTAGTGAGCAGCCAGTGTAAAGATAAATGGATCATATATGTCTGCACTGTTTGATATGGGATTATCACACTGCCATCACTACACCTTACTGAATATTTCCATAAATCACAGTAACAGAGAGGCAGCACTACTGTGCTCTGTGGGCCTCAGTTCTGTGTTCTTGCTGTGTCCATTTATTATAGTGGCTCAGCCAGTGCTTTGGCTCATGAGCATTTGCAAATTTGCACCATGATCAGAAACACCTGTTTCTCCAGTGGCTCTTTCTTTTTTGGTTTCTGTTTAACTCTAAAAGGATGATGGGATGTTTCCACAATGGAGCACTTTTCATTTTGTTAAATGAAGCCTTCTGTATCCTCTCCTGCATGCTCCAAAGGGACATGGCTTGAACTCAATGAGATGGTGAATATTTATATAATAATCAGAGCTGGATTATAATGGCTCACCTTAGGCTGCGGACAGTAAAGTATAAATGTTTCATTACAGAGCTGTTTTTGCTTTGAGGAAACTGACTATGTTACAAGCTTATCGAAGGCTTATTTTAACAGCAAACAGGAGGATTCAACTAATTGGTTAGAAGCATAAACATCATGCTTAGTTTCTAGCTAAACCTTGACAGACGCAGCCCCTTACTTATTATTGTCTGTAAGGATTATAAGACTTTAAAAAGTGTGATGTGTATAATATTGGATTCATTTCAGTGTTTTATTCATGCGTATGAACCGGGTCACTGGATGACGATAGCATTTGAACAAAATTACTTAAAAACAAGGCTTGGATGCACAAGCTTGCATTGTGGATTTAATGTGAATTTTGTCTCATCACATTCCCAAGTCTGGCCCTTGAGAGCTACTATCTTGCAACTGTGATCCCTGAAAGTTTGTGGCACAAACTTTCTCTCACCCTCATTATGTTTCAGTTATAATTCAGGTGGGATGACAGTCCACTTTTCTTTGCAGAATTGTTTTAATTCAGCCACATTAAAGGGTTTTCGAGCATTACCTACTTGTTCAGCGTCATGCCACAAGATCTCAATTGCATTTAAATCCTAATTCTGACTAGGCCACTCCAGACCTTCATTTATTTATTTTTCAGACTAACTTGTGTGCTTTGGATCATTGTCCTGCTGAATTGTTAACCTGAGCTTACCTCAGGTTAACAAACTGGTAATGGGCATTCTCCATCAGGATTTTCTGCTACAGAGCAGAATTTATGGTTCCATCAAGTCAATTCATTCAGGTGCTGAATAGGTTGGGCGATTGGACGAAATTATTGACCATCGATGATAGGCTGAGCCATTGACTGGTCATTTTTTAAGAGCGATTTTTTTAAAATTTATTTTATTTTTTTTTTAATTTAATTTTTTTTTTTTTTGGGGGGGGTGGGGGCCTATTAGTCACTCTCTTAATTATAGTAATAACAATGCTTGATTGAAGCCAACAGACGCCGTCCACGGAAAAAAATATAATGCTGTTTTTAATGATGCATACAAACTCCTTCTAGCTCCAAGCAAAGCTTTTATTTTCCCTGGAGTGCATGTAAGTACAGCAGTGATTTCTTTACTCAAACTTAGAACTTAGAACAGTAAGGTCGAATCCCATGTTCAGAAAATCAGAAAATAAATTTAAATAATAACCGCAATGGTGAGGTGGGCAAACAAACAGAGACTGGCTTTCCCCCCAGTTTAATTGTGCTTACAGGCCATTCCATTGTTTATATAAATAAAAATAGTCTCCAGCAAATGTGAGCACTTACATAAGAAAAAAAAAAAAAAAAAAATCTTTGCCACAGTTTTAAGTCTTTTTGGGCGATTTGGCGCATTTAAAATAAATACATGATGGAAACATCCAAAAACTATATGGAATTAGAACAAGCAGAAAAAAGGAAAATAGGCTATTTCTTCTGGATAAATCTTGTAAATGCTTTGACAAGAAAAACAAGCTTGTTTACCCGATTTGGATTTAGCAGTGTGCGCAGGTGATTAACAATATTACCAGCGGGGCTGAAGACAAGTTCCAAAGGTGTGTTTATGGTTGGCATGTATAGTTTTCTGCCATTTGTGACATCAGTAGTAAACGTTTTTCATCCATTTTCTTTTGAGAGATATTTACAGCCAAGGTGCACTGTCTCCATATGGAGATGTCCTTTTCGTATTTAAGCATATTTCGTATTTCTGCTGGTGAAAAGCTTTTTCAGACCTTGTTGATGGAGCTGCAGCACCTGGTGATTGCATAGCGTAATCAGCCGGATGGTGAACATGTAAACTGCACAAGCGGCTTTGGTTGCATCCTGTGGTTTACCTCTTTCATTCCGTTAAACCCAAAGTAATTCCAAATAGTCTGTACTATACTAATACTTTGTTTTTTCTTGGCAAATAATTTATTAATTTTTGGACTTTTGTGTTTTAAATAAGCAAATCAGTTTGTGTATTTTTACATTGTTCCGCCCACAAAATAGTCCAAACATCTGTTGCGCGAAGATATTGCCCATCTGACAAATATTGGCTGGGAAAATGTTGCATATTGCCCAGCCTGTCTAAAAAAATTGTGGTTAATCAAAATGATTTCATAATTCAGTACTGGGGTGAATATGTTTTCACTGGACCAGAAGATTGAAAGATCTTGAAAAATCTTCAAAGATTGAAGTGTCATTAAAAAAGCAAAAACAGAAGAAAATGGTCGGCCCTCTTACAGATTATAAGAGGACAAACAATTTTTCACACCACTGTACATATTTGAACCTGCACCTGTCACTTTGAGTCTCTTCAGATTAGAGAAAACCAAAACAAAAACTCAAATCATTTCACCCATTTCCAGTGTTCAAAATTCACTGAAGTTGGTCAATCTATACTAATACCACCCTCAACATGAACTACTCCATTCAAGCTCCATTCATGTTAGGGATGAATCTATGTGACCTGTAGGTTCTATAGTGTGGACACCAGTTATCTTTGTTCCATTACACTCAATAAGAACAGCCTTCTTGAACTCTAATTACAGTGAGGCATACTTAAATTATCTGTCTATTTCAATCTCTGTGCAAAGTAAATACTTTGCCTCAGTATTAGATCCAGCATGCTTTACTGTAGCACATGGTAAGTGCTTTGCTTGATTTTCTCCCCAAAAAGACATAGAATGAACGGGTTTCTTTTATTCCTGGGAACCATAAAAGAAGTGTTACATAAATCTGGGGAACACTGCCTTATAGTAGTCTGCACAGTGAGTTTTATGGTTCTTATTCAAGCATTTTCAGATGAATCATCTGCTGCCGGTTAGTGAAAGTGAATGTGTGACACATTTCCTCTTGGAATTCCCACTCAAACTCTCCTGTTTACCGGATTCCCTACACTGGCAGATCTGAGTACACTTAACCCTTAATCACGTCGTCAGTTAACTCAGTTGGACTAATTTTTTCTTCTCAATGCCCATTAAACATTTCAGGTTGATTCTGACAGCCCTCCACATCAAGTATGGAATAGGTGTAACTGCCTATACATATTTTTCCATGGAGCCTAGTAGTAATGTTGCATTAGCGTCTCTATTACATACAGAGTCCCTTGATGGAATTTGAATGTGATGACTGATATCTTTGGCATGGGCTTGGCCTGATGTGCTTGATTAATGACAAAGCTGAGCTTGCCAGAGGGCCCAAATGACTGCATGTTATCCCCGTGACGCCTCAGGAACACTTGCAGCATCTAATAAGTGCAATCCATCTGAGGTCAACGAGTCAATCCCTGTTATCTTCTCAAATCACCATGAGTCAGACATCCACTTACTGTAATATCTTGTGAAAGGATGATGGGGAGCAGATCCATCCCAGCACGTTAACTGCTGCTCTGGAGTTGCTTTTGCGGTCTGGTGCCTTTTTAATCTGCCTCGCTACAAAAATTTGGCCTGGGCTACAGGTGCGGATTAGAGAGTGCAAAGAACCCAGTTCAGACTGTTTAAAACTTGCCATCTCTCATTTGCTGAGTGATTTACAGAAAATGTGAGGTGTTTTTCATGTCCCGCGTGTCTCACATAATCCCTGCAAGGCTCAAATAACTCTGTTTGTGTTCACTTTGGATTCTCATCTAATAGAATGGGGACTTGTTGGTCCACAGTAAGACAGGGCTTTTTGAAAAAAATTTAAAAAAAAGTTAGGAGCAGCTTATTTTCAAAAGTGTTTATGTCTGCAGGCCAGTCATACCAGAAGGATTAGAAACTACACCAATATTAAAGAGAGATTTTTTTTTGTTAGAGCCCTTACTAATTCACAGTTATCCTTTAACTCTGTTGCCTCACAGCAAGAAGATCCAGTCTGGGGCCTTTCTGTCTGGAGATTGCATGTTCTTCCTGTGCATGCCTAGATTTCATGCATGTTCAATTAATTGGAGATTCTAAATTGCCATTAGGTAAGAATGTGTGTATGGTTGGTTTTCTTATTTGTCTATGTTTGATGGACTAGTGACCTCTCCATAGTGTACCACACCTCTTCTTCATTGACTGCTAGAGGTAGGCACTACTACCCCAACAATCTTGCAAATGATCAGCTTTGCATAGAAAGTATATGGATTATAAAGAAAGTGTGTAAGGTAATGTTTTTAAAAAATACCATCAAATTCTAATTCACTCTGTTTTTTGTACATGTGCTTTCAGGCCGAACGTCTGTGGAGGCCAGCAGTGCTGCTCTGGTTGGGCAGTGGCTCCAGGAACCAATCGCTGCATAAAACGTAAGCATTATTCACAGTTTAATGCTATATGGAAACTTTGAAACCTTTAAAGTGTATCATAGTGTAAATGTTGGTTTTCAACCCATTTCAGCTACAGAATAACGACTGATTGCTAAAATTTGTTCTTAAAAGTATTTGTACCTTTTAACTTTTTCCAATTTCTAGTCACAACCATAAACATCAGCACAAAATTGCACATATTTGTGAAGTGGAATGAAATTCAACAACAAGCTAAAAAGTGTTATGTGCAATTCCAATTACTCCCCTGAGTTAATACTTTGCAGAACCCCCGTTTGCTGCAGTTGCAACTACAATTCTTTCTAGAGACTTTTGTCCATTCTTCATTGCCAAATAGCTAAAACTGAGTCAGATTGGATGGAAAGCGTCTGTGATAAGCAGCTTAGCTCAGGCTGTATGCTTATGGTCATCCTCATGCTGGAAGGTGAACTTGTGCCTGAGTCTGAAGTCTTTACTAAGACCTTCTCTTTGAGGATTTCCCTATCTTCAGCTCCATCTAACTTTTCATCAACTGTGCTCCAGAAAAGAAAAGCATCCCCACACCATGGTGCTGCCACCATTATGCTTCACTGTGGAAGTGGTGAAACATAGTGGTGGTTTCAGGGATATGTGTAATTTTGCTTTTTCCTCCACACATAGTGTTTTGCACGTAGGCCTAAAAGTTCGACTTCTGACCAGACTCCATCCTCCATGTGTTTGATGTGTCTCTTACATGGCTTTTTACAAACTCCAAATGGGATCTCTTATAAATTTATTATTTCTTTCCGCTTTCCACTCACCCATATAGGCCAGATTTGTGCAGTGCATGACTAATACTTTTCCTGTGAAGAGACTCTGCCACCTGAGCTGTGAATCTATGGAGCTCCTGCACAATCCTTTTACATATCCTAAACATTATAGGATATATAATTATGCATTATTTTGTGTTGGTCTATCACACAAAATCATCATAACAGACATTGCATTAAACTTTGGTTCAGTTGTTGTTCAACACATACGGGCATTAATAACCTTGCCTTCTGGACTCAGTTAAAAAAACAGAGTACATTAGGGTTAGTCTCTGTATGTTATGTTTTAATTTTATGTTTACTGCCACCATAGTTTCCTGTAGGCTGTAATAACAGGTTGAAATTATAACTTTTTTTTCTCAGTAAAAGTTATCTTTGAATTTTACAAGTGAAGAAAAATACTACACTGCAAGGGACATCTCTGTGGAGTAGCAAGAGAATGTGTTTACTGTTTCACTGTTCCATCTCAGATAATTATTTCCTCCTCACACATGCAAACACTTTTCACACACACTTTCTCATTGGTCAATTACACAACATACTTGAGTGGCCCAGCAGTGTTCCTATTAGACCTGCTTTCCCCTTGCCCAGTCCACATATTGCACAATCTCAGAGAGACATGCTGTACAAACTATGTATTACATCTAATATAAAGACAAACTGAAAGAGTAAATATCATCTACCTGAACAGGTTCTACCTAACATGTCTGTGTTAAGCAAGAAAGTGCACTTTGGCATGCCAGGGATCTATCCACCCATCTGGGCCCCCTTAGAGCTTGGCCCTCACCAAAGTCTGACTGGAGGCCAGATTATTGGCTTCTGGAAAAGCATCCATCGTTGGCAAGGTGCCAACACATAGGCCACAAACTGGAATAGTGACTGGAATACCCTACTTAGAAAAATTTAGTGGACAGCTTTATTCGGTCCCTCCCTGAGTCCCCGGATGCTTTTTAAGGAGATGGCAGTATGGGAAAACATTTTCACAGTGGGGGGAAAGGAACAAACCTGTGACATCTGAGAATAAGTGAAAACATAAATTTGCTGAGATATATTTAAGAACTTCCGACTGAAGCGGATGATGTAATGTCTAATGTCCAAAGTGTCAGCTGCAAGCTTTATAACAATACCTTCCTATCCATCTGGGCTTGGCTCAAAGCAAATATATGTGAGGAACTGATGACTATTTTCTACCCAGGAAGCCCGCCGGTGTTTTTATTGAAACACATTTAGCAAAAGGAATACATCCGTCTGCGTGGGTTGATGCTGAAAATGTTGTTGAGAACTCGCCCCCATCCATGTCCTGACAAGTTGTGGACGGATGGCTACCAGACCTGTTTGTGTGTTAAAGTAATTTCTGAAAATAGCCAGTGTTACCGATTACTATTAAGTTTTTATTTCCTTCGCTTTATTTGATTTTACTGTCCTTTGGTTAAGTTATGGTACTGATTAAAGATTAAAGGTAATAAGTTTATGCAATATCATATATTTCAAGTTGCTGAAAAACAGGTTTTGGTGCTTTGTGTTGGCATTTGAATGGAGCGTTTTGACTCAGCCTTAGTATTTCAGTTTTCTGAAGCATTTTAGGTTGAGATTCACAGACAGTGCCTTGCAAAAGTATTCATACCACTTGAACTTTTTCACATTTTATCACATTATGACCACAACCTTCAATGTATTTTATGGTAGTTTTATGTAGAAGACCCTTACAAAGTAACTCATAAATGTGAAGTTAAAGGAAAATGATTTTCCAAACTCTTTTCCAACAAATATCTAAAGAGTGTGGCATATGTTTATGTTTAGCTCCCTTTTCTCAGATATCCCTAAATAAAATCCAGTGCCGCCAAATGGCCTCTGAGGTCCAGCTGTGGGTCATTTATTCTCAGTATAAATCGAGCTGTTCTGTTCTCAGAGACCATTAGTAAACAAACAGCATCTTGAAGACCAAGGAACACACCAAACATGTCAGGGGTAAAACTGAAAGGTTTAAAGCAGGGTGTGGTTGTAAAACAATATTCTAAGCCTTTAACATCACTTTATTTTAATCCATCATCTGAAAATGGAAAAAGTATGGCAGAACTGCAAACCTACCAAGGCATTTTCATCCTCCTAAACAGACAGGCCAGACAGGAAATCAGTTAAGAGGCTCTTGGATACAGTTGAGGAGCTGCAAAGATCCACAGCTCAGGTGGGAGACTGTCGACATGATAGCTATTTCTTATACACTTCACAAGTCTGACCATTATGGAAAGGTGGCAAGAGGAAAGCCTTTCTTGAAAGCCATGAAAAGTTCTGTCACAAGCAGGGGTGCAGGTAAACGCGTGGAAGAGAGTGCTCTGGTCAAAATCTTACTATACAGCAAATTTGGAAAACACTGTGAGGTGGAAAATTAACACTATATAACTCTGAAAACAAAATCCCCATGGTGAAATTTAGTTGTGGCAGCATTATGCTTTGGGGATGGTTAACAGATATAGGGCAATTTTGAAGGAAACCCTATTAGAGGCTGCAAAAGACTTGAGACTGGAGTGGATTTTCACCTTCCAGGAGCACAACTGTTAACATACAGCCAATGCTACAATGCAACAAATTACATGAAAGCACATTTATTCACACATTCACATCAGTGTGTGAATGTATGCGTGAATAGGTGAATGAGTGAAGTGCTTTGGGGTCCTTTGGACTAGATGAAGTGGGATGAAAGCACAGGCCATTTACCATTTATGTGTTAGAATAGGCCAAAGTCCAGACCTCAGCCCAACTGAGAATCTGTTGAAAGACTTTAAAATGGATGATCATTGATGCTCTCCATTCAGTCTTGATACAAGCTTGCACTATTTTGCAAAAGATCAGTTGTAGATGTTCAAAGCTGCCATAAAATATGTTGAAGGTTCAAGTGTAATACTTTTGTAAATCGCTGCATGTTTTCTTTAAAAATTTGGTAGGTTTTGTAATGTCAGATGTTTCAGAAACAGAATGTTTTGCCATTTGCACTAATGTACATGCCAGTGTCTCAAATACATGCTTGTCTGGAACACTGCAGATGTCAGTTCATAATTAATTAGATAACATTAATCACTAGATAAGATTTAAATATATTTTACCCTGCCAGTAATGGTTAGCCTTGGGATGTTGTACAGCTGCCAAAACAGTAATTTTCCAAAATGAGGAAGTGGTATGTTGGTTTACTACCAGCAGATTTTGTATCAATGGAGAGCTTGTGTTGAGAATGCTTCTGTTTAGAAAATAATAATTTACTTAGATGTGGAATTGGAGTGCAAGTTTGAATATTTGGCCTGTTTGATGGTAAATACAGTAACCCTCAATTATGCGTCTTGTACATCGGTATGTAATTACAGATTACAGATTCTTAAAACTCCTATAACTATAGAGAAGATTTAAATAATATTTTTCCTCATTTGTATCTGCCTGCAGAAAATTCCTTCAAATCTTTAGACTCTTGAATGAGGCTTTCAGTCAAACCAGCATTAGCTGTGGGTGATCTCGCCAAGAGATCTTGTTTCAGTATCACTATTCATAATCTGAATTACAATTACCCACTGATTTAGCTCACTGATCACATGAGTAGTTTTGGATTTGGTTGCCTAGACACTAATCTTGCGACTTTGGCCTAATGAAAAAGGACCAGGTCTTAAATCTTTACATCTGGTTTTTGATCTGAATTTATTCTGACCAGGAGATGCGGTTTGTATTTCTGTTGAATTGGCACCTCTTTCAGGTTCCTCTTGCACTTTTTACCATCCTTCCTCAGCCCTGCATTTTTCTATTTAGAAAATCGGGATACCTAGATTGGCATATTTATTATACTTTATCTAATATTTGTTGAGCACTCATGCTCAGCTAAACAAAGAAAGTAAATCAGTGTTGTAAAAGATTTAAATAGCTTCAATGAATTTCAATAGCCTTCCACATGATAAACAATGTCAGAGAGCTTAGAAAGTGTAAAATTCTAGTTATTACAAGCCATTTTGTGAGAAATCACAAAACACTGGTATGTTTAATAAAGCACAACACGCAGTTGTAATTACAGTGTCACAAGAAAGTATTCACATGTCCTCTAGAAAGGGAGAGAGAGAGAGTGTCTGTCTCTCTGACTTCTGGACAGCCATTTTTAGGTCTTTCCGAGGTTATTTATTAGAATTTAAGTCAAGGCTATAGTTATGCTGGTCTAAAACATTCAAAGACTGCACCTGTTTTCACTCATTTGTATTCTGGCCTGTGTGTTTTGGGTCTTTGTCGTGACTATTACTTTTTAGTTTCTACAACGTAGTGAACCATATTATGAATTAAAACTCTTTATTCATCTGTATAGAGTCTCCCAAACTGTTGGGTGTATATCCATTTATCTGCACATTGTTGTTCTTGGTAAAAAATTATTATGGAAATACACCATAATTGAGGAAGTCATACCTGATTGGTTCTTTATTAATTTCCTAATCAGGTTTACATAATAATCAGTGATATTTGGTGTATATTGATACATGTACTTCATGCAACGAGATGATGACAAGAATGAAACGAGAAAAATATTTTCTGGGAAATGAAGAATCTCCATTTTTAATTCATTTATTTAAAAAAAATTTTGTTTGTTTTGTGCAGGTAAAGGCTTAAAAAAATCAAAAACTGATTTTTAAAGATCAGTGTACAATAATCCAGTCCCCATTTTAAAGCCTGAGTTATAAAACGTCAAATTGTAGAATGGTCCTAATGGCAAGAAAAGGAATTAGAAAATTCTCCATTTTTGTGTTTTCACAAGTACAGCAAAGGTTACACAAATCAAAACTGATGTTTTCTTTCTCTGTTTGGTGTAGAACTATCCTATTCTGGTTCAACCAGTTTATGTGTTTTAGATCTTAAACCAGAGACGATCAAATGTGGACCAGACTCTAAAGCAGATTCCAACATTCATCATTAGCGGCTAACGGTTAGCCAGTCAAATTATTCTCACAGTACTTGGTATTGTGTCTGTCACTGTCACTGTTTCTTTTTTCTGGTTGCATTTTGAATATAGAAACTAATTTATGTCTTAAAAGGTTGCTTATTGTTACATGTATTGGGAAAAAATGAGAAATTAAAAAAAAAGAATTTCATTGATTTGCAAGTCTTTTGCTTTTAAAAGTAGCATCAAAGTTGAGAACATGTTGAAACACAGCTTTATGACTTCCTCTCTGTCTCTGGACATCCTGTTGAGTGTTAAAGGGTTAATGCCCACATTTTACTCTTCCATGTGGGAGGCAGCTGTAAAAGTATCATAACATGTGTGAGCATTTTCTGACCTCAAAAACAACCTCCAAATATTTAGGTTCGCCATCTTATAGATGGCTCAAACCATTTCAGTTTATTTTTTCTTCTCCTCCACGGCCACACTATGAAACATAAATATTTTGACCGTATCTTTTGCAGCCTGTACTGTGACAAAATCTCATCATTCAGCCTTTTAAATTCATATTCACGGTGCTGAGATGTTTTCTCTTTCTGCATGTAACAAAATGCAGAAATGCAATCACATGGATTGAGAATATTTGCTGCTGGAGAGATTGGTGGGCTTTGATAAATTCAAGGACATGACCTGACGTCAATAAGAACCAAGTCAACATAGCTGCATTTTCTGATTTACGAGAACAGAAGGAGGTTTTAAAGAATCTGTTGTTTCTGGTGATGTCATTTAGTCAGGCCTGAAAATCTTTGCAACGAAGACAGCCGATGAGTCCTCCTTGGCTTTTAAACGTCCTGTGTGGATATGTAGGGGTTGCACAGTTTACAGTTTAGAGGCCATGACACTCCTTTTGAGAGAGTAACAGCTTATTTGACAGATCCTGTAATCAATACACATTCTACAGTCCAGAAACCCCATCATTAACACAAAGGTTGGACAGTTCCCTCTGGGTTTACCTTCCCAAACTAGGAATGCTACTTTTGCCACTCCAGCTGGTGCATCTGCTTGTAGGTTGCAGTTGAGTTCTGTTTTGATGTGCTGACCCACATATTTTTCCAGTTGCCACTGCTGACAAAGGTGCATTGGAAAGGAGGTCTATAATTAATGACAATTAAATGTAAGACTTTTTAAGACCACACAGAATCATGTATATAAGCAAAACTGTGCAACAGTGGTTTGGAACAAATGAAAAGCATTCATTATTTTGAGAAACCAGCTTATTATTTTAAAAGAGCCAATCCAATAGTTAAATTAAATGTTACCTTTGGCTGCAGAAGTATAAAATGTTCTTTGATAATGCTTTTTTTATAAGCTCCTGCCTGGGAAGCAAGATCTACATGCAGAAGCATTGTACAATCTCCAGAAGAAGACAAAGCTTGATAGACACTTCCTGTGGAACATAAACAGCAACCACCCTTCTCTTTCTGCATCACATGCACTCACCGAGGCCTCTGTGTTGTTAGGGTACCATATATCATCACACCTTTCTTTTTAAAGACCATATGGAAGCTGTTGGGAGATGACCCCCCACCCAACTCCCCCCTCAGGAGGATGAGGTTTGTGGGGTTTTCTGGTGAACACCACGTCTCTGAGGTTAGCCTTACAAGTTTGTCGGCACACTCCCCCAAAAATCTAGATATTATCCATGGAGCGCACCAGCATGTGGCCCATTAGGAGCTGAATGTTGAAGTTTGTGGGTAGTGGTGGAAGCACTGTATGGAACGCCTGAAAGTAATGTTAACTGTGTCATGGGTCGGATGTGGGTTATCAAAATTCCCTCACAGACTTGAGGTAGGTTCAGAGAGTAAATGCTCTGACTACTGTATTGGACTGAAAAGCCTAGACTGTTTCTGCTGACAGAGACATCTTAATTTGGTAAAACAGCCAATTATTCTTGTGAGATTTCCCACAAAGGGCATGTGAAAGATCATTCAAACAGTGGTAGCCTCTTTTCACTCTGGCTTTGATGAGAAAGAACAGTGAAGTTTGTTGCTGAGTTTTTTAGTGAAAGCTTGCAGAGTTGTAGACAGTTATTATTTTTTTGGCATGAACTGATAGTTCCTGCAGTGGATGCCATGTGGAAATCACATGTTGGAAAGAGATTTACACTCACTTGAAATGATTAGCATTGAGGGGCAATTGTATTAACTGCTCAATAGACCAATTCTTACTTCCTCAGTGGACAGTGTGTATGGATGAAAGGCGAATTTTCAAGCTTGTCTCTCCGCTTTGCCTCCCACAATCCTGAACACTTGACCTCCTTCATGAGATCTGTCAGGTTCTTTGGTGACCCTTAAAGAAAAGCTCCTGCTGTCAACGCAGGAGGTCTGCCAGACTTACTATTCTGTCTCAAAAGTTTTTGCTCTGTCCTGATGTTATGCCTGACTGCGAAAACTTGAAAATCATATTTTTTTGGTGCTATTGACATAAAATTTAGACTAAATTTCCATGATAACCCACGTAATCAACACATTCAAAGCAATCAATAATTTAAAGACATCTCCTGTATGGAAACCCTAGTTTAATTGTTCAGGAATGATTTTGACCCATTCTTCAAGCCAAACTGTCCTTAAATTTTCTGGGGCCTTTTCTATGCCCTTTTCTAGCAGTTCTTTCTAGTTGGATTCAAGTTAGCTAACTGAATTGGAGACTTTGATTGGTTGAATGTTTTTTTTTTTTGTTGTTGTTTTTTTTATCATATTCCTGAAAAATCCACCCTCATTTCATCTTCAGCTTCTTGTCATGATCTCAAGTGTGAACTTCTTGTTTCCGCTTTCCTTCAATCATATGAGGTCTTCTAGAACCATATTCTAAAAAACGAACCCGAACTACGATTCTCCCGCCTACAAACTCCAATGTTATTGATGTTTTTTGATGTGCAGTCTCATTCTTTCGCAAATCATGGTGTGTGCAGTGACATCTAAGGAGTTCGGTCTCATCTGACCAGATTATTTTCTCATGGTTTTTTATTGGCTTCTCCAAATGTTTTGCCGTAAGCTGGAAATGAGCTTAAGCATGCTTTTTCAGCTTTTTCTTTTATAGTGAGCATGAGTAGAGGCCATATCAGTCGAGTCCATTACTATTATTTTCATGGAAAAACTGTACCCAGTAATTCCAGGTCTTTATAAAGCTCTTGTGAGTGACCATTGGTTCTTGGACAGTCCTTCTGATTATTTTTTTTACGAAAAAAAAAAAAAAAAAAGCAGAAGTGAGCAGCACCCGGTTGTGGTTGGTTTAAGGTGAAATGTTGGTCTTTCCACATTCAGATTATGGCCTCAATGGAGCTCCTTGGAACAGCCAGACGATAATAATGTCTTGACTGAGCTTTTTCCTATTACTAACCATGACATGCTTTCTGTTCAGTGCACTGATAATAGAAAAACCTTTTCATATCAGTTAAGATGAACCAGTTGATATTAATTTGCATTTCTGTAGGAGGATGGGTTTCAAAATATGGACAAATTTCTTGTAATATGGAAATATGGACAAGTTTCTTGGCTTTCTATGGCTTTTTTCACTTTTTGTTTGTTTTTAATACCAATTCAGTCTGTAATCCCACTAAATTACACATAACTTAATTTATTTCTTCTTAATTCTGGGAAAGATGTGTAAAAAGTTTAAAATAAATGGAAGTTTGCAGCAGCAGCATAATATCACACTGGAAATTTAAGAAAAATGAAGGGTTTTTATTCTTATCACATTTTTTTGTGGAAAATATCTCTCACCTTGAGAAATGATTCCTTGTCACTAAGCCACTGGTGCCAACATTTAGTAATCTGTAACATCCTGTTTCCTTGATGTATAGCTAGGAAACAGGATGACACAGAGGTCAGTTTCATTTAGCCACTCTTCAAAATGGAGAAAAAAAACATGTTATTCAAGTAGGGTGATTATGGTACTGTAAAAAAGATACATTTATTTTAAGATTTTATGCCAGTCTTTACCAGTGGTGACAAGAATTATGGACTACCTTCCACCTGCATAATTTGAAATGCAGCTCAATCAAAATATCAAATCTTATCTTTTACCTAAACTTATTGTGTTAGTGTCAAGGTTTAGTTTCCCCAAATTAAGTCTTCAGTCATATTCAACTAAATTCTAATCTCTAGAGAAGCTACTAGCCTCTAAATCTCATAATTATGTGTAATGCATTCTGTCAGGGCAGATATCTTTGTTGTTATGCTCTCATGAATAATATAATTTTCAGAACTGTTGGGTTACATTTGGCAGCACTGTTGACATGTGGGAGATTTCTCTCCAGGTTCGAATTAAGTCCGATTTTGGTTTCAGATTGCCCCTTGCTCAATGGAAGGGCTGTAAAGATTTAATGGTTTGTATTACCTCTGAGTCAGAGAGAAGGAAAAGGAAATCTCTGGTGGGCTGTAATGAAGTAGAAACAAGCACATGTATGAAATTAGAATCCAGTGGTAGGGGGGCGAGATTTGCAATCTTAATTAGATGTAAATACTTCAACTCAGACAACTGTAGCTGAATTGAGAAATTTGTAAACATACCAGCTGTAATAAAGTCCAAATCACTTCCTTGAGGCAAACCCTCAACACGTAACAAACAAAGCCTAGTATTTATTATCAATATATAACTTAGCAGTGTTTTGCAACCCCTTATTGAAATGTAGACAGATATTTGGATCAATACATCTCAGGGTTGTCCTGAGCAGTGCTACTTAAGCAATAGAATCTCCATATTTTAAAACAGTCTGAACTATTATCAAACTCCAAAAACCAAATTTCTGTTCATTAGGAAAAAAAAACATTCAAGAAAATGCATCCCATTTGCCTCAAAATGACTTTAATAGGTCTACACAAAGTTGGATTGTTGTAGTATGGTTCTTAGTCGTGCTAAATCAAACTTGCAAAAATTCTATTCGGTTCATTTCATAATATTTATATAGCAAAATTGATAACAAATGTCACCTCAAGGCACTTTAAAGAAAAAAAAAAAGTTATAGCCAATCATATAGAATCCATTTTGGTCACAACTCAAATACAAATCAGTCCAATTCATATAATCCTTGCAGTTAAAGTGAATCAAAATATAAGGTTTAACAGAATAAATTCAGTTGATTGTCTAATGCTCGTTGTAAAAAAAAAAAAAAAAAAAAAAAAAAAAAAAAAAAAAAAAAAAGATTTCTATTAGCCCAGCCAATTGCATGGAGTTCTTGGCTTGCCGCAATTCCTCATCCTGAGCAACCATTTGGTACGAGTGGAAAGGAACAACTGCATTTTAATAGGAAGAAACCTCCAATAGAACAAGGCTCAATGAAGAGGAGAAAAAAAACAAAGCAGCTTTAAAACTGGTTTAAGTTGTTTAAACTTGAGATTAGCCCAGTTTGTCCTTTATGTTCCACATATATACCTTCATGTGTTTAAAGTTGGATTCAGCTGTGCACATTTTTCTCAAGATGTAAGAACAGAACGGATGCTATAAAAAAAGGGTGCAGTGACTAATAATCCAACGAAAAACTGCAAAGTAAAATAACGCTGAGCTGATCCCAGAATGTCTCAGACTTTAATACACTATATTTTAAAAAACCATAAACTTTTATAATAAATTTTTCCCTTTTGTCAGAATGATGTCATTAGCTAGATTATGCTCTCCTCCTTTTAATAACCATCTGTGGGCATTTTTAATAATCATCTATGAAGTAGACATGAGCCTTTAAATATATGCATTTTTGTTCAAAAATTCATGATTAGTATTATTCGTCTCCGCAATGTCTATAAAATATTTCCATTTTTACAGCAGAAAATCAAGATGGTAAGAGGGTTGCTCAAGCATACCAATCTTTCACTGAGCTTTCTTTCTTGTGGATGCCGAAAAGTGTGTTTTTTCACACAGAGAAGAAAATGCACGTACTCAAAGTTTCGTTTAGCATATTTCTCAGAAAATACAGGCTACTTAACCTCCCTCTTCTAGAAGAGGTCAGCATATTCTCATGGGTTTTTCTGGAGAAGGCCTCACTTATAATTCTGCATTTATTTTTAGAAGATTTGCATTGTAATGAAACTTTTTTTTCATAATACTGTAGGAAACACTCCTAAATTAAGATAAAGTAATCAACATCTTCTTGGGTTATGAGAGTGGGTGTGAGATATGATATGACTGTTTTGAAATGTATAAAACATCACACTGAAATGCTTAATTAGATTTTTAAAGGAATTTAATGCATAAATCAGAATGTTAATAAAATAAGAAACCAGTTCTAGCAAGTTTTATCTTGTCAGGTCAGAGAAATTTTATAGGAATGTCATATATGGTTACCATAAGGGCACAGGGCTAAAAGCATCCCTGCAAGAGTCTTTGATGTGCTCCAAAACAAAACATCTAAAGCCAAAAATAGAAAACATATTATCAATGTACCTTTAGGCATTTAAGAAACAATTTACACCAAATGTATTGGACATACCCTATGTAGTGTGAAACATGGGGGTGGCAGCATCATTATGTGGGGATGCTGTTCTTCTGCAGGGACAGGGAAGCTGGGCAGCTTTATAGCATTGCAAAATCAAGAGATCCTGCAACACCCCTAAAAGATGGTAGCAATGAAATTATTAAAGAATGAAGAATGGAAGATTAGGCTGTTTTTTGTAGTTGTTGGTCAGTAATTAGTTGTTATTAGTGCGCTTTTGTGTAGAGAACTTGAAGTTTCAGTCTGATGGTCTCCTCTTTTCAGATGACTGGATGCAGACTCCTTTCCAGAAAACATAGCCAATTTGACTCAGTCATAATTAAGGCTGAAGTGGCAATGCCAGGAATGTTTGCCATTTCTCCTTCTTTAATTCTGATGGATTCTCATTTTATGATTACTTTTGCAAAGTAATAATTGCTGCACATATTTCTGAAATGGATGGAATGTGAGGCAATTAGTTTTAATGATGTGCAAGACAAATCTGCACGACAGCAATTACTGTGACAATGTGTTCAACAGCCCAGAGGCAGGGCCCAGAGACAAACAGAGATAGGCACCGGCACTGTACACCACGGCTGCACATGCTGCATGTGAGGCCATATGTCAGGTGTCAAGTCACTGACCTGTCTGCTTTGTTATCAGCACAGGCGACATTTTTGTCTCCTGTCATTACCGGGGCTCACAGATGAAAACGGGTCATTGAACATATACCATTGCCAGCCAGCTCTGGGTTATTTCTCACTTCAGTTCAGACGGTTTTATTGGAGGAATTCCTTCTCACATTGTCCCCTTTCAACATAATACCCCAGGAATCTGTGACCTATTTGAGCTAATGCTACATCCAGGACTTGAGATTGAGCAGACACCGGGTTAAGTCGGCAACATTTAGACAGCCCATACTTTAGTTAGATGGGATATTTTACTTCTTGCCAAAACAGAACACAGGCAATCCCTACTTTATCCCATAATGGAAAATTCGGATCACATACCAAGTTGTATAATTCCCAACCACATCTCTCTAAATGTGTACAATTCATCAAAAAAGGGGTTACGTTTCCAAAAGTGTAGTTAAATGCAATACTTAAGAAAATTAGATGATGTGAATCAAGTTTGTTTATTTTATTAGATTTTTTTTTGTCATAGGCTGATGCTGCACAGGGAAGGGGACCTGGCCAGTGTTTGTAGGATCCATATCATAACAAAGCAACCACAGTATGAGCAGCAATGCAATAACAGGAAGTGTGCAAGCAGGTATGGATACTGTTCTCAACCAGTACAGTCCCTTTTGGCTGCCAGTTAGAGCCGTGGCAGCGTTCCTGCCTGTGATCTGTCAGCATTCACAGCATCTGTGTCAATAGCATTCCATAGCTGTTGACAGAGCGCTGCTGTTTGCTTTAGCCACCGCAGACCAGTGGCCTAATGTACTGTTCGAGGACAGTGTCATAAATCCTCAAGTACGCTGCATTCATTGGTGACACTAGGTCAGCTTGCTTGTTTTAAATTGGGTGCCACAGTGTCTTTCCTGATTTAAAGTAAATGGAGTGTAAAGACAGGTTGTGGTAGAGAGATACTGATTATCTTTGACTGTGAGGCAACTTAATCACTCTGTGTTTGCAGACAGGTGAAAATGTTGTTTATTAGTCATAAGCTTTGTCGAAGGTGCTTTATAGTTCATTTAAAAGTATTCTTTAGTAAACCTTAAACATTAAGACTATAGCAATAATGCCAACCTATCAAGACATGACCATTCATTTCAATTGATAGGCTGAGTAAAGAGAGCATACATCAGAGAAACAGCTAAGACACCCATGGTAAATCTGGAGGAGCTGAAGAAATCCACAGTTCATGTGGGAGAATCTGTTGCCATGATAAGAATTAGATGTGCTTGCCATAAATCTGGCCTTCATGGAAGAATGGCATAAAGAAAGACATTATTGGACAAACTACGGGACTTATTTCCCAGCCATGTGTGGGACGCTGCAAACATGTGGAAGAAGGTGCTGCATCACCACCCCTATTGTGAAACATGGTGGTGTCAGCATCATGCTCTGGGGTTGTGTTTCTTGTCTAGGCACAAGGAAGCTGGTTAGAGTTGATGGGGAACATGGATGAAGTTGATATAGGGAGATGCCAGAAGAAAAACTGTTAGCATAACAACAACCCAAAAGACACAGTCAGGGCTACTATTGAATGGTTTAGATCAAAGCATATATATGTGCTAGAATGGTTCAGTGAAAGTCCAGACCTAAACATCAATACAAGAATCTGTAGAAAAACTTGACTTGACTGTTTACTGATGCTCCCCATCCAGTCTGACTGAGCCTCAGCTACTTTCCAAAGACAAGTACAAAAACTATTCAGTCTCCAGATGTACAAAATTGATTGAGATGCCAAAAGACTTGAAGCAGTAACTGCAGCAAAGGGTGATTCTACAAAGTATTGACTCAGGGTGGCTGAATACAAATGCATACCACACTTTTCAGATTTTTTTGGACATAATTTTAAATCACCTGCATTATTTCCCTTTTACTTAACAATTATGCGCTGGTTTGTGTTAGTCATTACCATAAAATTACATTAAAGTTCCTTAGAATTTGTTGTTGTGTGACAGAATGTGAAAAAGTTCAAGTAGTAAAAACACTTTTGCACTATATACTGTAAGGTTGAGATGCTTAAAAAAGTTCATGTAAGATGCTATGTTTCATTCTATCAACACAGTTAGAAGCCAATAGGGCAAAGGAAATCAGTATGTGAGTTAAAATATATTAACTCACACACTGATGTGATACATTCAGGTGCTTTACATGAGCAACTGATTGTATCTCCTCCTCATGTAAAGCAGACAGCTCTGTGCACCATGTTGGATATTCACAGTCTGCCTTCAGCAAACAGTGTTACATTTTTTAACCTGCTTGTGACCTCTGTATTTTTATGGCCTGTTTTTAAGCTGCCAGTCATTGCAGTGAAAGAACACACTTTATTCTTGATTAGAAATAAAACTGACAGAGTAGAACTGCCAGCAGCACTAAACTAATCCACAAGCTTGTTTTACAGCTGTACCTCCTGCAGAATTAATGTAAGTGATCATTTACATTTAGACTAAACAAGGCTGGTTAAAAACTCAGCAGTAATAGCACCAGACAACCTCGTCATGCTCTTTCCATAATGGAAAGCATCAAAATGGCTCAATAAGAGGCATTTTTATTGAACCAATTCACTATGAACCACTGTGCTGAGATCAGGAAAAGCCATTTCTCCTCCTGCTTCTTCATACATGGGGACCATATGCTCCAATGTGTGCTACTGAGAACATGATCCCGCTCTGTGCTCTCTCCCCAGCTGACTGCCAGCCCCCCTGTCAGAACCGTGGCTCCTGCAGCCGACCACATACCTGTGTGTGCCGCTCGGGCTTTCAGGGGCCCCGCTGCGAGGAGGTGGCCCCCGAGCAGGTGTACATTCGCGAGCGGGGCACTCTGAGGCGCATTCAGCCGGGCACTAAACCCTTCCAGAGAGACCCACCACAGAGAAGACCCTCTGAGAGGAAGGGCGCTGACACCATCAAGGTCCAGACCCCTCGACCTGTGACCACCAAGCAGCCTGTCCAGACTGCGTAAGTAGTTCCTGTTATATCCAGAAAGGGTTTCACACTCATATCAAATGTATAATGGTCTTCAAGATCTAAAGTGTATTTCCAGAGTCAAGTTTGCTGTTGGTAAATTGCTGTAATTTGCTTCCTAAACATGCTGTATTTGTTAACTCTGCAGATGGGAGCTATTCCACTGAAATCAACAGATTTTTTTTTTTTTTTAGCTGTTGAAATTGGCTGAACATTTGTGCTTTCATTTGCTCTTAATCAGAGTTTGGATTAGTTCTGATCCAAAAAATTTGATGACCAATATGTCTCAGTATGCAGTTTATTTGTATTTTGCAAAATATATTCATTTTTATAGCTACCATAACTTTTGATAAAATGCCATCATGCTGAAAGAAAACATACACCATATGAAACTGAATGATTTTTGATTAGAAAGTACTGGAGGATGCTTGTACTCATGAAATGCTCGTGTTTATTCTTGTAAATTGTAGATAAACCGATCAGAATTTTGTGTTCGATTTGCAATCCCCGTTTTTGTAAAATTTTGACAAGCCGATACTTTGCTGCAACAACAGTCTCCACGTATATTTCCTAGAGCATGTAGATCTGTACTAACATATTTTAGTCTACTGTTATGCCACCATCTGGACCAGAACTCCATGGTAGAAAAAATAGCTTTATTCATGTCTTCTCAAGTCAGAAAGGACTGTATCATCACCATCGCAGTGAAACATCAGGCTGGCAGCATCTTGCTGTAGGGAGCTCTTCTCCAGCTTGGACAGTAAATGTGGATAGAGTTGATGGTAGGTCTAATGGAGATAAATGGCGACCAAGCTTGAAAGAAAACCTCTCGATGCTGGCACCCAGCAAGACATTTCAGTGAACAGCCAGTTTTTCTGTGCAGCTCTGCTATGATTCCATGTTACATAGTATTTCATTTTACATTAGTGTAAGCACTAATGTAAAATGAAATACTCAGTAAAGCAAGTAATCCTTAGCCGCTTTTAAAAGCAATACTTTAAAATCCCTTAGCTTTGATCTTCAAAACATTGGAAAACCTAATGGCTTTCCAGACAGACATACTAATCCATGCTGCTTGACAGAAAAAGTTGTTTTGAAATGTACTTTCTTTTAGTTTGTGACTGTTTCAGTTTTTCTGAGATTGTTTTGGAGCAACTATGACTGTTATGTATCCAACTAATAATTGCCCAGACAAAGGTTTCTTTCAGCGCGTTCAGCTTATTCTCCAAAGACTGCTAATCAGACAAGCTTAATAGTTTCTTGGCCTGGATGTCTGATTGTTTAAGATTCAGTCTTGTTGGAAATTGCATTTTTGCTTTGATTAATGACTTTATCACAGTCACAACCATATTTCCGATTAAGAAAAAACAAGAACTGTTTCTGGAAGTATTCTGATGGAGATTCTTATTGCTTGCAAGTTCTTACTTATCTTGTCAAATAGTTCTCTGTTTTGGCGTCAGGCCCAGTGCTTTTCTCATTATTTAAGTGCCACAATTTATTTGGGCACTGAGGTCATAATTTACTAATTTGCCAGTTTGACATTTGGGTAATTTCTCTCTACCAAACCACAGAAACATTTTCAATTAGTTCTGACATTTATGATGATTCTCCTGCTAATTAGTGAAAATCTTATGTCATTTTGAGCTCTTGCTGGTGTTATGGAATGATGATGGCAAAGGCATCCACGTGTTTGTGGTAGCTCAGTGAAACTGCTAAATATCTTGGCACCCGCTTCACAAAAACGCATTTTCGACATCCTCCTTCCCAAAACAATTATCTCGAAGTCATAGTAAATCTTCTAATCAATAGAAGATCTCTGGAGAGTGCACAGTTGCTATGCATATGTTTTCTTTGTTCTTGACTCACAGGACATATTTGTGTACTGAGTCAGAGATCTGGAGTAAATAGAAGTAGACTGGACTGCAGGCTCAACACTGTGAGGAGCAGACAGTGTTCCTGAATCACAAATACCACCACAATGACTTTGTTCATTGTCATGTTTCTGCTGAAGCTGACTAATCTCATGGACGGTCCGATTCAGTCTTGCCATTTAACTGAAGAATAAACTGCAGTAATCAGTGTACTTAATCATTTTCAGGTCTGAATAAAAACTTATGCTGAAATTGACTGGACTTTAACATTAATCTGATATTTGTTTGAACACTTGCCCTGCTCTTTCCAGTAAGGTATTGGAGCCCTTGTGAACTACTGAGATTTTTTTCTTTTTACATTCCCTCAGTCAAGAGCGATCTTTCAGGGGTGGAACCATGCTCCCTCGGGGTACACAGCGGATGCAACACTTGGTTTCAAATGTCAGGATGAAGATCCACCGCTTCCAAAGCCTGGAAAGCACGAGCGATGTGAAGTCACGGAGACTAAGAGTCAGAAAGCGAGATCAGTGCCAAGACCTAATAAAGGAGTCAGAGGAGGCAATTAGGGAGGCTAAGTGCTCAGCAAAAGGTAGATTACGCTGGCCTTGCACCCATCTTTTTTATTGAGGGGCAAAAGTTGCGCTATATATTTAGCACCCATTTGTTTTTTTGGTGCTGGAGACAGTAAGAGGTACAATGCATGTCTTGTTTACAAGGGAATTGGCTTATTATGTCATCAGCACCTTCAAACTGACTCAGCTTGACAAGTAGTTCATGATAAATAGTACAGAGAAGGACAAACCAGAAGGAAGAGAATAGGATGATGTCATATTGTTTTTATGTATTTTTAAACACTTTTTGATCTCTTGTGTGAACCTACATCTTGATGCTATTACACCTGAATTTCCCAAGAGTAGGACAGTAAAGGATATTTCTATTCAGTCCAATAAGGAAAATTTTGAGAAACTAACCTGAATAGTGTTTTAACTAATGCTGCTGAGTCTTTTTACTCTTTAATTGGAGTTTTAGATTTTACTGTGGGAAGGAAGTCAGGCTTTTGATCAAGCTTTGAGGATTTTTTATTGATGAAAAGGTTGTTTCATTTTTTAAAAAATGATTTAAACATCATTTTACTTCAAATGTAACAACAAAGAAATGTTTCATTTTAGCCACGGCCCATTTACCAATACCAAGATAGACCAGCGTTTTAACAGGTTGGTTCCAAATTCACTAGAAATTTTCTACAAATTCTCATTCCATGTCTTACAGTTTAGTCCTTTTAATGAGATGTGAGAGAAATTAGCAGAGTGATTAGCATTTTCTCTTGCTGCATGGAAGATAGAGTTGCCCCGCCTCCATTTGTGGCTCATACCTGTCAGCTAGCTGAATAAAAACACTTTAACCTCAATTTCAAGAAATATAAGTTCAACTGTTTGGTAATAGTTTTGATTAGAGTTACACAATATATTGGATCACAATCATCATCAAAAAAAAAAAAACAATTTGCAATATGAATCGGAGAAGACTGCTTGACTGCAATATTTGGATGGATGTCGTATTTTAAGCTCCACACATTCACACTTTGCATGCAAAGCATATATTTGCCCAGTTGGATGGTCTCAAACCTTCTTTGATGCACATTGTATGATTATTTTCACTGGCTGAGATGGTAAAGTTTACATAAAAACTGGGAAAATTGTAATGATGGAAGAGAAAGAGAAGGTCAGAAAAATGTGTGTTATTCATAATCAAGATCATCATCACAATATTCAGCAACAGACTGAAATGAAATGTTTTTCTGGTTTTATGTCACCCTATTTTCAGTGCAGAAAATAAGGGACAATGATAACATAAAAACTGAAGGATCACCAACAAGAACTCTAGTTTAGAACTATAGCTTGCAAGCTACGAGAGGCATTTCTGTTAGTCTGCCAACCCACGCAGACAGACTGACTAATTAACTGGTTAATATCAGCTTGTAAAAACTTGTGCTATTTTGTACAGAGCAGAACAGTAAAAAGAGATCATATTTTGTGCCATAAGCACTTGGAAATTACTTCTAAATTCAATGATATTTGTTCTTTATTTTTTCTTATAGCTGCAGTATGTAACTTTTATAAAAAAAAAATATGTTTTTGACATGTTTGTTAAAACTGTCACTATGTCGTGACAGTATGGTATGCGACAGATGATCTGTGAAAAATCAAACTCCTTCACCTCCTCCCAGTGCTCCTATTGCCATCTGCAGAAATGCAGCACTCTCGGTCTGAAACAACCAATCAGAGCCAGGAGGAAGGTCTTAGCGCTGTCGGTCACGATCATGTACACGCTGCTCAATGTGGTAATGATGGAGAAGCAACTTACCGTTCCAGGAAAACTGCTGATCTGCCATCATTGGTGGTCATGGTAACTAGCCTGAGCATTCAGTCGGCTCCATTGTGGCGAACCAGCTGTAGCGTAGCAGAGAGCAAGGGGGGAGGGTTTGAGCAGTGTGTGCATGAGGATGATTGACAGCGCTAAGACCCTCCTCCTGGCTCTGATTGTTTTTTTTATTTCTGACTAATCGATGTATTTTTGCAGACAGCACTGGTAGCACTGGAAGGAGGTGGAGGAGCTTGACTTTTTTCACAGATTATCTGTCTCATACTATACTGTCACAACATAGTGACAGTTTTAACAAATATGTAAAAAACCTTTTTTTTTTTTTTAAATAAAAGTTACATACTGCAGCTTTAAGCCTCTATACCAACATCAAAATATCAAATAAATAAACATGGCTGATAAAATTATAATAATTAGCAATTAGATCATGGTATCCATTTTTGTCCCAGACACCAATCAAAACACAAAACCTCAACTCTTTGATAAAAAGAATAAATCAAATTTCTTTCAAAGTTCTAAATCAATTTCTCCCTGGCCATGTTTTTTATCAGTCGTCCAAACATGACTGTTCCATCAATGAGGAACAACAGAATGACTTATTGGAAAGGTTCAGGTGGAATTTACAAAACACATGAGGAAGAACAAGTATTATAAAATTCTGAGGCATCAACTTTAACTGTGTTCCCAGTGTCCCGCATTCCTTCTGTGATGGGATTTTAAAAAAATCCTTTAAATGATGTACAATAACCATCTTTACATCTGGACACCAAAGAGCATTTTTCATCTCTGATGTAAACATCTTGTGATTCCTAAAGCTCAGCAGTAAAAGGTTTGTGAACCCTGTCAACTCCAGATTCTGCAAAATCCATTTTGAAGGTCAGGGTTAGTGGTGGATACTCCTGGTTCAGCTGAAACTATGATAATTCACACAGGATGTACTCACCACCTGAGCCCTTCATGTCATCTCCACTCACCCCACTGTTCTCTGACATCAGCTCTCTACAGGAAACAGAAGTTGGCAGAACAGGATGTGTCAGCCTGCTAAGGTCATCCCCGTGATCTCGCTTACATAACCAGACTCAGGATGGCTGCCAGCCGGTACCTGATTAACAGAGCTGTGCAGATTTGCTGCTGACAGTTGAAGTTCAAGTCATTCTACTAAACTTTAATCATCTTAACACATTTTAAACTATTTTCTGTTACTACTCTTTGAATATTGCTTATTTTATTTGGTTATACTGAAACAGTATCATTCAGACAGAGAAGTTTGAAGTTCCGCACACGTATCAAACTTTCGCTTTCAGTATTAGAGCCAGCATGTGCCGAAATCAGATCAGTGTGTTGGCGATCATATGAAAAGTATTTCTCAGACCATTTTTAGTGCGACTGCTACATCCGTGCTGACACTTTAACAACTGATTGAAATTCGGGGTATCAAGCATTCATATGAACATGTGAATCATGGAAAAAAAGCAGTTTTCAACATTTCTTACAAATAAAAACCAGATAAGGGTGGTGTGATTTTTGTATGCAGTCTCTCTGATACAACAATTTGCATTGCCACATTTTACTGGAGTTACAGCTGCTAATTCTTTGGGGTATGACTTTATCAGCTTTGCTCATCTAGAGACTGAAACTTCTGCCAATTGTTTTTTCGAAATAGCTCAAGCTTAGACAAAGTGTGTTGGAGTGTAAGCGTCAATTTTCACGTCTTTCCACAGATTATGGAATGGATTTATAGCTGGGCTTTGACTAGGCCTTTCTAATACATGAATATGTTTTGATCTAAATCATTCCATTGCAGTTCTGGCTGTCGGTTCAGGATTGTTGTCCTGCTGAAAGGTGAACTTCATCTACAGTTCTCAAAGTTTTCTTTCTTAATTTCCTTGTATTTAGCTTTGTGCATCTTTCCATTAACTTTGACCTGCTTCCCTGTCACTTCTGAAGAAAAGCATGACGGTGTCTGTATAATGACTTGCTGGTGGTGATAGTGTGTTCAGGGTGAGCTGCAATATCAGCTGTGGATCTCTGCAGCTCCTCCAGAATCACACCGGGCTTCTTTGGTCCTGCTTAATGTTCTCCTTTTTTTTTGTCTTTCAGTTTAGGTGGATGGCCGTATTATGGTTTGTTTGCATTTGTACCATAATCTGTACATTTTTAAAGAATGACTTGAACAGTGCTTTGTAAGATGTCTAAAGCTTGGGATATTTTAAGATCTTAACCTGCTTTATAATTCTCCACAACTTCCTCCAGGAGTCTGTTTGTATTATGTTCACTAACGTTCTCGAATGACCCTCTGAGCCGGCACAGAACAGCAGGATTTATACTGAGATTAAATTATATACAGGTGGACTCTAAATCTGAATGGGTATAAATTACTTTTCAAAGAACAATATTAGAGATGTACGGAAGCCAAGAGTGGTACTACTTGCATATTTATTTTCCCAATCGTTAACTCGAGATAATGAGTTATTTATGTTAACGACACAACAAACACAGTTTTGTCGAGATAATGAGATAATTATGTCGTTATCATGACATAATGATGGCCATTTTCTCGAGATAATGAGTTATGTTGTTATAACGACATAAATACCGTTTTGTCGAAATAATGAGATAATTATGTCGTTATCATGACATAATGATGGCCATTTTCTCGAGATAATGAGTTATGTTGTTATAACGACATAAATACCGTTTTGTCGAAATAATGAGATAATTATGTCGTTATCATGACATAACGATTGCCATTTTCTCAAGATAATGAGATAATAATGTCATTTACCTATCACTTATTCACAGAATTATTAACAGAATTACTCTTGCATGCCATGACTTACACTTATAAGTCCTCTCCCGCTGATGTGGCATTTGAATGATGGAATCAGGTTTAACACACACACCAATCATCTGGTGATCTCGAGAAAACAAAGTTGTTTTCTTGAAATTGACTCGTTATCTCGAGAAAACCATCAGAAAAAAGTTTATGCGTAACACCTCCACTTTCTGCTTACATAGAGATATAAAATTAATCCTCTTATTCTGCAAGACTAAAGGTAGATTTACACTGATTATATCTGTGGAAAATCCTCCATCATTTTAACATCTGGGAGCTGCCTTTTACTTGTCTCACTTGCTCACTTTTAACACTTTACCTTGAGGCCTACTCTGTTCTTTCTACTGGCATTCCACTTAAGTTTCTGTGAACAACCAAAAATACACCAAGAACACAGATCTCCATTATTCTATACAGTTTGCAGCATTATTTAAATTGGCTTCTTAGTTATTTAAAAATATGCGTGGAGTGTGCTGTGAACATGGATGAAACAGAAGCTGTCTTGGCATTATAACCAAAGATGCTTTATCTCCAGCTGAGCTGTCAGTCTTGATACATTCCTGTGTGTTTTTCAAACTGTGTGCTGACACATCAGACTGCTGCAGGCGTGCTGCTGCTGTACAGAGAGGATGTACACACTGCTGTCTGTATCACTTCATAGAACTGGCTTGACTTCAACTTGTATTTTAAATCAGGATTTTCTTGCTCTGGGTCTAAGGTTGCATATCTCTAGAGAGTTTGTATTTGTACTGATTTCCAGTTTTACTTTGAGTCAGAATGCATTGTTTCCTCATGAGTTAATATTAGCATTTAATACGATAGTATTAACAGTTTACTAGTTACTAATATTTTAAATTGTCCAAGAATGCCAGCTTATCAAATCTTTTACACCATGTTTTACTGATTCAATCAATCATCTGGAATTATTTAGCACATTTTATGTTTAGCTAGCAACAGTTAACAAGGTAAAATCCTATCAATGTTCATTTTCATTTCATTGCAATCACAAACTATGGCTACATTCACACAGCAGACAAATGTGACCCGAATCCAGTTTTTTTTGCCCATGTGCAACCCATATTTGACTTTTTCATGGCAGTCTGAATGGCCCAATTCTGATCTTTTCACATCCCCAAAAATCTGATTTGTGCCACTTACATATGTGATGCTAAATTGGAGATGTATCTGATTGTTTTCAAAGCGTCTGCAGTCAGAACGGTCATGTCGCATTTCATCTGACTGATTTTACCTCACTGATGTGAGACATGCACCATAATTTTGCAGTAGAAGAAGCTAGACACGGTAAATCTGGATATAGACAATGACTGAAAATGATTATGAAATTATGAAAGAGGTCTGTGTTAGTGAAGCGCATCACCTCATGATCCCACCACTAACGACTATCCAAACAGACTTCTTTCCTGAAGTTGCAGTCAGTGCTCTATAAAAGCCAATTGCAATTAGTTGTACTTTCTTTTTATTAGCTTCCTTCATCTTGTTATGACCTTGTGACAATACTGTCTGCTCCCATTTCTGAATAACTTTAAAATTGATCTGTAGACGGTGGCATCCATTATTACTTCCTTAAACGGTGTGCCATCTGTATGACATCTGTAACTGTTGACACAGAAGTTTGATTGTGGTCTCATTTAATTAGTAGTAAGAATGACCATGCAAATAAACTAAAAAAAAAATCAGAACTGGGGACCAGCACCCGGTGTATGAACGTAGCCTAAATTTGGCAGCTTTTGAAAGTGGCTTATTGCCTCTGATACAATGAAATTAACCAAGTTCCCTTAAAAAGCACTATAAACATCTACCAAGCATAGTCTAAATTTCTTCAATATTTTAGAGAAATGAAGTTTCAAGAATTTATGCACAGAGATTTGGTAAACTTGTTACTTTTGCTAGCATCACTCGTAGAGGTGTACCAATCAGGACTTTGTGACCCATTCCGAAGCTTAAAGAAACTCTGAAGCCATGCTGCAAAACATTACAGAACCGACATTTGAAACTGCCTTTGGCACGTTATTTTAGCAATTAGCACAGTTAGCTGTATTCATTCTGGTCAGAGATCTTGGTGTGTATTTATTAAACTAAATTCCTGACTTTAAGCTTGAGATTTCCAATAGGCTGGCAACATTTTCATCCTACATGCTTATAGACAGTGTAGAAGCTCAAAAAGATAAAGCATCAACTATACTATACACTGCTCCACCTTCCTGTTGTCTGCTGAAAGTGTTGCTCTCTCACTCTCTTGCAGTCTGATTGAACTACATATCTAAACCTGTCATAGAAAAATAATTTTAGTATCTACCCCCATACCTGTCAATGCAACCTGGTTGCCCTAATGCCTGGTGGATTCTCAGATTGGAAAAAGACTGGATTTATGAGTTTATGACCAGTTGGTTAATTTTTACGGCCAGTCAAGCTGAAAATCATCCCTTAGTGGATACTTTCCAGTTTCTCAATGCATCTCCAGTTACTTTTACAGTCTTCTTTTATTGTTCATCCCAAGTGGCAACAACAATCCGAAATGCATGTCAGAATTTACATATTGCCATGTTTTCTGTTCCAAAACTTGAACAACTGTGTCCAAAGTTTGTCACAGAACTCTGGCTAAACCCACAGCCAGGGACCTGAAAGCATTTTGAGAAATGGAAATAAAAATTGATTTGACCTGGTTATACAAAAAAAAAAAAACAATAAAAAACACCCAGTTAGAACAACAATACATGCAGTTTTCTCTACATCAACTGTTATGCTTATGTCAGTCCTGCCGTTTTACTGGTGACTAATGCGGCTGGTGGTTCTGCGGCTTGTTGACTCAAGGCTTTGCACATAGCCACCCAGCTGTTTTTCAGAGGAAACTGTGGTCATAGTGGGAGTTCTTCATGTTTATCATGGATCACTAGTCACTTTCTCTCCCACTTTCAGACAAACCACACCGCCATCTGCCATGGGCTGCTGTCAAAATCTTTTGCAGCAGATGATCTTTGCACCTGCAGAATTTAGAGGAAGCAGTGATATTACTCCTGATTAAGATCAAATATACATGTTGTACTCTCTAAAATTAAAACATGGAGCTTGGGAAATGTTTCTTACTGTACTAACTGACTCTCTGGTTTTCTACTCAGAGGTGATGTCCAGTATCATCCCCTTGTTTTGGTTTTTGGCTGTTGCTTAAACAGAGGAGGCACTGTTGATGAACAGTCTGGAAAAGGGGAAAAGGATAAGGTAATTCCCACAGGTCGTACAGTACTGTATTCTCTCCTCTGACTCTTAGACAGTTATGATTAGTATCCCTGCATTGGTGGACTGGGAATGAACTACAACGATCTCGAGTTAACTGACTTTTTGTTTGCAGTCGTATTTGAATCAAAGCTGGTGTCATAGTTGTTTTTTGGGCAGCTTTTTTTGTGATATGAAAAGATTGTGGCTGAAGTTTGCGTCCTACATTTGTAGTAGGGGTGTAATCCGGCACCTATTTTACCCTGGGCTTAATATCAAACGGCTTGCTGAGGATTTACAAAAGCTTCCCTGTCCTCAAGTGATCCCTAAATATGTCGGACAAGAAGAGGAAATGTTTGGCAGAAGTGTATCACATATCACAGAAAAAGTCAGTCAAGACTGTTTTAGTACGTTTTGTTTTTAGTGTGAGACTATATTTACTGTAGAGTTTTGGATATCAGCAACTTTAATACTGACTGAGCTGGGCCAGTAGGAACTGGTAAGTATCTTCCTAAATAGATAGAGCCAAATGAGTCCCATGAGTGTCTGGCTTCCTGTGAGACCAGGCAAAACAAAGGAGACATCTCTGGCCAAACATTGGACTTATACGTCTGTCTGTCCCTCTATTGAAACTTTCTTAAAGCCCCAGCAAAGTCTGCATTCAAAGCCAAGTCCCTCTCATCGTCAAGGATTTTGCAGCTGTTGTACAGTCAAAATACTGCATAGTGCTTATAGACTGTAGAGTAGCTATCCCAGAATGCACAGCGATTTCAGTGCTGAGGCAGATGGATATGACATTAATCAAACTCTTGAATGAAGCATAGTGCTGAAAGTATGAATCAAAGCATGGCTGTGTGTGGGACCAATTTATTAATTCTGGCTTTAGAGTGCAGGGTTCCCTGTAAGGATGAACAGAGGAGTAGATCTCCAGAACAAGTCATCCAACAAGCTTAAGGAAAAAAGCACATAAATATTTTAGGATCTCTTCCACTTTTACTTTACTCACAACTTATTTTCTCCTTTTGGGAAATTGATTTTCAGGCCCAGTATCAGGGCTTCTCACATAGCACAGTCACATTCACAATAGTTAACACACCTTAAAGAACATGTTTCAGAATTCATACAACATTTCCTTTTTAATTGTGTTTGAGTTTGTAGCTGTTAATAAATATATCTACTTTCCTAACCAAAATAGAGATGCTAAAAAGAAAGAAAGAAAGAAAGAAAGAAAGAAAGAAAGAAAGATAGATCACAAGGCAAACGGGAACCCAGACAAAAGTTGCCAAATAATGAGAAACATAGAACTAAGGCATTATTACATAACACAATAGGCCCCCAAGCAAAATGTTGTGATTTCAAAGTTTCCAGTTTAAATTTATGGTCAGAAAGTGAAGATTTATGTAGCGATTTATCTACTGAGGAAAATGATCCAACATACTGGCACCTTATAAAACGACTTAAAAGCTCTGAGGTGAACCCAGTCTGCTCTCAGTGATGAATGACTGCTTGTGACAAAAACTGTACTTAAAACATATATTCTAGCAGCGTTTATTAAGCTCATTACAATTCTAGCATTTTTACTTAAGTGTGCAAAGATGTGCTTCAGCACATTCCTGCCAACAAGTGTCACCAAAATAGTCTACTTTATATTGCCAAACTTTGGCAATATAATCAGTTCATGTTTTAGTTGTGAGGGTTTAACTGGACTACAGTAATGTAGCTGTCAAAATGTTACTCCAAAGATACTGTCATATAACTTACAATCTATAAGTCTGACTCCACTTAGTTTAAGTACAACAACATGTCATTTGGACCTAAAAAGGCTCCTCAAGCTTATATTGCATGCAGTGGATGGAGGAAAAGTTAAACATCTCATATAGCATCTGCAGTTAAATGTTCTCACTTTCATTTGGCTCAGACACTGAAAAAATAACAATGATACTACAAAAATTGTTGGTTAATATGCAGGAGAAAGGGTTATTGTTTTTTTTTTTTTTTTATAAAGTGATCAATGGACATGAGCAGGCATTTTGTACTGATGGACAGAAAAATTAAAAAAACACACTAAAATATAGCATTTTCTTATTTCTTATATGAACTTTATTGTCAGAGATGCCTCAGTGGTCTGGCTGTTGACTTTACTAAAGCTATCTGTCCTAGTCGGGCATTGAACTGTGTTTTATCGTCTTCCCTCAAGTTTCAGGTGTTCCTTCCCTTAAATTAAAGATTCTAATTGTTTCATTGATCTGAGTGGTGTGTGAGGAGAAATTCATCTTCTTCACCTACTTACTTACACAGAACCCCCCCATACTTACCGCATAGATAATTGTTGTAGCAAAAATGCTCAGTCCAATCCTTTTTCTGTCTAAGAAGCAGCCACACATCCATTTGACATATTACAATGAAAATGTTTTTTCTGCTAAGAAAGGACCTGGTTTTCTTTGTGTAACATGAGAAAGTGACAACGACTCTTATCATCTAAATACAGTAGTGCCCTCCTGGTTAAGAAGGCATAACTTACAAGGCTTTTTTGTTTCAGAAAAGTGGATATTACACATCTGTTTTGAAAAACAATAGAAAGGGTGAATCTGATTTGTTTAAGTTTCATTCTCTTAAGATATTAAAGTTTTTCTGGCTTCAAAACATGATGATATTTGGCTTTTAAAGCAACAATAATGATAATAGAGAAAAACAATAAAGCAGTAAAGCTGCTGCTCTTCAGCAGGCAGACTTGAAGGTTATTGATGTATGTTTCATATTTTGGGCAAAGAAACAGCCAGCTTGCTACAATGACAAAATTATCAAAATCTTTTTCTGTGTTTTGATGGTATTTACAAACCAGCAGGCAATGCCAAGGGTTAATAACTTTTGGACATTTTTGAATATAAATTAAGAGGTGGGAGTTTTTCTAAGTACATTCTTTGTTTGGGCGTTAGTCTGAATCCAGTATATCTAAGAATCCTGTTTTAGCTTGTTCTTACACAACCCCTAGGTATTTGATGTCTGTCACTGACTAAATAACCTCTCCATTAATGAATGTAGGGTTCAACATGGGCACTTATGTAAAATCAAGGAACATCTCCTTTGTCTTGACTGTATTTAGCACAAGGTTCACCTTGTTCTAAAAACAACTATAGTAGTGTACTATGTTCTTACTCCCCATACTTGCATCAGCCCACTCTATGCCTACTCTCAGAGCCCTATGTTCTTTGTGAACCTCTGCTGAAGTTTTAAAATCAGCGCTTTATCCCTCTTCAAAAAAATCCTTCCACCTACTCTCTTGTTGGAAGCTGTTTTTGGCTTGCCGTCAAAGCAGACTGACATATGACGCTGCCCAGCAAAAAGACATAGCCTCAGTCAGCACTTTGTAATGGCTCTTCCTGCTGACCTGTCTTGTGGCATTTCACTAAGTGAATGATCAGAACAACTACAATAAACCAAAGAATATTAAATGGCCTCTCGGCTAACCATGTCTCCAGGCATTTTGAATCAAGCTCCTGAACCACAGTTACCACATTGAGCTGCTTTTCTATCCAGAATTGCAACTTGCTGGATTTCTTCAACTTTGAAAACCAAACTTTATAAATACTTAGGTGAAAACAGACATATTGGCAGCATTATTTACCCTTTAAAGATAAGAAAAGGTCTGTTTATTTCACAGCTCTTACAGTAGACCAGACTGTTTGGTCATATGTTTTGATCATGTTGCGTCTACTGACCTCAATGTGGTTAAATGTACTGCAAATCTGTTTTCATGCTGGTGAGGAAAGCAATACCTTTAAAATTAAATGAAATTTTATCTCTTGTCTGCGTATCACTTTTTCTGATCCAAATAGCAGTCATTGGTTAGTACATTTTTAAAGAACATTCTCTGTTTTTCATTGCCATTCGCTGTGATTTATTTCATCCATGCTTTGGCTGCTGCTAGCCAACTCTGAGTAAGACGTCCAGACAGTGAGAACATGATTTAGTTCAGCCTCTGTTGTTGGTGTGATAGACCCTCAGACACACCCAGTTTTTCACAAGAGGGAATTTTCTGCCAAGACCCACAATTAAACAAGTCATAATGACTGAAGATTTTATCAAAGACTTGACCTTAATTACACTCTTATGTTTGACCTTATGAGACCAAATGTACAAGGAAAACATGTTTTAGTGGAGACCATCTTATTTTTTCGGGGTGTTTATATGGCAAGGAAAGTTAAGTTTTATTCCAATTTATCTAATTTGGGAAAAGTGGTACTAAGATTGTATACTGTCATCAAGACTTTCTAGTGATTTCTTCAAGAGGCCAGATTATTTTGCAAAACAAGTGGTGAGAAAAGATCTTCAGGTTAAAATCTTCTCTGCCAGAGATTACACATTTACAAAAAGCTGTAATTTAGGGTAGGACTTTAATGTGTCAGTGGCTGCTGTGGAGTTATTTTTGAATTTCCAATAAACACAAACTTTACCACCACCATCCTGTTGCATGACCTTGTTGCCATGAGGAACTCACAACAGTACTGCTAAAATCTCCCTGCCACTGCACATTATAGTTACCGGTGCATGCTCTGGATCAGTCATGGGGGTTTTATTGGAAGAAATGTATGATGTATGGATGTGGTCGTTCCCCACCAAAATGACCACTTTGGGATTTGACCACAGGTGGTACAGATGGTTGGGTGCCCTGACTGAGTGAAAAGATTTATATTTTTTCTTGATGAGACTTATTTCACATCCTGAAAACTTCAGTTTCTTTTTCTCTTGGGACAGTAGTAAACAGAACACCTCAGATCCCAATTTTACTTTCACAAGAACTGCTTTTCACTATGTAGTTTCAAAACATCTTTGAAAGACCATAGAATTAGCCTCTGCAGTTCTAGCAATTTTTTAAAAATAAAAAGAGTAACATGTTTGAAACCTTGAATATGAAAACAACTTCAAAAGATTGGTTACATACTTTTCTTCTCATACGTTTCTCTGTTGTTTCTAAGAATGTGGAAGAACAGACTTTATTAATTCTTAAACGTATGATGTGACTTAGGCTGCTTGTTTGCCAAAGGCAGCTTCTGATTGGTTCATCAGCATCCCATAATAACTTCTCCCGCAGAAGCTATGAAGTCCCTAGGCAGTTGAGTTCTGACACTCAGAAACAGTCATAAATACAACCAGAACCAGCAAGAGGTTATTCCCAACCGAGTCAACAAGAAGCCTGATCAAGTTGTCAAGATTAATCGAAGAAATGTTGTTGCTTGCATCGTATTGATGACATTTATCTAATTTAGTGTAAGATCCTAGAAGTTATCTTTGTTTTCCTTTGCAACAGTTGGTTTGAATTGAAAGTAAGGAATCTTTAAGCAGCTGAACCAGAACCAGCAGCACCCTGTGGGAACTGAAAACATGTCAGTCTTGTAAAGCCCCTTATCCATGGGTGTGGCTTTAACTGGTTGTGCCACAGTCAGCCACGGCCACATTCATTTCCATTTACAGATCCTGCACAGTACCTCCCCGTTTTTCATAACCACTTCAGAGGTGGTACAAGCCGGACCGAGCCGTGTATTGCGTGCAAGCAGTTTGATTGACAGCTGACTGCATTTATTGATTCGGTTTGGCTTTAATCTTAACTACTTGACACTTTTGGTTGTTTGTCTTTATGACAAAATGAAATATCTGGGTTTGTTTCAGTCAACCATGATAATACCCAGATAGAGGATGACATGTAACATCATTTTAGGCTTCAATCTTAACTATTTATACTTATAATTGTCATGTGGCTCAATAAAAGGAAAATAAATATTGCATGGGTTTTTTATAAAAAGATTTTAGTTAGTGCTAGTGCCCAAGTACTATGTAATGCATCCTAAGACTCCTACTCCTTGTTTCATACCATCTCAACTGCAAAGTGCTCTGTGGTTTCATGCAAAATCCTGCATGATGCTCTGCAGTCCTCCTTATCTTTTGCTGTTGCTGCACGCAGCCGCTGAAGCCGCCTTTGGAGTGCATATATTCAGATTACAACTCATTATAACCACAACCTCAAGGTTCTCCATTGCTGAGTGTCGCTGCAAATGACATCATCGGAGCATCGACCACAGCTCCTGCATGCTAATGGCCCTCCCGTGTTCCTACCCATATTCACGTCTACAATAGTGAGGAACACACTGCAATGGTGACACACACAACTCAGTTGGGACCGAACCAGACATTAACCAGCTAGAGTGAGACTTGATGATAGAAAAAGGGCTTAAGTGAGTTGACAGTCCAGTTCCAGTAGGCCCTCTATTTCTGCTCTATTGTGCTGGTGTGGGAAGCTGATGGATCAAGGCCTGACTAAAAAAAACTTTAAATTCCTCCTGTTTCTTTTCTCTGAATGAAACTTTCATAGAGTAGAAGTATCTTTAGCAATTTAACTTCTATTCTAAGTGGAAGACTAATTTTGGATTGATGCTAAAGTGATGCTAAATTAATGCTGATTGAAAATTTCACAGAATCTCTTTTTGCTCAGAGTGAAGGAGAGAAATTTATCTCAGGGGAATTTTTAATTGTTAGACCAACTGAGATTGATTTATTTCTTGTTATTTATGTAGTTAACATATCTTATTAACACTACTACCACAAAAACAGAAACCAAACAAGTAAAGAAAAAATTATAATTAGTTTTTAATATCTGTACTGTCTAACATATTTTCACTTCTTCAAACTTCTTCACTTTTGTTTATGTCTTGGATGTCAGAGATTCATAACACCACTGGGCTTTGAATAGCATAACATGAACAAGAGTCAAGTGTGTATGCATTTGCTAATGCTCTCAAATAACGCCTCTCGGGACTAGTTTCACCAGTCTGCACTCCCCCTACTTGTCTGCAAAATTTGGAGCTCCATCTGTTGCAGAAACCATTACAGAGGAACACAGTCTCTCTTGTCATTCTTAAATATGAAATCTTGAGTAGAAGAAGAACTGCCTCTGTAGATTTCACAAGTGTTTCCTGGTTTAACTTTGTCTATCCTGACAAATACTGTGTTTTTATGCAAATATAGTTATATGGTTTGTTCTTTCACAATACACCATCTGAATCCAAATCTCTTAACTGTTGTCCTACCTCTTGGTAGGACATGCCTAAAATCTTTGGAACAGTAATACATTATTGCATCCAAAATGTTTTGTATCCCGCACATGATGGTCCCTCAATGACTACAAAAGTTTATGTCCCAAATGCATTCATAAATCTTGTCTCTTCATTGTTGCCAGTGTTTGCAGTGACTGAGTAGCACAAGGTTTTCATTGTTCTGCTGCTGTATGCACAGGGCTGATTTTAGATTTCTACTGTTCACCCCAGTTAGATTGATGATATGCTCATGTAAGCAGTCTTTATAACATTTGAAAGAGAGAAATGTATGCAAACTTTGATTTGCATTTGGTCTTTGATGGCTGTCATTTATGCATCCAATTAGCAAGCAGTTCTCAAATTGCTCATATTGTAATGTTGACTTTTGGCTGTTCGGCTTTATGTTGGAGAGACGTTAAAGAAGCATTTAAGCGTTAAAAAACAGGACTAATGAATTATAGAGCTAAACGATGGTTGTCTTGATTGGTTGTAAACCTTTCAGTCCTTAGAAGTTTTCCATTTGCCATACTGGAGGTTGTGACCAGTCCAACACAAAGAGAACTGTGATGGATAAAGTGACAAGTTTGGAAGCTATCAGGTGTTACAGTGCAACCCAGACTGGGGCACTTATGCCAGAAACCTGCCTGCTGTCACAAAGTTCTGTTTAGACAGCCCATTTGAAGCCACATTGCTCCATCCAGCAACCCAACCATCATATTAGCCTATTTTCTCCTTTAGCCGCTATAAAGAAGCAATCTAAACCTTTGGATGGCTGTTCGGACTTTGCTATTCTCAAACAAATCCAAATGAAAAATGAGCTTTGTATAGCTGGAACTGTGCTGGGCTTTTGGTGCTGAAAGAGTTGGTAAAAAAAAAACAAAACCCCAAAACAAACAAAAAAAACATTTAACATCACTGTGCTGACCTTTTTGTAGGCTTTGACGTATCCTAAGCCCAGAAGTAGGTTCTCAGCTTAGAATACATCAACTGTCAAGAGTGCTTTATTTCTCTTGGAGATTTATGCACACCGAGAATCATAAAAGCACCTCAGAGACAGAACTGTTAGTGAATGAATCAGCTGTGGCCCATACGTCTCTGAGCAATGCTCCACATAAACACTGCTCTGGCCTCGTTATGCAGAGTAGGCTAAGGAGATAGTTTAAGATGTAAACAGTTCCTGAGGATCTGGGTCACTATGTGTGTGTGTGTGTGTGTGTATGCATGAGAGGTTAAATCCAGAATTTCCCCGTCTGTCTGAGAAGAACTAGCTTCCCAGTGGAATGCTTACAGGAACCTCTTAAACGATTGGAGTTGGTGCTTTCCAAGTCTCCACTACAGGGGTTTGTTGGCGGTTAAAGGGGACGCCTTACAAAATTTCACCCAAAACCCCAAACTTTCAGTGTAGACCTGGCATTTTGCTTGGCAGTGTAATTCAAAGCTCTTAAGATCAACAGGGTTTATGTGCAGCATCAACAGAAGTTCAGAGATCAGAGGATTTCAGATCCTTTTGACCATCTTCCAGTTTTTTATACTGACTTGTGTTTTTGCAGTGCTTGTTTGTGTGCTGCTTATGCTCCCAAAAATTCCTCCTTTCCAGCTCATCTAGATCAACATGATGTGAAGCTGGAATTGCCATTCATGCTGTCTTGTCAGGATTTTTGGAGAACTAATACTCGCGTGTTGCAATGCAGAAAGGAGTTCAAAGATTGTCAGCTAAACGCAAAGTAAAACTTTATCAATTCTTGGAAGCTCTTTATGATTTCAGCTTAGTGTCGATTCTTGGCCATTGCTGTTTTTGATTGTAATTTTCTCCATTGTGGTGTGATGAGATCTTTTTCCACATGTACATGTGAAATTAATAATATTGTGTGGGGTTGTTTTGTGCCAATAACTTACTTGGAAGCTTCTCTTGCTGATGCTTTGATCAAACAGTTGGCCTGAGTTTTATCAGAATTTGATCATTTTTTAAAATAATTTAAAAAAAAAAAAAAAAAGGGTGGTGAACATATAAATGCTCAGTAGAAAGATTTGTGACATGGAAGTGAATCTTCCTTATGCAATAAAATACTTCACTGTTTTATTTTCGCCAATAAGAGTCCTAGGGCCTATGAAAGAAAAACAGGCCCACAGCATCACAGGTCATCCACCATACTTAACAGCAGGCATATGGTGCTTTTTCCATATCTCTTTAGTTTTATGCCAGACCCACCTGGAATGTTTGTTGTTGAAAATATCAGATTTAGCCAAAACTCACCAAAGCAAACAGTTGCTGTTAAAGCTCCATTAGTGTTGAGCCAGCTCTTCCCTTTTATGTTTGTAATGTTTGATTGGACAAGGCTTTTGCACTGGCATGCCTCCAAAACAATCAAATTTTTCCAATACAATATTTTCATTTTATTCACCCAGAACATGTAGCTTCAGTTAGAGTTATATTCCTGGAGAACATGGTCCATATTCACAAAATTTAATAGCGCAATGCTTTAATGATTAGTTTCTGAGTAAATTTTTCCTTTGCTTAAAGTGAAATCTAAATTGTTGTGAAGATAAAAGTAATTTTCTATGCATTAAAGCCCTCAAGAGAAATTTGAAGCTGAAAAACCATAGGGAGTGGCTAGAAGACTTTTATAAGGCTTTTGAGTTTCTAGAGGAAAAGAGAAAATAGGGAAATTGCTACAAATTAGATCATGCAGCAGGGATCATGTCTGTGGTTGAGCTCATTAGATATGTTCTCACATCTCCCACCCAATGTTATATAGCCTGAAATAAATGTGATCACTGTACTAATACATGTAGCAAATGGAAAACACCCCACATATGAGGACTCCCCTCTTACATATATCATCAGTTTTACAACTTCTCCTTTTTAATTGCACTCAGGCTTGTAGCACTTAATTGTTAAAATAATTTTATTGACAAGAAATGTGTTTTTAAAAAAGCATGAAAGAGTAAACAGAAGAACAACGCTGATGAGTGATGACGTCAGCTTTGAAATGTAAAACTCTGATAACAGTGTGTAACACAATGTCTTCCCAAGGCAAAAAAGAGGAATAGTAACTTCTTCTATTTGTTTTTGAGTTTATGAAGCGAATATTTATATGAAGATTTTTGTGTTGAAAAGGAGAAAGTCAGGGAAAATGCTTTCTTTAGAGCAGTAGCTTGGAAAACTAACTAAACAGCACCCTATGAACCAGGAGCATAACCATCATCTCAGAAGTGAGGGGGATACATTTTTCAGAGGTCTTTTGAGTGATTGCATCTCTCCTTAGTGAGTGATTATGTGTGTAAAAACACGCATAATCACTAACAGCCACTGCACAGCACCAGGGAACTGACTTTATTTCTTTAAACTATAAACTAATAAAATCAAAAGTTTTAAGTGCCAAACTCTGGTTGAGTTGAGTACAATTACCCTGGAACATCTACAAGATGAGTTGCCAGGTGATTAAGTGCGAAATGACAACACTGAACATGAAATGTTCAGTAAAACACCATACCTGTACGCAAATTATAACTTAGCACACAAAATGACAATGGAAATGACAGGTAACAGGGTACTAAGCCTCATAATTTAATTAAATGGAATGAAGATAGAAAATGACACAACATAAAATGCACTGACATTTCAGTCAAATGATAGCACAGATCTGCAAAATTATTCAAGATAAATAAAAACTGAATGACCTTCATCAACTGCCTTTTTGAACAGAAATAATACAGAAGTCAAATAATATCTGAAAAGAATGTCTTAACTATAAACTACTAGGGTTGTACAATTGGAAGAATTTATTGACCATCGACGATAGGCTTAGCCATTCGCTGGTTGTTTATTTAAGAGCAATTTTTTTGGAGGGGGGGGCGCTATGAGTTATTCGTTTAATTAAGGTAATAACAATGCTTGATTGAAGCCAACAGACGCTGCCTGCGGAAAAAATATAAAAAATATAATGCCATTTTTAATGATGCACACAAACTTCTTCCAGCTGCAAGCAAAGCTTTTATTTTCCCTGGAGTGCATCTAAGTACAGCAGCGATTTCTTTACTCTAACTTAGAATAGTAAGGTAGAACCCCATGTTCAGAAAATCAGAAAATACAGTTATTTAAATAATAACCGCAATGGTACGGTGGACAAGCAAACAGAGACTGGCTTTCTTCACAGATTAATCATGCTCACGGGCCATTCCAACATAAATAAATAAAAATAGTCTCCAGTGGACATGGGTGCGTCCATAAAAATATCTCCGCCGCAGTTTTAAGTCTTTTTGGGCGATTTGGCGCATTTAAAATAAATACATGATGGAAACATCCGAAAACTATATGGAATTAGAACAAGCAGAAAAAAAGGAAAATAGGCTATTTCTTCTGGATAAATCTTGTAAATGCTTTGACAAGAAAAACAAGCTTGTTTACCCGATTTGGATTTAGCAGTGTGCGCAGGTGATTGATAATATTACCAGTGGGGCTGAAGACAAGTTCCAAAGGTGTGTTTATGGTTGGCATGTATAGTTTTCTGCCATTTGTGACATCAAGAGTAAACATTTTTCATTCATTTTCCTTTGAGAGATATTTACAGCCAAGGTTCACAGTGTCCATCTGGGGGTGTCCTTTTCGTAGTTAACCGTATTTCTGCTGGTGAAAAGCTTTTTCAGAGCTTGTTGATGGAGCTGCAGCACCTGGTGATTGCGTAGCGTAACTAGCCGAATGGTGAACACATAAACTGCACAAGCGGCTTTGGTTGCATCCTGTGGTTTACCTCTTTCATTCCGTTAAAGTCAAAGTAATCCCAAATAGTTTATACTATACTAATACTTTGTTTTTTCTTGGCAACTAATTTCTTCATTTTTGCACTTTTGTGTTTTAAATTTGCAAATCAGTCCGTGCATGTTTACATTGTTCCTGACTCTTTCCTTTTTCTTTTGTGACAATAAAGATTTCTTTTAAATTTGTGGAAAGCAATAATGAGCTGAACTTCTGCACAAGAGGATTGGGTTTATTTCTGGTGTTAACTAACTAGCAAGGGATGTAAAATATGTTACGTTAGTATTCTTGTTAACCAGCTTAATATACTGGCATGGATTAACTAATCATCATTTAGCTAACATTATCTGCATGCAACAGCATTATTCAACTTACATGGTTTGTTTGGCAGAAAACTGTGCAAAATTTTTTTTTTTTTTTTTTTTCCTTTTGGCTCTGGCTAGTTGGTGAGCATGGCACAGACCGTGCAGCTCCGCTCTGCAGCTCTGCTCAACAGCAGCATCTCTGTGATCAGATCCACAGGTGTAACCCGCGTCAGCATGTGTACGCTCGTGGTGCATTTAAAGACGGCTCAGAAAATCGTCACCACATCTTAACAACCAATTAAACAGTTGTAACAGCTGAAAAAAAAGTGCGGGGGACAAAGGGCACAGATACGGCAAGTGTGGGGTACATGTCCCACACGTACCCCACATCAGTTACGCCCATGCTATGAACCGTACATAATGTTCTGTGGTGTGCAGAGTCTGCCTGTAATTCACCACTGTGACATATGGCCATTTGTCACAAAAAGCTGTGATATGAAACACCATATTTCTGGCATCATTCAAACTGATTTTCTTAAATTTCTCCTCTCATTCTGACAGGCATGTGCATGTCAATGTTCCAACAATTGTTACCATAATGAGCAAGCCATGCAGTGGTTGTGCAAGTCTCACTTTTCTCCTGATCAGTCCCTGTTAATCAGTCCCTGTTTTAATAATTATGTATAGTAATGTAGCTTTCAAACCATTATTCTGAAGACACCCTCTTTCATACCAGTCACATTAAGCTAATACTGCTCAAGTTCTGATAGGGAAGTTCAAATGTTTATATATACTGCAGCCACAATAAAACAATCTCTTTTATTTGGCTCCGAGTGAAGGAAAAACAGTTGCTGCTGAAGCTAAATATACAAACGTGGCAGAATCGGTTGGATTGAGCCGTAATTGATGTAACGTGATCTGGAGACATCAGGAAACATTTCGTACCAATGCAGGACACAAAAAGTAAAAACCAATGGAAAAGAAAGCTTTCTCTTTCTTAACAAAAATAAAACACAGCAGCTGTGGTTACCTTGATGGTCTGTCTGTTGCCTCCCAGCTCTTGCTGTTGCATAAATGTGTTGTATCTCACCCATCACCTCTCGGATGTTCCTTTCAATAAATTTAAAACTGCAGTTGTTTTATAATCCTGGTGCAAGTCTGTTACGTCAAGTCTGTTAATATGTTGCCACATATCCATTCATTATATTCCCACAAAGCAAAATCATTTTTATCAAGAAAATGGTCCATGTCCTAGTGCATCAGAGAATGCAGGTCCAGATTAAGCGTTTGAATTTATGTATGGTACTCACATCCTTCTTTCTGAGAAAGGACAGTCTATAAATTTGTTTGAAAAAAGGTCTTTTAGTTCTTAAAAACAGTGTAAAGACTAATATTTATTGTTTTTTGGCTCTAAGACCTATGCCCATTTAAAAGGTTTTAAGCAACCAAATGAATTTAATTTTGTTTGAAGGATTTTATAGAGCAATTTTACAGCCTAAGATTCTAAAAAGAGAAAAATACACAGGTCCTATTCAAATTGACTAACATCTTTCTCAACTGAACGGATATCTTAACCCATAACGGCTCTCTTTTTGGAACAGTGGCTTGTTTATTTAAAGCCATACATGTACCACTTGAGACCACAAATAATCCTCTTCATCATACCATAGTCAGCGTAATTTCAGGAGAAGACTTCCAAATGCCGTCCAAGTAACCCAGAACCATTAACAAGCTTGATGTTCCTTATGATGAAATTGGAGGTGGACAACATCGTCATATTCCCACCCCCATCCGCCTGCTTGCCCTCTGATCAAAAGGCAGGGAGGATAATCATGAGCTCATGCTGTGAGGAAGTGACTTTGCCATTTGAATGCATTCGAGTCGGAAGGAGCAACATCTGGCTAAGCCCAGGAAGTGAGGCAGGATGCTTGCAGGCCAGGTGTCAGCATTAGGAACGGAACTGAGCCAACCATAACATGGATTGGAAACTGTAGCTGGGTTTGGTATAGCTGTCCATCCTTTTACTGCCATAACATCAGCACCTCTTGTTTCCTCGTGTCATTTCAAATGCCTTGGACCCACCCTTTAGATTCAGCATCTGGGTGAGCAGCTGCCAGCTGTGTGTGCTGTCCCAAGTCTTTTGAAATGACGACATGACAGACCATTATCAAATGTTTGCCTCCTTTTCATTTAGTGTCCTGTCCTTATTAAAAGCAGGAATGTACTCTGTGCTCTAAAAAAAGAGAGACTTGCAGAGGCTTGTGCACAGCTGGGACAGGGTGTGTGTGTGTGTGTGTGTGTGTGTGTGTGTGTGTGTGTGTGCTTTTGTTTGTTCAAGTGTGTGGGCATGTGGATATTTGTGTCCAATACGCTTATTGCCAGATCATTGCTTTGTGTCTGTAGTTCAACAGAGTGTATTCAGTGTATAAATACATAATTTGTGGCTCCAAAACAAATGTAATGAACGGCTTATATCCTCATTTGGTCTTTGATTACAACCTTAAGTAGCTTGTAAGAACGCAGGTGTCTTTTGTGGACCGGCTCCTCTGATCTGTCCGGCAGGGTTCGTCTTTGTCTTGCTCTGTCTGTCAGGACAGATCACTGTAATCCAGATGTTTTGGCGTGGGTGGAACCCAGCATTCCACAATCAATCCCAAACTCCAGGTATGCCTGTCTGCCTCCTCCTTTCAGGTCACGTGAACTTGATCTTGGAAGTTGTGCAGCTGACCCAAAATCAAATGCTCACCAGGACACAATGTGCCCCTTTCGGCCATGGTGTGACTCAGTTCAACGATCCTAGTTTTATTACTTCCTCCATTCCAGTGGAAGTTTCAGGACGTTCCTCTTTAGTTGGCCACAGGAGTTCCTAATTTAGACAAGCATACCCTGGGGGTGATGGAAAGATCTAATCCAGACACCTTTTTAGACACAGAAATACATACACAGACAAAGTGGGAGTAGTAATTCTTTTCCTTTTTGGCTGGCTGAGATGGTGAACAGTCTAGTCTTGTGAAATGTGGTTACTGTCTAACCAAGTCTCAGTGATTGGTGGGGCTCTTTGCAGAAGATGTCCGTTGAGAAACCCTGTGAGCTTAAATAATTTTATGGTGTCACTAAAGTCATTAAAATAAAAGAGTTTTAAAATTGTTTTACCTCATCTATAAAATCAGTTAGACAAAGCTGTGACCTGTACAGTATCTCTCAGGAGTTCATTTAATTTGATTTCACAGTGAGGAACATAAAATATGTTTCAGATGGGTGTGTCTTTTTTCACTCTGTTTATTTGTTGGAAGTTAATCAGAGTTTTTTTCTGTTGTGATGATGGGATCTGCAGGACACCAGCAAGACGGGGACCCGCATACTCCTCGCCTCAGCAGAGTGGGACCTCCCGTACAGTGAAGCGTTATCCATCGTCCTCTGAGCCCATAACTTCAAATGCCCTGCCCAATGGCCATGGCAGTGAGAACAGAAACTGGTATTCCTCCAGGAACAGACAAAGCAACACCCCATCCCTTAACGGTCACAGACCTCCTAGTGATAGCCATTTGCAGGGACAGTTCAACAATGTGTTACATCCAGCAGGTAAGAACAAGAAACTAAACATTTCTATACCATTTCTATCCTAAGCATATTTCCTTTTAGTCTTCTTATTTTGCGGGATTATTAATTATTAGAAATGAAGCAATAATGTATGTGTAAGAGACAGGGCAGATGTTTTAGAACAAAAGCAAAATGATTACAGAGTTGACATTTTAAACTGTCTGTTGCATCTCAAATTTCTATTAGCACGTTTAGCGCTGCTAGCATTACTAAAACATCATTCTCCATGTGTATTCTCTAGAGAATGTCGACCCTTACCTTAACTGCAACACTTGCAAAAGCCTGCAAACATTTCCAAATTCATCATGGTCGATAGAGTCCATGGTCCATAGAAGTTGAATGCTCAAAGGGATAAAATAGAGCAATTTTGCAATAATATGTACACCCTTCCTGTTATCTGTTGAAAATCTTGCTCTCTCTTGCAGCCTGAATGTCTAGACGTATCACAGAAAATACTGTTTCCTTTTAAATAGCTTCTTACATCCCTGTAAGAAAGGTAAGGTATTTAAAATGAAGTCTTTTGATTTCATTACCTTACTGATACTTAAAATAGATAACTTTGAGTCTTCATCGCTCAGTCACAGGGTCCTCAACAAGGAGTGTGGTTGTCAACCTGGCAGCTCTTATTGTGTTTACAGAATGGAAATAGATCTGTTTTCTAAAGTTTCCAACAGGCTAGGGCAAATTGGGCTAAATATAATCTGATTTACGTCAACAGACGGTTTCTACAATTCAAACACACCCTATTAAACAGGAACATAAGCACATTAGCCTCTGTGGTCTGCAGCACTCAGGCAGATGTTTTATGTCATTGCTGCATTCATTGTATATCTTTACACTAACTTCTGAGTAATAACAAGCAATGATCTCTGGTGGTTCTTCTTGGAGAAGAAACAATTTGACCTTATTATTTCTACGTTTTACTCTCAAATATGTTATCCAGTGCAAACAGCTGTCTGAAGATCTGGCTTCTGTTCTTTTTCTTGCTTTGCGCCAGGGCTGCGGCTGTTGAACATATTCCCACCATTACACCATGTTCACATGCACTTACTCTCTTTGTCTCCCTTACACATACACACATCCACAACACCTTCTCCTAAAGATAAAGCGCTTGGAGCCTCGCCCAACACCTAACAGTTCTCTTCTCCAGCCTTTCCCCGGCCTGTGGCACATCGCTCATTCAGCTGCAGCATGCCACTGGCTGACCGTCAGCACACACCCTTACGCACTTATAAACCTCCTGTTCGCTCAGATGAGGAGTGTGTCACTGTGAAGCTGGGGTGGAGGAAAGATGCAGCTCTTCTCCAGCCTGTTTTCTCTCCTGCTGCTGCTTCTTCTGAAGCAGATGTGCTTGTGTCTTCCAGGGGCTAACCTCACCTCCAACCTGGACCGCATTAAGATTGTCTTCACACCTATGCTCTGCCGAAGGGTTTGCAGCGGCGGGCACTGCTACAACAGCTGTGAGAAGGGAGATGTCACCACTGTATACAGCGAGACCTCGCAGCAGCAGCAGCAACAGCAGCAGCAGCAGCAGCAACAGCCAAAGAACCAAGGCTTCAGACTATGTGAGTGTTGAATCCCGACCCCACAACTTCTGCTTCTCTTCTCACTCATATACATTTTTTGCCTTCTCAGTGTCTCTTCTGTTTACTTTCAAATTCCCACACACTTTCTCCATTGTCTCCATTCTGATATCTCATTCCTCTTTTATGAGGTGAGCTGGACAAAATGGATTCCCAGTAGTATGCTGTCTGTTCCGAACACTAAGCTCAAAGAACAAGGAGAGTGGTGTAGATTAAACCTGAGCTCTAAATTAAAAACTTACTCCCAAGGAGGAAAAAAAACAACTGAGAAAGCACGGGTAAAGTAGCGGAAAAGCACTGTAAAACGGGGCTAATCTCTCTTCATAGACACACACGTGGAGTTGGTGGTCCCACGCTCCAAGCACTTAGCCCCATCTCTCTGTGGTTTGCACCTTGTGGTTGGCCCCGCTGTTAACCATTTAATGTGCTCCCTGGGAGAGCAGAAGTGAATGAAAGAATCGACAGAGAGGCAGAAGGAGAGAAAGAGTAGCAGCATGAACAGGATTTTATGGGGATTACATTAAACCTGCCATTTATCCAGGGGGCTTTGCTCCAAATTCACACAGAACAGTGTCCATGGGAAGGGAGGGGGTGGTCGGTGCCAGGGCAAGGGGGTCGCAACCCTGCATGTTTCTTGGTTTTTCTCATCAGTTTTAAGGATCTTGGTAAGAATAATTAATGGAGGGAGATTAGTTGAGAAAGCTGTTTGTGCTACACACAAGTGCTGTTTTTCTTTATATGTGCCATATTTTATGTTGCCCCATTCAACATATGAGAGGGTGGCCCAGAGCATCAGACAAAAAATGTAAATTGTATGTAAGTTGTGCCCGAAGTGGTTTTCTTCTGTTTTTATAAAGATGCAGTCAATGGGGAGTTTGCATACCCATGTGATGACTAGGTGTCCCCCGCTTGATACTGATCATAGTGAAACTATCTTATGTGCTTGCCCTGCATTTTATTGTGCATCAGAATCTCAAGTTTTCATTTTAATGGGTTGGAATAGGGGGGCAACAGAACAAGGGCAGTTCTTATTCTTGAGGAACATTTTCGCATTTTGCAATGTTTTAACCACCAATTTCAATGTATTTTATTGGGATTTTGTGTGATGGACCAACACACAGTAGTCCATTATTGTGAAATCTGAAAAATGAGACTTGCATAAGTTTTCATACCCCGTGAGACAATAAGTTGTTTTATGTCGCTAGCATTTTTGCACGTTTACAGTAGAAAATGACATTTGGCTCATTCTTTTTTGCAAAAACTGCTTAATCTCTGACAGATTAAATAGAGAGCATCTCTGAACATCCGATTTCAAGTCTTGCCACAGATTCACTATTGTATTTAGGCATGTACTTTGACTAAGGCATTCTGATCATGATTATGCATTGATGAGGTGCTATAGCTCAAGCTGTTTGTTTGGGGTCATTTTCTTGCTGGAAGGTGAACCTCAACCCCAGTTTCAAGTCTTTAGCAGTGTCTCTCGGATTTTCTTCCAAACTGCCTGATATTTAGGTCCATCCAGTCGATCAGTTTACCTGACCTAGCTAAGGAAAAACATGTCCAAGCATGATCTTGATACCCTAGTTTTTTATGATAGGGATTCTTTGGTCAGGGGAATGTAAAGTATTATTTTTTAATCAAATATAGTGTTTCTGTGTGATTAGTTTTAGTCTCGTATGACAAGATCACCTTCTTCCACATGTTTACTGTGCCCCTAAGTGGCTTGTGGCTAATTTTTAATGGCTTTCTTTAAGCAATAGTTTTTTTTCTTTCCACTCTTCCATAAAAGCCAGGGTTGTGGGGGCCATAGCTAATGGTTTTCTGTCAACAGATTTGTCCCCCTGAACTGTGAATCTCTGCAGCTCCTCCAGACCCACCATGGGATCTCTTGGCTGCTTTGCTTATAGATGATATCCTCTCCTTTCCCATCCTTTCAGTTTAGGTTGATGGAGTTCTCTTGGTAGGTTTACAGATGTGTTCTTCTCATTCCATTTTCAGATGCTGGATTCAACAGTGCTCTGTGAACTAACCACCCTTTAATCTTCCCCACAACTTCACCCTGACCTTGCTGGTTGGTTCCTTGGTCTTCATGAGGCCACTTCTTTACTAATGTTCTTTAATATTCTCTAATAACCTCTCAGGTCTTCACAGAACGGCTTTAATTAAACTGAGATGAAATTACACACAGGTGTATTTACTAATTAGGTGTATTTACTAATTAGGTGACATCTGAAGGAAATTGATTACATTTTTATTGAGGGGTATCAGTGAAAGGAGGGTGAATACAAAATTTTTTTTATTTGTAATTTATTATTATTTGAAAAAAATGTGAAATAGATCAATGTCTATTAAGGGTTTTACAATGCATTTAATTCATACAAACAGGCAACAACAGTATACTTCTGTCTGCCCCTGCCTAATTTCCAGAAATCTTCACTGATTACCTAAAGGCACATGTTAAAAGAGCATAAGTTCTAATGCTGTAATTCCTTGGGTGTGCATGGATGTCCAGGAATGTCGAGTAGACACCAAACAGCTATCTCATGCTGTTGTTATGTTTCTGCTTGGTGCAATAAACTCTGGCTGCATAATTACAACATACTTTCTTGATTCACACCCTCTTCCTTTAAAAGATAGACTGTCCAGAAATGTGTTTATAAAGTGAAAAGTGTATTTGTTTAGAGGCTGCTAAATGGTCAGACAGAGTCATCAGCACTATGTTGATCCAAGAATAGTTAATGCCAGGCTGGAACTAGTCTGACACAGAGCAGCACAGACACATTGAGTTGTAATAGCCTCCTTTAGCTGATAATTTAGCCGGCATGTTGAATCGCAGGAGGCCTTCCTGTGTGTCTGACCTGCTTTAGCCTCTATGTCTGGCTCTTTTTTTGGCTGTTGTGAATTTCCTATCATTATGCTCCTTTCTCTACTACTTTCAATCATTTCTGTTTAAACATTTCCTTCTAAGCCCTTATAATTATTTTTCTATTTTTATTCCATTGCCCTCTCTTGCATACCCCTGTAGTGTCACTGCTGGTAATGTTGGTTGACAGGGAGCTCATTTCTCTGCATGCCATCGAGATTGTCCAGACTCTCTATAGTCCCTTTTTGCACCTTGTTAGTGTGGGACTGTCTGCCTCACAGAGACAGAGAGGATGCAGCTCAAAGCAGGATTCTACAGCAATGACAATCTTTCATCTCATAATATGTGGCTCACTGGCATCTCTCCTAGTCTTAAAAACAGACCCACATATTTAGGACTGTGTTATTACTGAGTGCTGAAAAATGGCCTTTTTATAGTTATTTATGTCCCAGTATATTCTTTGTTCATCATAGCTAGATAGATTTTTAAATGTTGATTTTCTTTGAGGCTTTGGGGTAGAAGAGGTTGTGTCAGAGCAAATCTGTAGATGGGAGCAGGTCCAGGTATGCAGGGAGCTCACCTGGCACCCATCCCTTATGGCAGAAAACAAGGCCTTTAAAAGGTCTGAGAAAGCAGGACATCTGGCAACTGCTGGCCTTTTTTTCTCTTACTGAAGAATTGCAAACAATAAATAAAATTTTAGGCTGACTATTATTTGGAATCTCATACAACAGTCAAGGCATGAGGGACAAAGTTGAAATTTTATAAATGTCACCTGGAATGAGGCGCCTGGAGGCAAACAGCATGGCCACTACCCACTGTTAGCAAACAAACCCTACCAACTAGAAGCCTTAGGAACATGCCCTTCCTATTAGCGCTGCCCCTTCTGTTCCCTATTACCTAATCCTTGTGGTTGAAGACCGTCCAATTAAAATTTGGAGTGTTCTGTTTTCCTGTCATTCATTTTGTGCTCTTTCTCTGCAGTCTTCTGTCAAATCCCCTGCATGAACGGAGGGCAATGCATTGGCAGGGACCTGTGTTGGTGTCCGTCGAATTCAACAGGAAAGTTTTGCCACCTACCGGCACCACCGCCTCCCAGGCCCACTCCTCACAGCCGCAAGGATGCGGGTCACAAGGGAGTGAAATCACCTTCCCATTCCATGTACACATTGCCGCTGTCCAATCAGCAAGGTAAATATTCACTCAGAAAGTGGACAGTACTCTATTTGAATTTATTTTAAGATTGACTTTAAAGGGATAGTTCAGAATCTTTTAAACAAGAGCTTGTTTAAAGGTTATGAGCAGTTGATATCTTACCTGTAGTAGACTATTCTCTTGGCATCCCTGTTTAGTGTGATTACAGATTAGTTGGTCTCACACTCTTAAAATAACATCTCGTCTTAAAGGGGTGAGACCAAGGCAAACCTCTATTTTCTTAAAACAACTCCTATCTCAAAAGCATCATAGCTTTATTGTGAACTCTCTTTCATGAACCTGTACTGGCTGGTATTTAAACAGAAACCAGTGGTTATTTCTGTGGGAATTACAGGGAGATGGCGGTGACCGTCGTGTGAAACTCCTACTTGGAATGGAACATATAAAGCATATCTTGTCATCTTGTCAAAGTAACTGGTAAAACGATAAAGGGAGTTAAGAAGCAAATCTATGCTAGTGATTGAAGAGCATTATATTTTATAGATTCTAACACTGCCTTACTTTTACAGTACTTCACACAGTTATTCTGACTGGAAATGGCCTACATATTCCATTCTCAGTGCTTGTTCACACAGGAAAATAATCGGTGGTGATCCACCTCCTGTTTCCATTTCTCATGTAAATAATCATTACTTTGATTATAACTGCCCATTCCAATTATGATTTAAAGAACAACTTTTATTAGTGATTATCACCATCAGCACAGAAAGGATAACTGTCACATCAGGGAGAGATTGAGAAAAGTACCACCAAATAGCTGAAAAAGAATTTTATATCAGTGAAAAGAAGTCAAGAAAATATGATGGTGCCATTTTCCAATCTGTTTTTAACTTCTTTTAAACCACTTTTGTGAATGATTGGTATCATTTGTTGTGTTATCAAACTTAACTGTAACAACAGTGAGGGTTTGAGAAAAGTGACACCAAACAACTTAACATTTTACTATTTACCATTTTAATAAAATAAAGTCAATATTATATTATAGTGATATTTTTATAAACTGCTTTAAAGAACTTTTATAGACAATTATAGCTCTTAGTGAGGTTAGCAGCTAGCTGTATTTTCTGTTTTGTAAATATTTGTTACCTCAGAGTCATCCAACTTTTTGTGACGTTACTGCAAACACCCAGCCACACAGGGGCATGGCATCTGGACCAGTCGCCTTCAGCCCAATATCTGATCCGGGAATGACATCAGTTTGGGATCCAATATGATATTGGATCGAAAAGGGTGCATCTTTACTATCATCATTAATTGTGACGCAAATGCTTTTCTTTTAAATTCTCACAGGGCTTGCTTTTGATTTTCAGCATTGTTTGCAGTGTAGATCTGTGCTTCTGTGGGACAGCTGTGGAGGCCAGACTATTTTAAGCAATTGAACTAATGGATGACTCAGTGGAAGTCCTCACATAGTTGGGATAAGGCTTCTTTTATCATAACAGCAGTAGTTATCAGTAACAGAACTGAGAGACAACGTGATCTTTTCTAAATATAAAAAGTGAAATATTTGCTACTTCACTTTCCCCCTTTTGGAGTTTGGAGTTTTTATTTTCCCATTTAATAATGTTATCTTTGTTGGTATCTCAATCTGCTGAACAGTAAATAGAAACAGATTAAGTTAATTAAAGAGACAAATGTCCATGGTGATTTGTCACTGCACATAAATTTTCCATTTTGCGTGTGTGGTTATTTGTACAGAGGCAAGTCTTATTAGGGACTCTTGATAAAATCTGCGTCTTTTACTTGGACGTTACACTCTGCCTGGAAGATTATAATTTATGAGAGTGGATCATGATTCTGGGAAAAAACCCTGACACTCCCTGAAGATAGATGCTTCCCCTTCTGTCAGAAAGACAAAAGGGCTCATTCTAGACATTGCAAAATCTTCTAAGCTCTACAGTAAATCTGTTTTTGGTATTTGAATTGATTTGATTTAAACCAGAAAATCACAAACTCTTTGTGTTCTCCTTGTTCCGAAGTAGTTCACTGCCAAGAATTCTCAGTCTTCTCTAGATCTCATAATTTGCAGATGAAGCAAGTGTTTGTTGAACAAGTTTGTGGTCGATGTTAGCTGATAGCTGAAAAATTGGAGAATGTAAATACAACTTGTATGCTTTGGATGTTGATGCTCCTACTTATAATATTGCACATTTCAAAATGTAAACTATCCAGTGTTTTGTGTAAACTCATGAAATCTCTGTCCCAAGTGTCTCTCCACCCATCCTTGGTGAACGTCCACATTCAGCACCCGCCAGAGGCTGAGGTTCAGGTTCACCAAGTAGCCCGAGTCCAGCCTGGACAGAGACCAGCCACCACAGAGGGGGCTCACTCTGTCCAGCAGCGTTCCCAGCCTGGAAATGGACAGGAACATACGAGTGAACAAAACGGCAGGCTCACACAAGGCAATGGCCACTGGAATGGTCACAGTACATCATCCATCCTCCAGAATGGACATGTTGGAAGATGCTTTCAGGAAACAGTGGATGGACAGGTATTATGTTAAGCCTTTGAAAAGCAATGTTTAAACTGTCATAATTTGGTCATATTGGAGCAATACCCTCATGTTGCAGAGGACAGAGGGGAAAAGTGGTTTTATTTTCACATTCCATTGTCCAAGAAAAAAATTCGGAAGCTTCTAGTTGAATGTTTTAAACCCAATTTAAAAGATAAAAAGAATATTTGACTCAACTGAAAAAACTTGAAGAAATAATGATACACTTAACTACCATATTTTCTTCAAACACCAATAGAAAAGTTAGAATTCAAGCAAGCATAATTGTAACAGTTTGCATATAGTTTATCTGTATAGATTCTGATAAATGTAAAATATGTAAGTTAAAAACCACTAAAATAAAATCCAACCATTTTTCAAAACATATTTACTCTGCTGAATTAGTTAAAGTCTGACAAACATATGACAGATTTTTTTAATTTCTTCTAAAAAGAGTGCATGTAAGCATTTTCCCTGCCGAACATAGCAAAGATATGCCATTCATTAGCAATGACTGCCTCAGGGTTAACATGTTCCACTTGCTAGAAAGTTTGTTTTTAACTCTGGCATTGTTTCTACCCTAGGTAAAGCTGGATACAAAATTTTAAAATCTGTTCTTGCAATGTAACATGTTAATCTCCAATAATGGAGGGCATATTTTTGCTGTTGATTTGGACATACCCCACAAAGATCTTTGCTGTTATTATGTTTAGCTTTAGCATTAGCATTGGTGCTAATTAGTTAAAGCTAGATAGACATTTTACTTATTGCTCCAATAGTTCATCGTTTTTACTAAGTTGACATATTCATTCATAACACTAACCATATAAACATATTGGCTTGCCCCTTTCTGCTGGACACATCAAATTCAGTTCAAAAATACTTTATTTATCCCTAGGAGAAATTAAAGATTGTTGTAGCTCATATCATCCAACTATCTTAAAGATCACTGGTGATGCTGCTAATTCACTTCACTTGCTTTTGCCGCTCCTCTTTAAATCTCTGCCTGGCTGTATGGTGAGAAAGCCAGGTAGAGAGATGTTGGAGTGGGGGATATGATCCTTGCCAGTTATGATCGATGAAAGAGATGGGTTGAACTTCCAGCTTCTCTCTCTGCTATTTGGTCTTGCCCTGCATCCATGAAACCTCCTTTTCAACTCCTCAAGCTAAGAATAAGAACAGCTAGTGGTTGACTGAACCAAAATCTTCTTTAAAAATTGGCATTCTTTGGTGGGATTTGTTACTGTCACACACAGCCAGTATTGTTAGAATTTAACAATTATTGACTATTACCTCAACAAACTAATATGCTTGATTAAATTCTACTTGATTTTAGTGGCTCATATCTCATGCTCTTCAAAATCCATTTTACAGTGTACAGTAGGAATAAAATATGGAAATTGCAAACGTAATGTACTGAAACCCTGATCAGAAAAGTCTGTGTATAAGTTTGGCTAATGTGATAGCGAGTATAGCATTTGTTCACTTTGATGCTCTTTGCCTTTAGTGATGCAGTTACAACAAATTATTGGTCCATAATGGAATTGTTTTTTCCAGTATTAGATCCCATTTTCTCTAATTGGGTTTAATGGGAGCTTAAAATTGAATTTCAGAATCATAATGTCAAAAGTCAAGCAGAATCTGGGCACAAAAGAAGCATAAAAAAGGATGAGAATAAAGTTTTCCCCTTGTTTCTGCCAGAGGGAAATCATGTTTCCCAAAGGGAATCTCTCATGTTATATCACAGGTATCGGTTAAATATCTAATAACTACATTTTAAGAATCTCTCATTTTCTAATTTATCAAATATCTTAATGAGACACGCAAAGAGGTTCATAGATAGTTTATGTATCCAGTTCACTCTGAACCTAGAGAGATGTTTTCGTCAAGCATATTCTGAAACAGCCACACATACAACCTTGCCAGTGCACAAACACTCACTCATAAACAATCATGCATGCTCAAACATGTTATCCTAAAAACTTGCTTCACCGATTTAATACAGCTGTATGTCATTGCAGTGTGGCAAACCTCTGCCAGGCCTAACCAAACAGGATGATTGCTGTGGAAGTGTGGGTGCCTCCTGGGGTCTGAACAAGTGCCAAAAGTGTCCAACCAAACCAGGTAATCCTTCAGTTTAGAACCAATCAGACTGAAACTGTTTTCATTTTTTGAACTTGATTATATAACATGTTTAAATCTGATGCATAACTAATTTGTATAATTTCTGATACACTTTCTATGTTCATTCCTTAATATTCCTGTTTGTTTAGCTTGTTGCTCTACATAGTTTGCATAAATGAACGAGCAAGTATTTTTTAATAAACTCTTTGATGTCGATGTCTATCCGCGATAAATTATTCATCATAACCCTTCACTCCATTATGACTGATGATGACAAGCGAAAGCGACTCAAGTTCGCGACTTAGACTTGGGTCTTACCTAAGTTGCAAAAACAAAGATGATAGCTAGACTCACACACTAAAGACTTGAAACATGACTTGAACTCAAGATCAGGGAGCTGAGTCTCACAAATAACTTTTACCTCATGTATTTAGGGGTAAAAACAAGAAGAAAAGTGACTTAAGACTTGACTTTGACTTGTCATTCAAATGCTTGATGCTAAATTTGAACTTCTCCCTCAACTACTAAAAACTTATGTTGGAGTTGTTGTTCAGAGACTTGACATTTGACTTAAACTTGGTACCAGAGATTAGATTTTTGACTTGGACTTTCCCTTAAGGACTAAAGACTTGACTTGAATTGCCCCTTAATGACCCAAGACTTGACTTGGACTTGCTGATCAAAGTCTTGAGATGTGATTTGGACTTGCCTCTAAAACACTTGAGACATGACTTGGACTTACCATGTAAACTTGTGAGATTTGACATGGGCTTGTTTCTTAAAAACTTGAAGCATGACTTGGTTCTTGCCCTTTAAAAACTTGAGATGGCTTAAAGAATTGAGAATTGACTTGGATTTAAGCCTCAGAGACTAGAGACCTAATTTGGAGTTGCCTATAAAAGACTTGAAACTTGCCTTGAACTTGCCACATTAAAACTGGAGACTTAATTTGGACTTGCCTCTTGAAGACTTGAGTCGTGATGTCAACCTTGCCATCAGAGACGTGAGATGACTTGGCACTCAACTTTTATTTGCCGTTTGAGAACTTTAGACTCTACTTGGACTCGTTCTTTAAAAATCAAACGGTTGAGTTTACCTCAGCTCTTAAAGACAGAGACTCAACTTGGGCTTGTACTCCCCCATCAGACTTAAGACTTGACTTGGACTTCCTTGCTTTGCCCCCCAAATATTTAAGGTTTGACTTGGACTTGTTTCTCAAAAGGCTGAAACTTGATTTTGATTTATTCTTCGAAGACTTAAGACTTATTTTGGACTTTAGCCTGTAAGGATTAAGATTTGACTTAGATTTGGCCCTCAAAGGCTTGACATGGATTTACTCCACAAAAACTTGAAATGTAATTTGGACTTACCCTTTTTAGACTTGAGATCTGACTTGGACTTATGTCTCAAAGACTTGAGACTTGAATTGACTTTGATGATCACAAGTAGAAAACAGTCTTCCTGAGACTTCTTTCTCACTCTTGCATCCAGTGGTTCAAATGAAGTGGTTTTCATTTTCATGAAACCAAACCCTGGCTGCGAATAAAAACGCATTTAGCATACTGATGAGATCCTGGCAGGCACACCACCCATCTTGTGGGCAGAAAGACCCAGTGTGGTCTTTAAAGAGTGAGGAAATGAACAACTCTCCAACTAGAGCTGTGGTAGGTTTGAGGAAAAGCAGCAGGGTGGCTGCGTGCCGGCAGGCTGGGTGGGTGGCAACTCTGTCCACATTAGACAAGGGCTGCCACTTGGCCTGACTCCTCCAAATGGGACTTTTTGTCCTTGCATTGCAGCTTTATTTATCTCTTAGTTTTCTTAATCATATTATGACAATGCCCACATATGCAGCATGCCTGAGCCATGTTTGACTGGACCTTAATCAGAAGCAGATACACAACCTCTCAGTCTCCTCCATCAATAATAGATGTCTATCCGTTCCTTCTTGGCTCCCCCTCAGCCTGCCTCATTCCTGCTCTTTCTGTGTCTTCAGCGTAATCTCTTTTGGCTCCCAGATGTTTTCCTCTCCTCCTTCCTTTGAAGTTTTAGGGGCGAAAAAAGAGTGAATACCCTGATTGCTCCTTTTTGTGGCTGTTTTTGGGGAGGTAACATGCTGTAGGCTAAGGGGTCACACGCAGGAAGACACGAAAAGAATAAAGAGAATGTTAGAAAGGAAAAAATGAAGGTAAAATGAAGTCATATACTACGTCCCAAAGGCTTTTGAAGGAAAATTAAACAAGATAAATACTTTTAATTCTCTCTCAGTGTTATTATTCTCAGTTTAGACCTTGGATTTATCATTAAGCTCTTGTGCATTCTTCTCAGACTGGTCAGCGTTCTTCAGGAATCACGTGTAGTTTTGACACTACAGCAATCTCTGAAAAATTATCTTATTCTCTTGTTTTTTTCGCTCTGAATGAGTCAGTTGTGAGCTTTTAGCATAGAGAGAAGGCATATTGCTTTATACAAGCCTCATGCGTCTACCGTTGAGAATGTGATAATTATACCGTAAAAGCTCAGTTTGTGTTTAAGCGTGCAGTGCTGCCATTGGCTAGTTTATTGCCAATTGCAAAATGTACCACTGACTGAGGGCACATTATCATTTTATACGCTAAGAAGATGCTGGTGTAAGTACAGTTTAATGGAGCTTCAGGCTTTTAGTCTTTCCTTCCTGTCTCCACATTAAAGTCAATATATTTATGTGGGCTTCATTTGACCCACTGTTAGAAACTCATTGCTTCTGTTGCAGTCTGGGTGTGTCTGTGAAGTATTGTACAACCATTTCACTGCTCTTGATTTTATTGTACAGCTGGACATTATTCATCATTATAGAACAAGGATTTTATGTTGTAGTTGTGGCAATCGCTATGTGTTTCTGTATGTGAAGGAGAGAAGTCATTTTGGAGGTAAGAATGCCAGTCTGTCCCGTCTTACTGGGAGACGAAGCCTTCAGGAGCCAGAACCTTTAAAAGTCACATGCTGAGGATTCCTGCAGTAATGAGATCCAGATCAAGCAGAACAAGCTGTAGTTAAAGCCATCCTTCTGGCTGAGATGAAGAGGTGGAGTAACAAAACAGGCCTGCACTTAGTTCCAAACTCATTGTATAATTGCAATTTATGAAACTAGTGAAGAGATTCTTGGACTTGGATACTAATAAAACATTTCTAGTAGTACCATCAACTTGCTTTGGCTCAATTCTGACTGAGTCTGACTTCCTGTAAGCATACTGGCAACCCCTCCCTTACCCTATGCTTCACAGTTAATGGAGTTTCACAAGCCATCTGTCAGTTATGGGAAGCATCCTCCCTGTGACTCTCCAAGTCAGTGATACTGGGAAACTTCACATCAGATGTCCCCAGGGCAAAAAGTAACTAGCACACCCACAGGAGCCCCAGATTTTTCTAGCTCTGTAACTGGGAGTCATGGGGTTCACATTTTGCTCTCTTCTATTTGTGTGTTTTTGCAGTGGGGATCAGAGATATTGATCTGAGTCAGTGAGGAACTTTTTCAATTTGTACCATTTTTTCAAACTTACGCATTGCTATCTGCCCCTAAAAATCAAAAATAAAAATTCTTATCCTTACACTAAGTCATTGTTCATTGTTTTTTTTTTTTGTTTTTTTTTTTTAGAATTGGAGAGAAATTGTCATTAAAAGTGCAAATGTTACATATAAATTACCCCAATCTTATACTATTTTCCTGAAAAAAATTTTATTTCACTCTACAACCCAACACCCTATTGGCTCTCATTTGAAAAACACAGAACCAAGGAGTGTCATTTATTTATTTTTGGTCTTATTGGCAGTCAGTGATGGCATAGTTACCTTGAAGAAGTAACTTCATTACTGATTATTGATTACTCCTTGAAAAAGTAACTTAGTTACTGAACTGATTATTTGATTTGAAAAGTAACTAAGTTAGATTACAAGTTACTTTATTAGTTACTTTCAGCAGCTGCTGACAACAGCCCTGCCGCCTCAACATAAAAATGACAACCAGGGCGAGTCAGTAGTGTTTAAGGGCAACACTTCCTCTACTACATCCTGTCTGACCAAATTTAACTCTCCCCCACTTACTAATTTTACACTGAAGTTCAGGTTTTGTTATTTGGGTGGGTGGGTGGTGGAGGACCTCCTGCATTTCAGTTGCAGTTCTCTTCACCACCTGGTGGAACTTGCCCAGTCAGTTTGATTGTGCCATGCTGTGACTCCAAATGTTTTTTTCAAATGTGATGTAGCATTTGATAGGTTGGAAGACTTTTATTATACCCCCAGTTCAGTACTAAAAGATTCTATGCAGTTGTTATAAGCTGATTTCATACAAGAGTTGACAGTAAAAATAAAAAAGATTTACAATTTACTGTAAAAAGGTTTACAATAAATATTAATCCATATTAGTTGACATGAACCTAAAAATGATATAAATACAGTCAGAAAATTGTTGAAAAGTTGTTATTTTTCATGTATTAATGTTATATGCGATTTTATTGAGATCTGTACATCAGCAGTCAGCAAGTAAGCCTATTCTGGGATTGATTGGTAGTGGTTCCATCCTCCACTAGGGGGCTTTTGCGCTAGCTCCTCATTGGATTTAACTGCAGCATTAGAGAAGCACTGAAAATCGCTCTCGTTTTTCTGTCTCCCCTATTTTCAAAGATGTAACAAGAGCACTTTGTCTCCAGCACAGAGGAAGCAACGGACCTTGACATTGTCATCTTTGGCGACACAAACTCTAAATAGTGCTTTTATTTCCAGCTTGGAAACATGCATCCCTCTCCTCCCTCCACTGTTTACATTTGTGTCGCTGCCTGATATTACACGTGGGGCATCTCTCCCTGAGACGCAAGAGGAAAGCAAAAATATATGTTTTTACTAAATGAAATGACAAAAATAGTAACGCACAGTGATTTGGATAAGTAATTTTAATCTGATTATTAGACTGGAAATAGTAACACGTTAGATTACTCGTTATTGAAAGAAGGGGTCGGATTAAAGTAACGCATTACTTATAGTAATCTATATTCACTTATTATTTATCAAAGGCGAGTCTTAACAAATGGGTTTTTAGCCTTGATTTAAAGGAACTTAATGTTTTGGCATTTTTGCAGTTTTCTGGAAGTTCATTCCAAATTAGAGGAGCATAAAAACTGAATGCTGCTTCTCCATTTTTGGTTGTGATTCTGGGGATGCAGAGTAGACTTGAACCAGAAGACCTGAGTGGTCTGGAAGGTTGATACAATGACAACATCTCTTTAAAGTATTTTGGTGCTAAGCCATTCAGTGATTTATAAATTAACAAAAGTATTTTAAAGTCTATTCTCTGAGCTACAGGGAGCCAGTGTAAGGACTTTAGAACTGGGGTGATGTTCTCTATTTTCCTAGTTTTTGTGAGAATGCGAGCAGCAGCGTTCTGGATCAGCTGCAGCTGTCTGGTTGACATTTTAGGCAGACCTATGAAGACATTGTTGCAGTAATCAATTCGACTACAGATAAACGCATGGATGACTTTCTCAAGATCTTGCTGGACATAGTCCTTTAATACTGGAAATATTTTTCAGGTGCTGGAAGGCCGACTTTGTAATTATCTTTATGTGTCTCTGAAGGTTCAGGTTTGAGTCACTACACCCAGATTTCAGGCCCGATCATTAGTTTCTAGATGTAGTCGCTGACGCTGTATGCTGACTCTTGATCATTCTGCTTTAGAATAGAATAAAAAGAATGACTTTTGTTTCTATTCAGCTAAAGAAAATTATGGCGCATGCAGACATTAATTTGTTCTGTGCATCTGCTCAGTGCTTGGTTGGGTTCATAGTCACCTGGTGACATTGTAATGTAGAGCTGTGTATTATCTGCATAGTTTTGGTCACTAATCTTATTACCTGTTATAATCTGAGCTAGCAAGAACATGTAAATATTAAATAAGAGGGGCCCCAAGATGGAACCTTGGGGTACCCCACATGTGATTTTTGTCATGTCCAATTAAAAGTTACCTATTGACACAAAAATCCCTATTCTTCAGGTAAGATTTGAACCAGTCAAGTACTGTACCAGAGAGTCCAACCCAGCTCTCCAGTAGCTTTAATATTATCTCATGGTCAACAGTATCAAATGCTGCACTGAGACCCAACACTACCAGCACTGTGGTTCAGTCTGTATTTATGTGGATATCATTGAATACTTTGACAAGGCAGTCTCAGTACTGTGGTGAACATGGAAATCAGACCGAAAGACATCAAAGCGGTTGGTCATTGTTAAGCCACTATTTAACTGTTGAAACACTTTTTCAATAATATTGCAAATGAATGGAAGGTTGGAGATTGGCCTGCAATTCTGTAATAGCGACTTGTCCAGATTGTTTTTTTTTTTTTCAATCAGTGGTTTGATAATTGCTGTTTTTTAAGCCTAGATGAAAACACCTGATGAGAGGGATGAGTTTACTATTTGAATCAAATCATATATTGCAGTGCTAGATGGTTTCCACTTTACAAACTAATGCTTATTAAGGAATATTTGAACTATTAAAATAGGTAATTATAACTGTTTTTAGTTATTTAATTATTTATTTGTTTTAGTAACTGTTATTTGTGAATTACTGGAGGTTCATTATAAAAGTCTTGGGCTGATGGCTTAATTTTGTACCTGAATAAGTCTGACCAGCTCTTGAGGTGCACCGATCAGGGATATTGAAACCAATTTCCAATTACTGTTTTTTTTTTTTTTTTTTAAAGGTCTGGTCTGCCAATACCTATTTTAACCTATGTTGATTTCTCTTTAATGATTGTAAGTAACAACAAACTATCTGCTGTAATTAAATTAAAAATTTAAACTGTCTTGTAAATTCAAGGTTCACTGTACCACAAATATCCACAAATACAGAGTTGTTTATATAGATAAAAAGTAATAATTTTTTAATAATTTGTATAAGATTCAAATTTTCTTCCACAAGATCTATTCACAATGTAAACTTTCAGTTAACATTTGAGAGGGAAAATTCTGTTCATTATGAGGTTAAGTTTTGATCAGTCAGATGAACTAATGCAAGGGTCAGCAGAGCACCACCACTTTCAGATTCCCCCCATGAGCTCATCCTTGCAAGATGTTCCATCAATTCCCAAAACATTCAATCTAAGCTCCACAGAAGGACCAGAGCTTGTGCTTCCTCATTTTATTAGCTCTGATCAAACATGAATACTTGTTAACAGCCAAATAAGTACAAAAAAAGGGATTACTTGGCCTCTGAAGCAGAACACATGCGCTGGAACAACTCCACGCCAGCTTCTCATTGTAATTTGATGGAGATGTCACATGCCTCTGACAGCATTTTATCCACTGATGTTGACTTAGTGTCATTCCTTCACAGCTAGAATGATAAAGCTATTAGCCAGGCAGCAGCATGGCTAATCACGGCTGAGGAGACCTAACCAAGATGAGAAATTAATCCCAGTTGGAAGAAGATAAATATGAAATTTGCAAGCCATTTCTTAATTGGAGCCAAGCTAAGTTAAGGAACAGGAATGCACTGTGGCATGCCTTCTGCTGGAAGGATCCCAGGTGGTTAATATTCCACAGTGAGTTGGAGATTATAAAGGAATGTAGGTCTGGTTCAAATATGTTTGATGTGGCTCACACTGTCATCAGTATCTCTGAGTGGGGCGTTAATCTACATTGTCAAACTATGCAAAAGGTGACAATGCATAGTTTAATGAAAAGTAAAAAGCATGTTTTAAGTAAAGAGTCAGGGTGTTGATCAAAGCCTATTTGTTTTTGTTGTACATGTGTTGCAGGCTGACTCCACTGAAGTAATATATTACATGTCAGAATTGAAATGATCAAACTAAAGTAGTCTCGTGATCAAGAGGATGTTATTGTTAATTCTGTGTGTGTCCTGACAGATGTGCCTTAATGAGCTTCAATAGCAGGGACTAATTAAACACATTGCTTGTGATGTGGCTCATCCTGTTTGGCAAATGTTGTCTGTGCCAGTAATTCTTGTTTTTGATGTAAAAAGCTTCCTCTTCACTGTTTGTTCTAAAGAAAGCTCTGGCTCAAATGCCAAGAAACTAAACCTTTTCTCTGTGACTGAAGAGGTGAATTTGCCCTTTATCTTCTTTTTATGTCACCAGTTTGTCATGTAGTAGCCTGTTGGAGATAATTTTTTTGGATTGAATTCTAAGTAGGACTTGGCTTTGGTGTTGATAATTTTCCTACAAGGTTGCCCCCAAAGGAAGGGAAAAGGAGACTGTCTCCTGTTTCTATCCTGTGTTTTTATCCCATCTCTTTCCATCTTCTGCACATTCTCAAGTTTTCCAACCAGTTAAGTGAGAAAGTCCAACACTGTGGTTGTCTGCAAGCAAGTCTCCTGAGAAGCTGGCAAAGAGCCGTCAAGCCTCTGATTGATGGACCAAGGCGCTCAGTTGTCTTAGAAGAACAGCCTAAAAACTGGGAGGTCTACAGATAGATTGCAATAAATTCAGCTTTTAAACATTTCTGGATGGCTTAGGAGCACAAATTACCTGAATTCCCATCTCCCTTTTCAGTCTGCTGGTTTCCCCTCTTATATTTTCTCTTTCAGTGTGTATAAGCTGTCTTTTCATTCATAATAACCTTCAGGGCCTTTTATTGAGCAAATTTATCTTTATATCAAAGCAAGACTTAAAGGATTTCTCTTGATTCAAGCTGGCACAACACAGGCAATCAAGCCCCCCTGAAGGAATTTGAATAACACTTTCAGGTCAGAGAATTTAAGCAAATATTATTGAATATTCTCCAGTGGAATGCACAACACAATTGAACGGAGATGAGAAATTAGTGAGGGGTGACAAAATCTTTTGTTGGACAGGGCTAAATGGTTAGACAACAATTGGTAGGTTTTTGTCTGTCCTCTCTGTGGACACAGACAAGTCTGGGTCCACAGTCTTTGTAACCAAGGGTGACCCTAATGATGCGCAGCTTGAGCTCACTCTTGCAAACCACTGCCCGAGCAGCTCTACATTTTCTACACAAATGATTTTAGATTGAAGCATGGGAACCACCATGTCATTAAAACTTTATAAGATCCCCTCCATTCTTTACTTTTTATATGATTAGGATAAGGTTAATCCCATGCCCAAGTTGTCCCTCTTTTTTAGTCAGACACAAGACTCAGTGGCAGAGGTTTTTCTTTGGTTTGAAGCAGTGGTTGCCAAACTTTTATGCAAGTTCCACTTGTGGCATTTCATTTACCATTGGTGGTACTCGCAGGCACAGTTTAGCATAATTATTTAGAAATGAATGTACCATCTGTGATTGAACACAAAAAAGCCAAAAAGAATAGTTGTTCAAGCAGCTGGATCTTTGCTTCTTAAAAGTACAGTACATTGTGGAAGATTTTGAGAATTCCCTGTATGAACTATACCTAATGACAGTAAACTAGGCACAATTTCTGGTCGCTATTTATTTCTTGTTCTATCAACCTCTGAAGTCTTTACATGGATCTTTATCCTTTATTGTCCTGCGGTGGGATAAATCTGGGAATGACATTAAGCCCAGTTCAACAGCGGTCCAGTTCCAAGTAAAAAAGCTATTGGAATTTTCTAATTGCTATGGCCAGAGACCCAGCTAGCTGCTGTTAGCTATAAAAGCTAATAACAATGTATTTCTCCACATTTGTACTTCCAGACACCAGCAACATGCCAGGCACAGATTGCTGGTACCAAGTTGGATCCTCTTTTACCTTCAGAACTTAGTTAATTCTTCATAGCATTGATTCAACAATGTGTTGGAAACATTCTTCTAAGATTTTAGTTCATAATGACTTGATAGCATCACACAGCTGCTGCAGATTTGTAAACTGCACATACCTGATGTGAACCTCCCATTCCATCACATCCCAATGGAGCTCCATCAGATTAGGATCTGGAAACTGTGAAAACTATCAGAGTGTAGTGTAGTGAGTGTCATGTTCAGGAAACCATTCTGAGATGATTTGAGGCTTGTGAAAAAGTGTGTTTTCTACTGGAAGTAGGCATCAGAAGATGGGTATGCTATGGTCATAAAGGGATGGATATGGTTGGCAACACTACTCTGGTGGACAGGGGCATTTGAAACAATATTTGGTTGATACTTAAGGACCGTGTTCCACGAAATAAAATATCCCCCACACCATTATACCACCACCAGCAGCAGATTAAACTATAGATACAATGCAGAGAGGTCCATAATTTAATGTTGTTTATGTCAAATTCTGACCATACCATCTGAATGTTTCTGCTGACATCAAGACTTATTGAAGCAGGCAACATTTTTGCAATCTGATATTGTCAAATTTTGGTGAACCTGTGTACTGTAGCTTCCATTACCAGTTTTAGTTGACAGGATGGGCACCTGGTGTGATCTTCTTTGTCTTTCTGTGCATTCAGAGAAGGTATTCTACATACAAAGGGGTATAACAAGTAATCATTTGACCTACTGTTGCCTTTGTATCATCTCCAACCAGTCTACCTCTTCTCCTCTGACCTCTGACATGAATAAGGCATATAAGTTCACACAACTGCCATTCATTGGATAATTGGATATTTTCTCTTTTTTGGACCATTCTGTTTACCCCAAGAGATGCTTCTACATGAAAATCCCTGTAGATCTAAAGGTGCTGAATCAATCAGGGCAGGCCATCTGGCACCAACAACTATGCCACAGTGCAAGTCAATTTAAACCCCTTTCTTCTCCATTCTGAAGCTTCCTTTGAACTTCTTCACCATAAGTTGTGATTAATTGGTTGATTTGCTGTTTGTGTTAACAAGCAATTGAATAGGCATACCTTATAAATTGGCTAGAGTGTGTATGTGAAAAACTGATTATTTAAAAAAAATCATCAAAACTGCAACTAAACTATATATACCTGTGGCTATATTATGCAGCCATATTGGATTTTAAGGTCAGATTTGGAAATCTCAGGCTTCCCCACTTGGTTTTTGACTTCATGGGACCTTTCTGTTGGTTTCTCCAAGTTGAAATTTAGAAATTTTAGCTTCTTAGTAAAAATTAATTTAACGACTCATGCAGTTCCAATGGAAGACCATTTTTTTGTTCTAGTAATGCAACAGAACAAACTGAGAAAGGCCTAGTCCAAATATATCAGTGTCGTAGTACCTTGAGGACCTAGCTTTTACTGCAGAGGTATGCTGTGTATGATTGAGAACCACTGCTTTAAAGTACCTGTGTAATTGCAAACACCAAGGACCCCTTATGTTTTAAAAAATTAAAGGCAGCCAATTTGAAGTCAGGTAACTGATGGCATCTGTGTGCTGAGGCTCAGCAGCTGGTTTTTGACACTCCGCAAACAAATTGCCCCCAGGGAACAATAAATATGTACCGAACTGAACTCCAGTAACAGCCAATCTTAGGGCACACATGAAGAAATGTTAAGCTCCATCTGGCAAATAATATATGGAAATAATTTTTAGGAAGTCTCATGCTTCCTAAACATTGAGAAAGATTTTCTCTTAAAACATTCCCAGTTCCCACTAACTGTAGAGGTCTTTTTCTGCCTGCTAATAAGCTTTATTGAGACACCGTGGCCTCCCCTACTGGGCTTCCCTTGGCAAATGCATATTTCTGTCACTCAGGTCTGAATTTCCCTGATCCCATCGCTGCAGGAAGACATGCCCGTCGCTCGAACACAACAACTAATTACTCTGAATCCTCTGAGTCGGATTATAAGGGTGTTGAGGATGATGAAGGGATGGACGGACAGAATGAGAGGCATTACTTTGACACATACACCCCCACCTCTCACACGCTTTTCAGGCTACCTCCTTCATCCTGACCCATTTCTGCTCCGTCAGTCCTCAGGTACACTGACCCTGCTTGGTCGACTGGGTCACAGCGGGACTATAACACAACTTTCAGGACCCAATCCCAAAGAACCTTCATGTGCCAGACATTCTGGTTACCCTTGGTAAAATGAGACAAAACTGTGAAAATTGCAGGGTGTTATTTTACTCAACTGTGTTATAAAAAGCTAAAAAAGCACTGATTGTTTATTGTAAACAGTGTTGCTTTTAATGTGTAATGGTGAAAGAACATAATGTCATCTTATCTGGACGTGTTAAGGATCCAGATGGCCCTTTTCATCATTTTATCATTTTATCAATCCACTTTTCAGTCAACATAGTCACAAACACCATCTAACTTCTCCCTAAACACTCCAAAGGGGAAGAGTTGCGTTCTTTTTTGTCAGTAAATCAGTGGTGCTGTAGTTTATTGCATGCGTCACATTTGTTTTCACACTTTCGTTGCCCTGGCAGCAGATTCAAAGCAAGGCATTATTTTGGTCCAGTCTGTCATGGATGGGTGTGGTGGATTCTGTGGATGGGCTTTTAGAAAGAAGGCAGGAATTTGAGGACCAGGAAAGACATGAGATATCCGGCAAAAAACTACATGTTATGTACAGAATGAAGCAGACTGAAACTGAAAGAACATCAAATTGGTTTTATATAAGTTTAGATCATATTCACATTTTTTTAATTTTCACTGTGGAAATTAAAGGAAATATATTAACTCGATGCAGTTCCTTAGAAACATAGATATACTTATTTCTGACATTTTTTTTGCAATGCAGACACAAACTTCATATCACTTTATGTAATAAAATAACATAATTGTTAAGTGGAAGGTATGTAATTTATGCTTTTCAAACTTTTTTTAGAAATGAAAAGTCTATTCTGTGGAATAGACTCTGGAATAACATCTGCAAGACTTGATGGAGGTAGTCAAGTTGTAAGTTTGACTGCAAACTCTCAATTAGATTGAGGTCTGAACTTCTCAATTAGATTGAGGTCTGAACTTTTACTTGGACATTCTAACAAATAAAAATGCACTTATCCAAACCATTAAATTATGGTTCTGGTTTAGTGTTTGTGTTTCTGATCATTTTTCTGCTGGAAAAGGCTTTACTTTAATGATTTCAATAGCATGTTCCAACTTTTGACTGTGTTGTCCGAAAACATGATGTTGACAACACACAGACATATATATATATATATATATATATATATATATATATATATATATATATATATATATATATATATATATATATATATAAATTCCCTTCTCACCCTCCACGGGTGGTCTTTCTCAACCTCTGAGCTCGGGTCCTCTACCAGAGGCCTGGGAACTTGAGGGTTCTGCGTAGTATCTTGGCTGTGCCGAGAACTGCGCATTTCTGGACTGAGATGTCTGACGTTGTTCCTGGGATCTGTTTTAGCCACTGCTCCAGTTTGGGGGTGACTGCCCCGAGGGCCCCGATGACCACAGGCACCACTGTGGTCTGCACCTTCCAGGCCTTCTCCAGTTCCTCTCTGAGGCCCTGGTATTTCTCCAGTTTCTCGTGTTCCTTTTTCCTGATGTTGCAATCGCTTGGTATTGCTACATCCACCACAACGGCTTTCCTCTGTTGTTTATCCACCACCACGATGTCCGGTTGGTTCGCCATTACCATTTTGTCTGTCTGGATCTGGAAGTCCCACAGGATCTTAGCTCGGTCATTCTCCACCACCTTTGGGGGTGTGCCCCACTTTGATCTCGGGGCTTCCAGTCCATATCCTGCACAGATGTTTCTGTACACTATGCCCGCCACTTGGTTATGACGTTCCATGTATGCTTTCCCTGCCAGCATCTTGCACCCTGCTGTTATGTGTTGGACTGTCTCAGGGGCCTCCTTGCACAATCTACACCTTGGATCTTGTCTGGTAGATCTGAGCCTCTATTGCTCTGGTGTTTAGGGCCTGTTCCTGTGCAGCCAGGATGAGTATATATATATATATATATATATATATATATATATATATATATATATATATATATATATATATATATATATATATATATGTGTGTGTGTGTGTGTGTGTATTTATATATATGTGTGTGTGTGTGTGTGTGTGTATATATATATATATATATATATATATATATATATATATATATATATATATATATATAGCCATAGCGGCTATATAGCATACCCACCCATAGCGGCTGGGTAGCTCAATGGGTAAGTCACCCGACCTTCACCCGGGAGACCGGGGTTCGAATCCAGGCCGGGTCGCTTGGTTCAGATATCCAGTGTGGGTCCTTAGGCAAGATCCTTCGCGCTACTGCCTACCTCATGATGAGTGACAAAGGAATACACGCCATGCCGGCTCAGACGTCGCCCGGCCAAACAAGGTCTGCGTCAGGTGCTGGGGAACCAGGGCACCTTCACGAAAAATGGGTTACTGGAACAAGACGGAATTGGGCGAGAGGTGAAAACTTGGATCTGTTGGAATGCTACTACTCAAGTAACCCTAGTCAGAGGGGTTACATGCAAAGAATGCGGGAGGAATGGTTATGTCGACATCCCCATTCAACACTAACTGCCAAACAACTAGTAGCTCAGTGTTCCAACATCCGCAAACGGCAAATGCTGTCACAACTTGAGATAGACGAGGTACAACACAAATGCTACGGCAAGGGGGAGCCAGGACGCCAGGTCAGAGGGGAGTTAGCTTCAACTCCCCACCCGGAGATTGGGTTAGCAGCCCCAATAATGAACGAACCATCACAGCTGAACGAGGCAGCAACTGACCTGAGAGGTAGGATCGTGGCCCGAATGAACACCAGGCAATCCCGATGCCAATTACAACGGCTGAGTGAAGTACCATCAGAAAGTCTCATTGAAGATGTGAATGCAGCATTGAGAACGATCCCTACCAACACCATAACGGAAACCAATGAGCTGGTGTACAACTCAGCATCAGTGATCCTTGAGATGTTCGGCTATAGGAGCAACCATGAGATTCAATACCCACCATGGAAAAGACGGTTAGAGGCTAAAATCAAGGTAACAAGGAGGGAAGTGAGCCAATTGTCAGAGCTCCAAAGAGGTGCAATCAAAAGACCGGTACCCAAGCGGTACAGCCAGATGCCCATACCTGAAGCGCTCGAAACTGCCAAACAAAGGCTCCAAGCCTTGGCCAGTCGCCTAAAGAGGTACACGAGAGAAAATGAAGCCAGGAGGATTAACCGGCTCTTCTCCACCCAACCAGCTAAAGTGTACTCTCAATGGCAGGGTAATAACAACAGAGCAGACCCACCAAGGCTGGAGACCCAACAGTACTGGAAAGGCATATGGGAAAGGGAGGCGACCCACAACAGCAATGCACAGTGGCTAATCTCTCTACGAGATGACCACAGCAACCTCCCTGAGCAAGCCCCAGTAACTATCACAGTGGATCATTGAATGCTTAGAGATGTACAACATCAACAGGACTCTAAGAGCCTTCATTGCAGCCTCGATGGGGATGTGGAAAACCACCCTTGAACCACTACAAGCCAATTGCACGAGTGTCCATCAAATGTGGCATATACCAAGGAGACGCTCTGTCCCCACTGCTGTTCTGCATAGGTCTGAACCCCCTCAGCCAAGTCATCAACAAGACTGGCTACGGATACCGACTCAAGAACGGAGCCACCATCAGTCACCTCCTCTACATGGATGACATCAAGCTGTACGCTAAGAGCAAACGAGACATCGACTCACTGATCCACACCACCAGGATCTACAGCACTGACATTGGGATGTCATTCGGACTAGAGAAGTGTGGTCGGATGGTTACACAGAGAGGGAAGGCCATCCACACAGAAGGGGTCTCACTCCCAGAGGGAACAATAGCAGACATTGAGGACAGTTACAAGTACCTGGGAATACCACAAGCAAATGGCAGCCTCGATGAGGTCACAAGGAAAGGAGCCACAGCCAAATACCTCCAACGAGTAAGGCAAGTCCTGAGAAGCCAGCTCAATGGCAAGAACAAGATCCGTGCGATAAACAGCTATGCCTTGCCAGTAATCAGATACCCTGCAGGAATAATAAGCTGGCCAAGGGAAGAGATAAAGACCATGGATGTTAAAACTTGGAAACTACTAACCATGCATGGAGGGTTCCACCCTAAATCCAGCATCCTGAGACTATACGCGAGCCGTAAGGACAGAGGCAGAGGACTAGCGAGTGTGAGAGCCACTGTCCAGGATGAAACATCCAAGATCCATAAATACATCAAGGTCAAAGCCTCAACCGACGATGTGCTCAGCGAATGTCTCAAACAATGGGGACCAGAGGATGAGGTGCTGGAGGAACCATCATGGGAGGATAAGCCCCTACATGGGATGTACCACCGACAAATAACTGAAGTGGCTGATATCAGGAAATCCTACCAATGGCTGGAAAAAGCTGGACTCAAGGACAGCACAGAGGCACTCATCCTGGCTGCACAGGAACAGGCCCTAAACACCAGAGCAATAGAGGCTCAGATCTACCAGACAAGATCCAAGGTGTAGATTGTGCAAGGAGGCCCCTGAGACAGTCCAACACATAACAGCAGGGTGCAAGATGCTGGCAGGGAAAGCGTACATGGAACGTCATAACCAAGTGGCGGGCATAGTGTACAGAAACATCTGTGCAGGATATGGACTGGAAGCCCCGAGATCAAAGTGGGGCACACCCCCAAAGGTGGTGGAGAATGACCGAGCTAAGATCCTGTGGGACTTCCAGATCCAGACAGACAAAATGGTAATGGCGAACCAACCGGACATCGTGGTGGTGGATAAACAACAGAGGAAAGCCGTTGTGGTGGATGTAGCAATACCAAGCGATTGCAACATCAGGAAAAAGGAACACGAGAAACTGGAGAAATACCAGGGCCTCAGAGAGGAACTGGAGAAGGCCTGGAAGGTGCAGACCACAGTGGTGCCTGTGGTCATCGGGGCCCTCGGGGCAGTCACCCCCAAACTGGAGCAGTGGCTAAAACAGATCCCAGGAACAACGTCAGACATCTCAGTCCAGAAATGCGCAGTTCTCGGCGCAGCCAAGATACTACGCAGAACCCTCAAGCTCCCAGGCCTCTGGTAGAGGACCCGAGCTCAGAGGTTGAGAAAGACCACCCGTGGAGGGTGAGAAGGGAATTTTTATATATATATATATATATATATATATATATATATATATATATATATATATATATATATATGTGTGTGTGTGTGTGTGTGTGTGTGTGTGTGTGTGTGTGTGTGTACATATATATATATATATATATATATATATATATATATATATATATATATATATATATATATGTACACACACACACACACATTTTTTCTGTGTGTGGAGGGTGGTAGATAAAAAAAAATACTGTCATAAATAGGATAGGACTGGCTTCTTTATAGCCCCTTATTTTGTGACGGTAATATGAATAGACAATAACAGTGAGAAACTGTTCAGTCTCGCTAACAAACCCGTCATCAATCCTTTCAACTCTTTTCAACCATGTGGACATTTTCCTCTCTGAAATTAGGGGTTGGATCTTTTATCATGAAATACAGACAAACCTGTCATCTCAGTTTATGTCACAGAAGGTTTCTGCTACCAATATTGATTCTGTTTCTGCACAGATACACTAACTATGCACACACACCAGCTCTACGTCCCTCTCTCCATCAAACATACAGACACACACACACACACACACACACACACACACACACACACACACACACACACTCGCTGAAACACAAACAGACTCAATTTTTGCCATATGATAGTCACATTGACCCGTCTGTAAGTTAAATGAAGCATGCTGAGGCTTGACTGCCCGCCAGGCAAGCCATGACAGCATGTTTTCAGGTCTCTGACATTGACAATCTGATTGCATTGAGGCATCAACAGACACTCTGTGTTGTTTACTCTGGCACCTCCATGAACTTCTAATGTAAACATCTGAATGAAACACATCATTCGATTTTTACTGCTTTGGCTAAAAAAAAGCAAATATAAGCGTTAGCCAATCACTGTACAGCAAACTGTAGGTCAATCATTTTTCCTTTTCTTATAAGTTAGAGCACTATTTTAATGTAAATTGTCAGTGTAGTTGATGATAAAGGTCAGGGCTTCTTCAACACATTTCTGACTTTAGCCTTAACTTCATATTCCCTGAAGAAGGAAGACTAATAGATAATTTTCCAACAGATGATGTAAACTAATGTCAATTCTGTTTGCTGCTTGGCTGCACTGTTTTTAAAGTATTTCCATGGGAATAATTTTTCATATAATCCCTCTGGAGTCTCTCAAGGTCCTGTTTTGGGTACCCATACTTCTCCTGTTGCTCATTTGAGGTAGTGACTTTGTCTTGTTTTGTCAGTAACCTTCTTCATAATTTGTCCTGTTACAACCCCAAACATCAATGTATCTTACATGACAGACCAAGACAAAGTAGTCTGTAATTGTGAAGTGGAAGGATACTAATATGTTGTTTCCAAAATGTCTGCTGAAAGGTGAACCTCTACCCCAGTCTTCAACAGAGTATCTGGTTGGTGTCATCTAAACCAGAGCACATTCTATCACGTTTGCTGTGTCTCCTGCATGGTTTGGGGAAAACTTTAAATTGGATTTCTCGTAATTTTCATCAACGATTTTCCCTTGCACAAAGACCAGATTTATGGAGTGTTCAACTAATAGTTGCAACCTAAACTGAGGATCTCTACAGATCCCCAAAGAGTTACCATGGACCTCTTAGCTGCTTCTTTGATCATTCCTGTCTTTGCACATACAGTCAGTTCAGGTGGATTGCCAATATAGTATGTAGGTTTTGATATTGTTGTATTTTCACAGAACAGTGTTCTGTGAGATGTTCAAATCTTGGGACATTGTTCTTCAGCTTCATACAACTTTAAACTCCTCCACAACTTTATCTCGACCTTTCTGTTGTTTTCCTTGGTCTTCATGATGCTGTTTCTTCACTAATGTTCTATAAAAAAAAACTTCAGAGGCTTTAACAGAACAGCTAGATTTGAGGTATACTGAAATTTACTATTTGCTGATTAGGTGACTTCTAAAGGCAACTAATTGTGCTGGATTTCATTTATGAGCATCAGAGTAAAGGGGCCTGAAAACAAATTCACATCACTCTTTTTAGTCTTTTATTTAAAAAAACTTTAAAATCATGAATCCCCTTCCTTTCACCTCATAGTTTTGCACTAATTTGTGTTGTTCACAAAATCACCATAAAACATTGAAATTTGTGGTTATAACAAGAAATCCAGAGAAGTTTAAAGGATATGAGCACTTTTGAAAAGCAGCAAACTATGTATGCTCACCTTCTAAAGTTTTTCTTTTCTTTTTACATATTTTTTACTTTTTGACTTGGATGTTTTACTTTGCTAATCTATGACTTTTTCTCATTTGCAGCATATGCAGTGATTGCGAATGGACAAGTGGAGTGTCCCAAAGGTTTTAAAAGGATGAATGTCACACACTGTCAAGGTAAGTCAAAAAGTACATTTAAAGTTATTTTGTGAGCATTAATAACTATACTATTAAATTCCATGTTTGAGTCTGTGCATAAATGGATTCTTAGGACCTCATTGACAGCATTCCTAATGATCTGACCCCAGTAGGAAACAAGTCAAGACCACAATTAGGCATGAGTTAAGAGCACAGAGACTCATGAGTACCTCAGTCTTTTGTGGTTCACGGGATGAACAATGATCGGGACTTATGTAGCTCCTTCAGTATTTTTAAGGGAGTTTTTGCATTTAGTTGATCTGCCGTTTATAAATGTTCCAACAGAATAAAACCAGCGTGAAAGCCAGCAAAGGAATCCATCTGTATGTGGCAACAAACTTCAAAGATCACACATCTCTCTCACTGCAGCATCATGGGGATGGCAAATTATCAGCTGGCTTTATGGTCCAAGAAGCAATAACCATCCACAGTGTCAGCTTTGTGGATAGTCCCTTATGAAAATATTCAGAACATTTCTGTTTGTTCATGGTCTTAGTAAATAAGCGATGTCCAAAAATCAAAGGAAAAAATGCACAGCTTGATCTAACGGCCAACTCTGACAATTGATGTTGATGCTTAGAATAACAAAAACAGTCTGCTTAGAGCCGTGCCACTGACTTGATTAACAGTGTCATAATCCAAGGAGCAGTGCTTACTGAAGCCTATAGAGTATAATAACATAATGGTTCAGTGGGCAGATTTGGACACCTTCATGACAGATCTCACCATCTGGTTCAGCAAGTTCAACATACTTCCTGATCTGCACAGATTTAGGGATGTTTTCTTTGATATCCTAAGCACAGACAATACTCTACATAGCAAAGGCTTGCTTGTACAAGTATAGATTTATTTTCCAGTAGTGCGTTGTCCAGCCAACATTTGGTGAAATGTGTTTTTGTATTATTAATACTTTTCTTTTATGATTGTTTCAAGCTGTTTCTCCCTCCCAGTCGCTTGTTCATTCTGTTCCAAACAACTCATAGCTGACAGTTACCCATAATATTTACGGAATTGCTTTAAAGTCTCTATCCTGTGTAGCTGTTGCTGTGTTCTAGTTTCACATCTCATCCCAGCAGCCAAGAGGACAAAAAAAAAAAAAATCTTCTTGTGGGAGGTTTTCATTACTCTCAGAATGGCGTCCAGCATGCCCGAGTGTGGCTTCAATTTTCAGTTGCTTCTTGTGTGTTTTATTGGAGCAGGGCAATGCTAGTCTGAATGATAGGCCTTATCTACTGCTACTACAGGGGCTTGCAAAAGTATTCATGCCTCTTAAACATTTTAACATCGTTTGATGTTGTAACCACAGACTTAAGTGTATTTTGTTAGAATTTTACTTTTAGACCACCTTTTGCTGCAATTGCAGCTGCAAGTCTTCAGGGTTACATCTTCACCAGCTTTGCACAGCTAGAGACTAAGATTTTACCTAATTCTATTAGCAAAATAGCTCCAGATTGGATGGAAAGCATGTGTGAACATCAATTTTCAAGGCTTACCACAGATCTTCAATTAAATTTAGTTATGGACTTTGACTGGCCCATTCTAACAGAAGAATATGCTTTTATCTAAGGTTCATTGTTGCTCTGGCTTTATGTTTGGGGTTGTACTGCTTGAAGGTGAACCTGCAACTCAGTTTTAAGTCTTTTGAAGCCTCCTGTATTGTACTGTATTACCAGCATGACTTAAATTTATTCCAGTTAAGTTCTCAATCCATCTTATTTATATACCGCCAATTCACAACAAATGTTGTCTGAAGGCACTTTCCAAGGAAAACGTAATCTCAATGCATATGTCATACAGACAGATCCAAAGTCAATTACATGCTTTCCAATTTGATCCTAGTTATCAAGCAGTCAAGTTCAGTTTATTTTTAAAAATTGGCAAAGAAAAAAGTTTCTTATCTAAGGAAACACAGCCGATTGCATCAAGTCACTGACTTGTAGAGATCACTTCTTTGGAACTACGTCACTTTATCATGCGAGGTGCCATGACGGACATCAGAATGAGGGATGGCCGTATTGAACTGAGCGACTGCGATTGTGTTCCCAAGTTGTTTTTGCCAATATAGCCAGGGCTTCTATTTGTTCAAGTCAAGCTAATTTGTCTGGAGAAGTAGCTGGAAATAGTTAGCTTAGAAACCAACCCATACCTTCTCCCTCCTGACGTGTTTGTTGATTTGACCAAATCTGCCTGAAGTCACACCACATGATTTACATCACTATGTCATAATCGGCGTTTCCCCTTACACTGGAGCAGCCTTAAAAGCATACAAAAGTCTAGATGCTTACCATTTTCTTTCCTTCATGGTAGGCTACACGATGGTGGGGCATTCTCTCCATGGTTACTAATGATGCCTACTTTCTCCATAATGCAACATTTAATTGCATCTTACTAAACTTAATTACTTATGAAGTATATGAATGTTAATCTTCTTACCTTGTAAAAAGTGTTTTCTGCAAATTCCCGAATACATGGAGGGCTGCCAGTCCTTACAATTGAGGACTGCTATCAATTGCCAATTAACCTAACAGTCATGTTTTTGGGCTGTGAGAGGAAGCCAGAGTACCCAAACATCCACAGGAAGAACATAAAAACTCCATGGAGAAGGACTCCAGGCCAGGATTTGAACCCAGAACCTAATTGCTGCAAGGCAACAGTGCAACTAACTGTGCCACCTACAGCTCCAACAAAATCCCCCCAAAAATCTTAAGGCTGCTAGTTGTAATGTGACAAAAATCTGTAAGAACTGATTGGGTATGAATACTTTTTTTAACGATCTGTTTGTCTGCAAATGCTCCAGTTATTGACATCCTCCCCAGAGTGTGATAAGATTTCCATCGGGGCCTCAGTGAGCATTCCGACTTCAGAGATGATTCCTTATCTACAGATGCTGCTGTGGGGAAACTTGTCCAGCTGAATTGACCATTTGTAGCTGTGCTTGTTAGATGAAAGGCCCACAGAAATGCAAGCACAGGCTTTGTTGTGGGTGTTAAACTTGCACTGGTAGAAGGTCGCATTACTCATATACCACTTCAAAGAACAGTTCATGAGAGTCTTGCATAATTCTTTTGACATTTTGGATAATCTAAATAAAAGCTAGCAGCAAATTTAAAACACTCACATTTGACATTCATCATCCTAACTACTGCCCGATGTATCAATATTATTTTGCCTGTTATGTTTCTGAACGACGGCTGTTTGTTAACCACTGTTGACAGTCTTTAAATAGATGTCATTTGGATCCAGTTGTTCTGTCTGGTTTGAAGCTTTCCTTCTTTTCATTTTTTTTCCTTCTTCATTTAATTTCTGCCTGCTACCATCCTATCCATAGCCTCCTTTCTGTCTTTCCTCTTATTCTACCTTCCTTTCTTCCTCTTATTCTTCCTTTCTTCCTCTTATCCTTCCTTTCTTCCTTCCTTCCTTCCTTTATGTATTCAGTCCTTCCTCCCTCCCTAATATATTTTCTTGTTTCCTTCCTTCCTTCTTTGTGTCCTGCCTTTATAGCTTTTGCAGGTTCAATATTTAAAGCCTGTCCATAGAAATATTTTACATAATGTCATATGAACTTTTTATTTCAATCTTAAAACAGGCTTTAAGAGCTGAGGAATCTGGAAATTGCAGTCTGGAGAAGGTTTCACATAAAATATGTGCAGGAACTCAGATTACACTTAACACATACTAGAAAAAAAGAGCCTGATGCTGACAACCTTCTTGCTACTGTTCATAAATAATTCTACAAGTGACTGCATTTCCAGAAGTCAAGAGGAGGCAAGATCAAATAAGGTCACAGAAACTGTTTGACACTTGGTGAACATGCCTCTTCACTCGCAATTAGACTGTAAAAACAATCATGTTAAAAGCTACTTACACCAAGCATGAGCTACCAAGCGTGAACTCAAAACACATCTTGAGATTAGTACTGGTCATGACAGGTTGTCATGAAAGTCAGTTTCAATCCCAGTCATCCCAGCAGCAGACTGTAACAATAACGCTAATCTGAGACCCGGCTGAACGGCGCATTAAAGACCTCATGTGATGAAGGCTTACCTGAACTCTGATCGGATGCTGCTTAACTTAAAGTCACTGCAGCGCCTGCGCTCACAACACTGACCAAAGGTCTTTGTTGATGAAGGGAGGCCATCTATGATGTACTTGATTGTCTTTAGAGCATGTGCTCCGTCCTGGACTAATCCAAATAGATAGCTTATGCTAAGAAAGACAGTGGTGTGTTTATACTGTGATGAAACAGAAGCTGAAGGTTCAGGCATTATAAGGAGATCTATTGATTGTGAGCTCAGACCTCCTTGGAGAGATAAAACAGCATTAAAGGAAACAGAGATAGAACAGAAGAAACCACAAGAAACAAAAAGAACATTGTGGCATTCCTTGGATTTGCTCATTCCTCAGAATTTATCAGCCTCAAATCCCTTATAAGCTCACATTTTCCAGCAGGAAGCAAAACAACCAAACAAGAGCAGATTAATTAGAATTGGGGAAAATCTGTGGTGGCAGGCTGTCGGGTTGCAGTCATCAAAGCAATAGGAAAAGACCTAATGATATAGTCTTTGTTTAACACGGCAGAACAACAAACTTTGCCTGGTCCCAGTGGGATTGCATGACTAAGCACCTCAAATATGTCCCCCATGCTCCTGCCTGGCACATCAACTGGACTGCATGCCTGTGTTTAATTTAGTGACTCAAGAGTAGACAAACTCCTCCTTCATGTTTCACTTATACATATAAAGTTAAGATACTGTTTCAATACTAGGCACTTTATAGGAGAGAAATTAAAATTAGCTGGCAGACTTTAGACACAGCTTACCATCTATACAATACCCCTCTGTCAGTTTTTCTATTTCAATACACACTGTTGTGATTAAATCTTTATGCTTACCAAACTGCATTCAAATGGGAATATCAACCATTGTTTCCCTGATGACATCACAGAAGGCAGAGGTCAACTTATCAAAGTTCTAAGAAGTACCTCCATTTATTTTTCTCAGTTTTATCCTCTTGATTTGACCGTTTCATTATCAAATTCATCCTTTATTGGTGTTGCATTCAGCAGAAACTTCAGTAAAACATCAAAGCTGTATGTGATTAAGTGGGAATAATTTAGCAACGATAACCATCGAGGTGTAGCTTGTGCCTGAAGTTAAAGCGAAATCTAATAGACAGATTTTATGATCTCTAGAGACAATTTTGAGCCAAGTCATAACAGTAAAACATGTCAGAATAATATATCTTTATACCAGTTACAGGTGAAATCTCAGTAAATTTGAATGTTAGCAAAAGGGTAATTTAGCTTAGAAATCCAGTCATACACTAATACTCATATATTACTTAGATTCATTACACATATAGTTCTGTATTTATTTCTGTTCATTTTGATTATCATGATTTACAATGAAAACCCAAAATTCAGTTCTTTTGAAAAATAGAATACTACATAAAACAAACAAAAAAGGGATGGCCATATTATGTACATTATTTGACTCACTCCTTGGTCTTTTTGCTGAATTGTTACACCTGAGGTGGTAAACTCAGGTTTAGGCTCAGGTTGCTTTAATAGCTGTCCTCAGCTTGTCTTATCATTGGTTCTGATGTCTCTCGTCATCTCCTTTACATTACTTCGTAGATTCTGGGTTTTTGATAAAAAAGGCCTACTTGCTTCTCTGTTAAGCACAGTGATACTGTGATCAATAAGGAAGGAATTGTGACCTCTGGCCGTGTGAGCAGGTACAGAAAAAAAGATGACTGCACCACAAAGGAACAGTCCAGTCCTTCATCCTCTTTTCAGGCCTGATAAGAACTGAATTCCAGAGGAAAAAAATAACTTTTTGATGACTATGTAATTTATTGAGCTGGACATGTTCATAACCTGCCACTACTGCCAAGAATAATTTGCAAAGAAGCAGATCTATAATGAGATCAATCTATTACCAGTTAGCCCTACAATACTTGCAACTGCAGTATAGCCACTGTCAAAATTTCTCCAGCCAGAAAGAAAGTATTTAAGAAAGTTCAATTCAGAATTGATGAGAATTTAGTTGTTCAGTATTAACAAAGTGATTTCCTCCATTCTAAACACTACATGTATGAAAAGTGCATGCACTGCTACTATACTGGCATGTCATGTAACTAGGTGAGGTAATGCAAACAGAGTGTAGCATTTACAAGTGTTGAACATGTATGGAAACCTATCAAAACAGCATTGTGCTGACTGAATTCTGAAGGCTATACGTGTCCTCGTTGTGGCCTGGGGATCATCAGAGTCAAACTCAACAACTAGCTTAAACTCTCACTTCACTTTGTCAGATCTTCATTATATTCTTCCTCATCATCTGATTTCTATTGCTCAAAGGATTCCTCTGGAATATGTCAAATTGCTGATACCAGCTGTCTGAACCGTATCTGCTGAATGCTGATACTGTTGTACTGTTATCAACCTATACAGCAGTGGTTTTTATTTTTATAAAGCCCAACAGCATTCATTCATTTTTATTATCCTTGTACAGCTGTTGACAAAAAGAAATAGACCACTGGTACGTAATTTTAAAGCCTCTGTGTTTGAATGACTTCTCAAATATTTTTTACATGCCAAGAAGAAAAAAGACATTTTTATGCTTGTCTCCCTCTCATCATCACTCCTTCTCGATTTTAAACAACTGTAAAACCTTAATGTTTCCAAGTTTCATCAGCTTTCAACAGACCCAAGATCTGTTGTGAATGTTTTTATGCCTGCAAATGATTTCTTTCCTTTGACTTTCATCATCGCCGCTGATCTGCAGGCACGAAAACTTTGTGTACTCCCCGTAAAATACAATGCTCTAAATCTGATGTATAAAGTTTATTTAGGAAGTTCAGCTTGAGTTCAGAAATGACTTCATGGTTTTTCCAGAATTAGACAGTGCTCTTTGCTGGATGACTGATGTCTGTGTTTTTCACAGACATCAATGAGTGCCTGTTGCCAGGGATATGCAAGAATGCTGAATGTCTCAACACCAAAGGAAGCTACAGGTGCACTTGTAAACCAGGTTATATGTTAGATGCTGCCAGAAGCCACTGTGTCTGTAAGTATTGCTTTTTTTCCTCAATCATATATCTGAGTTTAAACATAAAAAATGTTTTCCCAATGTTAATCATGAGAATATAATGGCTCTTCTGACCTCCCCTCAGCTGACAAGGCAGTGTCTGACCACAGGGCCTCATGCTACCGGTCAGTTTCATCAGGAACATGCTCTCTGCCTCTTGTTAATCACATCACTAAGCAAATATGCTGCTGCAGCCGTGTGGGTAAAGCCTGGGGAGATGGATGTGATCGATGTCCTTTCCCCGGTTCAGGTGATGTGTTTTTAAAGATTCTAATGCAAAATCTTCTGCTGTCTGAAAACTTACTTCTCCATTTTTGGTTTTACTATTCTAGCCAAGAAACTCTTTGCAGGGTTAAATGTTTTTGCAGACATAAAACTTCACATGTAATCTTATGCATAGGCTAGTAATGGTTGGTAGAGCACAAGCAAAGAATATTTACCTCTCAGTCACCATTCTCCTGTCTGCCAGGCATGCAAAGTATTTCAAAATAACTAAATGTGTTTAGAGTGGAAAAGAACCAAAAACATAACAGTTTTCATATTTTGGAGGCTACATAATGGTGGGAGTCAGCCATGTGTTATCGCTCCAGCCCTCAGAGAGAAACCCCGCTAATGTACCAAAAGCAAAGCTACGCAGCAGAAATCCACTGATTTGCCAAGTGAAACATGGCAAGTAGTTGTCATCTTCTTCTCCTTCCAGATCTAATCTTCAAAGTCTCAAAGAGAAACTGAACTGGTTTTATTAAGTGTCTGTTCTGCCAAGTGATTCCTGGGGATTGTTGTAGATGAGCGCTTTCATACAGACCTCCGTGCTGCTCTTAGTTGGATTATTTTAGACGATGTCTCTGCATGGCTGGACAAGCTGTTAAAGCCATGTTTTGAGCAAAGCACTGGACTTAGTAACAGAAGATCCTTCATATTTACTCTACACTTTAAAGTGAATCCTCATCGTAGATACTCTAATTTCCTTCCACTTTAACTTCATCGGTCAGCAGCCTGTCATATCCACATTTCCTGCATTTACATTGACCACATATCTGTCATCTCTATTCCAGACTCCTCTGGCACAGAGATGTCGGTTTCAGGTCGGGTAGGGGACACAGAGTTTCTCACTTGTAATGGATTCACCATTGCCGGGGTTTGTTGGACTCAAACACAAAGAGGTGCAGTCTGCCTCCATTTATCTCGCTCGTCAATCCCCATTAGCCACTCTCTCTTGGTCCTCTGAACCACCTTGGTTCAAAGGTCAGTCAGTGTAATATGCTCCACTACCTGCTCCACAGGCATGGTTGTGTGTATCTGACTTAGAGTGCAGATTTTACCTCAATCTTTCTAAAATCCTCTAAAACCTGTTGGAGGCAACCCTAATCATACAGCCAGAGCCAGACCAAAAGCATATTGTGTTAAATGACGTAGTCAAAGCCCAGACCTAAATCTTATTGAAAATATGTAACAAGACTTAGAGGTTGATGTTAACAGATGCTCTCTATGTAATATGACTGAGCCATAGGTATTTTTTTTTAAAAAAAGGAAAAAAATGTTCATTCTGTAAATGTGGTAGAGATATATCCCAAACGAGTTAGAGCTATGATTGCAATGAAAGTGGTATTAGGACGTACTTACTCAGGGGTGCTGCATGCAAATGCACACCCCAACATCACACCTTGTGACAAAATGCAAAAAAATTTAAAGAGTATGGATACTTTTGCAAGCCACTGTATAACTCTGGTGAGAATTTTAAATATACTCAAGCATTGTGTTTATTTTGGACTTTTGAACCATTCTTTTTTCAGGGCTGAGTGATGATACAACTAACATCTTAGATTAAATTTTAAGAACAAGAATTAGGTGCAAAGGTTTGAATTTACTCGGGATTTTTCTTCAATCCGCATGTGGTTAACATTATAGATACAGGCTCAAATACATACATACAAAATTAGTTATAGTTACTTGTTACTTTTTCAAAAAAGTAACTGTGTTACAGTAATGTAAAAGTAACTAATTACCAAGGAAAGTAACTGTTGCATTACTTAAAAAAACATGTTTAAATATGCAAAAGCATTTTGGATCACCTCTTAATGAAACTTTAAAATACATTTTCAAATGTTTATAATAAAACTGAATATATGATAATGAAATGGGCACTTAATAGAAGGAATTACAAACAGGAAACACTGTACATTAATGGCATGGCTGCATTGTATCCATGCTTGGACAGCGTCGCTCCATCTGCTTTATACGCCAAGCTTCACCTATGTTTAGGCTGCGCCTGCTGGCATCAACACCGCCATTCTTGGTTTTGTTGAAGGGTGCTTCATGAGATTCAGGTTGCTTTTAACTGATATAAAGAACAGCTTTGTCCCTTGGACATTAATTACATTTCACATCTAGTTTCATCCCTTTTACCTCTTCAAGACAAAAAAAATCACATCTGTACTTCCAGTTAAAAAATGCTACCTTAGATTGTGTGGGTTCTCCATGACTGTGTCTCTTTCTGCCTTGTTAATGTGTGCTCACTGTGCATAAGTACTTGCGCGAGAACACCCGCCCAAGTTTGGTTCTGATTGGTTTGCGACAACTACTTTAATCTTTCTCAGCCAATCAGCAGCACTTATGGTATTGTTTTCTCCTCCTTAGCTTCTGGCCAGATGAAGACAGCTTAAACCTTCATTGTGGTGAATTATATTAACGTGTCCACGTTTTGTTGTCAGTAGCGGAAACAGCGTTGTGACAATGGAAAAAGTAATTAGCTAGTTATTCATTACTGAAAAAAGTAATGCCGTTCATTTTAATGCTGTTAGTCCCATCACAGCATACAAAGAACACAAAAGGAATGAAAAAGCAGCCAGAGTCCAAAATAAATCTCTGGGAGACCTTCAGAAAGCCTGAAAAAACATCAACTAAGACCACTTGATTCCCAAAGATTCATGATTGAGACCACTTTGAAAGTCAGGCTCTTTCCTGTGACTGTCAGGCAGACTGACTTTTATTAGTACTAGCTGTTACTTCGGAGGTGGTGGTTTTATCATTTATTGTTTGTTCTTGTTCTTCCTGTCCTGCAGACCACTTCAAGGAGATCTGCCCAGCTGGTCATGGATACACATACTCACGCTCAGATGTGCAGATTTCTCTCAGGCAGCTGGAAGATGATGAGCTGCAGAGCACAGGAGTGACTCTACAGGAGCAGGAGTCTGAGTTTCCATCTTCCCAGCCTCCACGACACAACAACTACCCTCAAACACCCCAAATACCCCAGTACCCTGAGTACTCCGAGACACCACGAGTACCTCAGACTCCACAATATCCTTCAGAATCAGGACGAGAAACGCCTAGGCGACAAGGTATCTATTTACTTTTTTTCTGATAAGCCAAAGATCAGCAAGATGCTTTGATTTCCCAGAGTCAACTTTTTATACAACCCAGAATATTTTTCAAAGTTGTTTTTGTTCTTCCCAATCCATGAAGATGAAATCCTTATGAGCTTCACATCAACTAACAAATATTAGAGATCAAACATCTATATCCTCTGGATTCTCAATGATTATATCTTCTTGACTCAATGGTGGAGACTTAGTTTTACTGGCAGTGGCAGGGTGTTTTGATTTATTTGAGCACAGTTCTACAAATATTCAGATTTTTGTTTTTATTATCAGGGATGGATCTTCACATCCCTGCCTGTGTTTGCATGTTTTTTTAGCATCTATTTTCTGAAGTACCGCTCAAATAAAGCCTTGATTTTAGGTTTACACATATACAATATACAAACACTGATATACAGATTATAACCACAAACTTTATTGTATTTTATTGGGTTTTTATAAGATAGACCACCACAGCGTAGTGTGAGACATGACTTTCAGAATATTTTTTAAATACTTCCCAATTATGCACTGCCATTGTTGTGGTCTGTTACTTGAAATCCCAATAAAATGCAATGATGTTTGAAGTTGTAACGTGACAAAATCTGAATACATTTACATTTATTCATCCTATAACAAGATACTGTATATGTTAACATTTTTAATCAGAAATAAAAACATTCATGAATGCTATGTTTAGTCAAGGTTTGTGACTGATAAACCCATGTGTCTTTCTCTCTTTTTTTTTTTTTTTTTTTTTTTTTTTTTTTTTTTTTGCAGATCTGGAAATTCTGATGCCGGTAAAATTTTCCCTTCTGTAAACCTCCTGGCACATAGTTTTGAAATGTTTTTCTGAGGACAATTTGTGTATGCTGTGTTAGCTGCTGGGCTTGTTATGATTATATAACATATTCAGACCATATTTTGGTAGAAACAGACATACCAAATTAGCAGACTTTACCAAGAACAGCAGGCATGAATTTGAACACTCTCAGTTGTTTTTGACGTGCAACGTTTCTTTGTTTTCTAGCCGGCTGTTGTGACAGACTCACCACCAAATTATCCAGGTATTTTTTCCCCCTTCTTTGTTTTATCCACTCTAACAGTACAGTGAAACCAAATCAAGCTGTTGTTTTAGGCCCCTCATGGTTTGATTTAGTATTTAAGTCAGGCACAGACATGTTATGTGTTTGGTATGAATTTTCCCCGCTCAGCGGTGGCAGTCTCAGTCCTTTCCTTCACGCCAGTGAAAACATTGACATTAAAGTCTGGAGTTTGCCTAAATTGTATGCGTCATCGTTGTTTTTTGTTTGTTTTTTTAAAAAAAAAAAAAAAAAAAAGAATGTTATGTTTTGAACTGTCAAGAAATGAGTGGCAACCGAATGCTGTAAGAGACAGAAAGTAACACTTTATAATAAAGGTACACGTCATATACTATGGCAAACCTTAAGGCATGGCTCATAATGATATAATGCATGAATTAATTCAGAAAGGTTATATCATAAAGTACTATTGCTCACCTTGACATAATAAGCATCCCTCTGGGGGTTAATTTGATTACTTCACACTCAATAAGTTGTAAATTGATTTGGCACTAAATTTACTGTTTTTCTTAAATATTTTTACTAGATGCATTTCTTTGCTTAGGTTTTCTATAATAATGCCAAAAGCTTATGTTTTATATGAATAAATGAAGTCGAAATGTCCTGATCAAGATTTCATGTTCCAGATACAAATCTCAGTCGTTTAAGAAATAGGAAAAGGGTTTTGGAAGTAGAATCTTAATCCAGTACATCAAATCAGCTGAAACACTGAGTTCCTTTAAATCAAGGCCAAAAACCCACCTCTTTAGAGTTGCTTTTGACCCATAATAACAGAAACATTGACCAACATAGTTGATGTGCATTGATGTTTTTAATGATAGCACTTGACAAAATGTAATGTTTGTTACTGGTTTCACAATTAGTGACTGTTTGACATGTTTATGATGTTTTTTTGTTTTCATGATGTAAAGCACTTTGAACTGCCTTGTTTCTGAATTGTGCTGTACAAATAAATATGACTTGACTTGACAAATATATAGCTATACTTATGCAGAAAAATAACACCCATTCAATCGGTATGGCATGGTTTATAAGTATTGTGGTTGTCTCAACCTTTAACTCCCTCCCTGCTGTTCCGGAGGCGTCAGTATTCGTTTTTCTTGATGGTGGCATATATTTTGTCCTAACAAGGATTTTTGTAGGACAGCCTTATGTGTCTAAAGAAATATCTGACTTGCCACATACGGTACAGTTTTTAGTCATAAACTCAGATTTGGCTGCGCTGGTGATGATCTTTTCATGGAAAAGAAATGAAAGGCAAAACTAGTATCTAGGGCTGTTGTAAATGATTATTTTAGTAATCAAGTTATCTATTGATTATTCTGACGATTAATTGAGTAATTGAACAAAATTGTTCTGTTCTATAGCAGGTGTTTAAGCTAGTAAAAGAAACATATGAAAGAAAAAAGGCTGTGAGAGGTGAGGTGAAGAGAGAGTGTTTTGCAACACAAATAATCATCCATCTGGAACACAATGTGCTAAATAGTAAAACATAATCTAACGAAGCCTCGAGGCAGATAATTTGGCTCAAGGAAAATTAAAAATAAAGGTCTTTGAATCATTTGATGAATTGTTACAGCCCTACTAGCATCCTATGGCATGATTTTAGTACCACCAGGTTGAGCGCACAGTGAGTCGTATCTGAGCGTGCAGTGAGTCTGATCTGAGCGCACACATCTACGTGATTGAACAGAAATTAGATTTGTGCGCGTTTAAATCTCACAAATGCTCGCTAGGTAGTGCTGTGGCATGTGCTCAACTCACAACAACTCTTGCTTAGCCTGCTCCCTGCTCATGCGTGGCTCTTTTTCTCTGCTCGCGCGCGCAGCTCTGTTTCTCTGCGCGCACCACTTTAGTTGTATGTAAATGAACTAAACCCCCAGCCAATCACAGACAAGTCTTTTTAATCCAATCAGATTATTCCTTAGAAATACTGCACTAGCTGGAATGAAAAACAACCAAACATAACCAGCAAATCAAAATAATGCACCAGAGGGCCAAAATTATGAAACAAAATAGGGATAGAAAATATAATTAAATGAGGAATTAAATTTTATACTCGAAGAGTATTTAGTTAAGCATTCAAATATGCTAAGGCTGCTTACTTTGTGCAGTTTATGTAATACTTCTACATTTCTTAAGCAACTATGTGATGTGTGAAAACTGATTTTGTCTCATTTTCAGGAGTTTTGCGTGTAGGAAGTGGAAAAGATAAACTCTTTGTATTTTTGTTCAGAAAGACCTAAAGTCAAAATACATATTTCATAATTTCACTGTTGATTTTTGGAGGAAGACCCAGATGAAAACACAGCTAGACATTCTACATCTAAAGACTATTTTTCTGTCATATTTCTACGTTTTCCATCTTTTTAAATAGCTCTTTCCAAAAATTTACCTGCAGAACTCTTTATTTATTGAAATAAAGATATAGAAAAACAAAAGAAGAGCTGTGATTTTAAGTCTTGGTGAACAAAAACCAAACTTTCATAGTTAAAGTTTCCCCTTTAATATGACACTGTTAAAGTTTTGAATCAACTCGAATGAGCTGATAATGCAAATTACACTGGGTCTTAAAACTGCCTATACTGACATGAAAATTTACAATCTCATTTCAAAACTATAAGCTAAAATATTAAAAGAAAATAGAGAAAACATGTTCCTTTGCGAATATACGAGGAGACGATTACATAAAATCTGAAAATATAGAAATAGTTAAAAGATGAGAGAAAAATAGTGTTCAGATTTCAGCTGAAGCTCCAAAAATGTACAATAAAATTAAAAAATATTCCCTAAGAAAGATACAAATAAAGTTTGGATGGCCTACCTAAATATTCTTAGGCTACAAAATGTTTTCCTCTCCCATTTTTTTTTTTTTTTTTTTTTTTTCATAATTTTGACGATTTGGTGCAGTATTTGGTTCTTTTTTATTCTAGGGAGTGCAGTATTTCCTAGGAATAATCTGATCGGATTAAAAAATACTTGTTTCTGATTGGCTGGTGGTTTGGTTCATTTACATACAACTAAAGTGGCAAGCGCAGAGAAACTGAGCCACACGCGAGCAAAGACAGAGCCGAACGAGCTGAGCAAACAGAGAAACAGAGCCGCACGCGACCAGAGAGTAGGCTGAGTGAGCGTTGTCGAGGGTTGAGTGCGTGCCACAGCACTATTGAGAGAGCATTCATGTAGATGTGTGCGCCCAGATCAAATTCACTAGATTGGTCACTGCACAATCAACCTGGTGGCACAAAAATCTTGCCATAGCAACCTTACACTTTTTTGATATGACTTGTTGATAATAAGGCTATGTCAAAAATATTATGTCTACTTTCTGTTTGACATGACTTGTAGCTAATTAAGCTTTGTTTATACTTGCATGTCTACTCTCTTTTTTGATATGAGATGTGGATAACTAAGCAATGCTAACACTAGCATGTGTACCCTGGATTTGAGTCATTGGTAATTTGACTATGCTATTGCTAGCATGTCTACTCTTGTGGATAATTAGATTGTGCTAGGACTAGAATAGTGCTCTGTTTTGATATGGCTTGCTAAGGATTAATTTGTGCTTACACAACCATATCTTCAGTTGCTTTTTGCCATAAACTGATAACTTGCTGCTTTTCATGCATGGTAAATGAAATATTAGGCTAATATATGCCAGTTTACTGTATCTTGATAAGATTTGTTGGCAATTAGACCGTGCTAACAGTAGTATACTCTCTGTTTTGATCTAACTTAGTTGTAATTTGATAAGTTGGCTATCCTAACACAAGTAAATCTATGCTCTGGTTTAATGTGACTTGTTCATTATTCAGTTATGTTAACACCTGCACGTCTATTTTTTGTTTCGATACGACTTGTTGATAACAAAGCTAAGCTAACACCAGCATGTTTATGTTTTGATCTGTTTTTTTGATAATCTGGCTATGCTAACATGATCATGTTAAGAAACATGCTCATTTTATACTCTATTTTGATGTAACTTGTTGATAATTTCCCTATGCAACAAAAACAAGCATATCTGTTGACAATTCAGTTAGGATAATGTTCGCATATCTGTCCATTTTGTTTACAACTTGATAAATGGACTTTGCTAACACAAGCGGTCCACTTGGTTTTGATATGACTTGTTAAATGAGGCTAATATTTCATTACAGGTGCAGCTAAAGGCATGTGGTCCAAAACTTAGAAAAATAGTTGCATTCCTGCTTCATAAACATTGTAAAATTTTAATGACTAGGGTTTAAGATACGCTTGGCAACATCAGCTATCTGAGCACAGCATGCAGAGCAGGTCATATGACAGAGACAGACAGGAAGCTGCAGTAGACAGTGCAGTGCCTTTCTGTACAAATTTAAATACAAATATTGTAAGTTGTGAACTACTCTTGTGTAATTGTCATTGAAACAAATATCAGGAGATTTGATACCAAATTTGATACCAATTCACAGATTTTGATACCAATCATTTAAAAATGCCTTTATCAGGACCCCAGTCAGATACTTGTAATCATCCCTAACATGGTGTCATTCAAGAAATCCTATTCATACCACAGGAACTATAATCTCTTGTCTACTACAGGTTGTGTTTATTAATTCAACACACACGGTTTTGATTACTGGGTCATGGAGAAATGTGAAGATATTGCATCTAATTACATTTTACATTTCCCCATTTATATACAAGTACTTTATGACCTTTCTCATTACTTTTTGTAGAGACCTCTCCAGACTCCCTTGACTTCAACATGAGGCCAGATTTAAAGGAAACAAGCCCTGGAGTTTCCGTCACTGGTAAGACATAAAGGAAAAAAATAAAGAAAGCAGTAAAAGAAATAAGTTCTGTCTAACAACAGTATATACATCTTAAATCTAAATATGCTGATGGGAGGAGGGCTGCAGCGCTACCATTTCTAAAAAGAGCCCAATACTTCATTTTTTATGTTTTCTGTCAACAGCTGGCAGACAGCGGGACATCATATAAGGCATTTTTGTAAGCTTACCCAAAGTAAAGCCGGAGAGAGCTTTATTTGACCCGTATTTCAGAGCCAAGTTGGCTTTGAGCTGATGTGCTTCACAGAGGGTAGGAGAGCAAGAAACCAAGAGAGATTGTGCCTCTTGGAAGGGTCTGTCATCATGAGTGGTTAGAAGCCAAATTTATAAAAAGTGGAGGAAAAGACAAGAAAGAGGGAAGAAGTTTGTTCTTCTGTAAAAAATTGTGATCGACAGACCGATTAAAAGAGTAAGAAGAATTACAGATGTCATGCAGAAGTAGTGCTTTCTCCGCAGCCAGGAATCAAGTCATGTCTCAGTGTTATCTCACTCCTTATGGATGAAAGAAGACAAGAACGATACTGATGTCAGGCTCGGTGGTGCATGACCTGTTTCTTTGCTCTTAACTCTGTAAAAGCACCACACCACCTGTTGGAACACTATAACGTTGTAAAACCACTGCTCTCATCCAAGTCTCCACCTATAAACCAGCAAAATAGTTACCCGTAGAAAGCACCATGTGTTTCTGAAATACACTTTTTATTTTTTTTACGGCCCCTTTAATGTCAGGTCAGAAATGTTATTGTCTGTTTTGTGGGTAACAACCGTGCATATCTTTTTCCTTTTTCATAGGCATTAACAAGTGTGCTACTTCACCAAGTATATGTGGGCATGGAAAATGTGTTCCTGTGCAGACTGGATACACTTGTGACTGTAAGCCAGGGTTCAAGCTCAGTGCATCACAGAACAGTTGCATTGGTGAGTAACAAAGAGAGGCATGGGTACATCTCTATAGATCAGAATATCTGAATATATGTAATTCAGTTATTACAGATTCACAACACAGAGTGATATGTAGTCATATTCAATTTATTAGAATATGTTCTGATGAAGCTCGTTGGTCAGATTAAAAGTACTTTTTGAAAATTGCAACCTTTAAGCAGGAATTAAGCATCCTATTCATAAAAAAACACAGTCTATCGATTAAGTATGTGGAACTCATTCTAATTCATTGCATTTGACTGTATTTATTTTTTAAAATTTGTCTTAATCTTCATGTTAATGTTTTATGGCTAATGAAAACCCAAAATTTTGTTTTACAGAAAATCTGTCAGACCAGTTTGCTGACCAATCAAGTGATACTATGGTCATTAAGACAGTTATTGATACTTATGGCGGTGTGGCCAAGTGCCAAATCCTGCTGTAAAATGAAATCAGTGTATCCATAAACTTTGGGAGCACTGAAAAGTGCTCTAAAATTTCTTGGTAGATGAGTGCTCTGACTTTGGACTTGATTAAATATGGTGGACAGATAGAAAAGATGAAAATTTTCCCCAAATATTAATTGAGTGTGAAAACTTCACACTGGACCTTGTACAACTTGAGTTCTGTGCCTCTCTACTCTCCTTCAAGAGTTCGGTGTGTTGATCTCCAAATGAAATGCAAAATTTGCTTTCATTTAAAAAAGACTTTTGACCACTGAGTAACACTCCAGTCCTTTTTCTCCTTTGCGCAAATAAGACACATTTCACATTGTCTCTGATTAAGAGGAGACTTATCACAAGGAATGTGACTCTGATAGCTCATTTACTATATACGTCTGAGTGTGGTGTCTCTTGAAGTATTGACTTCAGCTGCAGTCAGTGACTTCTGAGTCTCTCCCAATGTGCGGTTTTCTTTACAATTCTCTCAAAGCATGTGTGGTGCTTATTCACATTTGTTCGACCACACTTTTTCCTTCCTTTTAACTTTCCAATAATAGTCTTGGAAACAACACTTTTTGAATAACCAGCTTGTTAAGGAATTACTTTTGTTGGCTTAGCCTCCTTGTGGAGGGTGCCAGTGACTGTCTGCTGGACAACTGTGAAATCAGCAGTCCCTCCCATGATTAGGTTGGCCATAAAAAAAAAAACCTTTCGGTATTTTTATTGCTCCTATGTAATAATCTAATTTCTTGAGAAACTGGATTTTGGGTTTCATTTCCCCAAATCATAAAAATTAACAGAAATAAAAACTCAAAATACATCACCTACATCACCCTTTGTGTCATGAATCTAAATGATACATGAGTTTAACTTTTTGAATTAAATTACTGAAATAAATTAACATTTCGATTCACCTATAGATGGAGCTGGGCAGAATTTAAAGTTTGATGTTCATCAGCATAAACGCCTTGTTGGCTTTGTCTGCCCTCATTGCAGTGAGAGCAAATTGTAAAAACCAGTCATGACATGACACAGAAGCCTTGAGAATGCAAGCGAGCTAAAAATGAAGGGGATCCATTTGTTTATGCTGACCTGTTTCATGATGGCTGCCAACAGCCAAATGAGTTACTGCAGATATTTGATAACTTATCTGACAAAGGCCTTGGCTGCAGCTTTGGCTTCATTCGGCTTCATTGTTGAAGAACTCCAGAATCAGGGCTTCAGTTTGTTCACTATCTGCCGCTGCAATCTAACAAACCCTTCACTTTTTCCCTTCGTAGATGTGAATGAGTGTGAAATGGACCCATGTGAGGGGAAAGGTCGCTGCATAAACAGCTATGGCTCCTACATGTGTCAGTGCCACAGCGGCTATAGCCAGGTGATCACTCAGAACAGGAAATTCTGTCAAGGTGAGACACAGTCCAGTTTACAGTAAGACATATCAGGTTTTCGGTCATGCCTAAATCAGCTGTTTACTCTGTTTGTTACAGTGCTTCAAGTTTTCTGTCCGTCAGCAGTGTTCATTTTAAAAACATCCTCTCATAATTAATGCCCTGGAACATAACAGCCACTTTCTTTTCCACTCTCCTTGGTTTGGCAGACATCAATGAGTGCAGCATGCCCAACAAGTGCCAGAACGGCCAGTGCGTCAACACTGAGGGATCTTACACCTGTGAATGCAATGGCGGCTACACCAAGTCAAGGCAGGGCCTGTGTGAAGGTGATTAACATAGATCAGCACAAACTCGCGCATTCAAAGTCGAGTTCATTCGTCAGCATAACCAAGTCCTAGTTGTGCAACAAAACACATCTTGTATTTTCCTCTGCTCAAAGCCAGGAGAACCATTTAGTTCCCTTTGTCTCTGGGGGATTATGTGTGTATTTATTTGCCTTTCTGACCTTAGTATTGCTTTCTTCCATTGATGTGCGCATTGTTTGAGGACGTTTGTTGTAGTAACAGCTAAATCAAACAATGTTTTCATTTTTCCCTGAGCAGATATAGATGAGTGCAAAAATCCCAGCTCCTGTCCCAACGGCATCTGCGTCAACACTCTTGGTTCCTTCCAGTGCCAGACCTGTGGCCCGGGCTTCAGGCCCATTGGTGGGAGATGTGTGGGTAAGAGAACCTAACACTCCATCAAAACAGCAGGACCACCACCAACTCCCCTTTAGGTTCCTCAGGACATTTCAAACAGCTTTGTGAAAATAAACTGGGTTTCCCTCTGGTGCAATAATTCCTTTCCATGTTGGTTTACAGTGACGTAATTCTTGCTCTTTGTTGGCATTGACAAAGCAAAAAAGAACTTTAAGACCTGTCAACTCCCTATGAGGCAGTGCAGTTGACCAAGTAGCACGAGCTGAATTGAATTTGCAGCTTCGCAGCTTATTGCTCAGAGGGATGCTCTCTCTACAGATGTGCATGAAAATGTGAAATTAAATTAAATCTTTTGCTTCAGCTACATTTATATTGGATATTTTAGGTCCTGTGTGGAACATTCCTGAGCTCACATAACAGCCTGAAACCACAGCGAATGATGGTTATATTGCACGGACCGATTGCAATCCCCCACTTTCCTTGCTCGTTTAGTGATTTCATGTATCCTCCCAGCCTCTGCATATTCCTGTTATTGTTTAAACTCATTCAGCATGTTATTGCTGATCTTTTTCGTTTCACCAGTTCCATAAAAAGATTGTTTATAATACTTCAATTTGGGAGAGTCCAAATATTTTCTCTTGGCCAGAACCTTAAATAAACAGCGTATTATTGTTGGAGAGCTTTGACCAGTGTAAATGTGAAGCCCAGCAGAGGCTAGTGGTGCTTTATTACCGCCGTCGGGGTAGGTGAGAGAAGCGAGCAGTCACAGGAGATGTACGAGTGGGCCAAAAGGTCAGTTCCCTACTGCAAAGAGGTCATGGCATGTAAATAAACTTTCCCTCTCACTCATGATGCTGTCTGCGATCCGGTTTAAGGCTCCTACCAAGGATTAGAAACAGTCGCCAGACTACACATGGAGTGTGTTTTCTAAAAACTAACACGCTCTGAGCTTCCAACCTGAAAGTGGCCTTATTACATAACAGCCTGACTGGCGTTACATATCCATTCCCCCCCTGATGACCTTCCACACCTCTAATTTGCTTGGAAACCTAAGCTCCAACCATATTCCAGAAATATGAAAATATAGAACAAATGAATGATGGAAAATATAAAAAGTAATTTTAGAGGAGCTTTTGAATTCTTCATCATGAATTTCTCAGTAAATGTTGCTGATGTTTAAAATCTGATGATCCTCTTGCCTCCAAAGAAAACACTTTTTTTGTTGTTGTGTTTGTAAGTTTGTTAAAATGATTAATTCTGTGGAAATCTGGAGCATATGTAGTTTCTTGCAAAAGTATTTACATCACATTACAGTTAACTTGGTTTTTATTTATTTGACCAAAACAAAATGCTACATAATTGTGAAGTGAAAGGAAAAGAAAACAAATCTGACATCTAAAAAGTGAGCACATCCAGACTCTTAGTTTTTGCAAAACGGTTCAGACAGGTTTTAAAGTGAGCATCTCTGAACAGCATTTTTTAAATTTTGCCACAGTTCCACAGTTGGATTTAGGTCTGAATTGTGACTGGGATTTCAAATACATAGTTATAATTTGGGGCTGCAGTTCATTAAAAAAGTATTCATACCCCATCAATTCTTCAAGATTTTTGTCACATTACAACGAAGCCTTGATATTTTATTGGGATTTTGTTTGGGGCTGTAGGTGGCATAGTTGGTAGCACTGTTGCCTTGCAGCAAGAAGGTCCTGATTCAAATCCTGGCCTACATGGAGAAAGACTCCGGTCTTTCTCCATGTAGTTTACATGTTCTCCCTGTTCTTGCATGGGTATCCCCTGGGTACTTCCTCCCATAGTCCAAAAGTATGACTGTTAGGTTAACTGGTCTCTCTAAATGGCTATTAGGAATAAGCAAGTGCATGGTTGTGGGTCTCTGTGTTGCCCAGTAATTAACTGGCAATCTCTTGCCCAATGACTTCTGGAGATACGCACCAGCCCCCCGTGACCCTGCAAGGATAAGCACGAATAGACGATAGATGGATAATTGTAATTTGATCTAAACAGTTCTAAACCTGTGGCTCATTCTCTGTCATGTGTGGTTTGTCCTGTTGGAGAGTGAACCTCTGCCCAGTCTCAATTCTTGGCAGCCTGTTGCTGCCACCAGTGTTTCATCATGGAGAAGTTTGAGCAGGGTGATGTGCATTGTTCATTTTAGTAGAATCATAACATTTTGGGTGCAGGGCTAAAAAGTTCTGTTTTGGTCTTATCTGACCAGAGAACCTTCCTCCATATCTTTGCTGTGGTTTTCCTACATGGCTTCCATCAAACTGCAAACAAGGCTTCTGGCTTTGTTTCATCAATTACTTTTTTGCCACTCTTCTATAAAAGCCATATTCATAGAAAGCTGGACAAATACCTGTTGTTTCAACTTAATCCCCCACCTGAGCTGTGGATGTCTGCAGCTCTTACAGTTATCATGGACTTTTTTGGTTTCTTGCCTAATTAATGCTCTCCTTGCCTACCATGTTGGTTTAGTGTGTCATCTTGGTAAGTTTGCAGTTTTGTCATATTTTTTCTGTTTCCAGATAAGCTGCTTTATGGCTTAACCCAGCTAATAACTTCCTCACAACTTTATCCCTAACCTGTCTACTGTGTTCCTTGGTCTTTATGGTACTGTTTGTTCACTGATGTTTCCCAACAAACCTCTCAGACTTGTATTTATCCTAGGATTAAATTATACACGGGTGGATTCTATTTATTCTATTTAGATCGCTTTTAAATAATAATAATAATAATAATAATAATAATAATAATAATAATAATAATAATAATCAGTTGCACTCAATTTTATTTAGGTGTGGCAGACTAAAGGGGCAAAATAAATATTCACACCACAAATTCCACATTTGTATTTGTAAATAACTGTAAACCATGAACAATTTTCAGTCAACTTGACTATTAAGTCAAGCTTTGTGTTAATCTATCACATAAAATTCAAACAAAGTATCCTAAAATTTGTAGTTGTAATATAACAAAATCTAAAAGAAAGGTTCAAAGGTGTGAATATTTTTTCAAGTCGTCATAAATTGTAATTGATAGGAAAATCTGTAAATGATTGTTAAGTGCAAATATTTTAACTGTAAACATTCGCACTGTCCCTGTGAACAGGGACAGTGCGAACAGCTCCTTTAATATATGTTTGAGGCTGTGGGTGGCACGTAAATCAAGCATCCTCAGCACCCAGTTTCCAGTGCTTGCTTAAGTCAATTTATGACAGCGCTAAGCAGCAGTTTAGACCCAATTGGCCGAATCGAGGATAAGCCCAATTGTTGGTGTGATAGAGAAAACAGCTCCCTGTCCTTGTCAGGGCTTATCGGGGAGGCCTGAGTGATGCTGGATGATTGCAGAGAAAAGTGGTGGGGCACACTGACAGATGTCTGGCACTGCCTGTGGTTGGGACAACAATACCAGCTTTGTAACTCTTTTACATTGCTTTCACTGCATTTCATGGTTTGTATCACATCTCAGGAACATCCTTCCATCCTTTTCTTTGAAGGAAAATTACTTTCTTTCCCTTCCTCTTTGAACATCTTCCCATTTCTCTCTCACCATAGCGTCATCTAATCCAAACACTGCAACTGTTAACACTTGATAAATGTTGCTATTAAATGAAATGTTTACAACATTGAGGTGTTACACAGATGTAATTTCTGAAGTGGTACAATCGTAAAAGACTCATAATGAGGTCCGTGTGTTGATGTAATTTAATGAGTGCGGCTTGCGGTTATTTTGCGGGGTAGTTACCTTGTAATTGTTTCCCTTTTCCTCTTAAACTATCCAAAAACTTTTTTTATGAATATTTATAAAATCTTGGACAGACCTATTTTTGCTGATTGAAACCCAAATCATGCATTCTTAGTGACAGCAACAGACATCAAGTGTTTGCAATAACTAGTGATAAGTCTTTTAGAACTACAGATGGAATTCTGGCCCACTCTTCTGGGAAGAACTGCTTAGCCACATTGGAGGTTTTTTTTAGAATGTTTAAGGTCATGCCACAGCATCTTGATTCGGTGTAAGTCCAGGCTTTGATAAGGCCAACTCAAAACTTTATTTTTTTCTTTTTTGAGCCATTCAGAGGTAGACTTGATGGTGTGTTTTTGGACCATTGTCCTGCTACTTAACCCTAGTGCCCTTGGGTTTAAGCTTTCAAACTGATGGCCAAACATTTTCTTGCAGGATTTACTGGTAGAGAGCAGAATTCATGGTTCCAAAACAGCAAAGCAGCCCCAGACCATTATGCTACCACCATGTTTGGGTATCAGTGTGATGTTCTTTTTTTCTTAAATGTTATGTTCTACATTTGTCTCATCAGATTATAAAACGTTTTTCCCAGAAGTCTTGGAGATCATTAAAAATGTTTTCGGAATATTAGCCTTTGTGTTCTTGTTGGACACAACAGTGGTTTTGGCTTTGAAGCTCGCCCATATTTGCTACATTTGCTCAGTCTCATGAACGCTGACCTTAACTGGAGCAAGTGAGGCCTGCAGGGCTTTAGATGCTTTTCTTGGGTTTGGTGGCCTCCTTGAAGAGTCATTGATTCACTCTTGGAGTAATTCTGGTTGGTCGGCCACTCCTAGGAAAACACGAATCACTGCTCCGTGTTTTCTCTATTTGTAGATAATAGCACTTACTGTAGTTCACAAGAGTCCGAAAACCTTATAAATGACTTTGTAACCTTTTCCAAACTGAGAGATTTTATTGACTTTGTTTCTCATCTGTTCTTGTATTTTTTTTAGCTCTGTGCATGATCTTTTACATTTTGCGGTCTTTTAGTTTACTTTGGGTTGTCAAAAAAGTGCTATAAAGGTGATTTCTTGATTTTACAAGTTAGGCCTGTGTGTAATAAGTGAAACTGAGCTAAACAATGTGGTTAATCACAGTTAATTCATTATTTAACAAATGGGGGTAGTATATTTATGTTTCAATCTCATTACTTACTTAACAGAGAAACACTGCTGGTTCATAGCCTCCATTTCAAAAATCAGAACAGTTGAGAATTGTTTACATGTTTGTTTTATTATTTTGGAAACTGACACTTGAATCACATTGTGTAGTTCTGGTAAAATGAACCTATCTCGCATTTATTTAATATATGCTGTTCTCTGTTCTCAGATGTCAATGAATGCTTGAACCAAACCATGTGTGGTCGTGGTCGGTGTGTCAACACAGAGGGCTCCTATACATGCAACTGTTTCCAAGGCTACACACTCTCATCAAACAATGTTTGCCAAGGTAACTGTCTATCTGTAATTTATGCAGCATGACCACATTGGAGCTCTGAGACTGCTTCTTCACAGTGCTACTACGGAAGCCTTCAGGCACCACTATGGGCTTATAAAAGTGCTACAAAAGAGTTTGCGGCTGTTTTCTGAAGGAACTCCTGCTTCCCTTGTCTGTATCGTTCCTCCAGATGTGGATGAATGTGTGCTTCCGGGAGTCTGTCTCCACGGCCGCTGCGTCAATCTGGACGGCACCCACGAGTGCACCTGTAACCTTGGTTACCAAGTCTCTTCAGACAGCAAGTCTTGTGAAGGTCTGTGAGAAATTATTTGGAGCTATTGAGTGTAACTCATCGATGTATAAGCCTCTGCTAATGAAGCTCTCCCAGGAGCAACGTAATGTCTGCACAATATTATTTTTTTTCTAGACGTCAATGAGTGTGTGAGTGGTGCAGCGTGCCCGGCAGGGATTTGCATTAACACAGCAGGTTCCTACACTTGTCAGAACTGCGGACCTGGGTTTGGACCATCCGCTGATGGACTGAGATGTGAAGGTAAGAAAATAGCTGTCTAATGATTTACACTAATCTGCAGTGTTGGAGAAACACTGAAGTATGTTGATGATATGTTGCCCTACTTGTGAATTTGTTCTTTACGTTTCCAGACATTGATGAGTGTGCACAGGGAGACCTTTGCTTTGGAGGGGTGTGTGCCAACACAGAGGGATCCTTCATTTGCACCAGATGCAAAGCTGGCTTTAGAGTGTCTGAGGACAGGCAGAGATGTGAAGGTAAGTTCAATCTCCAGCTTTTCTTTCAGTAAAACCATTAGTGTTGTTAGTCTTTCTTAGCACATCTGTCCACTTTGTAAGCTCATTCTTAAATGTTCTTTGCTATTCAACTGGTTTTACTCCAAATTTTATTCAGTCTCACTGTAAGCATGAATGCATGTCTATGTGTCAATCCTCCTCAGATATTGATGAGTGCCAGTCCATGTTTACCTGTTCCAACGGGATCTGTCTAAACTCAGAAGGATCTTACACATGTGAGAACTGCCCTACAGGGTATCAAGTGTCTTTTGATGGGGAACTCTGTCAAGGTTGGTTTATTTAGCATTTCTTGTTAAAAATAATAGCTCGTGCTAAGACTTCTGTGTAATGTATTCTTGATTAAAGAGCAAATTTTGGTGCTGAAAAGGCTAATATTACTTCATGTGTTCCTAATTATAACATTCTCGACTCTACAGACAAAAATATTCACACCCCCAAAAAAGGTTCAGATTTTACAAACACTAACTTAAGTGTATTTTGTTGAGATTTGATGTTATAGATCAAATACAAATAAAAATCTGAAACAATGAGTGCATTTGATTCTAGGCCCTCTGAATCAATAATTTGTAGAATCAGAATTTTGCAATTATAACTGTATGTCCTTTGGGGTTACGGGGGTTTGAACATCTAGAAACTGACAGGTTTGACCATTTTTCTTTGCAAAACAGCTCAAGCTCAGTCACACTGGATAGAGAGTGTTCATAGCATCAATTTCCAAGCCCTGCCACAGATTCTCAACTGGATTTATTTGTAGACTTTCACTGGGCCATTCTAACACATGAATATCCAGCTGTCCACCCATCCACCCACCCATATATATTGTGAACATTTTCCCCAGTCATATACAGCCACTAAATGACTTGCTCTTTCCATTTAATATGCATTTAAAACAACATAGACTTGATTTTTTTCCCCCTGTTTTTCATGTCTTAGAAATTCTTAATGTGTGCATTGTCTCACAACAGATATCGATGAGTGTGCGGTTGCAACCACCTGCCCCCAGGGAAAATGTACAAACACAGAGGGTTCGTTCACTTGCGTCACCTGTCAGCCTGGTTTCACAGTTTCTGATGATGGACAAAACTGTGAAGGTAGAACTGAAGTTTTTATTCTTTGCTTCCTTTGATTTTATTCAAACATTCCTCTAGTCCATATGAGTTTCAACAAAGGACGAGTTTGTCAAATTTTGTTTGTGTTTTGGGTCCGGATTTAGGTTATGTTTATGAAGCATCAGGTTTGACAGCTAGGAGCCAAAATACCTTCATTTTAAACCAATAACTCCCAGACATAACATCATAGTTGGATCCCGGACTTTTTCATCATTTGGCATCACTTCTCTGATCTTTGCTCATTGGAGTGAGACACTAAAACCCAAATAGAACAAGATGATGTAAGGCAAATGTCTTGCAGATAGTGCAGCTCAAAAAACCATTTTATAATTGATTGCAACTGGCAGTCTTTATTTATTTAAAGCCAAAGATGGTCATCTTGTGCTATGATGTGTATTTGTGTCCAGATGTGGATGAGTGCTCAGAGGGTAACTTGTGCCCTGGCCAACTGTGCGTTAACACCCCAGGATTTTACACCTGCAGGAGCTGTGGAGCTGGTTTCCAACTGTCTGAGGACAGTCACACCTGTGAAGGTAAAACCCAATCAGCACAATCGGGTTTCAGTCACAGAACATGATTAGAAAGATATTTACTATGCTCTGTGATTTTTCTGGACATAATTTGTGAGATCAATGCAGTGCAATGGCAGCTCTGACAAATCCTGTGAGGTTAGATGTGTCATGACTTCATTGGGAGGAAAAGAGGAATGATTATATAAACGAGGTTCAAACACTCTCTGAGTTACTCATATATACCAGAGTGTGGATCTAGCCTGAGAGGAAGATCTCCCACTGATATGTGTCTGTGTGAGGGAAATGATTTCACAAAACAAAGTCCAAGTGAGTCTTTTATGGGATTTTAATGGATGTATCTGGTGCCATGGAAAATATTAAAGGTTTAATTTAAAATGAATTCCACCACCTCCCCTTTTATTACAGCGCCTTGAGGCAAGATCATTCTCTTAAAGGCAAACAGAGCTATCTCAGTGACATAAAGGGCATATGATATCACTTTAACAATTATTTTCGGTTTTTATGTTTCCATGAGCAAAACTGAGAGATGTTAAATTTGAAACACTCAATTTAGTGCATCAGTTTATAAGGCGATGTTCACCAAGCTGGGATAGGAAGATATAGCACTCAAATTTGAGTTTAAAAAATGCTGATTTATTTGGCAATTTATCTAGTGAGGAGGACGAAGTCAGGAGAAATTCCTGAATGCATAGCTTAGAGACCCAACAATCCAACAACCAAAGGAGAGATCAAAAAGCACTCTGTGGCAAACTAAGTCTGCCTGTAAATGCTACTACTGCTAGTTCTGCCACCTTAACATAGAAGGTCATTTCGCTGGTTTGTGTCCCAGATGTCTTTCTTGGTCATATTCCTTAAAGCAAACCATCCTTTTTCTGTGTTGCCAACAAGAGGCCAATCGTCTGTTTTTTTTTTTTGTTTTTTTTTTAATCAAAGTAGTCCATGTCCTATTTACCACAATAACCCATCAGACATCAAAGATCCAGATGACACAACACATCCTTATCCATATATACTACTCACTTCCTGTTTTTAAGAAAGGCTTGGCTAAAAAGGTGTTTTTGTTATGCTTTTAAAACTAGCCATATGCTTTGAAAAAGATGGAAGGACAGATTATGATTTATTTACATTTCATTCAATGTTCACTGGTTTTATGGCTAAACAATCTAATGATATTTGCCCTTTAACAATGGCCTATGCTAATCTAAAGAAATACAGTCTGTTTCTGTATAGGGAGTCTCCAGTGGTCACATATCAGCAAACTGATGACTGTTTGTGCTTTTAGTAATTATGTGTCACCTGTAATAACTTGCTACTTCAAATTTAATGACCATCCCACATACTCATCTGTCCACTCTTTTTCATAAACCCACTGTCAATGCAGTCTAATAAAGAAGGCTGTGCTTACTGTATGGCAGCACTTCAAGCTGAGTCACACTTACCCATTAATATTCTTTAAGGAGATAAGACAAAAACCAGGCTCTTTGGGGATTTTCTTCTGATTATAACCTATGTCTAACCCTTTCTTCTCTTACTTTCTCTAAGATATTAACGAGTGCCAGGCTCCAGGTGTTTGCCTCGCAGGTGTTTGTGTTAATACAGAGGGCTCCTTCTCCTGCGTGTCCTGCGATCCAGGCTTCAGCGTAGCACCCAATGGCCTCTCATGTGAAGGTACAAAACAGCGGGGTGCCTCTCTGTGGTCACTAAAATTTATGATCCCCATGAAGTCATTTTCACAGTCATGTGTTCCAACACTGCATGACCCCTCCTCTGGTAAGACGCTGCTGAAGGCGATGATGGATGACTTGTTCACTGTGGTCTGGAAGTGCTTCGTCTAACACGAAAAAAGCAGATTTGTAGTGTGACCAAATGATTCATAGCTTGTGTAACTGTTGCATTATTCATGTCTCTGTGTATGTAAATGCAGATGTGAATGAATGTGAGGATGCAAGCCTGTGTCTGGGAGGCCAGTGCACCAACACAATCGGATCCTATAGCTGCTTGTGCCCATCTGGACTCGAGTTGGTGGATGGGACATCTTGCAGGGGTATTTATACATTTGACATGTACCATTAGTGGTTTGCTACTCCTCATGGGTTACCACACACTGGCATGTTGACACAGCTGTGTGAGTCTATTTGTGCTTGTTTGTGACAGACATCAACGAATGTTTAACCATGGCGGGGATCTGTGGAGAAGGAAATTGTCTGAATACGGAGGGCTCCTACAGATGCATGTGTCCTGACGGATTTATCCTCACTGATGGACGCCCTGGCTGCCAGGGTAATGGGAAATCGTCATTTATATTTTATTAGCTTTATGTAACTGGGTGAGGCAGATTAACAGTTGAAGTGAGCTGGTAATATTTTTATGTTTTTTTAGCAGATTTAGTTCAAGTCAGTTGTTAACATGCAGTATACCTTTTTAAAAGTATACATACAGTAAACGTTTGAAAAAAAAATATTCACATTATATCCACAGTCCTCCATGCACTTCAATGGGATTTCATGTGAGAAATCGGCACATATTAGTACATAATTGTGAAATGGAATGACAATGATTCATGGTTTTCGTAATATTATACAAATAAAAATCCAAAAGATTTATCTTGCTTTGAGCCCCCTTGACTCTGATATCCCCCAAATAATATCTAGTCCACCCAATTCTCTTTAGGTGTCTAAAAAGTTAATAAAGTCCACCTGTGCGTAATTTTATCTCAGTATAAATACCGCTATTCTGTGAGTTATGTTATTATTACTGAATAAAGAGCATCATGAAGACCAGAGAACACATCAGACATGTCAGGGATAAAGTTCTAGAGACATTTAAAGAGGGAAGGTATTATGCAAAATCACCTTTTGTGAGCTTGTTGCTTTGACTATTCATGCATGTTTGAGAAATCCTTCAGTCTCCCCTTGGTAACCATTTGAGGATAACTTAATGCCTGCTCATACAATCAGCAAATACCTGGTGGAACTGCACATCTGCTGACTTATCATACAAACTACAACGACCCTAAGAACGGTTGTAAACGGCATCAATGGACAGCATGGAGAAGCATTGTTGTGATGATGTGCTGAAGGGGGAGTGTCAGAAAGGTTGTTAAAGAGAGAGGCCGATATCAAGATGTCAGATGCAAAGTCAAATTTCTTTTAAGGTGTTTTTTATATATACAGCATTTTCACAACAACTGACGGTAACATAGCTACTTAATTGTGATATAAAATGGTACTATGTGTCTAAAAAATACATAATACTCCCCCTTTAAAGCAGGCTTAGGCTATTAAATCCAAGCCTTGAACATCTCATCTCATCATCTGCAGCCAAACAGCCTGCTGCAGATTCCCAGCTCAGGTGGGAGAATCTGTTCCCAGGATGACTGTTAGTCCTGCACTGCACAATTCTGGCCTTTCATGATAGAAAGAAAGCCATTTTTTTTCTTCAGTAAGGACAGAAATTTTGGTTGAAGTTAATCAGACAATGACTTGAAGTAAATATAGGATAATACTGACTAAAAACCTGCGAGAAGCTGCAAAAAAATTTGGGACCAGACTGGAGGTTCACCCTTCAACCATAAACATCTAGCTAGGGCTATAATGGAATTCTTTAAAATGTCCAGACAATACCTACATAAAATTGAAAATTTGTTGCAGGACCTAAAAAGTTTATGCTAACAGATGTTCTCAATCCAAAGTCACCAAAGCTTGAGCAATTTTGAAAAAAAAAAAAACAAACAAAAAACAATGAAAAAATATTTAGTTGTCTAGACTGATTACAGCAAAATTCCGGTCCATAAAATATTGACTCAGGTTTGCTAAATACAAATACACACCATACTTTTCAGATTTTCATTTGTAAAAGTTTTTAGAAACAATGTGTCACCTTCTTTCTTCTTCACAATTATGCTCTGCCTTGTGTTGGTCTACCACATAAAATCTCAATAAAATGCATTGAAGTTTGTGGTTGTTACATGTCAAAATGTTTAAAAGTATGAATACTTTATGAAGACATTATTCTAACTTGCATGCATTCCCTGGTTCAGTGCAGACTGGCTGTTCTCACCAAATAGTCATGGGTGCCAAGGCTGAGTGTAATGGGCCATGGCTTCATCAACTGTCCCTGCTTGAACATCAGTTTGGTGTTTTTCCAGCCGCACCCAGTAACCCACTGGTCATAAGATAGGGAACAAATGGAGCCTGATTTTTGACTGAAGAAGAATTTTCAGAAAATTGAAACTTTTGCTATATAAAAAGCCATGAAATTAATGGACAGGATGTTAGAATTGGATCAATATTGTTTCTGGTGGGGCTTGCAAGGAAGAAGTGGAGTTAACTAAATGTAAGATTGTCTAGCCTTGCAATGTCCAGAAATGAGCTGAAGCACATAACTCCATAAAAACACAGGCGGGGTCCAGCATATTTGCCAAGATTTACTTACAGTGGAGATCTATAGTTAGTCCTAAAATGCGGACATCTTTCTACCAAAGTGTTGGCCATGCAGCAGCTTCAGTATCCTCTAAACACTTTGAGCAAATTGCCCAGGCTGTGTCAGGTACTTTGGCATGCTGCCACAGCAAATACTGGGCCCTAATTATCCTATAAATCAGCGGGTGTCGTATATTTTCTTGCAGTCTGCCACGGTGTGTACAGTGCTGACACAATGAAACCCAGACCACTCTGACATGAGCCTACAGGGGGAGGAAGAAGGGAGGACAGGGGTTTGTGAGGTCATTTCAATGAAAGATGGGCTTTGGCATGTAATACCAACATGATTCTTGGTCCCAAAATGGAAAATGTATAATAAAAAACTGACAACAGATTGAAACCCATTTCAACTAGATCCAGATTAACAAGTTGCGCCATAAACGTGTCCCTTTTTAAGAATTTGAAGCCAAAGAAATAACTCAAAATCTATGGAGTTATAGCATGTTTGTTTTATTGGCTTATTTGATCAGTTTTTCTTTTTTTGCTTTAAATGTTTACCTTTTTCATTTCTGTAAACATAATAAGATTGCTAAACATTTAGAAAAGGAGCTCTGGTGATTTATTCCCCCAATTCCTTCCTATTGCACCATGTTTTTACCATGTCCACGTACCTTACACATTATATCATTATGCTGCAGTTATCTACCCATCTACAGTTAATCAAGTGTGTACCACTCGTTTTTAATTTTTAATCTGAGAGAAATGTTCTCTCAGCAGTGGCTGGAAGAGCCAAAAGGACAACAACATATCTAAGACAAAAATGTTCTTAGCCTGTTTAGTGCCAGTCAGAAGTTTACATACACTTATTATCAGCATGAACGCCGCATTGATTGGTGGATTTGAACAGTTGGTTTTACTTTCATAAACATGATTTCTTAGTTTTCTGTTTTTAATGTATTTAAAAAAAATGTCTAAAACTTTTTTCCACATTGCCATAATGGGGGATTTCTATGTAGAATTTTGGGGAAAGCGATTAATCTAATACAATTTGAAATAAGGCTGTAACATAACATAACAAAATGTGGAAAAAGTGAAACGCTGTGAATACTTTCCGGATGTACTGTATCTCACTCCACCCTTCCTGCTATTATCTCTCATAATTGTTTTCATTTCTTTTTTCTTTATTCCTTTTTTCTTTATAATAGATGTAGATGAGTGCAGCAGGGACGATGTGTGCGTTCGAGGAGAGTGTCTGAACACTGACGGCTCTTTCTTATGTTTGTGCGAAGCCGGCTTCAAGTTCAACACTGATTCAGCTGACTGTGAAGGTAAGATGGGCTTAAACCCAACTGCGTTGGTGTCCAGTTCTGGTGGTCCCATCATGGTGGTTGTTGACCCCCAACTCTGCCCTGAGCTTTGCTCTCCATGTGTAAACCAGGGTGTCAGTGTTAGCCGTTTGATCGTCATGCTACATTAGGGCCTAAGCGTAGTACCGTTGGCTATGATTGATTATCTATAGCACATCAGGACTCTGTTCCAGTGAATGTGTCCAAGCCTGGCTTGGAGGCTTTCCTCTATGATCCCCAGGCTGAGAGGTTTGTGTGCCTGGAGCCCTGAACTCCCACTCCCTTGAGGAAAGCATGAATGACCCCATTGTGAGCAGGAGGTGTTTTTCCCTCTGGAACGTCTCCCTTTAGCTCCTTCACAAGTTCTTTGGTTGCTGTAATAATATTGTTTTTGGCCATTTTTGTTGCCTGCCTCGTTTACTGAGGACAGCTACACCACAGGCCTCCTGGCCAACTCTTGTTGCACAGACATTACACTTTGAGCACAGGAGCTGTGGGGGGAATACAAGTTTGTGTGTGGGGGTGCATGCATCTGTGTCTGACTCACCATGTAGCTAATTTTAGACCCTTTTTGTGAGATTCCAACAAACATTGTTCTCTCTTTATTCTTTTAATGCAGACCAAGATGAGTGTAAAGAGTTTGGAAGCTCAGTGTGTGGTACCTGGAGCTGTGAGAATACCATCGGCTCCTACCGGTGCTTCATGCAGTGCCAGCCTGGCATGCTTGGTGGAGACTGCGGTGAGTGATTAAATTACTTCAGGGCATTGTATTGGAATATTATGTGATAGAAGAGCACAAAGTAGTGCATAATTGTGAAAGGGAGGGAAACTGAGAGGTGCATTTTTATCCAGCCCCTCCTAAGGGAGTCTTTTTGGGTTATTTGTGTGATTTTTTTTTTTTTTTTTCCTCATTCTTCTTTGCAAAATAGCTCAAGATCAGTAGGATTGGATGGAAAGTGTGTGTAGACCGCTCAACTGTATTTCAATTCAAAGCAACCTCACAGCATAATGTTGGTCTTTTTTCATCCATGCCCGTACCTGGTTTATATTAACATATTCATGGTTGAGATAAATCAAAATCTAATCTGTCTAGTCTTCCCATACATGGACACCATCCAGGGTGCAATAAGAAACTCCATTTGAAATCAGTTGCTCTTGCATACAGAAGAGTCCCATCATTGAAACCTTAGATTCAAGCTAGAAACTCACTAGATAACAGTCTCATCTCTTTGACAATGGAGCTAATTGAGCACCTCTGGCAAGCAGAAACAGGAGCTGAAACCTGATCATTTCTGTGCCCTTTTTCGGGGAAAGAACTGTGAGACCATCTTGTTATCCTCCTTAGTGTCCCCTGAGGGAGAGATTTGGCTCTTTATAATGCATGAATGAAGAATGCATGAAGAATTGTCTGCTTAGTTGTGGAACTAAACACCTGTTGCACAAAGTGATCTTGCAAATAATGAATGCAGCATAGACTCACACATTTTTAGTACTCAACTGATGGAGATCAGGAGGGAGAAAATGCTGCTGCAGCACTAACCAAAGACAGAATGATCCTCTGCCTTCTTGTCATTACCATCCTGACCATGGCTGCCTTATGGCTGATTTGTTAGTTTTCGAGCGTCAAGACATTTAATTTTCTTAAGTTTAAAAATAATGAGGGGTAAAAAATTTGTCCAACTCTTTAATATATCCTGAACGTTACTTGTGTTTTCATGAGATCCAAACACTGCCAGTTCAGAGAACTTGACCTCTTACCCCAACACCAAACACAACAGCAGCTTGTCTCACCTCACAATGGGAATATGTGGGAGATTCTGCCGTCACTTCAATAAAAGTCTGAGGAGGGGAGCCCACTTACTTCATGGCTTTTTTTTTTGCCTGCTTGTAAAAATCAGCCGATATTTAAAAAGGGAGCAGACGCTGTAATTTGCTGTTTTTGCAAAGGCCGGTGTTATGCCTTCGAAGGGGACAGCGGTTGTCGTTGGCTTTCGTCCCTGCTCTCATTTAGATTTAGGCGCCGTGACATAAAAAGAAAAAAACACTTCTTTTTTTTCCACAGCAAACGTCACCCGCAATTGTGCTATAATGAGTGCACACAAGCCCTCCATGATGCTGTGGTTATTGTTTTTAGTTTTTAGTCACACTCATAGTCATAACTTCCCTTAAGCTATGCCAGGTTTTTAATAAGGCTTGCCTTAAAGAGGAAATTGTCTGCGGTTACTCTCTTGCCAACCTCCCACTCTTATAAATGTATAGGACTTAGATGACTTTAACGCGTTTGTTACATTTTAATAGTTCTTTTTGTTCAAGAAGTATGACCGTGATATACCAGATAAACCAGTCTTTTAGTTACCTTAGACAGGTTGCGGATCTTACAGTGAACCTCAAAGGTTTGCAAATCTCTGTTATATTGGTATTATTTTTGTCATGTAAAAAAAACTATATGATAAACAATTTTCCGCCTTTAATGTGTCCTGTAAACTTAAGAGGTACAAAAGTCTTGTACATTAAGTGCGCAAACCCTAAAATAATACCTTGTTGAAGCACCTTTTTCGTAAATTTCACTATCAAGTAGTCTTTTGTAGGACTCCTGTAGGACACTAAAAGTTGTCCAACTCTGTCAGATTATGAGGACATCTCTTGCTCATAGGTCTCTTTAAATAACGCCACATGTTCTGTCCAATATCTTTCTGCACTCTGGCAACACTTCTTCAAAAATTTAATTTACTTCTGGTAAAGCCATTCTTTTGTTGGTTAAACGCGTGTTTAGATTCAGTGTGATGGGAAAGAATGAAACTTTTTTTCATCTTCAGCTTTCTAGCAGACACCTGAGGGTTTTGAATCAAAACAGACAGATATTTAGACCTGTTCACAATTTTATCCATCATAATAAGAACTCTAGGTCATTCAGAAGAAAAGTAACCACACAGCATGATTCTTCCACCACCAAGTTTCGCTGTAGATAAAGCATTCTTTTGGTGACATGCAGTACTGCTTTTGTGTCAAACAAAAAAGTGGCCCAAATGTTCAATTTTGGTTTCATTTGGTTTTGTACTGCTTGAAGAGATTGTAGCCATGCTTGGATGATTTTCAAGGTAGGAGAGTTTTTCGTCTTTCTGCCCTTTTCTTAGTCCAGACATACGGGGAATCTAGGAGATTACTGTCACATGGAAAGAACAAATAGTAATAGCTAGAAATTGCTACTTCTCCCTCAGTGTTGCTGTCAGCCTTTCTGCAGCTTTCCTAAGTAGTTTCCATTATGCCCTTTTGTTAATTCTAGAAAAATGTTTCATGTCACTGTTATCCAGTACTTTCTCCAGTTATTGATGACTGTCTTCATTTCGCCTTGCTGTATGTATATATAAAATGCCACGCACATTTTGTCACATTTTCCTGACTGATACCTTAGTACAATGAGATTATTTTCATTCTTTGTGACCTCTCAGTAAAATATAGTTTCAGTTAAAAGATGCAAATGAGCAAATGCCAGAAAAATCCACCTAGAACAGCTGAACTTCATTTCAGGTCAATCAGATTCAATATAACTGGTCAAGGGAAGAAGACTGAATGCTGAACTTGATCTTCTTCAACAAAGAATTAGTTGAATTAGTACAACCAGGTTTTTGAGTTGTTTTCAACTAAGCTTTAAGGCTTTAACCCTAGTTCTCGGGGCCAAATGTTCTGCATGTGTCCCTGCTGAAGCACCCCTGATTGAAAGGATTGCATGCACCTCCTCATCTTGCCATCAGGTGCTGCAGACAGCTGTTAATCAACCATTCATCAAAGTGAGGTGGGTGGTTGCGGGGAATACTTTAGACAGGTAGCAGTGTGGGTCCTGAGGACCAGGGTTGGAAGCCACTTGTGTATAGGATACATGTTCCATTAAAGGTAGAAAAGGTTTTGAAATAATTCTGGACTCACTTTTTTACATTACACACTGGTTTTCTAACAGGGGCGTGCACAAATTTCAGACCAACTCTATCTCTACAAGTACCAACTGTTGCCCAGAGAATATGGGAAAGTATGGACTGTGTAGGGTGACCCACCAGTCACACATCCATGTATTTTCACCACCACTATGCTTATATGTATACATGCAAGATAGACTTCACTAAAATCCCTTTCCATACTGAAATCAAAGCACTGCCGGGTCCAGGAAGCAGGTTTTCCTGAATCAGGCTATAAGGATACATGGTTATTAACATCAGCTTCTCCCATCTCTGTTAACTCCTCACCCTCTTCGCTGCTTTAGTTATTTTTTTCCCCCTCAGGCAATTTACAGCACCAGTAGTGTCTTTACATAAGTCATTATTACATAGAGTAAAAAAAACATCCCTTTGTTGGTGTAAGGTTAGCTCTGGGTGTAGTAATCTTATTTTCTTTTAATTTTTCATTTTCTTTGCCCGCAAACCATTAGTGCTGTGATTAGCACACTAAATTCTCCTTAGATGACACATCCAGATGGCATGTCGAGTAATCCTGTCACTCAGACATTCAGGTACACAAAACAATAAAGGCCATTATAGTGGCTGTTTTCTTGACACTTGCATTCCTCCAATGATGCTAACTTGATTGCATCTCATCGCAGCATATGGTTTGCAGCAGATTTTTGTTCTGTTTTACACATGAATGAAATGCTACCTTCAGACGCTGATGATTTTGTTTATTAACCTTACCTCTCAGACCTCCCAGCTGGCTGCTGGTTTTATTCCAACATTCACAAGTCTACTTGAGTTCTGCACAATTTATAAAAATGCTCCATAAACTCTTTACTAATTATTCTATCCTTGACTCAACCCCAGAAATATTTCTCAGAATTTTCTTTCAGCTTTTACTCCAGTTCAAGTCCCAAGCAAGCATGAAAACCGAGTGGGCTGGCGGTTTACAGTACAGTATGCGTCTGTTCATCCTTCATCTTCTCATCTTGCAGCCAGTCAAGCCCACAAGTCTATTCTAGCAATTTTGGTTCTTTAGCATTTCCTGACAAAAGTTCTGCGAACAACAAAGACAATTTTGTTTCTGTGGTTTTATTAGCTTGTGGGAGCCCCTGTCTCTGACCCCTGAGGTATGTTAGAGGCATTTCTAAGTCAGAACAGAAACTCTGACTCAGGATTAGTTCTCCCAAGAGCTCTGAAAGGGCAGTTGTCTCTTCTGCAGGAGAAGACAGGATTCTGGCAGTGTGCACCATTAAAATCAATCTGGTTGTGGTTTCTCTAAGCCCTTTTCAATCTTTTCTCAACTAATGCAGCATTTGTGATGCAGCATACAGTTCATGTGCAAAGGTATCCATATCCCTGATGTTTTCATGAATTAATAGATGTTCTTTAAAGAAAATAGTCAAAACTTTTTGTCTCCAGGTGTGCAGAGCTGGTAGAGACATACTCCTAAAGACTTGCAGCATCATATTTTGTTGACTCAGGGGGTCTGAACACAAATGCATACCACACTTTTCAGATTTCTGTTTGCAGGGGCAGCGCAAAGTTGTACGGGGCCTTAAGCAGAGTCTGATTTGGGGGATTTCTTCCTGTTAAGAATATCAGCACCACTAATAGCAAATCAGCACAGATTTGGTGGAATCTGAGAGAAGGGGCAGAATTTAATTGGCTGTGTTTGAAAGAAATTGCAGGTAATTGGTTGAACCAGGGTTAAACATAAGAGATTAAATTTGTAGCATGAGATTGTGACTATGGTAACACAACAATCAAACAATGAAGATTATTTTTTGCACGCTTAAAGTTGCCAATTCCTTTAAACAATTACAAATCTTTTATTGATGCTGAAACCGTCAAATCAAACTTAACCATATTCTCATTGTCAATAAGGAAATATACACACTTTAGATGAATAGTCTGTGTTAAAATCCAAGCATTTATGTGACACCCTGATGGTGTCGGGGCCCCTAACCAGCAGCTTAGTTTGCTTATGCCTTGGACCGGCTCTGGCAAAATGTTTTAGAAACCATATTTATCTTTTTTCTTCCGCAATTATGCACTACGTAGTGTTAGTCTATCACAAAAAATGCCAATAAAAATTGCACTGGTTGTAACGTGAAAATTGTAAAAAAAAAAAAAAAAAAAAAAAAAAAATTAAAAGCATATCAATACTTTCCATATATAAAAAGACAGGACAGTTCATGCTATAAATCATTTCCTTTAAATGTCTGAAACTGACTGTATGTTTTACTTTATTTTATTTAGCAGCAGATGTACATGTCTGTTAGTACACTTATTCAAAATGTCTTTCTTTTCTGAATTTTTTTGATGTAGTTGCGTTTTGTTCCACCTGAGATGAGTTACTAAAACTGAAAACTGCCAGAGTTTGCATCACCAGGCTTGGCAATCTGTAGGACATCAGACAGAAACCAGTGGCAGGCCTGACTGACCAGATGACAAATTAATGTGACAATAGTGTGAACAATAAACTCTCTGACTGTTTTTTAAGCAATTATAATCAACCTCACCCTTCTGCCGTATCGGTCTTTGGCCTCTCTCCTTTTGCAGGAGATGCCAAGAAATACTAAATCATGTATGTAAGAAATTGCTAACAAATGTTGCCTTCAAACAGCACTTGGTGGGGGAATCAGCAGCGCTGTGAGAAGGTCCAATGTTAACAGCCTCAACAAGCCTCCTTCATATTGACAAATAGCATGTTCTTCACATTCATTAAACTTGCTTTATTATTTACTGCCATACAATGTGTTTGAGAAATCTACAAAGCACCTTAAGGTCACTGAAAGATTTTTATTGTTTAAAAAAGTTGATTTTAGCATATTTATTAATAAGGCTGGATTTAATAATTGCCAGAAAGATGTCAAAAAATGTCTTTATGCCAGATCTGAAATCTGTTTTCCCCAAGCTGCTTGTGAAGTGTCTGCACACTTGGCTGCAACTTCTTGCTCCTTTGCCACAATGAAATGCATTAATTTACAGCTTCCCAGATCTGCACTGCATTCACTGGCTATAAAGTGAATATTTGAAGTTGACTGATTAACAGCAACGTTTGAAAACCTCGGTAAAGAATTACCCCATCAGTACACTGTTTCTGGCATGTTATGATGGCAGTGATCTGTTGTTATATAATGGTCTGAGTGGTAGTTTGCATGTGGTACATGTATTTTGGACAAGCTGGGCCTGTGTTTACGGAGGCAGTTTGAATGTCTGTTGTGCAGATTGAGAGTGTAAATTTTCATGTTGTGCTCACCCTTCTTGCAGATATCGATGAATGTAACAATGAGACCATCTGTGGGAGCCACGGCTTCTGCGAGAACACAGACGGTTCTTTCCGCTGCCAGTGTGACCGAGGCTATACCAACCCACCCGGAGATATTACCAGATGTGTTGGTATGTAACTGCTATCAACTGAATTACTAAGTGGTTAAAAACTCAGGTTTCATGAAGCTATTTGCAGGTTCTAAATGTGTGCAAATGTGAGTTTGTACATCTTTCTGCATTTGAATCTAGATGCAAAAGCAGATGTGTTCCTAAAATAGCATCTCTATTCTACCCACCTTTCAAACAAGGCATTATGCACGCTTTTTGGGAAAAGCCTGTCCATATTTTTGTCAGTTTATGTAAATTACAGCCAAAAAAGCAATGCATTCTCAAAGAGCAAGGTGTTTTGTTATACTGATTGCGCTGTAAACATTACTGTCTGCTGAAAGCGGGTGGTAATTTTGGCTCAGGTGATAAAAAAATTAAAATGTGATTTGCTTCAGCTCTGGCTTTACAAAAATGGGCCAGCGATGTCAGGAGGTAGAACTCATCCCTCTTTAAATGAGCTGTACTCAATATTTTTGCAAATCAGGGTTCCTACACATATTTTGTATAAACATTACCTACTTTCCAGACTGAACTATTTAAAAAAAAAAAAAAAGAAGTCCTTTACATTCATTTTACAATATAAAAGGCTAAAGTTCAAAAAGAATTTATGGCAGATATTTCTAGTTTGAGTAGAGAAGAGAGACAGGACAGAAGGAAAAATAGCACAAAAGGAAGGTTGGACTGAAGAAAGAGGTTGGAGGAGGATTCTAATCAAATAAGTCATCAAAATTGTATTTATTTATTTTTTTCAAATATAGAATAAAAGCCCTATGATTGTGGAAAATACTAACAGATTCCTCACATGCAGAAGTTAATAAACAAAACTCAAACAATAGATTTCATTCTGCTTAAAGGCTCCCATAAACTCGGGCATACGGTTTGCATTTTGCGACCGTGTGGACTCTGGGCACACTGTCCGCGGACCATTAAGATGTCATCGTCGAGCGTACTGATTGCCTACATTTCTCGTAACAAATTCCTCTATTTCCCTCAGCCCAAATGGATATTAGCAAGTTTGATGAACTAGTTGGGTGTCTAGCCCCGTTTGTTCTCCACCAGGGCAGCCTGTCAGTGCAGCATAGAATGGCAGTCTGGCTGCTGCGTGTCCATGCGACTCTCAACCTTATCAGCTCGGTGTAACATACAAAACAGTTTGATGTGAACACTCTTTCCTGCTGAGCAGTTTAGTGTGCGACACCAAGTATGCGTTTGCAATCGTAAAAATTTACCTTTGCGCAAACGTGTCAGGCGAACGTCTGTTTTGAGTCTGCATTGAGTCCACCTCAAGTACGTGCATTCCTTCTCGGAGAGAAGTATGCCTGAGTTAGTGGGGGCCTTAACTGATACGATGAGAAATCTCTGTTCTTTCACCAGGGTTGGTGAAAGACATGCTCAATCAGCACCCCAAAATATCAACTAAAGACCCGCTTTTCTTTAGTTAAGTAAAATTAGCAGGATGTAAAGTAATGATTCTATTTTCGAATTAATCATTTAAAGTGCATCAATTTATGGTCTTTTACAATCTGCAGCATCACTTTTTAATTTACAAACACCATTTTGACGTGATTCCTACAGGCCTATGTTGTTCCTAAAGTTTTGAAGAACTCCTCACCAGGTCATGATCTGCTGGTCTCTTTTAGTCAAAAATAACAACTAGAAGCAAAACATTTCGCTTTGTCTTTTAAACAGTTTACTGCATCAGGTATCTGTGACTACTGAACTGCAACCTGATAGGCCCAAACAACTGCAAATCACTCACTTCTGCTGCACTTAGTGAGTGTAACTGAGTCTGCATATACTTAGTGCAGTCTGCTTTGAGAATCTAGTGCATGTGCAACAAAGTTGTAAAAAATGTAGGAGATTGCACAGCTTTGTGAACTGCCCCTTTGTGTTCTCTGATCTATAGTTTTCAACCCTGATGCTCAGGAACCACTGTCCTTCGTGTTTTAGATGTTTCTCTGCCTCTTACTTGAATCAAAGGAATGCATTTACCTCCTGAGCATGCCTTTAAGTGCTATAGAAGCCTGACAATTACTCATTTAATTACATCAAGTGTGTGGAGGCAGGGAAACACCTAAAACAAGTAGGGCAGAGGACCAGAATTGAAAACTACTGCTCTAAATATAATTACTTTGTGTTTATGTCAAGTTGGTCCTATCTAAAAATTACTGCTGTGCTAAATATTAACAAAAGTTGTGTTTTTGCCAAAGATTGTAATCAAAAAAATTAAAAAAATCTAAATCTAATTTTTTGGAAGTAAAGAAATAATTAGGTGTAGTTTACAGTATTTGCACACTTTATAAATGTGTATACATTTTTCTAAAAATGACTAAATTCAGTGCTTATTTTGGGATCTCATACAAATCGTCTTTATTTGTGTGGAAATGTTAGCTAAAATGCTGTACACTGTTTCACAAATCCTGAAAGTTGAAATAAATAGACAAAAATGATCTTATACCCAGTTTTTTATCCTCTAAGGAAAATGATTCAATATTCCATATTTGTGAGTGCCAAAAGTATGCTGGCAGTACATTGCGTGACACCTTGCAGCAATTACTGAAAGTAAAGATTTCCAGAAACTGTTGATCAGTCATGCCAGTCATTTTGAAAGAGCTTTAAACAAACACTCAAACAAAACATTTTCAGCACTGGAATGCAGATACATTTGACAGATGTTACATAAAGGACATAATTTGATCTGTGTCCTTTTTTTAAATCAGTTTCAACTGAACATATTGTCCAATCAGGATTGTTGTCTGGCTGCAGGATGCAATTGTAAGTTGCTGAATAAATAACTCCTTTATATGTCAACAGGAATCACAGCTAGACCTATAGTAGGATATTAAGGCATGTTCTATGCTTGTTGCTGGAGTAGGACTTGGACCTGGGGAAAAGAGGGGATATATTGAAAGAGCACCCAGGCTCAGCAGTGTTGGTTACTAGGAAAATAAATTAGGAACATTTTTTTTCCGGAAATTTTCTTAGGCATCCATGTGAACAAAAATTGTAGCTTTTCTGGTGAAGAAAAGCCCTGGCAACTATATTCACTGAATCTGAGGAGGATAAGTAAGAGAAGAAAGAGCAAACAGTGATATTTTGGTTACATTTTGAGAGTTTGTGCTTGTTCAGCTAATTAGCCTAAACAGCAATAACTTATATGTGAACTTCAGACTGAGAAGAGAGCAGTATGCAAGTCGTAGTTCCTTACAAGTCACCTTTTTCACATTTGGACATTTTACAGATATCTGACAGAGATACTACATACCCTGACAGATTTGCAGCTGCAACTGCAACCAAATGCGGTTCTACAAAGTATTGGCTCAGGGGGGCTGATGGCAAACCTTTCAAATGTTTATTTGTTAAAATTGATAAAAACTCATTTGTTGTTGTCACATTTCACAACGATGCGCTAAGTTGTGTCAGTCTGTCCCATAATATCACCCCAAAATCACCCCAAAACACTCTAAATGCTTTTAAAGTTGCTCTTTGGACTTCTGCCATCTTTATTTGTTGTCACACCCTTGTATCTGAATATGATAACATCTGATAACACTTGTTCAGTCTATACTTACTAAGTGGCAAATTTGTTTCTAAGTTGTCTGTTTCATGTAGACACAATACTGCTGTTATTTATACTGTGACTGTGTGCCAGTCATGCTTACGTGTTTGACTCTCTTGTCCTGCCTTTTTCAGACCTGAACGAGTGTGAGATGAGCTCGGCGCTGTGCGGGGAGGCCCTGTGTGAGAACTTCGACGGAAGCTTCCTGTGCATCTGCCCCAACGACAATGAGGAATTTGATCCTGAAACCAGCCAGTGCCGCTCCATGGGTATGAGCAGTCAGAGGACTTAATTCTTCATCCTATCGTTGGGAGACTGAGTTTTCCCTGATTTAATGAGCCATCTCTTATTATCCAAACAAGGGTGACAAGAAGGACATAGCCTTCTCTGTAACACTTTTTTTAGATATGTCTGTATCCATTTGTTTTAAAGGCTGCGGTTGACTTTGGGTGGTTCACCTTCAAAAATTTGCATTAGCCTAATCCCTGAGATAAATAATGAATTAAGTCCTCCATAGAGCCAAGCAAAAGCTCCACAGACCTAATTACTTTATTCAGAAGACAAACATAGATAAGGCATACTTACTGACAGGAACAGCTTAAGACACTTTGTTTTTCTTTTCAATAAATTGAAACGAAGAAGATGGCTGCAGCCTCAAACACCTGTCTACTTGGACGGGCTATACTGAAATGTAATTTCCCCCTGGGGTACTAATGAACGTGTTCTTATTTTTATTCTTATTCTTCGTACAGAAGTTGAAAATATGCAAAGTTTTGTCATTTCAAAAAATAGAGATAAAGGCTTTTGAACCATTAAAATACAGACTGTATGCACAAAATCGGGCGTATTTAGATTATTGAGTGGCGCGCCCTTAGTCGGGATGTTTTTTCTTCTTCTTGGCCACTAAATCCCAGTTATGCCTCTGTGTACTCTTTTGCCACATTCATCTGTTTGCTTTTGACGTGTGTGAATCAATCATGTGAGGCTGAATTGGTGTGTTGACTCACATGCCAGTGTTTCCATTTGACTAAGCCAGCAGCTTAGGAGTGAAATGCCTGAGCCCATCACTGTGGACAAATGAGCAGGCGAGGGTAACGCACAGCCTGCTGATGGATGCAGGGTGAAAGCAGAAGCCGTTTAAAGCTATTACAGTGTGATAATGTGCCAATAAAGTGTAGGATCCTACAGCGCTGTGAAAAAGTATTTGTCCCCTTAAAGATTTCTTCTGTTTTTGCATTTTGATCACAATAAATGTTTTAAAATCAGCAAACTAGTTTTAGTTTCAGACAAAGTTAAGCTTCGTAAATCCAAAATGCAATTTTTAAGTTATGGTTTTATTAATTAAGAGATGAAGTCATCCAAACCAGTATGCTCCTTGTGTAAAGAGGTTATTGAATAAACCTAATAACTGACTTTTGTAACCTCCTCAATGAGTCGTTAATGCACTCTTGGGGTAATTTTGGTATGCTGTCCATCTGTGGGCTTCACCACTACTCCATGTTTTGTGCATCGATGGATAATTTGCTCTCTGTGTGATTAACTTGAGTCCCATAGCCTACAAAATAACTTGCATTGGCAGCATCTTGTCAGCAACCAAAGCTCCAAGGCATGGCACGTAGTGATAAAACTCACCGATCAGTCCAGTAATCTGTCCTGTCTCGGTCTTCTTCAGCATGATGTTTCTAATGTGTGTTAAAGGCACCAATTGACAGGTATTAATTGACAAAACATATCAAGGAGCTCAAGATGTGGATTCATCCTTAGAAATCCTTTGTACACCTTTACAGACTGATGAATATCAGTGACTTGGATTCTCATTTATTGGGGCATGATGTTCTGATTTTTTTTTTTTTATCTTTTAACCTACTTCATGCTGTCAGACAGGATCTATGTAGGTTATCTCTTGATTCTGTACATCAGCTTTCCAAAAAAATAAACTCTGCTTTCCAATAAACATGTTTAATCAGACTGTGTTCATGTTTTAAAAGGGGTTTGTTATTAAAACATAATTTAAAAACTGCACTTAGTACCTACTCAGGTTATTGTTTTCTTATAATGAAATTTGTTTGGTCTGAAACATGTATGTGACAAAACTGCAAAAACAGCAGAAATTTGCAAGAGTTGTGAATAGTGCAGTGAATAGTGCTGTACAGCATGGTACCTCATTATATAAAATGTGTAATTGATTGTTTTTCTTACCGTAGTTCTTGTAATGTACTCCTTATCCTAATGAAATGCTTTCTATATTCATTTATAGCTGTTCCTGACACTAAGCCGGTGTTTTCATCCACTCGCATAACTGAAGAGAGGAAGGATTGCTATTATAACCTAAATGATGCCAACTTCTGCAATAACGTCTTGTCTCACAACACCACCAAGCAGGAGTGCTGCTGTACAGCCGGTGCCGGCTGGGGGGACAACTGTGAGATTCACCCCTGTCCTCCTGTAGGAAGAGGTACAGCATGAGGCTGACTGTCTGGAACATAGATGTTTCCATAATTTCATTTACTAGATAGACAGTTTTATTCATTTTACAGACGATTACAACCAGTTGTGTCCCCATGGCAACGGATTATTAACTTTTCCTGGATCATCTTTACTGGGTCACGGAGAACAGCTGCGCTACAAAGGTGAGCACATTTGCTCATAAAGGGTCAAACGGGTTCAGAAAGGTGAAATGTGACCATTCATTATTTCTATGTGTAAATAGTTTAAAACCAGATAAATGAACATAATCTGTCAACAAATTTACCAAGCTGTCTTGATGGGAAACCTGTCTGCCTGACTGATGACTGCTGGTGTATTTTCTGTTAACCCAGTTTTGAGTTAAAGCAGGATTTAGACATTTTTCTTATATTAAGTAATAATATGTAAATTTGTCTTTCCTTCAGATGCAAATGAATGTGAAATGTTTGGAGCCGAGATTTGCAAGAATGGACAATGTTCCAATTTCTTTTCTGGGTATACCTGCTACTGTCAGTCTGGCTATTTCTACGACAAAATTAGACTAGAGTGCATGGGTAAGAATTTACACTTTATAGCAGTGTTTAGCGGTGCTTACTAGCAAATAGTTGATTGTTTTATTTTAAATTTTTGTGTAAAGAAAATGAAACAAGCCCAGGTGGTATTTTTACTGGAAGGTTATCATACCATGTGAATCACACACACCTACACACATACACACACACACACCTACACACCTACACACACACACATGTATAAAGCCCATTCCTAGTTACAGTCTTAGAGTGTTTCAAAGCTAATAGTGATGTATTCACTTGTATTGAATCCTCCCTGATGGACTTGTGCCTTACTTGTTCATATGTGGCCAGATTATGATGAGTGTGGATTTGGAAACCCTTGTGAAAACGGAGCGTGTGTGAACACGGCAGGAACGTTCAGCTGTTTCTGCAGTCCTCCGTTAGTCCTGGATGGGACACAGCGACGCTGCATCAGTCTCAACACAACAGAAGGTCTGACAACCACAAATGTGCAGTATTTCTTTTTACCCTAGTTTTCAAGGTGTGGGATATTATGAGGCTCTGAACTGACCTTGACTGAAACAGTTTTCATATTCCTTTTGTTAAAACCCTCTCCCTTTCTCTTTAAAACATCATAGATTCTGATCAGGATGTGCATGTAGATATTTGCTGGCGCCGAATCGAGGGGGACAACATGTGTGCAGAACCGATTCAGGAACGCAGAACTACATACACTGAGTGCTGCTGCCTGTATGGTGTTGCCTGGAGCGGTCAATGTGCATTCTGTCCCAGGAAAGACTCTGGTGAGAAGCAGGATGAACATCAGACTCTGGTTCTCTTTTAAAGTTTTGGTTACTGTAACAAACTTTAATTTTTTACTCTGACCTTTTCCTGCAGTTGATTATGCATCGATGTGCAACCTGCCTCGGACAGAAGGCACAGACAGCCTTCGAGAGCGGATAGGATATGAGTATGGGGTTGAAGACCCAGAGCTTCCTCCATACTGGGATAACTATGGTGGTGGCATTCCTGAAAGTGTTCCCATATTTCCCGACAGTGACTACAACATCCCGCAACCACCCTTTCGTGTCCCAGTCTCACGACCAGGTGGGAACCAGCCCCAACCATTGGATCCCTATGCAGGTAGGTGTATGAATCCCAAAACACACTTCACCTCTGTGACGAAAAAAATCAAAAAGATTTAACCAAGTCTCTGACGGTACAGAGTAAAGATTCTTTTGCCTTGTATTCTAAAAATTAAAATAACCCATGTTCACAAAGAATTTGCAGATGACAAGTAGAAAGCAAATCCCTTTTAGGTAGCTGGCTCTGAAATCTGATGTGCTGTATTACAAGAAGCCTGTTTTAATATTGTTAGACAGATATATATATATATTATATCTATATATATATATATATATTATATATATATATATATATAATATTATATATATATATATATATATCCTATATATATGTGTGTGTGTGTGTATATATATATATCTATATATATATATATATATATACTATATATATATATACTATATATATATATATAATAAATACATATAAATATGAAGTGTGTGTGTATATCTGTCTAAATCAGAGCGCTACGACAGCTTTGAGGGTCTCCGAGCAGAGGAGTGTGGGATCCTGAACGGATGTGAAAACGACGCTGTGTTCGTGTCAAGAGGGGCTACCACCTGTGACTGCTTCGCTTGGTTATGAACTAACCTGGATAAATGGCTTGCATAGGTAGGTTCTTTCCCTCAGCCTCTTATGCATTCAGAATGTGAAGGATTACATTTTAAGACTTTCTTAATCAATGCAGTAATAAATCACTCTAATCAGTTTGTCTTAAAGTTTTTTGTTTAAGCTGAAAATAAAATCTGAGAACTCAGCCTTCAAGTTTAACCTCTTCAAAGTAATATCTTTAGATAATTTCAGTGTCCCGTACATCATGGTGCTCAAGGAGAGGCTTTGAGTTTAACAGCCTTGCATTAGATTAGATTTTATGTGAAAGTAATGAAAGCAGTGCACTCCTTAAAACCATTGCTCACTACCCTTTGGTCTTAAATTCCTATGTTGCTCTCTGCCAAGTGTGAGGAGGCCTTGAATCTTAGCAACACATATATCACATGAGGTATTATATTTCTTTAAAGGTATTTTGCTTGTTTTAAAGAAAGTGAGACTGTTTAGCAGTCATGAAAAGCTATGATTGTAGCTTTCTGTCTCCAAATGGGCTTATCGGCTTCAAGGCCAATCTTCCCATGCAGAGTGATTGAACTCTGAGGAAACATGTGGGAGCTGTGCAACCTGTGTCATGGTTCCTTTTATAAATATCACCACTCGAATTTCCCCAGCAGGACATGACGTAAACAGAATGGGGGTCATTTGAGACTAAATGCTCGGAAAAGATACTAAGACCTCCAGAGATGAAAAAGGGAAACAGCTGAAGGCCAAAAGGAAACATTGTCGGATGCATTTTTTAATGTAACTGTAATTTCTGATCATCCGGTGCTCACCAATTAAAGCTTGACTTATGCATGCTTGCGTGTTTTAACTGTATTTCAGATGAAGTATTGGGCAACATGTAAACGATGTCCTTTTTCTAAGATGAGCTCTTACATGTTTAATTTGGACCTGGAAAGCCTGAAAAACATTTTTTGCATTTTTAATGTTAGACTTTTCAGTTCCATTGTATTTAATGTGATAGATCAACACAAAATAGTTCACAATTGTTATACACCATTTTCAAAAAGTTGGGAACAATAAAAATTTGAATTTTGTGATGTGCATTTGTGTTCAGGTCCCAAAGTCAATACTTCATAGAGCCAAGCAGTAACAGCAGCATTTAGGAGACATGTCTGCCAATTTTGCACATCTAGAAACTAAAATTGTGGCCCATTCTTCTTTAAAAAATAAGCTGAAGCTCAGATTGGATGCAGGATATCTGTGAATAGTAGTCTCAAAGATTTTGCAGCCTCTAACAGGTTTTCTTTCAGGATTACTTGTTTTTTTTTTTTTTTTTCAATGTTTAGTGCTATGTATTTAAGTGTTTTTCTTGTATGATTTTGTTAGATGTACTTAACGATTGTGTTTGTAACTTTGCTTGATTCCTGTAAAGCGGCTTTGAGTTTTTAGAAAAGCGCTATTCAAATAAAATCTATTATTATTATTATTATTATATTATTATTTACCTCCAACCATCCCATCAGCTCTGCACCTCTTCTGTGATGCTGCCATCACCAAGTTTCACAGTGAGATGAGGTGTTCAGTGGTATGTTGTGATTTACACCATACAAACCATTTTGCATGTAGTCCAAAAAGTTCAATTTTGTTCTCATGTTACCAGAGCACCTTCTTCCACACATTTGCTGTGGAAGAAGTTGATTGCTTGCTATGTGAGGACTTCGTATGTCTTCCTTACAACAATGAATTTTTTCTTATTCTTATTATATATCCACAAAAGCCCAAAATTATGGAGTGCATGACTTAGAGTTTTCCTGACAACAGATTCTCCCACCTGAGCTGTGGAGCTCCTTCAGAGCTACCATCCTCTTGGCAGCTCTTTAGAATAATGCTCTTCTTACCCAGGATAAAAAAAAAAAAATCAAAATCAGTTTATTACTTTCCTTCTCCTTTTCAGTTATGCAATACTTTTTGTTGGTCTACCACAGAACATACCAATAAACATATTGAAGTTTGTGGTTGTAATGCGACAAATGTGAGAAAGGTCTAGTAGTATCAGTCTTTTGAAGTCATTGTATCAAAAAACCTGCATTACAGGATACCAAAACTAAATATTTAGTTTTAAAACTAATATAAAATCTCAGAAATAGCTCATTTAAACTTTTCAGGAATTTACTCTTAGAAACTTCATAAAGTCATCCATCTGTTCAAATTAGTTCAAATACATAAACATCTAGCAAAACAGTTTTTGCCTTAACTGGGTGGATATCAGCAGAATATGTGGGGGTGGGATCTACAGAACCAGGAGGGACTAAAAAGACTCAAACACATCCCCAGTGGTACAGTTAATAACCCACTTTTTTGTTGTATTTGGTTTGTTTGCAAGTTGTTATTTAGGTCAACAAAACTCAGTGGTCACCATCTGCTTGAGTCCTTTGCTTCTGAGAAATTCAGTATAACAGAGAAGGCTGAAATCACAGGAAAAGGAAAGGAAGGAAGGGAGGAATTAAAGAAAGAAGGCCAAGGAGTAGGAAATATAAATTATGTTAGCTCTAACACCCACAAGGCCACTCAGCAGCAGATGTGCTGCTGGCTGCTGTTGAATCACCCTGCTTACTGGCTTGTTACATCTCCTTCTTCCCTGCAGACATAAACGAATGTGAGGACATCAGTGACAAGATCCCCTTGTGTCAGAACGGCCAGTGCATCAACACAGAGGGGTCCTACAAGTGCACCTGCCTGCCGGGCTTCGTGGCCTCCGCCAAGCCACACAAATGCATCCCGGCAATCCCAGAGTCCACGCTCAGGGGGGCAGAAAACTGAAACAGAAACGGACTTTTCCTGCTTCTTAAAACCATCATCCCTGTGCTCTTTCCCCCTGAGAGCCTGTAATACTGTTCGTCCAAGCTTTTGCCCTCACATGTTCCCAACAGACACAAATATACTCAAGCTATTTCTTATCCCTCCCCCTATCACACATTCAAGAGGACCAGGAACTGTGCAGTGAATGTATTACATGGGATTTAATGTTCACCACATATCTGTTTGCCTTAAAGGGATTGTTTTTGGGACTGATTCTTTTACATATTCAGTGACCCCAGGCAAATTGATCAGCTTATATCTTTTCCACATTATTTTTTCTGTCAATTTACTTTTTTCGAAGTTTGTTATTTATTTCATTGACATGACGGGCCTCTGAAAATTTAAAAAGCATCCAGTTTCAGAGGTTAGACTTGATTCCTCTCATTTCTCACAGAGACTCTGTGAGGAGATGAATAATGTATTTTTTAAAGAGAAGGAATTTCTGAAGAAATCTGACATATATAATCTTATATCTATCTGGGTCAACAAACATCAGATTTTTTTTTCCCACAGCTGCCTTTCCTCAGGATTTCTTGACCAAGCAGCCAAACTTGCACGTTAAAAGCTTTGGCATTGTGCAAGCTTTGACAGACTGTGCATGTATATGAGATTCTGTGAGATGTTCAGAAAATGGTGCTCTAAGTAGACTGTTTAGGACCATTTTCAAAACAAAAATCTAATACTAACCCCCGTTACTTTCTTTTATAATAGTATTAATTTGTTTTACGCTTTTATTTTAAAAAATGAAAAGACAAAAACAAGCCTTGCTTCTATTTTCTGCACTAAATTCTGAACAAAAAGAAAAAAAATATCTGCAAATATCATGAAAGAAATTAAACCTATTCACCATTGTCACGCAGAAAAAGGAATTCTTCAGACCATGCCCAAGTGTCCAATAAGTACCCTCCACACTTATTGGCACCCCTTGTAAAGATGTGTAAAAATAAATGTGTTTTATTTTGCAGGCATACTCTTAAAATAATTTATAAAATAAAAATAATATCTTTAATTAGAGTGAAAACCTTTTAAAAAATTGTTTTTACAAAAATACCAGTGCTACATTCATTGGTAACACTTAAATTTTTCATAAAATAAATATAAATTAAGTTTTTTTGCATTTATATTTTACTTTTTAGAGTTGCTAAGAGTGTGTAGGAACTTTACATTTTTAAACTATGGCTTTCTGAGTCCTAGAGCTATAAGTATGATTTGACAGAAATCCAATTCTGTTCAACACTACCCAACATGGGAAAGATAAGAGAGCATGCTATTCAAGTTAGGCAGTATTAATCTCAAATCAATAAATTCTTAGTCATTTAAATAAAGTCATGCTTACAGTCAGAGAAATAATTCAAAACTGTAAAACAACTGGAACTTCCACAGACAAGCCTGAACCAGGGAGGTAAAAATTCCCCAAAGCTCACTGTTCTAAAACTGCAGCAAAGAGTTGCATCTTGGCAAAACCAAATCTTCATAACAACTATTACACACTATCTACATGCCAAGCAGTTGTTTGAAGGCCATTCTGTCCTACCATCACAAACACAAACATGTGAAGATTGCTAAATGCTACGTGGGCTTTAACTGGAACCATGTGCTTTGGTTCAGTCCAACTAAAGACTCTTTCAGAAAACAATTAAAGTCGTGATTTCAACATCTTTTTGTACTCTGTGCTTTCTGAAAGTACTGAGATAATGAGGGGGGTTGAACTCAGTTTGCTCCTGTTACTCCTCTTAAGACACCTAGTGAGATTGTCACAGCCCTGTATCAACTAACTTACATATCAGTGAGCCAACTTCTATTTACAGGATAATGTAGAGATTAAAGTCTATGCAACCAACTAGATAAAAGTAGCTTAGTGACTTATACATATAATTTATTGCAATTAGCCAACATTTTTCTTTTACTCTTTACAATAGGAGTTATCTGAGACTCACTCTGTGCCCAAATCTATGTATCAATCCTACAGAGCTCTGTTCTATACCCCTTTTGCTTCCAGGATGCAGGCTGGATTTTCTCATGTGTGCTGGATATCAAAGCTCAAAGACAGGCTCATCTTTAAAGCTTTATGACAGAACTGCATTGTGAAAGGAGTTTATAATTAAACTTTTTGGCAACCAACCCTCCAGTTGAGTGTGATGTGAAAGAAAGAATGAGCAACTCATGTCCACTGTTAGGTACAGTGGAGGATGTCTGATGTTGTGCATCTATCTCTCTTCCAAAGCCCTTGGGAATCTTGTTACAGTTCATTGCATCATGAAGTCTTTGAAATACCATATTTGAAATAAAAAATTGGTGTAAATTTTGTCATTTTGCATTTGAAATTTGCCCAAATCAACACAGAATTGGTTCACCTGACAAAAAAAACCCCCCCAACCTTCTTCTGTAAACATCTTAGTGCCCAGACTTAAATCCTAAATATAACTTAAGAAGAGTTGAAGTAAAAAAGAATGAGGGATCTAGAGTAGGGGTTCCTAAATTTTTCTGCTTCCAGTGCACACAATTACAGTGACAGAGAGAGATTGTTTTATCTAGGTGTCAGTAATATTTTTCATCTTACATTTATAGGGTAAATGTTAGAACCCCACAGCTGGTGATTCGTGACGCTAAGTTGGGTCCGGATCTGAACTTTCACAACCTCTGATGAGAGCAGTTTTTCATATAGTTAACATGACTCTCCACCCAGGGTGCTATGCTGTCGGTGAGGGTACAAAATTTTGTCAGATGTTCCCCGAACGAGTTTTAAATTGCCTATTTGTCAAAGAGAAGTGTGGACCCCCTTGTTGCTTTGTAGAAAATTAGGTTAAGGTTGGGAGTAACTGATCAGAGACCACTGCTGGATAACATCACTGAAGTTGGTCTAATTTGGGATAAGTAAAGGGTTATGTCCCTGTATACTGAAGGTATCTGACCTACTTTTGATCATGTCTAGCTCAAAATCGTACTTTTATTGGTCAAACCTGAACTGGATAATTCTAGACCAAACAGATTTGTTAAAGCATATTTTTAACTAATGTAACCATTATGCTGATATGAAAACACACAAAAATTATTTTTTTATTATTTTTCCCAGCAGGCCTACCTTACACTTTCCCCGCTGAATGAATGTTTTTAAATCAAAGGTTCTATTTTCTGAATTTATTAGTGTGATGGTATGCTGCTTCAATAAAATATGACTTTATTTTTCTGTTTTTTACATCTTTACCAAGAGTTTATTAGAAGGGTGCTGTATAGAAACTCTAAGGCCTTGTTGGAGAAATTTGGTATGTTTTATACAGATCAGGTGTTATGTATAATTTTTTTTTTTTTTTTTTTTTTTTTTTTTTTTTTTTTTTTTTTTTTGCATATTCTCTTGATGCCATTGAGCAGAAACAATTCTATATTTGAGATTATACATCAGATGTAAGAACCCCCCCCACACACACACACACACCACCTCCACCACCACCACCATTTTTAGCTTTTGTAGATTTATATCTGTCTGTAAAAATGTCTTTAAACCATTTCTTTTTCTGTATGAGAAGAGTGACACTGTACCATAGGAACTCTGAGTATACCCTGCCCTGTGGAGCAGACTATGAGTTATATAAATATATATATTTTTTGCAAGTGGCACCACTGTTCAAAAAAGTAATTCTGTAATGCAAGCACCTGCTTCTGTCAGTCACAACTTTGTAGCATTTTTTAAAACAGTAAACATGATTTATTCCCGTTTCTTTTGAATCACTGTGTAATTTATGGATTATAGAAAACATTGTCATACATAAATGGCTTATCTGTAATAATTTGCAGGTATTCTTTGCAGCACAGAAACATTTAGACCTGATAACACCTTGACATGATGATTAAATTTGATAATTTATGCCACATACCATCTTTCTAGACTTTTAATCTGCAGTTTTACAAATGTTTTATATAAGGCCAACTGTTCTTTGCTCTGTTCAAATGTTTGCCTGATTTGGACTGGAGACTATCAATGCAGTTAATGCTGAGCTATTAAAGCCTTTCAAACAATATTAACTTCAAACAAATGAAATGTTGTAAAGCTGTGGTCAGTATCATGACTGTTCATTTTGTTTACCTCCTGACTGTAATCTTTATCAGTCATAAAAAATAAATAACATAAAACAAACTGTGGTGATTTATTCTGAAGAATGGCACTCAACACACACTGCAATAATCATCTGAATATTCAGACAATTATTGATGAATCAATAACAGTTGTTTACCATACAATGTAGTAAACTATACGTTTTAATAATGAGAAAGTGATAAGATCCGTGTTTAATTAAAAAAAACTCTGCAGTTCTTTAAATTCATTTGCAAAAGCTGAACAATTTAGTGGTGAAATTATGTCCACAAAACAATGATGTCTGAATGGTTTGGGAAAGTGATTTATTAAGAATAAAAATCATACATAAACATCAAATTTGGAGCCCAATTTATAGGTTAGAATATACAAATCAAGAATAGACACAGTGCCTTGCAAAGCTTTTTGTATTTTTTCACACTACAAACAAACTTTCACATATTTTATTGGGAGTTTGTATTATAGACCAACTCAAGAAGTGCATAATTGTGAAGTGAAAGGAAGATGATTTTTCAAATATTTTTTACGACTAAAAATGTGAAGAGTGGTGTGTTTTAGTCTTCAGTCCCTCTGTGACAAAACTTTGTCAAACCACCTTTAAACAGATATATCTGCAAGTCTTCAGCTGCATAGATCTACTAGAATCAAGAGAATTACATTTTTGAAACATTTTCTGTAAAAATAGGTCAAGCTGAGTCAGTTTGGATGGAGAGGGTCTGTGAAAGTCAGTTTTCAAATCTTGCTACAGATTTTCAACATATGGGCCATTGTAACATATATACATTGATCTAAACCATCCCATCGTAACTCTGGCTGTATCTTTAGTATAGTTGTGCTGGAAGATGATCCTTCCCCTCAGTCTTTTGCAGCCTCTAACCAGCTTTTCTTTTTCCAGGTTTGCTTTATATCTTCCCACCAACTCTAACCACCTTCCCTGTCTCTATTGAAGAGAAGCACCCCAATAGCATAATGGGGTTGCAGTTAATTTTCCACCATACATTGAATTTTGCACGTTTGCCAAAAGATTTAATCTTAGTCTCATCTGCCCACAGCACCATCTTCCATATGTTTGGTATGTCCCCACTAGATTTTATTTACAGTTTTTCTCAGTCATTTTGGTGCATTTCTCAGAACAGAATTGAAATTCTCAAAACTACTTGTTCAATCTTCAAATCATTGTGTCACTTGTGCAGATAAAAAAAAAGCAGTTTATCATTTCTGGGAACAAATTACAAATGCTTTTGTACATTCATGTAAGTGATTATGTACAATTCTCAGCTTTTTCCTACATTTTCAATTGGTTTTGTCATGTTGATCAAAATTAATTATATGGGTCTCTGTTGAATAGTCTTAAACTCCATAACATTTGCGCATAAGTTCATCATATAAGTCTTTACATGCAAAATGCTTGAACAGGTTGTCATAATATGTCAAGCATATTTCTATACATTTTAATTAGATGTCTTTTTTTTTTTTTTTTTTTTTTTTTTTTTTTTTTAAATTGTCCTGAATTGGTAAATTGCTCCCAGCTGAAGCCTGACTTTCCCTAACTTAGGTAAATCTGTGATGCAATGATCAACCAGTTTTCTGAAATAGGTCAAAGGTCAAAGGTCCCATGAACAATAAACTGGCAAGAATATAGCATACATAGCTGGAACACAACACAATATTACATTTCTGACAATGGAAGGACAAGGATTTGGACAGGGTCAACAGCCAGAGAGAAGAAGAGGAATAGGAAAAACGAGTGAAGTTACGGCAGAGGAGTTAGGAGGCAAAACACAGGAAAAGACAGAAGAGGCTGAGGACATGTGCCAGTTTCCATCACTCCAACATCATCAGGCAATGGTTTGTGGCCCTCAGCAAGATGCTGATGGAGTTTCCCTTACCTTACTCCTTATTCCTAAAAGATTCTTTTCACGCTGCATCACCAGAGAGGACATTCGTTGTGACGTGGATGAGAGTTTGTGGCCCAACAGACATGAACATAAGGGGATGTAGGAAGACTGCACTGTAATTCCTACAGCACTGCATGTACAGTTTTCCATTAAGGAGATTGTCTTGTGTTTCCATTTTTACTTGTTTTTTCTTTGTGCTCTCCAGTGCTGTATTTTCCTTTTTGTATAATAATGACATTGTCAGTCAAATTACAGTAAAAGCATAAATGTGAATCTTGTCCAATCTCTTGTCATTAATCTTTCACAATTACACTTTACATTACTTGTCATCAAAACGTTTGCCATAGATTACAACTGAGCATTCCTTCAGAGTACTGTTATATTGACAACATGAGTAATCAATTTGACTGTCTTATCCATACACACTAAAACAAGGACTTGTCATTCTCAGCCATTGACATGGTTATTAACACAGATATTTAATTTGAGAGATGAACTAAGGATTTTGAGAGCGACCGTATTTTCCAGGTAATCCATGGTGTTTTGCTGTTTGTATTAATTGTTTTGAGAAATGTGCTTACTGTTTTCCAAATGTCGAAAATGATTCGAGAATTGCACCAAAGCGACTGAGAAAAACTGTAAGTGTCAGAGTAACAGGAGCTAAACACAAATGTACACGGCACTATTCAAAAATCAAAAGCCATGTAACATTTTCCTTTTACTTTATAAACATGAAGTACATTGTATTGATCTACTACAACAGATGTAAATTAAAAAAAAACAAAAAAAAAACGTGAAAAGGTGTTCTAAGGGTATAAACAGTCAAAAAAGTCACTGTTAAAGACATAGATAGATAGATAGATAGATAGATAGATAGATAGATAGATAGATAGATAGATAGATAGATAGATAGATAGATAGATAGATAGATAGATAGATGGATGTAACATTTTTTATTATGCAATGTTGCCCTCTAGTGGCTAAATTCTAAAACTGTGCAATCATAAAGTGCTCTCCCATGTGTTTTAAATAATTTTTTTCCAGTCATTTATTTCTTTCCTGTCAGATTTAGATCCATATGATAAAAAAAAACGTAGGTCCTCATAAGAGCTGAACAGAACTAACACGCGAAAATTTGGGGTTATGAGGAGGTCCAGAGGATTTCTCCGCCCTCGAATTGATCCTTCCGGCTTTCCGTACCCCTGTATGGAAAGAGCCACGAAGGAATTTTGGGAATTGGCGTTTTATTCTGCAAAATCGCGTCAACGAGTAATTTATTTGCCTCGTTTCTGTTTCAATACATTTCCCAAAAGGCATCGCATTCCATGTTTGTTTGTATGCCTCCAGTTGTAACGCTCCACTGTAGCGTTTAGCTGCTTATTTAAGCCAATAATGGTAAATTGAGGTTGTTAGCACCAGCTAGCTTGGATTTAAACACTACTGTTGAACGAGAAGGATATTTTGCTGGAAAACTAGTTTGGTGAAGTTTTGATTAAACATTTTGATGCTTGGCGATATCATAGCTTATATCATGCCTGCCAATTTGTTAAGTGAGAAAGATAACATTAAATGCATTAATAGTCCTTACAATAATGAGAGCTGATACCTTCCATTAAATTATTTTTTTTTTACATGTGCTACATGTTGTTGGTCTCTGTTAGCAGGGTATAGTAACAGCCGTATGAATCTGTGGCTACACATTTGGTGATCTGATCATTTAAAAAGGTACTTTTCACTGATGGCAAAAGAAGAATGTATTTCTCAGTGGCACAAAGCGAAGGACACTTCCACAGTCCGAAATCGGAAAGTCTTCCCCTCTCCAGAACAGACACATCAGTCCCCAATCACTCCAGTATCAAAGAACAAACAAGATGACGCCCCCTGCTCAAATGGATCATCTGCTGACTTTTCAGCCAGAAGAAAGGTTGATTCCTCAAACCAATTGCTCCTCGTTGTTGTAACCGGGCTGTCTTTCGCCACACGCCTCTATAAAATAACAGAACCCCCTCATGTGTGGTGAGTAATGCTTCTCACTTCCTCCATGTTTATACACTTCAGCCTCTGAGTAATGAGTTCTTCGTGTTTTAGCTGGGATGAAACTCACTTTGGAAAGATGGGAAGCTACTACATCAACAGAACCTTCTTTTTTGATGTGCACCCTCCTCTTGGAAAGGTGAGCTGGTTGAGTATCAGTTTAAAAAGAATTTAGAGATCCCACTTCACCCCTACTCCTTCATTCTTAGCCCATAATCCTATGTTTCTGAGGGGTAGGGTGTCTATAGAGCAGGAGGAGAGTAACAGATCCGAACATTCTTGCATTTAAAAATGGAGACGGTTTTCAGAGGTTAACTCATCTCGTCAGGATTTGAAGTCATCTAGTCAGGATTTAAACCCCTCCCAGAGTCAATACTTTGAAAAAGCACCTTTTTCTGTACTTACGGCTGTGAATCTTTTAGGGCATGTCTCTACTAGCTTTTCACATCGAGAGAGTGAACTTTTGACCCATTCTTGTTTTCAAAATAGCTCAAGCTCAGTGAACAGGATGGAGAGCATCTGCCAACACCAATTTCTTGGTGTATTGCCACAGATTTCTAATTGGATTTAAGTCTGGACGCTTTTAAAAGAAGGAAATGCTTTAATCTAAACATCTCAACTGTAGCTCTGGCTGTAGGTCAAGGATTGTCATCCTGCAAGAAGATGAACCTCTGGTATAATCTAAAGTCCAGCTATCTTCCCATCAACTCTGACCAGCTTCTTTGTCCCTGCAGAAGTAAATGATTCTCACAGCATGATGCTTCCCCCACCACATTTTGTCATGAAAATGGTGTATTCAGGGTAATGTCCAGGGTTTTGCTTGGAATGTAATGTTGGCTGTGTCTCCTGCAAGGCTAATGGCAAACTGGGCTTCATCGATGGCTTTCCTTTTTTTTCCCCCACCGTTCAATAAAGGTTGGATTTATGGAGTGCACACCTCATAGTTGTCCAGTCAATAGATTAGTCCAGTTGAGCTATGGCTCTCTTCATCACTTCCAGATCTCTGGAGAAGCTGCTCGTCTTGTCAGGTTTGCAGTTGTGCCATTTCTAGTTCACAGATTGAGAAGTGCTCTGTGAGATGTTCAAAGCTTGGGATATTGTTTTAAAACCTCTAAACTTCTCAACATTATCCCTGACCTGTTTGCTGTGTCTCTTTGTCTCCATGATACTGTTGGTCACCAATGTTCTCGAGAAAACTTCTGAGCTCTTTATTGACCTCAGAATTGAATTTATAGTGAGATTAAATTTCACACAGGTGAAGATTATTTACTATTTGGCTGACTTCTGAAAGCAATTAGTTACAAATAATTTTATTTAGGGGTTATCACAATACAAATGCATCTCACACTTTTCTGCTGTTTAAATTTTTTTTTGCAAAACGTAATTTTCCTTGAACTTACAGTTATGTAGACAAAAAAACCCTACAGAAGTTTGTGGTTCTAACATGACACAATGTAGAAAAGCTTAAGGGGTGTGAATACTTTGCAAAACACTGTGTCTTTGTATTTTACTTGATGTTGTTTTCAGTTCTTCTCCATAAGGAAAGGAAAATAAATTGTTGTATTTCTCTCTTGAAAATGTATTGGTGTAAAAAAACAAACCAAAAAAACCTATACTATGGTGTTGAAGGGGATGGTGGTTTCTCAGTAGATCTTAACCACAATCTGAATTTAGTGCAAGAAAAGGGTGAGGGAATGAGGTATGAGTAACCTTAGGAAATGGGATTCAGCCTTCTTGTGCACCAAAATACATTAAAGACCTGCTGTCATTGTATCAACCTTCCAGACCACTCAGGTCTTCTGGTTCTGGTCTGCTCTGCATCCCCAGAACCAGAACCAAACATGGAGAAGAATCTTTCAGTTTTTATACACCGCTAATCTGGAACAAACTTCCAGAAAACTGCAAAACAGCCGAAACACTGAGTTCCTTTAAATCAAGGCTGAAAACCCACCTGTTTAGAGCTGCCTTTGATTAGTTGTCTGGACCATAAATCTGCAAACAAATCCGGGTGAGATAACCTTAATTTTCCAAACGGTGGAAGTTTGAGTGTAAATCAGTGAAATAAAGTCAGCGAATCATTGATCAATGTTTTTGCCGATGATTTTCATGTGTATTTGCTAGATAATTTTGATGATTTTGCTCAATGATTTTGATGTTTTGATGATTCTGCTGTATACTTGAATGGTGTTTTTATGATTTTAAAGCACTTTGAACTGCCTTGCTGCTGAAATGTGCTATACGGGTAAACTTGACTTGTGAACCTTCTGTGTTTGTGTTGGTCTCTTGCAGATGCTGATTGCTCTTGCTGGTTATACGACTGGCTACGATGGCACCTTTCCTTTTGTAAAGCCCGGAGACAAATATGAACACCACAACTACTGGGGGATGAGAGGGGTATGCTGCCTTTCACATATGCATGAGTGTGTCACATTTATTTATGAAAAACTTTATTAAAGGTTCGTCTGGTAAGATCAGGGCTGTTTTTGTACAGTTTTGCGCCGTGTTGGGGTCCTTTCTGCCGCTCTTTGCTTACCTTATAGTGCAGGAGCTGTCTCGGTCTCACTCTGCTGCTATCATCACAGCCACTCTACTCATATTTGGTTAGTGATCATGTTTTACACCGCATATTGAATCAAATTAACTACACTTTTAGGTTTCCGTTTATTTGTTGCAAAAAAAAAAAGAAAAAAAAAAAAAGAAAAATTGAAATGTGTTCATGGAAAAGAGATAATTTTAATTATGATCTATATCTTTAGCTGAATGAATTAATGTTGATCTATAATAAAGTAAAGAGATTATTCTTCTAATCTCCTTCCTGTCACAGACACAGGCTGCATCACTATCTCTCAGTACATCCTGTTAGACCCCATACTCATGTTCTTCATCATGGCAGCAGTTCTCAGTATGGTCAAGTTCAACCAGCAGAGCTACAGGTAGGACCCTAGTGAAACGTTTATATGATCTTTCGTCTTCTTGGTCTTCTTTCGTTAACTACTAGCTGATTCATTTATTGGTAAATTATAAACTTTTTGAAGCTGTAACCTTACCATTATGGCCTTTTAACATGGTTTCAGGCCTTTTACTGCCCCCTGGTGGCTGTGGCTCGTAATGTGCGGTGCTGCTCTTGCTGGTGCTCTCGGGGTGAAGTTTGTGGGTCTGTTTGTTATCCTCCTGGTGGGTCTGAACACAGTCAGGGACCTCTGGAGAATTTTAGGCGACCTGAGTCTCTCACTGGTAAACTGCAGCATTTCTTACTGGTTAACTGGTGACTTTACTGCCTCATAATCTTGTTTAACTTGCAGATGGATTTTGCGAAGCACTTCCTGGCCCGTGTTGTTGGCCTCATCTTGCTTCCACTTTTCCTATATGTGGCAGTATTTGCAGTTCACTTTGTTCTGTTGAATAAAAGGTAAGGGTGAGGGCTAAGCACAGTGTGATGATCATGTAATGACATCCTCCCACTTGTTGGAGTCATAACTTTTTTTTTCTCCTGCTAGTGGGCCAGGCGATGGTTTCTTTAGTTCGACCTTCCAGTCGCGTCTCATTGGGAACAACCTGTACAACGCGTCCATGCCAGAGTGTAAGTCCTGAACATAACTGGGAATGAAACCAAATGTGATTGCACAAAAAATTGGTACCCTTCTGTTAAAGAAAGAAAAACTCACAATAGTCACTCAAACAGGTATTCTACAATCTTGCAAAGTCTGGAATTTTCTTGAATAAATTTTCATGTCTGGAAAAGTATTGGAACGATTAAAAAATATGGAAATTATGATTTTCCTATCTTTGTTTTTCTAACAAACAAAAACATTATACTGCTTAATAATTACATGGGTCTTTACATGGATCTATATCTAAATGATGTGTTTTATCTTTGATTTATCACATCACCCCAGAACTAACTAAATGCACGCTCATTCAAAAATCAAAAATTGAGTGTTCTTGAGTGTTTTAGATCCTGTTGGAGAACCTATGATCTGTGACTCAGACCAAGCTTTCTGACACCGGTCAAAACATTTGGTTCCAGGATGCCTTTAAAAGTTTAATTTCACTGTACCATGCACATATTCAGGACACCCAGTGAGGACCCACAACATCATGGTGCCACTGCAAGTACAGTGTTTTTTTTTTTTCTTTGTGTTCTTTGTTTATTCATCATTGAAGCTGATGGGACTGGCCACAAAGCTTCACTTTTGTCTCCTCTGAAGATGTGTGGCTTGTCATTAAGTATTTAGGGAAGTTCCAGTCTCTCTTTTTTATGATTTAACATCCGTATTATCAATTTGTCATCAAGATTCCTCTGTTGTCTTCATCCAGAGAGGTTGGCTGCAGTCCTATGGACCTTAAACTTCTCCATAACTTGTGCAACTGTTGTCATAGGAACCTCAAGCTGCGTGGAGATGGTCTTCTAGTCTTCATTTTTAGCACAGTTTTCAATAATTACAGAACACACCCTGGGTTTATTTGCCCCTATGGTCAAATTATTTTTGCTCTTTTCTTTACATACTATTTTTTTTTTTTTGTCAAGACAAGATTCATTAGTTTGTTTTTAAGCAAGTATTGTCATTATATAGTTGATCTATCAGTTTGCAGTTATTTGTATTAGCGTTTTTTTTTCTTTCTTTGACAGAGGGGTACCAATAGTTTTTTCCAAATTTCTGGTAAAGATGAGAAGAAAGCCTGAAAATAAATCTGTGTTTTATTGCAGAGGTATAGTCTCACATAAAATTGTGGTTGTATTTAATCTTTACTTTAAGCACATTTATTCAGTGGAGCAAAAAAAAAAAAAAAAAAAAAAAAAGGAAACTCACATATTAAGTCTTCTAACAAAATCAAAATCAGCAGTGGCACAATTTTTGGTTCCCCAAATCAGTAAAGCATTTCTTTTGTTCATATAGTTACATAGAAAAAAAAATATGGTTTTTTTTGCTAAATAGATGTTCATGTTTTTATGTGTTTTTTATGATTTTCTGAGCATGTTGTTTTTCTGATGCAGACCTGGCATACGGTTCCACCATTACTGTGAAAAATCTCCGTATTGCTGGAGGTTATCTGCACTCCCACTGGCACTTATACCCAGAGGGAGTTGGGGCAAAGCAGCAGCAGGTCAACTGGAATCCATTCACTTATATCTGATGAATTTACTTCGAATTAAGATTTGTTTTTATCAACAGGTGACAGCTTACCTCCACAAGGACTACAACAACATGTGGTTGGTTCGCAAACCAGATAATAATAGTAAGGGTTGTGTTTATTGACAGTCTGAAATCATTCACTGTATTGGTTGTGGTCTTTAATGCTCTGTTAGATCCTCTAAGATTTTTGTCTGCATTTTCACACTAGTGTCCGTTATATGATGCAGATTTTAAATGAGGCACAAGCAGCTTGTTCATGATGTTTTCTGTCTGCTGTTTCTCTTTAATTAGCTCCGTCTGGGAGTCCTGATTTGGTTCGTCACGGTGACATCATTCGGCTGGAGCACAAAGAGTAAGTATCAATCCTCAGATTCCTGACGGAAGTCCAAATTCTGTGAGTAGTTTTGAATGTGCTGTTTCTTTCAGAACAACCCGTAACCTCCATAGTCACCTCCATCAAGCCCCTCTGACCAAGAAGCACTTCCAAGTTACAGGCTATGGAATTGTGAGTGTAGCTTTAACTTATGCTTGTATATTCCTTCCAAAAGTATTCATGCACACATTTTGCCACGTTAAATCCACCAATTTCATTGTAGTTTATTTTATGTGATAGGGCGACTCTATTTTGTGAATGACTGTAAAGTGATGCATGGTTTTCCAAAGATATTACAGATGAAGCTCTGAAAAGCTTAGAATGGATTTGTATTCAGCCCTCTTCGAGTAGCTTCGATATGTCTATATAATGTCAAGTGTGACCGATTACCTCCATATTAAGTAAAAAGAGTCCACCTGTATGTATTTTTCTAGGTATAAACACAACTGTTCTTTGAAAGCTGCCGAAGTTTGTTAGAGAACCTTAGTGAACAAAGACAGCATCTTGAAGACCAAGTAACACATTCAGGAACATCAGGGATAGAGTTGAGCAATCTTTAATCCATCATCTCAAAAAATGGAAGGAGTATTGCACAGCTGCAAACTCACTAAGAAATGGCCATCCGCTTAAACTTGTATGCTAGACAAGGAGGTAATAATCAGAGAAGTAGCCGAGAGGCCCACGGTAAGTCCGGAGGAGCTGCAGAGATCAACAGCTCAGGTGGGAGAATCTGTTGACAGGACAACTGTTACTGGTGCATTGCACAAATCTGGACAAGAAGAAAGTTGCTGTTGAAAGAAATCCTGTTTGCAGTTTGCCACAACCCAGTGGCTTCCAGTCAGAATCTGACTGAGCTGGAACAGGCTTACGCTAAAAGACTCCAAGACTCAGGCACTGAACGCAAATCCACACCACATATGTCTGATTTATATTTATAAAAATGTTTAAAAAAAACATGTATCCTTTTCATTCCATTTTAAAACTAAGAACTACTATGTATTTATGTATTTATGTAATATAACAAAATGTTTAAAAAAGAATATAAATGTTTTTAGAAAGCGTTGTAATGGTTACTTTACTGTATACAGCTGACAAAGACCATATATTAGATTTGGACTTCTGCATGTCTCCTTAAGCACATTTATCCCTTTCTTAGAATGGAACAGGGGACACCAATGACCTGTGGCAGGTGGAGGTTTGTGGAGGACGGAAGGGCGACCTGGTGAAAGTGCTGCGCAGCAAAGTTCGCTTTCTGCACAAAGCCACGGGCTGCGTGCTGTATTCGTCTGGAAAGACTCTTCCGAAGTGGTAAATCTTCTCATCTTTCCAGCTCGGATGTGGTCTTCTTTTTCTGTGCATGAAGGATCGACATGCACATCGAGTTTTGTTTCTCTCAAGGGGTTGGGAGCAGGTGGAGGTGACCTGCAGTCCATACCTGAAGGAGACTCCAAGCTCTCAGTGGAACATAGAGGATCACATCAATCCCAGATGTATGATGCACATTTTTCCAACCACACCTATGCTTTTCTTATTTTTCTTGATACATGCACTTTTGAATAATCTTTTAATTTTGTTTGGTTTGTTTCGGCAGTACCCAACATTAGTCTTTCTCTACTAAAGCCTAATTTTCTTGAAATATTGCTGGAGTCTCATATAGTCATGATAAGGGTAAGTAACAGTGAGAAGATGATTAACATGATCTAAATGTGCTACTTAAAAACAAATGTTGCTTTAGGGTAATAGTGGCTTGAAACCCAAAGACAATGAAATGAACTCCAAACCTTGGCACTGGCCCATCAACTACCAGGTACACTTATTTGTGCTTTTTTTTTTTTTTTTTTTGAAATTCAGTTAGCATCACTCTGTGTCAAATGCTTTTTTTTTTTTTGTATTTCTGAAGGGATTGCGATTTTCAGGTGTTAATGAGACAGAATATCGTGTTTACCTGCTGGGAAACCCCGTAAGTCTTTTAAACTTACTTTATTTTCCTGCCTTTCTGCTCTTCTAGCTAACACACGAGTCGCTCTTTTTCAGGTGGTCTGGTGGATAAATCTGGCCAGCTTAGGGTTATATCTCATCATGGTGGCGGTGGCATCTATAGGCATTCAAAGAGGAATCTCACTACAGCAGAAAAGATTAGGTAAGCCACAGCTGTGAGTCCTGCAGCGATTTTAGGATGACTTGACCTTTTAAATGAACATGTTTGCATGTTTCAGAGCATTCAGATGTCCTCAAGGGAGGAGGGGGACTTCTGCTGCTCGGCTGGCTGCTGCACTACGCCCCCTTCTACATTATGGGCCGCATCCTCTACTATCACCACTATTTTCCTGCAATGCTCTTCAGTAGCATGCTAACAGGTGCTAAATTCTCATATTTTACCCATTTACAATATTTGAAGCAGGAGCTATCAGACTGTAACTGAGAATTGGAGGAGAGGGCAGACTGGAGTGCATGTATTAAAAAGTTGCTTAGGATGAGAATGGGCATTGACATAACTGGAATTACATGATGTTTCTGAATCCTAACAGGGTCTTTCTCAGTAACTGCATTATGACTTTTTAATACAGTACTTGTCAGAGGTTTATATACACTCATCATAGAAAATAATGTCATTAATTTGGGAATTTTAATCATTTATTTAAACCAATATTTTTTCAGGGTGGAATGATGATACAACACACATCCACTAATATTTGGATAAATTTCCCTTAATAAGTAGCAGAAAAACACACAGTTGTTGTAACCATCTACAAGCTTCTGTCACAGTCTTGGCTTATTTTTGCTCTCTCTTCTGGTGGTTTGGTTGTTTTCATTAAAAAGACCTGGTTTTTAGGCCCAGGAAATACATTTTCTGTTGAGCTGAAGTAAGTTCCATTCTGGTAACCTGTTTACCCAATCCAAACCCAGTTCTGATATGTGGTTGGGCCCATTTTCTTGTTGGGACATGCAGTTGTGTTTAAGTTTCTAATGTCTAGCTGTTAATTTAAGGTGATGTTGAGAAATTTGCAGTGTAGCCTTTCCACTCACAGCAGAACTGACCCTCAGCAGAATGTTACCACCACCATGTTTCAGTTCAAAAAGTCTTTTTAGGTTTCAAATCCTCATCTTAGTTTCTTCATACTTGTCATTGTGGCCAAAAAGCTCATTCTTTGTCTCCTTTCACCATAAAACATTTCTCCAGGGGTGGTGGGTGGGATAGAGGTAGAGTGGCTACCCCATATATAGAGGCTGTTAGTCCTCGATACAGCCATCTGTGGTTCAATTCCCAACTCTGGGACCTTTGCTGCATTTCTACCCCCTTTCTCTCTTTCTCTACCTATTTCCTGTCAGATCTGCTTCAATTAAAGGCGACTAGTGCCAGAAAAACCTTAAAAAGAAGACATACAGGTTGTCCAAAGACGTTTAATTTGGGGAAAGTGCTTTTTTTTTTTTTTTGGTCGGCACCCTCATAGTCCATGTTAATGTTACACTTACTTCACTGTGACAGTAGTATTCCAGCATTTTACAGTTCTTGATTGTGCTCAAGCCTTGATTACGCCATCCTGAGGATTTTCCTTTCATCTGAAGATGATAGTTTGGGTCAGATGGATAAAACATAGACCCAATTGGGTGTTCAAACAGGGAAATGATCTTAAACACAGCAAAACTGCTTTTAGAACAGATGAACCAGTCTAATATTAATCTTCCAGAATGGTTCTGACATTTGACTGGCGTTACTTGCTAGGAAACCAACCGATTTAGATGAACTCTGCTGTTTGAAGTGGTCAAAACTCAGAATTATACCATCAGCTTGTTAACTGGCTTCTCTGCAACTTACAGAGAGGGATTTAACCAAATATTTGTGGCATGACTAAAAATCCAATTACGATAACATTGTTGAATATTGCAATGTCTGTAATTAGGCCACATTTAACCCACTCTGCTCTTTATTTTCCGTCATTACAATGTCTCTTGTACTCTCTGTGATCTTTAGCATCTTAGTCACTAAAATGTATATCTGGCACTGTGTAGGCATCAAGAAAAGGAAGAATCCTTGCACCTGGCAACACTGTGTGGATCAGAGAAAATCCACAGTGCAGTCAAAATTGTGCATCAATTACTGCCTTTAAAAAATAACTTAAGTCTTGTTTTATGATCCCAACATGGACATTTAATGTTTTAAAAACATCATGTAAAGCCACAGCTTAAGGACCTTCATGCCTATGATGGATGTATGTAAACTTTTGACCTGCACAGTTGTTGTTACTGTCATTTTTATTCATACCTTTTTAAAAAGAAAGTATAATACAGAGATCATATTTCCACCACTATTTACAGCTTTTTATTATATATATTTTTAATTTAGTTAACGGTTATTAATTGTTTTATCATAATGCATTTATTTTATGATTACAATCAAACTAAAGAGCCATTGCTAAGCCAGATCTAAGCATTCTGATTTGCTATAAATAGCTTTTTATGCATACTTCATGTTTACTTTATGTTAGTAGTTTCAGTCTCAGAAACAGAATATTTGTGAACGTGCTCACCATTAGAACTATATTTATTTGAAGTAGTGTTGTTAAGGGAAGCCTAGGATGTCATGATGGTTGTTGTTTGGTGTTTAAACATTTTTTTTTTTGTCTCACAGGAGTTACATTAGACATTCTGCTGAAAAATGCCGATCTGTTACTATGCCAACCCTATTCTGACTGGCTGCAGAAAGGAGGGCAGATGGTACTCTTATTTACTGTTCTCTACAGGTGAGCTCAGTGAACGTATATCTTGTTTGTTTTTCACTCATATTGCTTAGTCTTAGTGTGTGACGTACACTTTTAAGAGGATGTTTGTGGTTATCCATCTTTTATTTATGGTATCTTGCAAAACTATTCATACCCATTGAAGTTTTCCACATTTTTACCATCATAAAGTCTAGTGAACCTTCCTGAAATGTCAGGGATAAAAAGTGGTGGCTGTATCATGGTGTGGGATGCTTTTCTTAAGCAGGGATGGGGAACCTAGTCAGAGTTAAAGGGTAGATAAATAGAGCTAAATACAGGCAGTTAGACAATGGAAACCTGTTAAGAGGTATCACCAACAACCTTTAACATACAGCCAGGGCTACAATGGAAAGGTTTTAGATCAAATATCATGTGTTATGCCTGATTCATACCTTCTAATCCATTCTACTATTCACCTGACAGCAAAGCCTCTATGGTGTGAATTGCAACATCTGTACCCATTCACTAGGGGCATGTAGGGGTCTCTGGATACATCTGCGTGCAGCCTAGTTTTTTCTGACTGTGTTGGCTGTGTGCACAAGCAGGAACAATAGTACTCTCATTCAGGGTGTGGCACCAAAAATACTTAGAATAAAGAAAACAGGTCAGATCATGAGCAGAAGATGAAAAACAACAAGAGATCAACAACTTTCTTCTGTGATCAGACTAAAACTAAGTTTTAAAATATAGCAGTTATCTTGAATATAACATGGGCTCTTTTTATTATCATTGGTTTTGTATCACTGTGCATTTTAGCATCCATAGGGATTCTCTGACTTTTTTTTAAATCCCTCCAATTCTTCTTTTCCCAGTTTCTACATGTTTCATCCATTGTCCTACGGCATGATGGGTCCTCTTGCACATGAGCCAGGCAGTGCCATGGCTGGCCTTAAGTGGATGGACTCTTGGGAGTTTTAGTCACTTCTACAATATTTTGACTCTAATGTTGTATAGTGCAGGTCAGAAGTTTACATACACTCATCATGGGCTTGAACACCATAATAATTAGGCAGCAGCAAGAACTGGATGCACAATTTTGAATTTGACTTAGATTTTCTCTAATCCATACAGGGTCAAAACTATACATACAAACTCAAATATACACATGGTAAAGCTCCTTTACAAGTTGGAGGGAAACCAATGCTTTTTATAGCCATGAACAAGCTTCTGGCAATAATCAGGCTGGATATTTGACCACTTTTCCTGTTAGACAGGATAAAGTTAATTTAAGTTGGTTGGTTTCCCAACACAGACATGGCTCTTACATGTAGTTTATAATCTTTCAGTTGGACTGAGGTTGAGGGCATTTCAGAAGCTTGTTGATTTTATGGATTATGCATTAAAAACCTGGTCTGTTACTGGAAACCCATCAATGTAAATGAAAATGATCAGTTTGATTAGAAATGTGGTCAAATATCCAGCCAGAATTATGCCAGAAGCTTGTTGATGGTTATAAAGAAGGATCTGGTTTCCCTGCAACTTGCAACCAAATATTAGTGAAGATTGTTTGTGTATATTTTAGCCTATATGTGTAGATTTAACACTCAGTCCATTAGAAAAGAACCAAGTTTATATTGAAACTTTTCTATTTAGTTTTTGTCTGTGAAACATACAAATTGTTGAAGCGGTTTGTATATTGTCTGCAAAAAGGAACAATTCAAATGCATCAAGAAAAGGCTCAAATTAATATGACTGCCGTGCCCATCAAGAGTGTGTGTAAACTTTTGCATCCGCACTGTTTTCTGCTGTCTAAAGTGTTAACACATAAATATTTTCTTACAGTACTGATTGAAAACCTACCTGTCCAAGTATCTGTGTCAAAGCATTTCTTGTATTGCTGGCTGTTTGTAGATAGAATGAGTGTTGTTGTGTGTGAGAATAAAAACTATATGTCATTCATCACCAAGATGCCCTATCTCACACTACAGCTTCCATCTTTAATAAGCAAAGCTACCTCCAAATTTCTGATTGAAAAGCTAAATAGCTTAATTCTGTATTTTCCTGATTTTTGGTTTAAAATTCTTTATGTAATTACTCAACAAGGATTTTTTTCAAAAAGTTGTTCTGATCTTAGAGTTGGCACTTTAGTAAGGAGTGCTGTCAAGAACAACTATTGAAAGTTTTTACATTTTAGTGTGACAAATAAACAGTGGTATTCTTTTGTTCTCTAGTTTCTTTATGTTCTTAATCCATCAAGATAAACAAAAATATAGAAACAAAATGTACCATAAATTGTTGAACAAAACTGGGATTAGATTAAAAAAGTTAATTGTGTTATTATTATTATTATTATTATTATTATTATTATTATTATTATTATTATTATAAGTAGCTCATTAGACTTGTAAAGTGGTTTAAGATAAAGCAAAATGGCTACACTTTACTTTCCAACTAAAGAATTTTAAATGTGGATTTTATAATCTACAGAGTCCTTTACATAAACGTGAAATTACCATTATTTTAAGGTGTACAGTTAAGTATATTGTTGCAGGATAGTAGACTGGTTGGGCATACCTAGTTGCAAATAATCCCATTGGAGTTTTTTGTTATAACATGACTAATTGTGAAAACGTTCAAGGGGTATTGTTTTGCAAGGCTCTTTAAGTGTTTGATAATAAAAAAAAATAGTTCTGAGTGTTTTATGAAAAAAAAAAAAGTCTGTTAATGTAAACTTTCACATACCTTAACGCTTAAAATCGTCAATGTGCTTTTGGAGCGAAAGTGCGAGCTCCTGTGGTGTGTTTGTGAAGTGCTTTGCAACGAGAGTGAATCCCGTTGCTGCCATTGGTTGTACTTCGTCACGTGGTTATTCTGAAGATGGCGTCTCCGAATGGAGGTAAATTCTAATTCCTTACATACATACGTTGCAAATACTTCGCAAATTTAGCTCTTATAGGCTCACTAAAATGTTAATGAATAAAACTATGTTTCAGTTCGACGCTCAGACATAAGAATGTATGGGTAATGGCGTCGTACTTTTACTGTTTGAAGGGGTTATTTCGTTGACCTAAAGGCTTCACTCAACCCAGAGGTGTTTGTGTCCAGTTTTAAGGAAGCACATAGACAGCTGGTTTATACCTTCCGCAGAAAAACAACATCTCGGCTCATATTTTAAGTACTACCATCTTTCACTACCTTTTTTGTGAAACGTTAACGGTTTTAAATGCATTAATCTTTCCTGTTTTCTTTCTAAACATGCGTCACTCAGTCTAAATACACTCACAATTCAATCAAACAAGAGTATAATGTCTTGTCTTATATTAAATGTTTTTTTTTTTTTTTTTTTTTTTTTTTTTTTTTTTTTTTTTTTTTTATCTGTACGACAGAAGATATTTGAGTGGAGAAAAAAAGTAGTACATCTAGAGTTAGCCATTAAAGCTAAAATTGTAAATCAGTTTATTTATATCGCGCCATTTCATTATAAATGGCATCACAAGGCACCACAAGAAAACAGGTCTAATTTTTTACCATCCTATACATAAATACACAATTACATTTATACAGTAGAATTCCAACCATATTGACAGATTAAATTCAATGACAGTCCAGTCTTATCCTAAATGTAATATACAGGCCAGTCTAATTCAGATTGTAATTTGAATTGGTCAAAAGCTCAGGAAGCCCAGGCAATTTCAAGTTATTGTTTATCCTTCCTCCTGAGGAAGTAAGTGCCCACAGTCGAAAGGACTGCCAACACCAAGTGGGGGTCGAGAGGACGGAGCAGACACTGAAAAAACATAAAGCACTGCCCCTGGTGTGGTTTCTATTGGAAAGAAAATCTATGCACATTTAATTAATGGCAGCAGTAGTTCCATTAGTGGCCCGGTCTTGGACAGAAAAATAGTTTTAAGGGCGAATTGCTTGACCAGTAGATCTATGGGATGAAAATCAGAGAGTAAACATAGTCGGAGCAGAAGCTTCTTCCATGGCTCTGTCCAGGAAAGAGAAAGTCAAAGGGGGGGGGGTAATTGGTGGCAATAATGCATAAATAAAGAGTAGTAGGAGAAAGTCCAGCAGCTTAAGCCTATAGCTGCACAACTGAAAAGATCTCTCAGGACAGGATAGTACACTAGAGAAAATATATATTTTTTTATTTAATAGGATCATGTTTGAGATCACGGCCACATTTTATTTCAGCAATGTAGAGTTTTCACATTTGTAGCCTTTATGACGTATCTGTTAGGAACAGTAGATGTTTCTGAGGATGTGCTAAGGATGAGGATGTGCATCCTGTCAGACTGGGTAAGGTGATTAGATCTTGTGGTTTACTAAAGAGCTTGAAGGTGTTAGAGGATCATTTTCATTCCAAAGCCTGTATTTAATCAAATCTTTGGGACCAGTCAGAGGAACCTTCTGGTGTGGTTTGTATCATTGTCCTGCTGCAAAACCCAAGTGCGCTTGAGCTTGAAGGGTTAGATTATATTATTTGAAGTGAAGTTCTGTGCCCTTATTAACCATAATAGTTCCCATACATGTCGTCCAGAGATCTCATATCACTGCCTGCTTGTTGAAAAACTAATAACATCCTTGAGGAGTTGGAAACTAACATGCAAGTCAAACTGTGCTGTATCAACCCGCCTCATCAGCTGATTTGGCAATTAAAGCTGAAGGTGCTCCCTAAAGAGAAATGAATTAAAAGCAGCCCAAGCTAATTAGCAGAGCTAATTTTCCCAACAACAAAGTTACATTTTTTAACATCATACAAAGTAACAGAGATTGTCACTCAGTATTTATTTACAAAGCAAAAAGTTAAGGCCCATAAATTGCTTTTACATCATATGTCTGCGTTTCTTTGCAAGAAATGTTTAAGCACCAAAAAATTATGAACGTGATTTTTTTTTTGGAAGGTAGCTTTTGAACAAAGCTTGAATATAACAATTTTCCAAAGTGCTGGAAGCATCTTTTATGTATTAATTCTAGTAATTGCAGTGTATTTTTTATGTTTCAATATTTTTATTCAGCTCTTTTCACTCTTAAACCCTTCAATCAAATTTACATCACCAACTAGTGCAAACCTTACAAGACATAGCCATCCGCTTAAACTGACCAATCAGACAAGGCATGGTGCTTTTGGTAACTCAAGAAGAGCTGCAGAGATCCACGGCTCAGGTGTGAGAAAAATATTTAAAGGAAGAAAATACTTTTATTCATTCTTTTATTTATTTTGTGTGTTATTGTATCCCAGGGGTTCAACAACTCTTTCTGCCATCATTCTTAATAATAAAAAAATCTCTTCTAGAGCCATGAAATCTACATGACCCTTTGAAAGAAGCAAGCTTATCTAGTTTTATGAACACCCACTGTAAAAGTTGTTTATGTGATTAAGTTGAATTAAATAATAAATGTGTATATGTCATTTTAGGTTTTAGAAAAAAAAAAATACATTTCTTGAATGAAATCTTTCAAATTTATGGAAAGTAAGAAAATAACATTTAGTTTTCAGCCTAATGACAAAAGGTAAGGCCTAAACAAAAAAGAATTCCTTGTATCATTAATGTGATTCTGTTATGGAAATTCTTTGCAAATATAGCATGAAAAAAAAATGCTGTAACTGTCCTTTTTAAAATTTTATATTTAAAAATATTTCTGAGGTTTTTATTATTTTTGGACAAAGTTGTGTGGAGAACTTAAAGAGCCACATGTGGCCCTGAAGCCATGGGTTACAGACCCCGTAAAAACTCCAATAAAACACATTTCAGTTTAGGATTGTCACACAACAAATGTTAAAGGGGACCTATTATGCAAAATTCACAGTTTGCATATTTTAGTTCTTCCATTTGGGTCTAAACTGCTTCTAAAAACAGCCCAAAAAACCACCCAGCTGGGGTTTTTTTTAAGCAATAAGTCGATGTTTTTTGGTGTCTGGAAAACGACCCCTTTCAAAAACCTTCCGAATGTAAGATCACACTACGCCATTGCCTAGCAACCCCAGCTGAGCTCAGCTCCTCGCCTAGCAACCCAAGCAGCACTCCAGCATGATTGATGAGCTGGTTTTACCACTGTATGCGCTGTGCAATGGGTGGAGGAAAAGACAAGTGTTTTGCTGTTGTCTTACCATCCAGAAACGACCTTCTACATTCTTGTTGGCTGTGCAGGAGGCTCTTATTCTGCTTTTCAAAGATGAACAGTTGTATAATTGTGCACCTTTTTGCAGCCTTTTTCACGTGGGAGTGTAAACATTGAGTTGGGGGGTGTGGCCAGCAGCAGCTTATTGGGTTTAAAGTGACAAGAGGACCTAAAACAGCTCATTCTGAAAGGAGCTCAAAATAGCAGAACTGACCAGACTGAAATATCATTATCTAAGAATGATTGTGTGCAAAAAAAAATGTAATGAACATGTTTTGTATAGCTCATAGACCTATCCTAACCTGTTCAAGGAAGCATAATAGGTCACCTTCAAAAGTTAAAGAGGTATGAGCACTTTTGCAAGGCACAGTAAAGTTTAACATATATTTTTAAACATTGTCTGACCTGTATATGTGATGTAAAAAATGTTTTTTTGTTTTTTTTTTTGTCTTCTCAGGAGATGATTTTGAATCTTCTTTGCTAAGCTTTGAAAACTTGGACAGAGCATCACCAGACTTGTGGCCAGAGCAGTGTAAGTCGTTCTTTTGCTTTTTCGTTTCCTTTATTTGGTCAGAATTGTTGTTTTGTTAACAGTCTCATAACTTCTCACACAGTGCCTGGAGTTGCAGAATTTGCTGCATCTTACAAAAATGTGAGTTTCTTTTGCAGCTTTTGTTGGTGATAAAAGAAATTAAATATTGCATAAAATATGCTGTAAGTAGCAGTATTTAGGTTTCTGCTTAATTCTGTGTTTCATCTTTTCACTGTAGCCCATCACAAACTCACCCCCAAAGTGGATGGCTGAACTAGAGAGTGAGGATATTGAAATGTTGAAAGGTAACATAAATATCTAAGCCTGTCAAGCAGATTATGATTTAGTTACATGTTGCTAAGAGCTTCTAATGAATGTCCTTCTCTCCATCTGCAGAGCTAGGCAGTCTGACCACAGCCAACCTGATGGAGAAGGTTAAAGGACTTCAGAATCTCGCTTATCAGCTGGGTTTAGAGGAGTGTAAGTGCAAGAATAACTTAAAAAAACATGAGTCTTATTATAACTTTAAAAAAAAAATGTCTCGGCAGTGTAAACTGTTCAAATGGGTTTGATTGGTTTTCTTTTCTGCAGTATCACCAACAGATGGTGCTAAAAGCTTTCAAACTCTGTGTTGACGTCTTTCTGAACTCCTATTACATTTAAAGCAGGTTAAGATCACACAATTCATGCCTGTCATCCAAAAACACAACAGTTATTGTGTAAACTTTGCAATGTAGAATTCGAATTTATGTCAAATGGCTATAATAAATCGACCATAAGGCTTCTAAGTGATGGATATAGGTCAATCTTGTTAGAAGCAAAAAGAAAGGAAACAAGCTGAAGGGGAAAAAAGTTGAAGAATTTGATAGATGCGAAATCTATTTAATCTAGTCCCTCCCACCTCTATTGTCATAATCCTTACAGAGTATGGATTAGAGAGATGTAGCTAAGTGCTCATTTGATGATCCTAAGAGGGGGAAAAAAAAATCTGAGTTTTGCCTGTGAAAGACCACTTACGGAAAATTGTATTTCACTTCACATTTACTTCGATGAGGTATAGACTAATACCCCTTGTCACATTTGATCAAATTACAACAACAAACTTTGATGTATTTAATGGGAATTTATGTGATAGAGCTACACAAAGTTGTGCAATGTAGTGGGAAGAATATGTGATTTTCCAAATGTTTTCCAAAAAAAAATGCTGAAAGTGCTGAGTGGATTTATCAGGGATGAAGTAAGAAGCTTAAAGCATGGCTAACTAAAAAACAAAACTACCCTAACCTTTAAATATCTAAGGCTAGGTTCACCCTGCAGGTCTTAATGCTCAATTCCAATTTTTTGTGAAATCCAAATTTATTTATTTTATTTTTTTGCGTGGTCATTCACATTTCCAAATATACGCGACTTGTATGTGATTTCCTGTGTGAACTGCAAACAACCTGAAAGTGTCCCACATGCACAGTAGAGGACGCAGTAACGTCACACGTAGCGAGTGTGCTCAGTGTTTGCCGAAGTAAACATGGATGGTAATGGTGGAGCATATCTTGTGATTTTAAAGTTGTTGTCCAACTGGAGCCAACACATTAACAAATCTTTCCATTTACTGCTCTCTGGGTTGTCATCCGCCATGGTTGTTGTTTTTCTTCTCGTTTCCGCGTATCAGGACGCAGAATAGCGACGCTTGTTGAGTATAAATGACGTACAGGTCGGATGAATGCGACCTGGCCGTACAGACACAGGTCACATTTGAAAAGATCAGATACATATCAGCTTTAGGGCCACATATCCAAGTGGTCTGGGTCGCATTTGTAAAAATCGGATCTGTGTTGTTCTGCCTGTCGTGAAAAGATCAGATACAGCTCACATAAGGGCAAAAAAATCAGATTTGGGTCACTTCAGGCTGCAGTGTGAACGTAGCCTAAGTCAGGACTGTTCACTCCATTATCCGAAAAAGGAAAGAGCATGGTAAACTGTACTTCACGCTAACATTACTGCCCCATTATGAAACAATGGTGGCAGCAACATGCTCTGGGGATGTTTTTTTTTTTTTTTTTTAGCTGAGACAGGAGAGCTGGTCAGAGTTGATGGGAAATATAAATGGAGCTAAATATAACACAGTCCTGGAACAAAAACAGTTCGAGGCTGGAGAGGTTATGAGACTTGGGCGATGGCTCACATTCCAGGTGAGCGATGGGCCTAAACATGCTGCCAGAGCTACCGTGGAACAGTCTAGATCAGAGGTCTTCAATGTGGGGGTCATGGAGGGACTCCAGAAGGGTCGTAAGATTTCTGAATAATTAGAAATTTTTTTGAGTATTTTTTAAAAGTTCAGATGTATTTCTTTAAATGCACATTTACATGAATCCAACATGTAATAAATACAGAGAAGGACCTCCTTTTATCAATCGTTTGGGGGTCCCAGGCTGAAAAACGCTTAAGACCCCTGGTTTAGATCACATCACAGTCAAAGTCCTGAGCTTAATCTAGTTGAGAGACATGAAAATTGTTGTTGATTCTGCTCTTCATTCAGTCTTTCTGAGGTCGAGCTATTTTGCAGAAGAAGAAAGTGCAGAGATCTCAAGTGTCTAGATCTGCACGGTTGGTAGAGGCATTCACCAAAAGACAGCAGTAACTGCAGTGAAAAGGTATTAAAACTGGTTCTCCAAAGTATGTACTCGGATAGTCTGAATACAAATACAAACCACACTTTTCAAATTTTATTTCTAAATAATTTCCCTTTCACTTCTCAAATATTCATTGCTTTGTGTTGGTTAAACTAATTAAAAACCCACTGAAATATGTTCAACTTTGCGGTTTTAATATGACAAAATGTGGAAATGGTCCATTGCAAGGCACTCATGTTTGTCCTTCATGGCAGTGATCATTGAAAAGTGACGAGAGTTTAAAGAGAATTATAGATACCAGATAAAGCCCTCAGAGCTGGTGTCGTATATATTTGTAGTCTTTTGTGAAAGCCGTACTTATATGACACTAATCGGTTCAGAGATGCTTTAAAAAGTGGTTCAAAGTGCTTTAGAAGAAAATGTGGACCAAAATCTGATTGTAATCCAAAAAAGGCTTTAAATGTAAAAGGTCTGCGGCAATAGTAAAGCATGGGGTAAGTCTATCATTTATGTTGCACATGTCGTGGCTGCGCGGATCCTATTTTGCAAATTCATTTAGTTGAAAAATTATTTAATCTCTTTGACTTCCCTCAACCAGAAGCAGCTTGTAATCTTTCTGGTATAGAGATGTTAGCTGTCATGGGTGCAGGACTGCAGGCTCTGCAGTCATGTCATGTGCCTCAGGACGACGGGACACAATGATGGTTATTATTGGTGTCAGAGCAACCCTGTAATCGGTGCCTGTTTAATGCTCTCTGGTTTAATTTTCTCCTTTTCCTGGCTGTCAGGGGAGGCCCTGTAAATCTCAGCTACTTTTTCATCATGTTTGTGCACTCTTCACCGCCCGTAAACACGCTCGCCCCGCCGAGGCACACCAGAGGGAGGGTAGAGGACAGGATTTACTGCCCCTCCCCCCTTAAACATGTGGATCATTAAAGAGGAAGCTGGTTAATGGGCAGAGCACAATCAAGCAGGGAAAAACTCATCCACCCCACTGCAGAGATGAAATAGCCCTGAACTGTTCAGTTTTCTGCTTTTCACTTTTGCTTGCTGTTGTGTTTGTGTAGTAATACCATGAATGAAGGGATGCGGTAGCACATAACCTTCCTTTCACCAGCACTTCCAAAATGTGGCGGACTGACGCCGGCCCAGTTTGTCCCTAAGGGACCTGACGCGTGCCTCGTCCCCAGGCCCCAGCTGTTATTCCACCCCATGATGAATGCCCCAGTCGTGGGTCGCTGAGCGTGGGCATCAAGCCCTGTGTCTCTGGGGAAGGCATAGCATCCTGATAAGTGCCGCTACTGGAGGTAATTGAAAGCTGACTGTTCCCCTGGGATGTGCTGAAGGGCCTGAGGCACTGAGGCGGCTGGTTCGGAGCCTGCTGAGTTACTGGGTCTGGGCATTTCCATACTTGTCAGCTCAAGGCCACTGACTATCATTTAATACTTGTTTCATGTGCTTCTATTTTATGCCAAAAAAAGTTGAGGAATAACATTTCTCACAGTCCACTTTGAGTAAATATTATTTACATTTTGTTTGTTTTTGGGTAACTATGGATTTCATAAACCACAAAAAAAATTGCTACTTTATTATATGCAGCAATAATTGTATTTTTTTCAAATTATTCACTCAGTAATTTAAAAGATTACTTATACATTTTCGGACTACTCTTCAGTCTGGAAACTATTAATTTCCATATCTGGATGATTATAGGGAGGAAAAATAGTGGAGAAATATTCGTATTTCCAAGGTGTGTTTCCTGTTACGTTTGTTTGTCCACCCATCCAGTTTTGTGTTTTTATGCCAAAATTCAAAAGAAACGACTGCGCTAAATTCATAGTGAAGTTGTTTCATTTTTTTCTTTTAAAAATGGCTTAGAAGTGGATTGAGAACTCTGCAAATTCAAGTCTGGAAAAGATTGGCAGTAATGAATGAAAAGTGTGTCAGATTCCAAGTTTGGTTTTGATATTTTTTTTGAGGTCAGTGAAGCTTTGGTTCGAAAGCTTATCTTTTTCTCGCCAAGGAAGAAAGCCTGAATGTTTCTGTCAAAGTTGTTGCAAATATCATTTGAGGGTGCCCTCCACACTTTGCATGAGAAGCCTTAAAATTAAAAATCTTTTATTACGGTAGCATCATTTCAGTCACAAAGCTTTCCAAATACTCAACATTTCATCTAAATATGTTGACTGTCAAAAAAAAAAAAAAAAAAAAACTCTAGAAAGAAATAATTGTTTCTACCAAAACCTCTGTTGCCACATGAAACAGTTCGTATAAAAACATGTAACTGAAGCATTTCAGTAATTTCTGTTTTAATTGTTTTGTGTCTCCTAGCTTTAAATTAGTTATATATGACTTTTTGCTTCTTTGGGATTTAAATATCATACATCACAGAGATCACTTTCTTTTAGCTGCTCCTCAAAATAGGAAAGGCAAGAGAACATACAGATGTGTGTTGTTTGGTTTATTTATGTCAGAGCTTGTTTTATATTGCCAATGTTTCTACTTATTAGGTCATTTTAAAAAACAAGTTAAAAAATCTTAGATTTGCGTCAACACAGTACCGTTGAACATTCCCATGTCAAATTACAACCACAAACTTTTGTGTATTGAGTTGCGATTTTATGTGATACACCAAAATAAAGTAATGTGTAATTGTAAAGAGGAAGCAAAAGGAAAGCTAATTTTTACAGATAAAAGCCAACCCTTCATTTGATTAGCTAAGTTTCCATCCAGTGGAGCGAATCAACCAGGCTATGGAGGCTGAAATTTTCTGACCCTTCCACCACCACCACCCGTGGGTGGATTGCAGCGTTCCACCTCTCTCATCTGGCTACTCCTGGCTGACCGTCCTCCCCTCCATACCGGAGGTTTGGACTTGAAGTGTTTCTGAGTTTCGTGCCTCTCATGAGGCACAGACCCACCATTGGACGGGAAAGTTCTCTACGTCAGAACATATTTGGAAAATGTGTTCCCATCTCCCCTTCAGTGCATTTACTCTTTTTCGGAAAAGCCAAGAACCACCTCAAGTGACCATAAAAATGTTTTTGCAAAATTGAGGAAGTTATTTCGAATGTTGCTGTTTCCATCAACCTTTTCTAATGCGACACTTCAAAATGTGCACAAATAAACGTTAATGAAAACACAGCTATTGCCTTTCAACAGTATTATTACATCTTGCACTTTTTCCCATGTTGTCCTGTAGCAACCACAAACTGCCATGTATTATTTTTGGGATTTGATGTGATAGACCACACCGAAGAAGTGCTCAACTGTAAATATTATGAAGAAGGATAAATGGTTTTCAACATTTATTAAAAATTCTGAAAATTGTGGTGTTAACTTGTGTTCGGCCCCCAGAGTTGTAGAAAAAAACTGCCACCTTTGCAGTGCTAGTGACTATGTTTTGTTTTTTTTCCCCTCCATCTTTGCAACAGCTTTTAAATTGAATTAAGATCTTGACATTGAGTAGGCCATTCTAAGACATGACTGTGCTTTGATTGAAAACGTTCCATTGTAGCTTTGGCCCTATGTTTGCCATTGTTCTGCTGGAAAGTGAACATCCACCTCAGTTTCACCTTTTTCACAGCCTCTTACTAATTTTTTTTTTTTTCCTGGATTGCTCTGTTCATCCTCCCACCAAATTTGACCAGCTTCTCTGTTCCGAATGAAGAAGAGGATCCCCACAACATGATGCTGCCACCACCTTGTTTCATCCTTGTGATGGTACGTTTAGGGTTGATGTGAAGTGTCAGATTTTGGCCCCACATGGCGTTTGAATGTTGGCCAAAAGGTTCAGTTTTGGTCTCATCAGACCAGAGCGTCTTCTTCCACCAATAAATACAGTGAAGTTTGTGGTTACGGCACATGAAGAAGTTTAGTGGGTGTAAATACTTTCGCAAGGTACTGGAGTTATCATATAAAACTTAGATAAGTTGGTACAGTTATCAGAGATCTTTTAGTTCCATTTACCGTACATGGCACAAGTTGTAGATGTTAGTTTTCCTCTTGTGAAAATCTTTGGTGTGAGATTATTCATTGCATCCATGGACCACCTGTTAGGGCTTTTTCAGACTCCAGCTTGCCTCTCCTCTGCTCTGACGCCACCCAGCACCCATCCAGTGTGACCCCTGTTGCGTCTTCCTGTGTGAAGGGGAGCCTGAAGGGCACCCTGCCATGACAGCTCCTACGGGGCCTGCGTTCTCTATCACCTCCTCCTCACCCTCAGGATCAATCTCCAACCTATTAGGAGGCATGCCACTGCTGAATATGATTGCATTCACGGGGCTCCATTCGTGCTAATGTGCCTCCATCAATCCATCAGGGCGGGCTGACTGCAGGCCGGCCGGTTATGAAGTGCCTGAGCTGACAGCCGCTGAATAAGAAACAGGGTATTGCCTCCCTGCCAACGCTGCCACTGCTCCTCTCTTCTTTTCCACATGCTCATCTCCATGTTGTCTCCTTGGACTCAAACTTGCACTGAACGGTTGTACTAATTGTCATAGTTTGAAAAACTGTATTTCTGTTTGTCTCAATCACAATGGATCAACTGAAACGGCTCCACAAACTTTCTGCAGTGGATATCTGCATCTGGATCAGAAGAGTAGACAGAGCATAACACACACACACACACACACTTCTCCTTAGTCCCGCCTGCCTGCCTGCCGCCTCCCTGAGCAGATCGGAAATGACATCTCATTTCCATAAAGGCATTAGGAATTCATTGGATTTTCTTTCCCAGCTAATCATAGTGTGAGTGTAAAACCTTTTAGGCTTTTTAATGAATGATTTTTGACTGATTGCCTATTAATAAGGACACCTCTTGAACAGACATCAGCTTGGGCAGGGGTTGGGTGGTGCAGATGTGTTTGTTTTGGTGTGTGGATATGTGTGTGTGTGTGTGTGTGTGTGTGTGTGAGCGTGTCAGCCAGGCGAAAACGCATTGGAGGAGGAGGAGGGGTGGGCCTTCTCGGTTGGGACATAAAGAGGAACCAGTGGCTCCCCGGGGAAATCACAGCTCGTGTCTGCATCTTAAATATCCCCGTGAAGTATCAATAAGTGGGTAATTGAATTTTGAACACAAACATGAGCGTCAGGTGTATGTGCTGCGAGCCGGGGGCGTCAGGGCGGGTGCGTCGGATGAATATGTGTGCCTTCAAGTGTCTCCACGCTAGAGTGTTTGTGCGTGTCATCTCCTCTGTGTCCCCGGAGAGGAGGTTGGTGAAAGAGGATGTTAAATCCATTAAATAAAGCTTACATCCCATAATAGCTGAGCAGCACTCAGAGATGGGCAGTGGGGGTCAGATATGTCCTCTTTACGCTTAATGAAAGTGAATTGGAGCAGTCGGGGCTGGGGCCGGGACTCCACTTAACCCGGTTGGTCATCTGTCTGAGCAGCTGATGGTGAGGGGGGTCCGGCAGCTCAGCAGGAGCGTGGCAGAGCGACAGGGTGGGGAGGTTTTTGGAGACCATGATGATTACTCTCATTTTATACACAGGGGAGCAGCAGTGGGGGCTGTGAGAGTAACACCCAGATCACTGGGCATAAAAGAGGGGAAAGTAAGATGTTACACAACTGTGTTCCCTCTGCATTTGAATTTGAGCCACCTGGGATTTGCTAAATGAAAATGATTTAACAGTGAGGAGCAGAAAACTGCAGAAACATTTGAGCAGCAGCATGAGGCTTCTGGTGTTTTCTGTTCAGATTAGTGGAAACTGGCAACATTCGGAACATCCTCCTGGCACCATTTAGCTGCTGCAGATATAGGTTAATCTTTATTGTTGCTCTGCGCCAGGCTGCGCCTGAAATCCTCTGCCATGGAGGTACGGTACTGTGAGAAATTAGGAATTATCTTTAGTGATTATAAGACATACTTTGTGTTGTTGCTCGAAATTTAACCAGTTAGGGCTAAAAGATAATTAGATGGCAACAGATCAACAGGGCAAGGCGATGGCCGGCAGAATCCATGCAGTGTAATTTAGTATGGATGGCAGTCGTAACAAGATGCTGATTAACTTAGTGCAAAATTACTAATTGACCTTTCTAATCAACTAAACAAATCTCTAAGTCCCCCTAATCAGTATTGATCTCTCTGAGTGTATGACAGAATCGGTGTGTGTTTGTGTGTGCTGATCAGCGTGGGTGTCTCATTTTACATTTTCTTACCTCGGCATGTGAGTCCTATATGTGGACCATCAGTTAACCAAGTCGCTTAAAGAAATCAAACTTTTAACAGTGAATTTTGGTAAAATCTTGTTTCATTTAGAATTACAAACTTTTTTTTTTTTTTTTTTTTTTTACTTTAATTGTCCCTGAAAATAACAACTCTGTTTGACTAAAAGAAAAAGAAATATGTACTAGAATTTGGCAGGGCATCAAGGCCTGTGTCTCTGCAGAAAGCAAAAAATTATATATTATCAAAAATAAGCCAAACGCTATTTGAATGAAAATTATTCGGTCATGAATGCATAACTCGTAAAAGCAAACAAGCTGCTTGTCTGCGTTATTGAACTTGTACTGGAGTCATATTGAGAAATATTATAGCATATGAGTTAGAACAGTGGGGTACAAATGTTTTCCCACAGGGGTCATGTTTGTCCATTTAAAAACTCACAATGTTTTTGTTTTTTTTTAGCTGCTCAGCAATACATTAAACATGCAGTATTTTAAGGAAACAAACAACAGAGCTTTAAATCATTGTCGATCTGAAACAAAGTGTGTCAAACATCTGCCCGTTTAAAACAGATGCATGCTCTTCCTTATTTATTTATTTTGAAGTATGATTTTTTTTTTTTTTTTTTTTTTTTTTCTATTTTGGTGTCTGCATTTAGTCTGCTTTATCAACAATAATGGAAAATGAGTCAGTCTTTCTTCAAAAAAACAGGTTTAATGAATAGATGTGTCCCAGTCTGTTCTTCAGTAAAAGATGCTTGTGGTCCCACTTAAATTATATTAAGCAAGACAAAAAACATAGCTAATAAAAGACAAAATCTTTGTTTTGTTCCTAACAATTTCCCTTTTAAGAAGATTTAAAAATTTGGTGATCTTTTATCCTAAAAATGACAAGAAGTGTCTGCATCTGCATCAAATACCAGTGCTGGAAGAGTGATTTTGTATCATTCTTAAATGAAGATGAGGGGACAAGGGCTGCCCTTTGAACACCTCTGGTTTGAAGATGTCATGAAGTTTGGGGTTTTGCCAAATGTGCAAAACCTTTGACATTTCAGTCACTCAAAAGTATTTATAGCCCATGAATGTTCTTTTGCAAATAAAAATTGGAAAAAACACCATTAAGAAGACCAAGAAACACAGCTGACATGTCAGGGAGAAAATTGTGGAGAAGTTTAAAGCAGAGATGGGCTATAAAACAATATCCCAAGTTTTTAGCAACCTACAAAGCACTGCTTTATCACCCATCCTAAAGTGAAACCTGCAGGTTTCCTGCAAGGAAAAATATTGTTTAAAGAAGCAGACTAAAGGTGCATGGTAACTGTGGAGGAGCTGCATAGATGCACAGCTCAGGTGGGGTAATCTGCTGACAACTATCAGTTATGCATTCAGATGTGCACAGCTCCACTGTGTGTGGTTGAAAGCACTAAAAAAATGGTGGCAGCATCTATATTCTATAGAGAGGCTTTCTTCAGCAGGTCAGAGTTAATGGGAACATGGATTGGTCTAACTACTGGACACAAAAACCATCAGAGGTTCCAAAAGAGAAGACTGGGGTGCAAATTCACAATGGAATGGTTTATATCAAAGCATTTTCAAATTTGAAGCATACTGTATTATTTCCAAAGGGAAATCAAGTGTTTTTGCAACTCAAGTTATCCATATTATCAAAGAGTCATTGTAGATAGTGAGCGCTGTTGGGCAGGAAGGATCTCCTTAAGAAGCCCCTGAGTGAAGTTCTATTACACTGTTATAAAGAGGATGATCAGTGATGTTCATTATGTTCTTCATTAGACAAATCATTTCTTTTTGGTCATTTTTTGGCTCCAGAGCAGTCCCCAGAACAGACCCAGCCTTCTTTATTCGCTTGTTCTGCTTTTTTAAGTCACTGGTTCTGCTGATGCTGTCCCAACAGATCACAGCAGAAGAGACTACACTCTTCACAACAGACTCATAGAAGTTTCTGTTGGAATGGCCTAGTTCAAGTGCAGGCCTAATTTGAATTGAGAATCTTTGGCATGACTTGAATATTGCCGCCAATACAGCTTAACTGAGCTTGACTTATTTTATGAAGAACTGGACTTTAAGCTAAATGTGGTTCTCTGAAGGATTGATTCAGGAGAGTATAATAAAAATGTACTCTACACTTTTCAGATTTTATTTGATCAAACAATTAAAGACTCATATATACTTTTTATTTCACAATTATGCACCACTTTGTGTAAGTCTATCACATAAAATCCCAACAAAATGCGTTAAAGTTTGTGATTGTAATATTATGTGGAAGAGTTAAAACGGATGGAAATACAAGATACCATATGAGCCCAGATTTACTTTAATAATCGCAACACTCTAAACAAGGTTTTGCAGAAATAAAGCCACATTTGAGAGAGTCCGTTATGAGTTTCTTTTGGACTTGTGAGGGGAGGATGACCTGAACCATTGTTAATAAGCGACTCGGTTGGGTGACAGATCTCAGGAGGTGTGATACAGCTTTGATCTATTTTACAGTTTGGGCCCATCATTAGATGGCGAAAGCACCAACAAAAGAGAAGTCATGACCTCCTGAAAATCAAAAATATTGCCCTGCTAACGTTTACCTTTTCTGGTTTTAGCGCAAAAAAAGCTAAGTGACACCATCGCACTGACAGTTTTAGGGTCATCCCAGTGTAATTGCTTTCCCTCACCTATTTTTAATGACTTCATTTCAATCTAAACCACCTCCTGGATGTGTAGAAGTTTGTAATGAGTTTGTTTAAGGTGATTGGAAGAGACAGCAAAGAGCAAAATGAATTCATCCCATTCCAATTAGCATCGTCTTTAACCTCTTGATTGACATTTCAAGGTGACGAAACCCCCACGCCCAGATGCACCATTATCATTCCATCTTGACCGATTCATCTAAATTAGTAAAAGCTTCAACTTTTTCATCAGCTGCCACGGGCAGAGCAGGCTGGCAGTGGCCAGTGGAGATCTAATCACAATCCTTACAGCTTATATAAATGTGAACGGTGTTCCTGCTTTAGAGAAAAACTCCAGTATAACATTTTTGTGACACAGAAGAGTTGCAAGTTAAGAAAAGTCTTCCACAGCCCATAAAACTGTGGAAGAGTTTAAGTACTAATCCTCAATTTCTTTTAAAAAAATACTTTACCTAGATGTTTTTTTTTTTTTTTTTTTTCTGAAGGTTTATGATGCCTTCTAAGTCCCTACAGTCCCGGTAGACACAAACAGATTTGTCTTTGCCAGAAAGACATCAATAGCACTTGTAAAATGAGTCTTGTGAAGGACAATTCTTTTTATCTGAAGCACGAAGCGGACTCACTTGTATTAAACCTAAAATGCTAGATTCCATGACATTTTTACCATTTTAACATGGAGGATTATCTTGCAGTTATTATTTAGGTTTATAAGTTTAATTTACTACACCGAGTTAAACATCAGCATTTGAGAAAATCAAATATATTCAAGCTCATTTGATAAGTATCTACAGTGACATGGAAAAAATATGGTCCACTCTTTTTTGCAGAATTGTTTTAAGTCGGCCACAGCTGAGGGTTTTCAAGCATGACCTGTTTAAGGTCAAGCCACATCACCTTAATAGCTTTTACGACTGGCTGATGATATATATATGATATATGATGTATAGAGACCCATTCAGTAGAGTAGAATATTATTGAAAAGTTAACTTATTTCAGTAGCTTTCTGTTAATTATGATTTTCTAGCTGATGAAAACATAACATTTACACTTGAAATATTACATCAGACTAATAAAAAGAGCATTTTTAAAACAAAGATGTGGGCTTGATGAAAAGTATGTTCAGTAACTGCTTAAAGGTTGTTATTTTCAAATGACAAAAGAGCCTCATTGGAGCACATATTCTAATGTACTAAATATGACTGTATGCATGTTAGAATGATGGGAGAAGCAGAAGTCTTAACGGACAACATTATAAACTGTTTAGGTGTGGTTATTGCGTAAATATAGTGAAGTTTGGCTATTTTGCTCAAATTTATTTTATGATGCACCTTAGTCCAATTTCGTAATCATATGTAGAGACTTTTAGTTTTTATTCCTTTCGGTCTCTCCTTACTTATAGTACCGATGTTTGTATAAGGATCTCCACTGGCACTAAACTGGAACTGCAATCACAATATCTAAGTACGTCCAATTTTATGATGTTTTCTATCCCTGAATGAACAGATGTTTCTATTGATCGCATTCCTGTGTGACAATAAAGACATGAAATGCATGCTTTGCATTGCTAAACAGCTCTTGTGATGTTGGAATTGCAACCAAATTTGTTAGGTCGGTCATTTATGTACAAGATTGTTAAAAGATGGTCAAAGACATAGTAGTTATATTAACCTTTGGGGCACTTTTAAATTGACTATACACTCTTTACCTTTGTGACCCAAAATGGTACACTTATAAAAATGCAATAAAAATTCAATTTTTTTTTTCCACTTTCACTGCATTAAATTAAAGCAGAACCAGTGATCAACACACTGCATTAAAACCCACAATATGCAGTATTTTCCAAAAATAAAATGCAAAGTGGAATAATTTTGATATGGGTGTTTCAGCCTTCACCAGGTTGAAAATTAATAACAACATAGATTTTTATGCATTATTATTATTTCTGGAGTAATGAGAGTTAAAAGCAAACACCGACACTCTTTACTTTCGTGACCCAAAATGGTACACTTATAGAAGTGCAATGAAAATTAAAACTGTAATATTTCTTTCCACTTTCACTGCATTAAATCTTCTCAACAGCTTTTTAAAATCTTTTCTATCTTTTTATGCTTGTTTTGTCCAAAAATCCAGATATTTTTTTTTGGGGGGGGAAACCCAAACTATGCAATATTTTCCAAAAATAAAATGTAAAGTGGAATATTTTTGATGTGGGAGCTTCAGCCTTACAGAATTCAAAATTTAATAACATTGATTTTTATGCATTATTAATTTTGGAGAAATGAGAGTTAAAAAACAAAAATTGGCATGCTTTACCTTTGTGACCCAAAACGGTACACCTTTCACTGCATTACATCTTTTCAATAACTTCAGACCTATCTATAGATATGTTTTTCACATTTTTAGGATCCTTTCTGTTTTATGTAAAGCACTTTGAACTGCTTTGTTGCTGCTATACAGATAAACTTGACTTCACTTTCTGTTGGAAAAAAAACTGAATTTTCGAAGGAGAAAACAAATATGCCAAATTTTCAATATGTAGACATCAAAGCTGCTCCTCCTCACTCAAATTATTCTACATCTTTACTGACAACCTCCACTGTAGGTTTCAGAAGTGCAGAATTAGCTGCAAGATGTCGCCATGGCAAGAAAGGCCGAATGCAGTCAAAGCACTGCTGATTCTGGCAAGTGAGAAGTAATTTGGCCCTGGAGTCAAGATAGGAGGAGAAAAATATGGCAGAATCTCTTCATGTGTGGAAGACCACAGGATTTCCCCTTTTTTTTTTTTTTTTTTTTTTGATCTCCATTGAGATTTCCCATCACCCATTGCCTCCTCCTTTTCCTCCTCCTCCTCTTGGCTACAAGGTTCCTCCTTTGCCAGGCAGCCATTCCTCCACCAGTTCCTCCTGCCCCTCATAGGAATTTTGACGTCTGCTTATATTCTCCTCAGAAAACCCCTCCTCACTCTTCCCAGACTTTAAAACTGCTGTAACAGTCCCTCTGGGGTTAATCTTCCACTAATGGCTGTCTCCTGGAGAAATTACCAACTAGACAACACTGCAAACTAATCTAACAGAAGATGCACCTGCATAAACATGCTATTCCACTCATCCAGTAGGAGAGAGGGGTCTCTCTCTTGATGAAGAAACATAAGCAAAGCCAACTTTGACTTTTGTCAGATGCACCTGTATAAACATGCCATCCCACACATCATTTTGAAAAGTCATAGAACCATGTCCCCATTGAAAGTTGATGAAATAAAGCGATGGGGTCTGTGGTAATTTTAGGGGGGGTCATCACACCTAAAACCAGTTTTCCTTGTATTTTGAAGTTAGAAGCTTAGATAGCTTAGTTGGTCTTCAGGGGAAAGTTATTTTTAAATGCCAGGATTACAGTTCATCAAAAATATGTGGTTATAATGGGAGTCAATGGGGCCAAAATGGGACAGAAGATAAGAGTGTATACAAAGTACATATCTCTTGTTCTATATACCATACAATCAAAAGAGAAAATAGATTTTATAAAAAAATTTTTTTTTTTAAAAGTCCTTTCCAAGTTTCATAGAATTAACCTTTAATCTGACTGAGATATTGGGAATCAAAAATAACAGTAAAGCAGGATGTCTCATTTTGAGCAGCCAAGGTGCTCCAAGGGTTAAATCTACTGTTCATTAGTGTTAATCTTGTTATTAATCCCTAATAATTCATCTTTTATCTTCTTCTCCAGCCAGAGAAATGACCAGAGGCAAGTTCCTGAACATACTGGAAAGGCCCAAGAAGTGACGATTCATATATTCAAGCAACAGGACTGACATTTAAGATGGCAAAACACTTCAGATATTTGTGCATTAATATTTTCAGAAAGATATTTGAAAAGTCTTTGAAATCTGTTACTGCAGTCAGTTTAACTGGTAAACCCTCACACCTTTTGTCCTCTAGATGCCTTTGCTTTTTCTTTCCTTTTCACTAAACTTTTCTCTCTTACAAAGTTTGATTCAATTAAATGCTCATTATTTATTCTTCTGTTTTAAACATCAATTGCCTTTTTGTATCTCCTTGAACTTGTAAAATAAAGTTTTAAAATGAAAATAGAATATCTTTTGAGCTTTGTTACTTGTCAACGAGAGCAGTGAAGTTTAATAAATGCAGAGTTTTCAGGGATTTAATTAGAGCAATAACAGCATACGTCAAAGTGCAGCACCTTTCGTCTGTACTCATTGAAGAGACCCAGATATTAGAGTTCTTCCCGGTCTACAAGGCCATGCTTTTTGTTTAATGAGCATTGGAAGCTGGGTCCTCTACACAAAACATTGCGTAAAAATAATATTACTCATTGTGGCTGTGGTTAATAAGAGTTGACATAATTACGAGGACCATTTCTCTTCTAATTAGCACACTTCAGCGTTGTCTGAGCCTGTGGCCGGGCAAAAAAAGGGAACCAGACAGGCATGCCGAATGGGAAACAAAAAGAAGTCCATCCGCTGTAATTAGGTGAGACAATGGCTCGGATTGTTCTCGGCTGGAGATGTCACCGGGGCTCAGCCCACTCACTCCCCAACAACTTACACTCCTCTCTGGGCCGCTAATAAGCCCCTAATCGTCCTTCCGATTCACACGGACAGGAGCTGCTACGTCCTCTGTAGCTTCACCCCCTGCCTCTTGCACAGACCTTGGTTCACCTCTCTGGAGAAACAAACACTGGCTTCCAAAAGAATCTTTGTGGATAATATACATTTTATCACGTACCATCTTGAAATTCCAATGTATTTATTTGGGATCTTTAGTGAAAAACTAAGAAAGTAGTGCAAGACGTGGCCGTCCACCTAAAGTGCTGGGTCAGGAGAGCATGGTGACTCTAGGACCTGCAACGATCCACAGCTCAAGTGGGAGAACTTGTTGACAAGACAGACACTAGTCTTGTGTTCCATGGAAGCCAATGTTGAAAGAAAGCCACAGGAAGTCCCAGTTAAAGCTTACCATCAGGGATATAGGAGACACGTCAAACACAGAAGATGTTTAGTCAGACAAGACAAACTGAACTTTTTGGCCTACATTTGAAGCATGTGTGGAGGAACACTGCATATCAGCTTGTATGTGCTTTGGTATGTTTAACGGCAGTGGTAGCATCATGCTATGGGGGGCCTTTTCTTCAGCTGGAACAAGGGAAACTTGTAAGTGATGATTGGGAGATGGCTGGAGCTAAATACACAACAATCGTGAAATATGCTGGAAAAGACAATTAGGTTCACCTTCCAGAGCTGCAATGGAGCACTTTAGATCAACACATACTCATGTTAGAACAGCCCAGTCAAAGTCTAGCCCTAAATCCAATTGGTAGTTTGTCAAGACTTGAAAATTGATGTTGAGAAAAACTCTCCCATCCAAAATGCTATTTTTGAAAAAAGAATAGGTAAGGATTTCATTATCTAGATGACAGAAGCTGGTATATATCCCAAAAACTGTAGCGAGGGTGTCTCTACACTTCTGACAAATGCTTGCCAATCTTTCGTTTTTCTACATAATCTACAGTCGCTGCAAATAATGCAGCTAATTCAAGTGAAATCTGTGGAAGACAAATGTTAATTTCCACAAAGGCTCAGCTAATTCAAACCGAGCTCCCTTAGTATTTGGCATTATGTTACGTTTGCTATTTGCAAATAAATTATGAACAGGTTAGGATTTATCAGTCACGCAAAATTGCCCTGCTGTCACCGGAAACCGGTTGCTTGTTGACACTTGTTGGCGCTGACTGAGGCGCATTGATCAGTCTGCTCTCTGACATCCTCAATACGGCGCACCACTGGTGGCTGCCTGTCACCCGCAGCCAAGCGGCCCCCTTCAGGAAAACGGGTCAGCCCCCACAGAGCTGGTCATCCATACTGGAGAGAGAAGGAGGGGGGATTAGTCCATCCATCCATATGCAGAGCGCCTGGCCTGACCTCACATGCCACTGTGCCCCAACAAACGTCAATCCGATGTGCCCCGGGCCCTTAAATTAGCTGTCAATTAGTGCAAATTAATCAACTCCTCGCCTAATTAAGCAATGCCAACGGGCAGCTACCAAACATGTCGTTGTCGGGGGACCATGAGAAAGCTGCGGGGTTTGCAAACTCTGCGTAAGTTGCGGAGAGAGAGGAGAGGAGGGGGTCGCATCACATCACGCCCAGCTCATGCTTAGGTTTTTTTCCGCCTGACTCGGCACTACATGTTGGCTGTCATCAGGTCTCCTGGACCCTGTTTCAACAGCAAGCGGTTTGACTCAGCATTCACGTCTTCGGGAAGAGTTTTCAATTGTTACCTCCGGTAGAACATTAGTGTTGGGATCTGCTTAAAATGTGCAAATGTCTGCAGCTTTAACGTGACCTTCCCTTGAGCTATGAAGTTATAGTTTCCACCATTCATCAGGAGCTTTCGACACACTAAGATACTTGTTATGCATTGAAGTGGGCGGTTTTACCCCATGGAGATGACGCCTTTTTAAAGATATATTTTAAAATTTCCAGGACCCTTTCCCTTTTAGTTTTCTATCATAACAGGACAGCAACAGCAGGATAGAGCAGGGAGAAAAAAAAAAAAAAAAAAGATGCTAAGTTCAAAAGGGGAAGTGGCTTTGGTACATGGGGAGTTTAAAAAAATAAAAAATAAATAAATAAATCAGCAGATGTTTGCTTTTTAATCTGCAGCCGTCCATCAGATCTTACAGATCTTTGATGGGCAACCGAATCTACACGAATGACTGAACTAAATCTCCCGTTAATCTAGAGCCTTATTAGGAAGCCTCTTTTCTGCATGTAAATCAGGCTGCATCCATTTCACAGACGACGAATTAATAGAGAAGAAAACGGAGGAGAAAGCGTTTCACCATAAACAAACAAAACAAACAAACAAATAAGCTGTATGGATTGCGGGAAGAGTGATGATGGAGTGAGAAGTCTTCTATTGCACACCCTTCCATGTTAATAAATGACTCTATCCCAACAGGCTGATGTGTCATTAGCATATCCTAATAACATTGATTTCTTCATTAATAGAATTTCCACTAAATAGGCCCTAATTACTTTCAACTGGCCAAGCACTAATTGCAGCTGGAATATTTTGTCTTCTTGTTAATCAGCTGCTTCTTTCTAACTGATAGAAAATATGACTTTGCAAGGTGAATCAGGGTGCAGGTCCGTGCTTGCGCAAATACACTTTTACAGGCCATTTTAGTGGATTAACCGTGCTCAAATTGCGTTATGTGGTGGGATAAGAGCCCACACTATAATTTGCATGATGCGCATGCGTTTGTTTATCTTTTACCTTGTGGCTTTATTATATAGCACCACTGTTATGAGACCTATACAGTGTGTGCACTAACCTAAATTAGTGTGAGCGCAAAAAATAAGCAAGGTATGCTGTCAAGTTTTCGTTTCTAAAAAAAGGAGAACCATTTTATTTCCTTGGTTATTTATGTTTTTAATTAATAAATAAGAATAAAACACTAACTGTACATACTAGGCCCACTATATTGCCATGGTGATGATGATTATGATGATTATTATTAGCCTATTATAGGCTATCTATTAGTGTTCTTTTCTTTTTTTTAATATTATTTTTTATTGCTTCATATTTTATTTAAAACTCATTTATTGTTGAGTTGGTTCCTATTATTATTATTATTATTATTATTATTATTATTATTATTATTATTAAGGTAGAAGTAGTAGGCAGTTTACGAGGGCTTTTGTTTTTATTTATATTTAATATTTTTAATTGAGATGTATTTATTATTACAGTGATGGTTCAAATTACTACTATTTTGGTGGTGGTGATAGTAATAGTAGTAGTCTACGAATATTCTTTTGTGTTTAGGTTTTAGTTTAATTTTTCTATACTTTATATTTGTCATGGTTGTGGTGGTAATAATAATAATAATAATAATAATAATAATAATAATAATAATAATAATAATAATACTGCAGCTCTTGCTGTGGGATTAGCGCCGTGCAGGACTGCGTCCATCTCCACCAGCTGTCGTTTCTTTTTTTTTTTTTTTTTTTTTTTTTTTTTTTTTTTTTTTTTTTTTTTTTTTTTTTTTTTTTGGGTGGGCCTTTGATTTGCGTGTGATGAGTTTCCCGGAGCATCTGGAGATCAATTATCCATCCGTGTAGTGAGCCGGTGGTTGGGCACATAGATCATAGCTGGCTCTGTCTGTGTGTTTACATGTGTGCGTAATGCATTCCGTGAAAGGCAGATTTAGAGATTGGGGTAATTTTCTATAAACATGCACCATTTCAAAGACCCGGGGAAGCAGGAGGAGGGCTAAAATAGGTTTAATTTGCTCTCATTCACTGACGAGCATTTAAAGAGAGGGTCTAATCTATTTAATACAATTCTGCTTTTTTTGATTGATGTTGTGCAAGTAGCGCTTTCCTCAATTAATTTTAGACATAATTATAAATCCTGTGTTTTAGTTCATTTAGGTATTTTAGCTGAAGCCCCTATAGTTCCTCCACACAGTCCTCAGAAAAAGGCAGAGATGTGTTGGAGAGGGCGTAATACATCCATGATCCACTGGAATCCTGAATCCTGGCAGCTGATTGGCTGCAGGGTGCAGCCTCTTGTTGGGATGGACCTGTTGGATAAAAGGACCATTTTCTAAACGACTGTGTGGGACGCAGAGGATCATGTACCAGGAACCCTCCTGTGAGACGACATAATAAAGAAATATATTTTTCAAGGGCCATCCAAAACACCATGACGGGGAAAGAGGGCGCAGTGCTGTCGGAAAGTTTAAATCACTCAGAGAAAACCACTCTGGGTGCAAATGGAGGGAGCAACAGCCACCAGCCGAAAAGCAGCATCAACCACCCACCGACCAGGTGCACCGGCTTCGGCATCCAGGAGATCCTTGGGCTGAATAAAGAGCCGCCCACCGTTCCGAGGAGCCCGCTGAGCTCACTGCCAACCGGGGCGCACCTGATCGCCGCCAGGTCGGTGCTGGGCCCCGCAGCAGTCGGTGTGGGTGTCGGGATGGGATTAATTGGCCCCGGTGGAATTCCGTCGTTTTACAGCCAACCAGCTTTCCTGGAGACGGTGCTGTCAGACGGACAGGACGTCCACCTGCAGCACCACAGCAGGAGCGTGAGGCCGCTGGACCCCAGCCAGTCTGCCAGCTCAGGTGATCCACGGACACTCGTGACAAATCCTGCAATTATACTGCGACACGGATGACAGATGTATTAATTATTATAGGAAAGAGCATAATAATAATAATAATAATAATAATAATAATAATAATAATAATAATAATAACTATTCTTCTTATTATTGTTATTATTATTATTGTTATTATTACTACATAAAAATGTATTAGATGATTTTATGAATGTGTGCAATGTGTGCAACAATTTATCACATTAGTTCTCGAAGCTGTCCTTTAAAACGCCTCCCACTGTTTTTAATCCAGACTCCGAGGATTTATCTTCAAATGAACGAAGACACACAAAGTCATCTATAAGTCAGAACAAGAAACGCAAGAAAAGACGCCACCGGTTGGTGTTCATTTTTTCTATTCACCTATTTCTTAATTTTTTCTGAGGGGTGTTTTTAGGACAGACATTCCTGGCTGATTGTTCGATTAGATCCGTTCTATTGTGTGTTTTCCTTATTAAAGTGAAACTGTGTTTCAGTTTTCTGTTTAGTTTTATGATAGCATGTTTAGGCTACAGTCCAGATAACCTGCTTCTTAAATTTCCGGAGGCACCAAGATCTAAACTGTTCTTCTTACATTGAGGTTATCCAAGTGCTTGTTTTTATTTTCAACCTCGGATGTAATTTACAAAACTTAAAAATAATAATAACAGAAAACTACAAGTGGTATTTTATTATGTAGCACAACGAAAGATTGAATTTTGCAGGACTCATATACAACTGCAGGGTGTATTCACAAGCATAACCCGTTTCAACAGAACCATATTCACGTCCTATCAGCTGGAGGAGCTGGAAAAGGCCTTTAACGAAGCTCACTATCCGGATGTTTATGCTAGAGAGATGCTGGCCATGAAAACAGAGCTGCCTGAAGACAGAATACAGGTAATAATGTTTGCTATTTCATGGCAATGTTTATGAATGTCTTTAATTCACAACCATCTTTTCTACTTGCTATTTCAAATGTTTTATACGTTTTATTTTTATTGAAAAACAAATATAGAGGTATTTTTATATCACTGGAAGAAAATAATAACCAAAACACCCATTATCATTGATTACAAATATGTTAGATGTGTTAATTTGTATATTTATAATTCAGCTGTTAAGTGACAGAAAAAGTAAGATGCCGTGGTGTGCTTAGTTTCGTAAATCAGACATTTTTTTCAGGTCAGTTAAATTGTTATAGTAAAGAAGTAACTGGTAGGTATCTGGAAAATTACTGTAGAATTTCAAAGGTATTGTATTTTTATGTTTTGTAATCACAGTAAAAACTGAAAATAAAATACAGGAGTGGCTGTTATGCATCTGATAAATTACATACAGCGTTGGAATGTTATCACTGTGAAAACTGTAACTGAATTACAGTTAGCTTACTGTAAAAAAAAAAAAAAAAAAAAAAAAAAAAAAATCAATACAATAGAAATCTGTGTAGAATCTGTGTAGAATAGAAATGTCCTGCTGCCAAACCTTTACTGTATTTTATTTATTTATTTATTTATTTTTACAATGAATTAGAAATTAAATTACTTCGTATTTTAAAATTATATGCTGTTAAAAGGTATCAAGTATAATATAAAATGTGACTTTAGTTCTGGTTATATCATTAAACTGGCTATATTAGTTTAAGTCATGTAATGTCATCATATTTAGAGGATGGTCTTTGTAGTTTTAGACAGTCGCATAGCAAAGCATGGAAGTCCAGGAGTTTATGATCTATGAATAAAATCTCATTCATAGCTCTAAACCCTATGTTCCTAAGGGGTATGATGTCCCAGCTATTTCTGTGGCTTAGAGGGAGGATAAAGGAGAATGGCTTTGTAGCTATTAAATAAAAAACAAAGAAAAAAAAACGATTTTCAGTGGCACATTTGTAAATAAACTTTAAGTGTAAAATATTTCCTCAGTTAACATATTTTAATGTTCCAGTATATTCCCTGTAACTGTTCTTGTTAATCAGCAGGAAAAGTAGAAAAGATAAAATATTTCTTAATCGAAGCGTTTCTCCAGAAGAACAGCCTTTAGAAAATATGTAGTTTCATGCAGAATTTTCAGTTTTTCTCAACAAGCAAAAACAAGCAAATAATGTAAAAATGTTGTCTCTTTGTTTAAAATGTACTGTCACAAGAACAAAAATCCCCAATCAAAATCGTTCTTTTATGTATTTTGATGCATTTATAATAAATGTTCAAGGTTGTATAAAATATTCACGCACTGTATGAGTGATATTTTAAATATATTTAAAGATTAGTATACCTTAAATAATCTTTTTTTGGATCAAATATGTACCATTTCGAATATATTTTGTTAATAAATTAGCAAAACATCAGAAACTGAACATATGTTAAATACATTAAAGTAGATTTTCTTGTGAATAGTGTAAATCTTAGTTCTTTATTAACCAGAAAAAATCTATAATCAATTTTGACATGTGGGGTTGATACCTATTTATATGACCTACCAGGAATTTAGGTCACATATGTTCACACAGGTGTGACTTTTGATATAAGGTAATGTTGCTCTCCACCCTGGGCGTCACTGCCTTGTGGGTGCCACAAGCTCTCTGAAAGGCAGAAATCATGTAATTTCTTCCCCAAGTGACTTTTCTATTGCTTTTTTTGCATATCCAGTCAGTGGGGAGTGCCTCCTGCCCCACCTTGCTGTGTTTTCTATGTGAAAATATTTTTTGAAAGAGGTGTACAACAGTATGGTTTTAAGGGGTATGAACTCAATCTCATCATCTCTGTGGTTCAAAATCTAAAACTTAAACTGGTCAGACCTCAGCTTGACTGCTCTGATTAGAAACTTTTTAAAACACAATTTCAGATTTATGAAGCATTTTGCTTTGTTTTTCAATTTATGAAAAGATAGAAAAGGCATTTTTAATGCTTTCTTAGCATTTGGATCACCCCAGGTTAAGATAAGGGTGAAAAACAAAAAATAAATATAAAATAGTCAGACCTGGACAGATCCATTCTACTTTAAATACAGTTGCAAATAAGTTTTTAATTTATTAAACCTTTACTTTACTTATTCTAAAAAAAAGGGGAACTCTTTCTCAAAATTATTTTTGAAATCTTTTCCTATCTTTACCTTTACTTAGACATATAACTTTACTTTACTTATATATATATAACTTTATATCTCTAGCCAGATCAATATCAGATCAGATGTTTATTGTTACTACTAAGTTGCACCGTATTTTTTTCTTTCTTTCAATAATGGGCTGCATCAGGGGAGTGGGTGTACGTTCATTTGTGGATAGGGTTGCAGAAGGAGGTACTTGCCTGTTCCATCATTTATGCTATAGTTATTGTTTGTGTACATGTGTACAGATCAGGTATCAGCTTTTAAAGAAATGTCCTTTAGCAGGATATTTTACCCATAATTGCCAAAGGATATGTGATTGCGGCAGTGATGGCTTTAGTATGTTTTGCAAGCTTTGATCAGGCAACTTCTGGGTCATTAGCCACCTTTGCTGTATGAAGATATGTTATTAAAGCGGCTACACTTCACACAACACAGTTCAGGCCTCCATACCCCTCTGACTGGACAGGAAACTGTTTAGGGTACAACTCACAAAATTTTGCTTTTGTTTATTTTGTGAGTGTACAAAGCATCCCTCAGGCCTAGCTGCCCTGAGTGGTGAGCCATATTGGGCAATACTAAGTATCATAACCATGGGAAATGGGATTTAGCCTGTTACCGACCTATATTATTTGATATAATTATTCTTAATAATCTGTGCGCATACACTGCATGCCTCATCAACACTAAGATGTGAATACAGAGTTCACTTTTTCCATCTTCCTCCTTTAAATCAGTGTTTATGGCATGCTGTTACATTTGTGTGTGGGGGGGCACAGGCTCCCTCTCATGCTGCTCTGGTGTTTGAGGGAAAATGGTTCCCCGCACAAATCGATCACTTTCGCCCCCTTCCTGCCTGAACAAAGAAGGCTCTCCTCCTCCTCCTCCTCTCCCTGCAGCAGCAGCAGCAGCATCTTCGCCAGGACAGATAATCTCTCATCAGGCGCAGTTGGATGTGAAACAATTTGTTCTCGGAGAAGGAGCCGCTAACGACCTAATCAAGCTATCAAGGCGGAAGAAGATTGCGGTGTGACCTGGACCCATCCATCTGCCAGGGCGCCTTTTTTAATCTCATTCTCATTAGAAGGCTGCAACAGTATGGCCGCGAATAAATAATAAAAAGGAAATAAATAAATAAGCCCGGGCCTGCTTCTCTCCTGGATAAAATTAACACCCAATTTTCCTCATTGAGTGTAATTAGTTAAATCAGAGGCTGGCTCTGCTTCTGCTGCTGTCGGTGGAGAGGCGCAGGGAGTTCAAATGAAATAACTACATTGAATTTATTAGCGCGGGTCAATAGCGCTGCTCCCCCGAGTCCCGGTAGTTTAATTTCCCGTGATATTTGCCCGCCTGCCCGCCATCGATTGGGCCTGAAATTAACTTATTTTTCAATCAGCCTCGGCGCGCCCCTGGGTCGCTCCTCCTCGACGCTTTTTACGCACTGGCTTCTTTTGAGGAGCAGAGAAGCAATTTCTCGGAGAAAAAAAAGTATCTTGTATGAAATAAGAGTTATCATCAGAGCTACCTGGGGAGAAAAAGCATAGAGAGGGTTTGATCTTTTTGCAGTTTAATATTAAACACATGCCCCCTTCACTGCTTCTTTTTGTCAACTTCCCTTTTTCACAAGAACCATCAAAAGTGTATATTAGAGTGTTTAACAACTGTGTGTTGTGTCACACAGTCCACTCAGCCTCGGTTAGCTGACACAAAGCCTGTAGGGCCTTCATCACATGTTGGCTGGAGTTGCTAGTGAAGTGTCTAAATAGGGGTGCCTACAGAAAATTTTCAAAGGGAAGCCACATGGGGGCTACTGAAAAATCTTTGGGTGGCATTGATCACTTTTATTTCTCTTCAGTGGCTCATCTAATTATTGATGTAAAGGTTTTATGTGACAGCTAGTGAGAATGATTCCTCCTTAACACTCATGTGGTGTGGCACATGTGGTGTGCCGCAGGGGTCAATACTTGGACCTCTCCTTCTCAGGCTTGCATCCCAAATATGTTTATGGGATAGGCATATAAGGCCCACTAGAAATCTTGAAGTGGCTCAAAACCAAACCAAACAGAATTTCAGAAGTTATACTTAGGTCCACCTATGTTGCTACATGGCAGAACTTGAAATTTGATCCACCATAAGATGTTCTACAAAAACATCTTAAAAATTAAATGTCCATTGTTTAAAAAATACTTATGGTTTTGACCTAAATATGTGATCCTGGTATCATTTGACATTGTGTCCAGGAGTGAGCTTAAATTAAACAATGGCTGCAACTCATCAAAGCTTGTTCTTCACCTCATTAAATTCACAAATAAAAAAAATATACACATAACACCTAGAGAGGACCACCCCAGTGTGCCCTATCAATGCTACACTGATCATGCACAGATCAGCATATCTCTGAGGCCTGATGATCTTACATATTCCCTGTCCCTTGGTATCTTACGCATGAGGATAAAACAGTCTGCAAAATCTTTAGTTGTTATCTTTGATTTTAAAAAAATTTAACAAAACAGTTACATCTGTTGTCTGTGTAGCTATTTTCAGCTGTGAGATACTATGAAATATGTTCATTGTAGTTTTTATCAACAGCTAAAAACACAAATTAAAGCTTTTGTTTGATCACGCTTGGACATGATCAGAAACTCAGCTACTAGACTTCTTACCAGGACACCGTTTCATACTCACATCACCCCAGAATCCATGTAGCATCACTGACTGTCAGTCAAATTAAGGATTTACACGCTCCTTTTGTGAGTAGAACAGTCTTCTTCTGAGGCATTTCATAAGGTTGGAGGTTGTTGACCCTTTTTTCACAATCTCTTTAGATCATTCAGAGTCCTGGCTCATCTTTCATATTATCCTCTCTTCAGTTCAACCCCAAAAGGTTTCTTTAAGATTGGGGTCTGACTAGTGAACCATTTCGGTGTTGGTTTGACAATATGTCTTGGGCCACTGTCCCTCTGAAAAGGCATTTTTTGTTCGATTTAAAATCTTAATATATTTCAAAGATTTAATGATCTATACACTCTCGCTAGCTTTCCAGAGCCTCTGGAAAGAGAAACTGGCCCACAGACTCACAGATCCACCACTATTCATAATAGTGGGCATTTTCCACATTTTCCATAAAGAAATTCAATATGAGACCCAAGTCAGCAAAGCACATGGTTTCAGCTGAAGTCCCTGATGTGTTTGGTAAAATCCACATGCTTATGTGATGGTAGGATAGAAAAGGCTTTTTTTCTGGAATGCATCCCAATCAACTGATTGGCAAATAGATGGTGTCTATTGTTTCTTTTTGAGATCCTATGACCCTATGAAGCCACTCTTTGCTGCTGTTCTCTAACATTGTTCTTTAGATATTTTTTTTTTTTTTTTTTTTTTTTTTTTTTTTTTTTATTAATCTCCCTTTCAGTCCTGCTCACTGTGCATGGTGGCAAAATAAATATGGCTCCTCATTCAGCCTCATGGCCAGCGGTTAAAAGAGAAACAGAAAATCATATATTATTTACAAGAAGCTCCTAAAAATATTGATTTATTTAAAAAAGCAAAGTTTGAATTAAAGCAATGCTCCCATGACATCTGTTTTAGATGATTTCTTAGAAGCCAAATACAGGGCATCCTGGAGGCAAACTGTTAGAGGCTGCAAAACACCTTGAACAGAAGTTCACTTTGCAGCAGGGTAATGACCCTTTGGGGGTGGGGGTGGGGGGTATAATGTAAAGTTAAGTTTATTTGTATAGCAAATTTCAGCAGCATGGCAGTTCAAAGTTCTTCACATCATAAAAACATCAATCAAGTATACAGCAAAATCATCAAAAACATCAAGGTCATCAAGCAAAATCATCAAGCAAATACACATGAAAATCATCAAAATCATTGGGAAAATATCAATGCATCAAAATCATAGGGATCATCAAGCAAATATCTTCAAGCAAATATGGTTCAAAAATATTTATCAATGATCTACTTACTTTATTTAACTGATTTACACTCAAACTTCCCAAATTAAGGCACATTCAACACAATCATCTCCACCTTTTTCTTTCATTATTTTATATATTGAGGAGTCTGGATGAGGCCTTTGACATTCTGGAACCCATTTTACCTTACAGAGGCATGTCTGCCTGCTGGCTTTCTCCTTTAAGGTGTAGAAATCACTAAAACCACCTGCAGAATCCTCACTTTGTTCAGCTAGTTTAACCTCTCTGTATTCCTTACAGGATGACTGGCCCTCAGCTGATGTAAAATTTACTTTTTAGTTTTATATCATGTGATTCCCTCATCAAAAACATACCTGGGGTGTTGTTTTGATTCTTCCATGCATGTTTGAGAGATCCTCAAATCTCCTGTGGCAGCCATTTGGGGGTCCCTAAACACTTGCTCTCATAGGTGTTGCCTATTTACACATAGCTCCTCCTTAGAGCTGCAGTTCCCAGCTGAGATTCTGCCTCACAGAGCACCCACCTACCCACCCACACACAGCAGCAAGTAGCAAACACCTAGTGGAACTGCAAGTCTGCTGAGCTCATCATACGAACTACTTTTCAGTTCAAGGGTCCTAAGAACGTCTGTAAACGACATAATGGAGTAGCACTGCTGTGATGACCTGCTGAAGGCGGAGTGTCAGAAAGAGCAGGAGATTCTTACAATTTTTGATAACAACTGAAGGTATCAGTTACTTGATTGTGCTATAAAATGGAAGTATGTGCCAGGAAAATACTTAGTCTTAACATACGCCAGTGCTACACAGGAATGGTTTATATCAAAACATATTCAAGTGTTAGAAGTGCCCAGTCAAACTCCAGACCTAAATCCAGTTGAATGGCTTGAATACTGCTTTCCTTAGACCCTCTGTGTTCAATCTGGTTGAGGTTGAGCTTCTTTGCAAAGAAGAGCAGGCAAGATGTTCAGTATTCTGATATACAAAGATGATAGAAATGGCAGATATTAATCCAGAGGCTACCTTTTCTGTCTTAGGTATGGTTTCAGAACCGCAGAGCCAAGTGGAGGAAGAGGGAGAAATGTTGGGGTCGCAGCACAGTGATGGCTGAGTATGGATTGTATGGAGCCATGGTGAGGCACTCCATCCCTCTGCCAGAGTCTATCCTTAAGTCTGCCAAGGATGGCATCATGGAGTCCTGTGCTCCCTGGCTGCTGGGTAAGAATCATCTCTCAAAGTTTCTGATACACTCCCTTCACCACCCTCATTTTGTTGCACCTTAACAACCCTCATTCAGTCACGAGAACTGGTGGATGTGCCAGTTTGAGCCATATTTAATGCACCTGTTTGTTGTTTCCACATTATATGAGCATGAACCTAAATCCAACACCCCAGTAATTTATTGCTGTTATTATATTCTAAACCAGAACTATTTTTGCTTGCTATTTTCAGTCCAAGATGGCTTACCAGTGAGCAGACGTTATTCTAAATCTGAATACCCGCAACTCTTTACAGGGATGCACAAAAAGTCCATAGAGGGCGCAGCTCCCCCACCAACAGGAAAGTGCGATGCCCCGCAGCAGCCGAACGCTCAGATCCCCGAGGACGCTGAAGTGGAGGAGAAAAGGTCAGAGGGCAAGCCCATCATTTCTAAAGAGGAACTGAGAGAGAACAGCATTGCTGCACTCAGGGCCAAGGCTCAGGAGCACAGTGCCAAAGTGCTGGGGACAGTTTCTCATGACAGACTGCTGGAGGGAAAACAGGAGATCCAGGTGACTGAAGAAAAGGCCAGTGATCCCACCAGTCCAGAAGAGGAGCAGAGAAGTCCCTAGAACCAGTCCAGAACCTGGAGACTGTTGTGGTCAGCAGTCACTGCAGTGGATTAGCTGCTTTTAGTTTAAATATGGATTAACTGACTTGGATTTCTGTGCTTCACTGACTTCTCCAAACTGACCCTCATCTGGACTTTTAATAACTTGAGAAATGAACTTGTTGGTTGCTACCAAGAAGCACTTTTTTTTTTTCTTTTTTTCTGATGTACTTTCAAACTTACTCCTGTTTCTTCAAATACTAAAGGATTTGACAGAGTAGCAGCAGTGGACAATAATGTAAATAGACCTTAAAGTTACAAATAGCCAGATGAGCAAAGGCTTCTCAAGTATATGTAAAAGTACATTAATTGCAACCAGTGATTTCTAATTTGTTTCCTGTCTTTTATTCTCACTGTGCTTATACAATTAAGAAATTGAAGCATTTTAGAGGAACCATCCCATTGGCATTAAGAGAAAGTTGTTGTCCTATATCATGCTGTATATAACTGATATATAAATCTTTAAAATACCTTTCATGTAGTCTTTAAATGTCTGTGTTTTTCATTTCGTTATGTATAAGTCAAAATTCAAAACATGAAATAGAAATTGCTTTATTAAATCTGTTTCTGATGTCTGTTTTACTCTCCTTTCAGAAGATTGTATAATTCAATGAAAATGATAGTCATGGTGTGTGTGTGTAGCCCTTCACTGACATGAAGTCATCACAAATGTGGAGTAGCTATTTGTTGCTTGATGCTCTGCTGGCTGTAGTCATTAGGAGACGGTCCATGGTTGCATGCTTGGGTTAGCCCCCTATAATCTGTCACAGTTGAAAGCCCTTGATTTCAGATTAAATGAGGGGAGCAGCACTTTTAGGAGATGGGAAAGAGAATAAACGCCTCAAAGCAGGGTCAACATCTGCCTAAATTCAAATGACTTTTTTAGATGCTGAAGCACAAGCTGTTTATCCTCTTATCATAATACTTAACCCAAACAGCTTTATTTGTTGACAGTCTTCACTGTCTTCTGGGTGTTAATAACATGTTGAAAAGAGACTTCAAGGACATATACAATTCATAATAATAGCTAATAGGGCTGCTTAAAAACTTGAAACAGATTTTTTTTTTCAATTAAACAATTGGAAAGGGTAAGAGAGAGATGTTATTAGAGTGTTCCTTTATGTCTCAGTTGTTAATTTGCACTCAAAAAGGAAACATGAAGTTGTCAAAGGAGTTCAGTTTTGGTTTACAGTTAATGTTATTAGGGTGCCGGTGCCTATCTATGCCCGGGCAGATCACCAGCCCATCACAGGGGAACACAGAACAAACCACCACCCACTCATACTGACTCACAAAGGAAATTTAGAGAAGCCAATGAACCTACCATGCATATTTTCAGACTGTGTCAGAAGCCAGACTACCTTGCAAGAAGGCACACGTGTATGGGGAGAAGATGCAAACACCACACAGAAATATCCTGGGATTCACACTCAGGACTTTCTTACTGCAAGGCAACAGTGCTACAAACTGAGCCGCCATGCAAGAATTCACCTAATCTCAGTTAGTTTTATTTGATCACATGTCATCTCATCTGATCTCAACTAACAGGATCTCAATCAATCTTATCTCACCTGTTCTATCAGTTCATATAATCTGGTATCAGGTATTCTGATGTCATTAAATGTTATCTCACCTTATTTTATCACGTTATCACATTTATTATTCTCATTTCATTTTACTTCACTTTACTTCAACTCACCTTATCTAGGTTTATCTCAATCTCATCTCAATCCACTCAACTCAATTTATCATTACATCTAATCTCATCTAGTCTTGTTTCATTTTATCTCACCTCATCTTATTGCATCTAATATAATCTAGTTTCACCTCACCTTAAGATGTATCTCATTTAATTTAATTTAATATCATCTCATTTTATTAAGCCTCAGTTAATCTTATCTCATTTCATCTAATCTCAACAAAGCTTAACTCATCTCATTCATTTAATCTCATTTCAACTCAACTCACCTTGTGTCATTACATCAAGTCTCATCTATTCTTGTGTTATTTCATCTCACCTCATCTAATATAATCTAATTTCACCTACGTAAAGTTAAATTTGATCTAATTTCATTTCATCTCATTTCAGTTTATGATATTGTCTCATTTATTCTTTTCTCATCTCAGGCATTTTACTTCCTCTCATCTTGTTACATCATTTCTAGCCTTATCTCATATTACCTCACCACATCTTATCTTGGTTGATCTCACGTCATCTCATCTCATTACATCTAGCTTTATCTTGTTTTACTTCATCTCACTGACTTCACCACATTACAACGCAACTCCACTCCACTCCACTCAATTCAGCTCAACTCACATCAAGTACAAGTTATCCTGTTTCATTTGAACTAATCTCATCTAGTCTCAGTTGATCTTTTCTTATTACATCGTATCTCATCTCATTATATCTAGTTTCATTCTGTCTCATCTCATCTCCTCTGATCTCACCGCACCCCTTCTCATCTTGTCTGTCATTGTGGTTAGATATATGTGTGCCTGAAAATGAAGTGCTGTGGAGGGTGGTGCATGGTGTCATGGTAACAAATAGATATAAGAACAGATATGGCACACATAGAGCTAAGAAGAAGGAGTCCATGTATGTTCTATGATACTGAGGAGACCTAACAGCTAAGAATAGTTCCTCTCCTTCCTTTGTTTAGTGGAGGTATGAACAGCCTTTCTCAATCCTGGTCTCCAGTAGACACATGCAAGAATTGCTTGTTGTTCTACTCAAACAAATCTAATTCAAGTGGCCTAAAGATCTCATTATAATGAAGAAATCAATAGAAGCATGTATATCACCCATTAGGTCATAAGGTCTCATTTGAAGCTACATTAAGTAAAAATACAAGTTCAAATACATCATTGAGAGTCAGGAGCGCTAGATCTAATTTGGCCTCAACAGCAAACCTAGCAAGCAGCAATTTTGTCCTCAAAAGTATCATTAAAATCCAGAACAATAAACTTTGTGAAAAAGTTTTTTTTCCCTATTACAGATTTCTACTGTTCTGCCTTTTTCCCCAATTCAAGGTTTCAGATCAACAAACCAATTTTGATATCAAACAAAGATAACGCAAGAAGACTTCAAATGCAGTTTCCATTAGATGATTCAATTTATTAAAGAAAAACTAACACATCCTTTCAGAAAAAGAACATCATGGTCAAACATGGTGGTAGTAATGTGTAGTAGGTCCTTTGTTGCCAGGGAACGTGGATGAATTTCTATAATTGATGGAACCAGAATTTCTGTTTTGAACCAGAAAATCCTCATGAGAATGTCTGACCTATAGAGCAAGCACACTTGAACTGGGCAACAGGACGATGATCCAAAGCACCCCAGCAAGTCCATCTCTGAGAGTCTCAAAAAACCACAATACAGGTTTGGAAGTCATACCTGTCAAGTCTCCCGTTTTGGGCGGGAAACTACTGTATTTTACCCCTCTTTCCCCCCGTCGTCCCATATTAGTATTTTCCCGTAAATTTCCCGTATTATATTATAATTAAAAAAAAAAAAAAAAAAAAAAAAAAAAAAAAAAAAAAAGCATTCCTGTGCCTCTCCAAACTGAAATGTCACTAGTCTCGCGAGAACCGCCACCCAGGCTGCTGCAGGTGGCGGTTCTCGCGAGGTTAGTGCCGACAGCGGGAACAACCCTGAAACTACAAATCAGTGAGATGGATGGACGAAACGAGAGAGAAGGCGTTCCTGCTAAAAAAAAAGTTCAGACTTCGTGTAAATATCTTGTAAAATGGGACAGTGAAGTTAGTTTTCTAAAGAGGAGCTGGATGGGGCACAGCATTTCAGTGTCAACACAGGTAGGCCTATCAGATTCTGATCACGTAATTGTAGTTTGTAAGTGGTTGACAGGTGGTTATTTTTAGATTTCTTGTAAACCTGTCTTAAAATGTAAGGGATACTGACCTTTGGTTGTGCTGGTGGCACGGCTCGCAGCGGGCGGCGGAAAATTTCCCTTATTTTTAAAACCAAAACTTGACAAGTATGGGAAGTATTCTTGTCAAAGTTTAAGCTTCAACTTAAATCCAGTTGAGCTTCAGTCGCATGACCGTAAGCAGAACTGTTCCGTTCAAAAATCTTTCAGTGTGGCTGAATGAAACAATTTTGTAAAGTAGCATAGGTCGAATTTTCTCCACAGTGACGTAAACACTTGGTGACAGTTGTTGCCTCCAAGGGTGGCACAACAATTATTTTTTTAACCAACGGCCTCATTGGTTTGGAAATCTTTTTTCCCCTCCTCCCCTTAATAAATGGGACTATCATTTAGAAATATTCTTTTATTCACTCAAGTTTACTTTGTCTGATGTCAAAATTTTCATGATGATCATGCAAATATGATAAAAACAGTGAAATGCTTTTTTGAAACACTGTAGGCATTTTAGTGTTGGATTTCATGAGAAATACAAGGAACTAATCTGAAGGGGGACACAAACAACATTCAGGGTGCAGAAATGTTCTTCCCGAGCAGAGCAAGCATTCCCTCACTGGGGCCAAGACATATGCAGAGAGAAGATTATCCTTCTAAAAGTGCAAAAGAGCTATTTAATCCTCTGAAAGTGGAATTGAATGTTATGATGGATCAGATTTACTGAAGATCAAGCTGTTTGTATTGAATATGATGAGGAGGTAATTCACAATATCCCTCATGATGGGCAGTCTGCAGTTTCAAGACCACTATAAGATTATTTCAATCCATGCTGTCCTGAGGAGCTTTATGGAAAGGTTTTGTCTAATGCATTAATAATTTTTAGTTTTATTTTGAGAAATATGGGTGCATTGATAGAATTAACTGTGTTCAGATATCTGGAAGTCTTTTGGCTGCAGTCTCACACTGATTTGGAATCAGCTAAAAACCCCTGCTGTGGAAATGTGGTTTTGTTCTGCCCTCTGCTGCACAAATTTATCATTACAACTAAAGCATGTTCCCTGCACCTATATACACAGTTTTACATTTGTGATAGTTTATGGCACAGGCCCTGTTGTACAAAAGAATGTGTTGATTTAGATTTTTCAGACAAAAGCTATTGAAAAATAGAAAATTAGGAGCCATCTACTTTTTGATTTAGGTAATTTTTTATGAAGATTTTTTTTTTTAATTCTTTAGTGGCCCTTATTGTACAGTATATATGGGGCACAGAAAGGAAAGATATGCAGCAAATGTGCTGAGACAAGGAATCAACCTCTGCACATGGCCTGCGTGCTCTACCAGCTGAGCCACCCAGCGCCCCCTATTTCATGTAATTTCAATACTTGACTAGTTTGTAATCTTTACCTTTCATGTATTTTAATTTATTGTTTTCATACTTTTTAATTATGATGTGTGTTTTGTCGACACAAGTCCCTACACTGATACATTCATTACGATTACGGAGGGTTATTCACAAACATGCCCATATACATTTCTGTATCCTTATATGTAATTATACAAACCCCTTTCCTTCAGACGCTGCATGTTCATATCTTTGTTCTGATTATTTCAGGCTAGTCAGTCTTTGTCCCTTTTAGACCAAAAATATATATTGAAAATTGCATTTTTTTTTTTTTTTTTTTTTTTTTTTTTTGTCCCTATGTCCTGTCCAAATATGCCCTAAACAAAGACACTGAAAGTACCACTTTATGAGTCTATTTGTTCAAAACTGATGGCTTTTAAATCATATTTAGATATCAGGAGGGCATTTCACATGTATGGGTTTTTACCTTTTATTTCTCAGCCACATTTTTATGTTTGCTTAGATAGAAAATAATATTCCCTGTTCTCTTTTATTTAAACAGATTTGCTTTGAGGTTTGGAGAAAATCTTTAAATTACTTTTAGTGATCCTGGTATTATTTATAATATTTGTCCATGTAATATTTTATTATCTTGTAAAGCTGAGTGTTTCACAAAACAGGTTATGAAGCTTAACAGAAAGATAGGTGCCTCCTTGGATTTACAGATGAAGCTTTTTTTTTTTTTTTTTTAATGAAAGGAAGTAGAAACACCACTGGACCTTCAAATGCGACCAAACATTTTAGAGCGCCTCCAATCACAGTCTATTCTGGAATCTGATGAAGACTCCGAGGAGCAGAGCAACGCGAAGGACGTTTTTCAACCAGGCCTGAAATTTGACAAATACAAGGGTAGAGACAGGGTGTGGTCAACATCTCAACTTAAAAAGGGAAAAACTATAGGTGATTTAAACTATTAATCTTAACTCCACTACAATGGCTGACAGATGAAGTCTGTGTACAACTGTTTTGGTTGTTCTGTTTCATGTTGTGTTTGCCTCCTTATTGTGCTTCAGTCACTGTTTGTGTTCCAGCTTAGTTTAATATCTTTACATAGTCACATTCAATGCATATCTTTTGTATAGATTTGCTTCCTTTTTCCATTTTTTTCAGCTTTCTTGAAAGTAAAATGTGGAGTCTGTCTATTAGGCCGCCTTTACACTAATGCCATTAAATAAAATCCACTGCAACCAGCTGTCTTCAGGAGATCCCTGGTTAGTAAGTAGAGTCCATTTGTCAGAGAACATTATCATGATCTCAAGAACTTTGTTCTGATTCTGTGTTCTGTACTCTAAGTTTCTTGTCTTGGTTTAGAGTCCTTCTAGACTTTTATTCTTCATATACTGAGTTTCTTTTTGTTGTCCTTTGGTCCTGTTTTATTTTGGTAGTTTGTCCTCTGTGTTCTATTAGCTTTTTTTTTAAGGTGTCTTTTAATTCCAGCTCAATTTGGGTCCAATCAGGATTTTTATTGATTTTATTAATAATTAATCTCTTATTGATTTTATTAATAATTAATCTGTTAAGTCCCCTTTTGTGTCAGAGAAATGGCTTTCTCTCTTAGTGTTTATCAGCTATAAATTGTGCCCTAATAAAGCCAGAGAACAGCATGCCGATCCTTCCATTACTATCAGCATAACTTTATGTTGTTTTATTAATCATTGTAGCTTCCTTGTTTATATATTTATATGTTATGGATCTGTAAGCATATCATTAGTTAACAATCTGAGGATTATTTACTAATGCATGATTAGTATGTCACATTTCTTATTGTACTGGAACTTATAGTAAGGATATTTACTTGAAGCCATCAAAACATCGACACTTTCATCACACTTATTAAATTTATGTACAGATTACTGTCTGGAGACAATAATAGGTGCATATACATGAGTGTATCATTATATACAGAACAGATAGTGGCTCTGTTAACTGTAATTGATGTAATCCATGAATGTTTTCCCCTCACATTTCTTGGTGTGAAACAGACTACAAGGTTGCGTCAACCCACACTTCATAATTGCAGCCACATGGTGGCAGTGTTGTTGTTTGTTTTTTTATTGTTCTGAACCTCTAAAAACAAAAGCCTTTTCACTGTGGTGTATGTGCGGTGGGAAAAAAAAAAGGTGTTCTTCAATCCCAAATGAGACATAAGTCAGGTAATGTATGAGAAAATGCATCTGAAACATCATTTTGCAGTTGTTTACAGCTCTAAAGGATGATGGTTGTCTGCTGAGGTTTAATGTTGGCCTAGATGTTCATACTTTAACTCCACATCGCTCTTTTTCCAAAATCAAAATCCATGCACTAATTTCTTAAAATCTATAATTCTGAGCTTTCAATAGCAGTGATCTGTTTCTTTAACATTAATGCTACTTGGGCTCCAAAAATGTAATTGGTGATAGATAATGAGGTCTGAGGTCTTCTTTAGTTTTTTATTTCGACAAACTGTGCTCAGACAAAAACAAGGACTCCTGAGGGTGAACACAGTTTAATTTGCTCACCTGCCGATCTGTTGGCATTTGCAAAGGTATTTAATTGATTCGTCCTAAAATGAAATATTTGAAAATGTTAAAGTGATTCATTTACAATCTGCAACTACTGGATAAACATGGATCTTAAGGAACTTTTAAAACACAAAGCTGTGTGACAGTATTTGCCTCTGTACAGGTTTCTTCTGTTTAATCTATTTTTTTTTCTCACACAAATATTTGTGATCTTCAAATACATTTTAACATTAGGTATAGTTATTTGTGAAGATTTTCTATAAATTGAGGAAAAGATAATTCAGCCTGTCGCTCTGTGAAAAATTAATTACCCCTTCTTAAATTATAAAATAATTTTGATTAACCAAATTTTTTTGAGTTAATCAAGTTGAACTCAAGTGAACCACAGTGAGGGCCATTATCCACAAATGGAGAAAACATGAAACAGTGGTGAACCTCCCCAGGAGTGGCCAGCCGACCAAATTACTCCAAGAACTCATCAGCGACTCATTTCGGAGGTCACAGAAGAGCCAGGAGCTATATCCAGAGCACTGCAAGTCTCACTCGCCTCAGTTAAGTTTCATGATTCAACAGTAGGAAAGATACTGAGCAAAAATGGCATCACTGATAGAGTTGCAAGATAACGTCTAGTGTAAAAAAAAATAAAATAAAATTTAAAAAAAATCCAGCTTGATGATCCCCAAGACTTCTGAAAATATTCTGTGGACTGACAAAACAAGGATGACACCATTATGTCTGGTGTAAAACTACATTCATCATACTATCAACAGTAAACATAGGGACTGTTTGCTTTAGGACTTGAACAACTAGCTGTAATTGATGGAATCATGAAGCTCTGTAGCAAATAATCCTGAAGGAAAATGTCTCCTCATCAGTTCGTTCTTAAGATCAAGCTCACTTAAGTTATACAGCAAGACAATGATTCAAAGACAAGCAAGTCCATCACTGAAAGTCTAGATACATTTTGGAGTGCTGCTGTATTTATGTACATTCTGTTTACAAAATTAACTGAAGTTATAAATGTATGTCTTTTGATTTGCATTGATCTACTTGGGGAAGGATTTAATGGTTGATCCATTTATTAGTTCAACTTAAAGATGTTTTCACATCCCTCGCTCCTCCTTGAGGTCCCCTATTCAGGTATTGCCATGGAAGCGAGCTCATAGCAATACCTGAATTTCTTGTCAATATTCTACTGACAAGAAATGCGTTCAACCAGCCTCACTGGAAAAAAAACACATTGACCGTAGGGAGGTGAGATGGCTTGGACTGTGTTTAAATTAGTATTTAGCTGTGAACTAAAGTTGTTAAAGTGGGATGTAAATATATAAATGTTTGTTTTGAAGAGATTTAATTTAGTCAAGAGTGAGTGCATGTGAATATAGAAAGTGTTAGTTTTGTCTCCACCTCTCTAATTAGCAATGGTACTGGCTGTAATGCTTTAAAAGCTGGGTGGTCTAAAACAGTTTCTCTCTCTTTCTTTGTCTCCCTCACTCGTTGGTGGATGAGACAAGGGTAATTCATGTCTCTTGGCTGTAAAAATGTAAGAAATATGTTTTTTTTTTTTTTTTTTTTTTTTTTTTTTTTAAGGGAAAAATATAAAACAAAATCAGAGCTCTGCAACCTTGGATCCTGTGTGATTATATATTTTTCTTTTTGGTGTGTATTTTTGCCTTTGCCCTCAAACCCCACACCTAGTCAAAGTTTGGACGTAAAGCCAGCTGAGATAATGTGGCATGGCCTCAAATATGCTTGAAAACAAGGTGATTGAATTCAAAAAAATTCTGTAAAGAACAGACGATCAACTCTCCAGAGCGATGTAAAAGGCTCATTGCCAGTTAACACCAACACTTGATTGTGGTCATTTCCAGCATGTATGTCTAGGGGATAATTACTATTTCATATAGGGCCATTTGATTTGGATTGCTTTTCCGCTATGAAATGAAACCATTAGCAGAAAACAGCTTTTTGTATTTTCTCAGGTTATCTTTGTCTGATGTTAAAAGTTGCTAGATTTAAAACACTGACGTGTGGAAAAAAAAAAAAGCTAAAACAGATTAACTATATGAGGTGGGGGAACACTTTTTCCCAGCACTGAAGGCATTTGCTTGATTAAAGTCGCATGATGGGAGCTAATCTGTTTCAGACTTATCCTTATCATTACAAACTGCTCGTAATGCCTTTATCTCTTAAAGTTGTACCTGACAACATGTCCCAGAAAGATTTATGATGTGTGGCACGACACCGGCAGCTGTCCACTCAGCAGGCCATCTGCAGGGATGCATGCCTGCCCCAGCAATGTGTCAGTGTTTACATTAACACTATAATACCAACTTTAATTGCTTCTTGTTTCATATTTCTTTGAGAATTGCATCACCCGTCTCTGGGAAGTGTCAGGGTCTTATCTTCCTGCTACATTAAAGGCGTCTGCTGTTGGCACAAGACTATATTTGAAACAGTGCTGGGAGCCCAGGAGTTTAAAAAAAAAAAAAAAAAAAAAAAAAAGCCAACCAGTTTGATATCAGGAGAAGTGCAAGATGAACAGAGAGACAGTGCTCCCTTGTTGCTGAAGAGTGATAAGTAAAGCCAGAAGATGAGGCTGGGAGGACGTTATCAGTGCAGAGTGCATTCTAGCAAAAGCCTGGCGCCACAGAAGAGTGAGTCTTCTTGTTGTTGCAACAAAGGTGTGGGGGCAGATAAGCATGTATGTGTGAAATGCTTCAAAGATGAGGTTAACTGTGATGTGAATGACAGGGAGAGTAAAAAAAAAAAGAGAGAGAGGGATAAAGGGAGGTGGGTTGACATAAACGGATGTTGGTATTTGTGGTGAGAGTGGCTGTGGGAATGTCTCCATTTCTGAAAAGTGCCACAGGAATCCTGCTGGGAATAGAACTTTAACCCACTGAACGTAAGCAGTGATAGAAAAGGCTTTCAGATCATTCCCCACAGCCCAGGGCTGTGGATCAATGTCAAAATATTCGATATCAAGAAGTGCTTCATGTTCTGAAATACAGCACCTTGCAGAACTACTCACATCTGTTGATCTTTGACATTTCGTCTTGTTACAGCCACAAACATCAAAGTATTTTATTACAGTTTTATTTAGTACACCAGCAGAGAGTGGTGCCAAATATTTTTGATGTTAAAGAAAAGTAATAGTTTTCAAAAGCTTTTTGCAAGTAAAAAATCTGTAAAGTGTGGCATGCAGTTGTACCCCCACTGAGTCAGTACTTTGTAGAAACACCTTTAGCTCCAATCACAGCTGCAAATCTGTGATTGGAGACAGTCTAGATCTCCCTAAGGGGACGTCGAGAAACATTTTGTTTTATTCTTGCTTGAAAAATTGCATGGTTTGAATCATGCCACAGATTCCCAGTCGGATTTAGTTGTTTGACTAGGCCATTTTAATACACGATCAAATGTTATGATCCAAATCATTCTATTGTAGCTCTCCCTGCATGTTTAGGGTCATTGTGCTGCTGGACGTTGAACCTCCACCACGTTCTGAAAGTCTATTGCTAGTCTATTCTGCTTATGTTAGTGCTGTGTGCTCACCTTTAGCTCTTTGAGGACATAACTGTATTGTGTGTTTTGAATAATATTATTACACAAACAGTTTACCATCATTTTGGGGAACACATGATCCAAATGCATTCAGTAACGCTCTTGGCATTCATTTGTGTTCGCTGACTCATTAACTATGTTGAGGCTTTATTTACATGACGTATTCATTCATGTTGCCGTAACAGTTATACTTATTTGACATGTAGTTTGTGTTAAAATATTGTTTACAACTTTTAATCAATTTGGAAATAAAAAGTGTCTGTGCTGCTAGACAGCCTAAGCATATCTGGTATCAAACTACAAAAATGGCCGAATGGGGTGGAGTGGAACGCTCTGTGACCTGGAGGGGGGTGGGGGGTGAAGTACCTTAGTTGCATTTAAAGGGACTGCACCAAAACGTGATACTCTCAGACACACCTCAAAAGAGAGTTAAAAGAGGAGCCTGTTTAGCTACAATAATTAAGAATTCAGCCCAAAGCACTGCAGTTGCACAACTGTATGTTTTAAATGTGAAAAGAAAGGATTTAAAAGCATTATATGTCCAAGACATTTTAGCCTTCTACTAATGGTAGCATGTTTGCCTATGTCAGGATTTTCCAAATGAAAGTCTTGTTTTTTCATAGTTCACTAAACACACGTTTCAGATACATTGGTGCATTTTAGGACTTCATCAGTAACAATAGCTTTATTATGGTGCTGGGGTGTATGCATAAAGTTCCAGGCTCCATTAAAACTTCTTCAGGAATTTTTCTAGTTTCATTTTTTTCTGTCTGTTTAACAAGCTGCTGAAATCTCAAAGGACAGCAGTCACGAGCTTTGTTCCATCTATTGCCAGAGAGACATCACTCATGCTGCTGATGACCTAGAAAGTGTCCCTGGGATAATCAAATATACATAAAATTTATCAGCTTGCTTTGGAAAAAAGCTATCTCTGCATAAATTTCAAACAGCATGCAAGAGTCTTTAATCTGCCAAATAAATAATAAGGTTTTGATCTGGCACACAACGAGAGGTTTATCTACTTCTACAAGACAAACATTCGCAATCCAGATTATGTAAATTATTGGAATGCTTTTTTTTCTTTTTTTAATATCTCACTAAAAGTCTGATTAAAAGGGAAGTATTAAATATTTTTTGGAAAATGTAAATATTGCAGCCACTACAAAAACATAAAGCCGCAGCACAGATATTGTTCACGTGTCAGTTGTCCTTGAGCGGAGTGACAAGTATGTTATTGCGGTGGCGATAAAAATCTAAACGAGCCCTTCAGTTCTATGAAAAGCATCAAGCTCTTTATTAATGCAGCTCTTGGCTTTTATGTGTTTTCATCTTTCTCTTCTATTCCTGACTCTTATCTGTGTTGTTTCAGGGTGTTCATTATTATAAAGTATGTTTCGTACTTCTATTTAGTTTGCAAGACTTCTTTATTTTTTTTTTTTTATTTACTCAATGGGATGAGAGGATTTATGACCTTCTCCAGCTGGATAAAAACAGGATTTTCAGTTATTTGTTTCTCTTTTGACATGTAAAAATATTTCTCTATCTTTGCTTGTCAGTGCATTGCAAATGTGTTATTCGTAGTTTTGCTAATATTGTCTCTCTTGGTCAACCTGCTGGTTAAGTTATGTCAAATGATTGAGAAATGTGTTCAGTTTTAATTTATTAAGTACAGTTTGTGAGACATTGTATCCAATCTTTTGCCCATGCTTACCAATTCGAACTAATCAGCTTATAGTTCTTGACTTGTTTACTGATTTCAGCCCCCTGAACTATATCAACCTGACATCATTCCGCTTTAGATATTTTTCCTTTGCTTTTCCTTAAAGGAGTATTTTATCTTTTGACAATCTGTCATGTCATTAGTTATGTTTGAGTTGAGATGACCCTAATGCTGGAAGGACAGAGGCTGTCTCATGGTGTAGGAGCAATTTAGTAAAATAACAGAAGTCCAGAATCAGAGAAAACAAGTACCTGAAACACAAAGTCAAATCAAAGTTTATTGACATGGCATGTCTTTTCATATATATATATATATATATATATATATATATATATATATATATATATATATATATATATATTTACAAATGAATATAAATGCTAGAGACCAACAAACAAGACACTTATACAAAACTTTCTGCAAAAATCTAATTGGTATATATTTAAAACTTAACCATTAATTGAAAGAAAAGAAAAGTTTAAATCTAATTTTTAAAAATATTTAACAGAAGGGAAGATTTTGGAAAAACAAGTAACCATGGGTGAACAGCAGAAAATCCAGCTAAGAATGACAAAAAATGACTAAATACCTAGGAGGAATGATTACTGGAAGACTTAACAGGGGAGTTAATTAACAAAATAAATTGGAGCTGAGAGGACAACTAATAACACAAAGGTATAAAAATTATGCAAGAAGACGCAAGGAAATAACTGATTTAAACATGAAATAACCAGAACTTTAACTAAACTTAAATGAACAAGAAGAAGACAGAGCTAAATAACCGAATCGGGATAGAAAACCTGCAATGATCAACTGCTGCTCTTACTTGGGATTAATCAGCTCTTAATATTTATAGGACTATTTCTATTTTTTTGCTAAATTTCTTGAAAAAAGTGCTTTGATGTAGTTGCACAGCAGCTTTCAGATGCCCCGAATGACTCAAACATCTTGAAAAATGTCAGTCTTGTTTTCACAGACCCCACTCCACTGAGTGCACTCCCTTCAGAGTAATAACGCCTTGTTATGGAGTCCAGATGCAGAAGAATCTGCAGTCTTACCACTTCGGATCATTCGCTGTTAATCCAGATGCCAAAATGTTGGCCGGGCATATCTGGCACAGCTACGGATTGGTTTGCTTATCAGTTAGAACTATTTCTGTGGCCAAATCCCATTTCAAATCATTTTGGGTTTCTTTTAGGGTTCCACTGGGTTCTGTTCTTGGCCTTACACACAATTCTACAGTGATAGCTCCTATCACTGCTGTTTTATTCTTCATCTGGCTACTTTAAAAACTGTGCATCTCAAATGTTTTAGTTCAACAAAATTGACTATATTGTAGAAAAAAACCCATTGTGAGATGATTTTGTTAATTTGAACGGGGGGAAAGACGGAAGTTACCTGTGCTTTGGACTACTTGATCCCCCAGACTGCTCAGTGCCTTAGTAAAACCTCCCTTGTCTGCCTGCGGATTTTACAAAACAAAGTTGCTGAGCTTTTGACTAGATCCTCAGAACTCTCCCACATCACACCTTTGCTGTTTGCCCTGCTTTAGCTTGGTCTTCTATGTCGAATGTAGTTTAAAATTCTAGTTTTGGATTTTTGAAGTGTTGCAAGTTGTCAGATCTTCATACATATCTAATCTAATGCATCTATTTTTCACCAACAGGACAACAAGGTCATCTGATCAGGGGTTGCTGTCCTAAATTAAAACTAAAGATGAAAAAGCTTTTGCAGATGTGGCTACCAGTCTCTTGTGTCTTTTATGCTTTTTTGATGTGAAACGCCTGATTTTTCCAGTTGAAAGCTATATTTACTAGATTACTCACTAATATAGGATGTGATACATTTAGAAACTTAAAATGTTCAGTGTAATGCTGATTTCAAGACAATACATGTGTTACTGAAACTGTTCTGGCACTCACATTTATAATATATACAGTTTACATTCAACCTGCTGCTGCCTCTTGGAAGGTTTTTGTTCACATGGGGGTGGATGACTAATAAAATCGGTTTGCTTCTGGTGGTCTGAGCCAGCGATGGATGCTGTGAGTGCTAGCAAGCGTGGGAGATGCTTCCTATCTACCGAGGGAGAGAAAACACATGCGGGGCCCTGCACTTTCTTGCAGAGCGAGCCCACTCCTGCACCCCATACAGCTCCCATTGATGAGAGTGGCACTTTCGCCCCCGTCTCCCCCCTTATCGACCCACATTTGGCGCATTAGAGCTTTGCTTGGAAGAACACTACAAAAGAGAAAACATACAAATTTAGGAGACCATCTTCTCTGCCTCTCTATCTGTTTCATAAGATACTGTAGTGTAGTTTTATTTTTATTTTTTGATATCAAAGTTTAGTGTGTCTTTATTTTTGTGATATATAGGAGTCATTTGTTTGTCACATTGAGTTTTTCTCTCCACTGTTTCCTAGGTAATACTAAGTGGACACTGAAGGATCACTGAGTTGTTTAGGATATTCTCGCATCAGAGGTGAATGCTTTGATTGGATAGCATGTGGAACAAGAGAACTGGAAATGCATGGCAGTTTTTCCCCGGTTGCTGGAGTCCTAAAGTGCTGCTTTCATTTTGTTCTGACATCCTGACTTCTGAGAGCTTGCTTTGTTCCCGCTGCTGGCAGCGAAAGTCACCTCGAGGCTGAGCAATGAGTGATGCCAGAAGACAATAAAGAGGCATGCCAGTTACAGGCTTGTGGATTCAACAGCAAACACTCAATACATTGGTTTGTGGCTGTTCCAACCCGAATGTTAAACCAGATGATGTGTCCTTTAGTGGTTCTCAGGATCTGCCTTCCACTGCAACCAGAAATTTATTTTAAATGAGCTCCTATATGCCTTCGTCAGTCTTGGCTTGCAGTATAACAACTCATTCTATAAATAATTTCTGACTTTTATTCAGCTTGAAAAACTTAAGTTTGGCCCATCAGTCTGTGGTTTCTTCCAGTGAAAATCATAGAATGGTTGTTATTTCATCATTCTGATTGTAGCTATTACAGTTCCTGTGCTGAAATACACCTTAAACATTTTGTAAGTAATGTGTTAAAGATGTGATGGATGGTTTTCAAAATTGTATGCAAATCACTCCCTTTTAGTGTGATACCCCCAAATAAAATCCAGTGAAAAGCAATGACAATAAGAAGCATGAGACCAAAACTGAACTTTTAGGCCCATGTACAAAACTCTTTATGCAGGGGAAAACTATCATCGCACATCACAATGAACAGACCTTCTGAATTGTTGAAACATGGTGTTTGCAACATTACGCAGGGATAGGGAAGTTTAAAGGGAGCTAAACGCAGGGCAATCCTGTTCAAATCCATCGGAAAATAGAAAGAATACAGCACAACTGCAAACCTACCAAGACATGGCTGTTAAAGCAGGGCTGCTCTGGGACCAAAAAATGGCACTGGGATTTTTGGCCATGGTGGCTCACCATAAATATTTATATGATATGTAAAGGTACACAACATTCTAACATACCAGAGGATATATGTTCACGTTGTGTTGTTTCAAAAGTTAAAAGAAAGCGCAGCAGCCTATAAGGAAGAGAGAAACAATGTTAAATACTGATACACTATTTGACTACTTACAGAGACTTTCATCTTGGGAAAGACGGCCACATTTTCACATTTCTCATCTTGAAGTGAAAGTGGATGTCAGAAACACGACTAGAAATGTCTTTTCAGTACTGAGATGGGAGTTCACCTTCCTGCAGGACAACAACCCTAAACATACAGCCTGGCCTACAATGGAGTGGTTTAAATCAGAGTATATTAATGAGCTAGAAAAGTCCAGATCTAAATTCAACTGACAATCTGTGTCGAAACCTGATGGTTGCTTTTTAAAGATGCGATCCATCCAAGATTGAAATTCACCTATTTTGTGGAAGAATGGACAAAAGCCCATGATACCTTCACCTGTAATTGTAATTAAAGGTGATTCTAGAAAGTGCTGATTCACAAATTTAAAAAATGTTGATGTTCATGAGGTTTGAAGACTTTTCGCAAGTAAGAAAAAGCTAACGACGATAATTCAAATATGTTTTTTTTTTTTTTTTTTGACCATCGACATTTCACTGCTCTTCTATATTTAACGTGCCATTTGCCTGGAGCTCAACTATAAGAAAGAGAACGACTTCATCCAGGAGATTTTCCCTCCTGAAATCTTCCACTTGGGTTAGGATTTTGTGACAGGAAACCCACAATGATATTGTTCATAAAAAAAAAAAAAAACAACAAAAAAAACAAAACTATAAGTCGTTCAGTTACAATTAGGTTTGTAAGAGTAACATTAGTTCAGTCAGATGGATGTTCACTCCATCTATAAACGTCTAAAAATTTCAAACATTATCAAAGGCTAAGAATCTTTATGACTTGGAGAAGATATGGGGCATAACATATTCATCAAACCATTCAGTGATCCATTGTGCCATTAAATGTGAATGAAGGCCCTTTAATTTGGGGAAAGATCACTCCCCTCAGGACAGAAATGCTCCGTCAAAGAAAGCATGATGGCTCAGAATGTCTGAATTTTAAGTAGGTTTACTCCACACATGCTCACACACTTTTTAAAACTCGTGATGGCTAACTCATCTGACCCATGTCACATGTTTTTACATCTATAAATCACTGCCTGAAGGAATTTTTTTTTTTTTTTTTTAAACATGGTGAGCTTTCACATGTGAGTTTATTTTTACAATTTCAGCTTTTCAAGTTGCAAATTCATGAATTCCTATATGCGTTTGTAGTCAGATGTTTGCATCTAGTCATCAAGGGCATAAATGCTGAGCAACTGCTGCATTGTAATTGGAGGCTTTGCTTTAAAAATTACACGAGTACACAATCACAGGTTCTTTTCGCTGGCATGATACAGTTGTCAGTTAAAGAGCCTGTCAAGAAATGCCACTACAATTAAAGTCCTAGCATTTAAGGCTGTCTAAAAGCTGCTCAAATTGTGGCAGCACTTGGTGAAATGGTGGAACAGGTATCACACCTGTACAGACTATTGGTCTTCGATGCAGCCACCCAGAGTAGGTTTTGCTACACGACTTCCTGCCTTCTTTCTCAGCTCATTTTTATGTTTGATTACTGTAAAAGAAAAGTCCAATAGCACCACAAAACCTCTTAAAAGAATTGCTCAGATATTGTTGAAAAATATAATCTGGATTAATATTTTATGATTCCCCTTTATTAATGCTTTTTTTTTTTTTTTTTTTTTTTTTTTTTTCTCTATGACGTGCTCCCGCAGAGCTGCTGTAGTACAAATAAGTGACTGTGAGACATGGAAGGTGTTTCAATATTCATGCCAAATGCATTTATTGACTAAATGTACAGCACACAACAGACACAAATAACCATCATGTCCTTTCTGTCTGGGGTCTTCTTCCCACTTTTTATGTGATGTGATGAGTTTCTGGTCTATTCTTCAAGAAAATAAAAACAATCCCATTAAATCTGATTTTCTTACTGTTTAACAATAAATCTATTTACAGAGCTGCTGAAACACTGATAAACAGATGAAACACCTTTTCTAAAGTTCACATTAACTTGTGAAACTCTAAGGGGTAGTGGGGATAGTTTTTTCTAAGTTCAGTTTTAAACTATTTCTTTCACCAACAGTGTTTATTGTTCCTTTGGTGGAAGTGCTGCATACCAGAAAATAAAGACTCAGTTTGGATCAATATGTGGTTGAAGTAATGCACCATCTGCACATGGAGTATTTCCATCCTTTGCTCTCTCTGGTTTAAACAATCATTCTTTGTACAGTTTATTCTCTTCATCACACGGGTTTATTAGAGGCGACAGAGATCTGTCCAGCTTTTCCCGTCCTCTCATGCTACCTCCTCCTGCTAATCTCACCCCATCAGTAGTTGGTCCCAGTGCTATACATGTCCAGGTTTGGACAGGTACGCTATGAGGGCAACAACCACCCCCACGTACATCCCTGTTCCAACCGTAATGGAGAGGGCCGCCAGGAACAGGGCTCTTCTGGAGCTCATTCCCGCTCTGGAGAAGTCTCCCTTAGCGATGGCCTTGCCTGTCTAAAAAAAAAAACAAAGCAGAGAGTGATATGAGCTGCTGTGTTACTCATCAGCACAGAGTGTATGAGTAGGTGTTAAGCCACAGTTAAAAGAGAAAAAAACAAGGAATGCTCTCAGGGAGCCATTAGTTACCATGGCAATTAGGTCATTATGCCTCTGACAGTGACAAATGTGTTGTTTGGTTGTTTTGGTCATTGAGGGGAAAAAAAGCAAGACCTCTATTTATTCTTCTGACACATTACTTTCAGCTTTGGTATGTTTTTTTGTTTTTTTTTTTCTCACAATAACTCTGGGAGATGTTGCAAAGCAGCAAATATGCAAGCAGCTTATACTTTTTAAATGTCAAAATTCCTAACTTTTCCAGACTCAAATTTCCAGAGAAGTCAGTCTCTCAAGGAAGGAAGGACGGAAGAAAGGAAGGGATGGATGGGTAGCTATCTTGATAGACAAATATACTTACAAAGAGACTGATGGGGGACAAATGGATGGACGGATGGTGGAAGGACAGGTTGATGGACAGAGAGATGTATGGATACTACTTTTAGATGATTGGGTAGTCAAGTCCAGAAAAAACAAATATTTTCCATACTCCCAGATGTAAACCAAATTCCAGACATGTATATGTCAGAATCCTGAACATATACTGAGTTTCCTTTGGGTCTTTTGGAGCTGAAAGAGCCTGAAGATTAGACCTGTCTAAGGTATTGTTTTAACCACAAAAAGGGGCCCAAAGCTGACACAGCAGCATAAAAATAATATGTGAAACCCACTGCTTTTACCAAGCTCACAGGCAATAAAAAAAAACAGTGTTAATGCTTTCTCTGCCTGGTGCATTTCTGAATTTATGTACTCAGTCATCCAAAACAATTGCAAGCAGGGTCGCAGGGTGGTAAATGGGTTGCGGCAGACACTTGTTTGAGAGCTTGTGCTTGCTGACCTTAAGAGTGATGCAATCAGAATTAATGACCGGCTCAGGGTCTCTGGGCTCTTTACCTTGTGAGAGTAGTAAAAAGCAATGATGCCCAGTGGCCAGAAACAGCAGAGCATAGAGAAGATGGCCAAGCCCAAGTAGTCCCGAGGGGGCAGCACGATGAAGTTGTCCTCACTTTCACTGTCGCTGGAGCTGTCACTCTGGAAAACAGCACATTTACAGGGATCAATAAAAACAGTAATCAGTTTTTATTATGCTTTCAAGTGTATATTTTGAGGCAGAAAAAAAGGAAATGAGGCTTTGATCTTAACTAAGACCTACAAAATGTATGAGTAAGTTAGACTGACACGCAATAGTCAGATCTACTTTGAACTTCTTCAAATTGATGTTTCTTGAAAAGACCCGCCCTCCCACTCCTGAGCTTCCCGCTCCTCCTCTTCCTTCTCAGGACGGGGTCTCTGCCCTTGTTTCCTAAAACCACCCGTGACAGGATGTGTTCAGCCGGCTGAAACAGATTTGGTGTCTCTGTCAACACCCATGAGCAGGGTGACGGATAACTCGGGATTAACGGATTGCTCCATCATCACGAGGTGACAGAAGAAACAGCGAGAAGACAGTGTCATTTATGTACTAAATTGCTTCTCCAGCCTGAGAGACCTCCACAATCCTTCCCTAATGTGCCAAACGTCTTACAAGGCAGGGTGTGTTCAGCAGGCTGCAGATACTGTCCCTTAATGCTCAAATTCAAAGCCACAGGCTCTGAGCAAGCTAATGAATGAGGAATCTGAATGCTGCTCTGACTGACATGGGCCCATCGGGCCTGCAGCAACAATAACACTGTGACGTGAGTGACCTTTAAGAGGAGGAGGCTACACTTCTTACTGCTATCCCAGAGACTGGGAGGAGGTTTTCCTAAACAAATGGCCTCCATAAGGAGCAGGCTTCATTTGTTAGGCGTGTTGCCTGCCTTCAGGGATTGAACAAATCAGGGGAAAAAAATAGAGCGGAAAATAAAAATCAATCCAAGTGGCAGAAATTCAGGCAACTGTTTTATAGGTAATTAAAGGCTGGAAAGCAAGAAGTAAAGAGGCATTCAAGCATACATTTTCTCTAGTCCTCTGATCTAAACAGACAGTATAATTTTATTATTTTGAGCAAGCTGACAAAAACTGCTTCCAGTAGCATCTCAATAAATTTGAATAAAATTGAAATTTGAAAAGTAAAACGTATATCATTACAGCTTCATTACACAAAGAGATGTTTCAAATGTTAAGTTAATTTTTTTTCTTTCATTTTTTTGCTTTTGTCAATGAAAGACCAAAATTCTGTTTTTCAGGATACAAATGAGCAATAAAAAATTAGTTTTTATACAGAAATATTATATTATGGTTATATGAGTTGAAAGTTGTCCAACAATCAAGTCACTGATACTCTGCACAAGAAGGGGAGGCAAAGCAGATGATTTTTTTTTTTGCATAGTGGTGTATCTAAGCACAAAACTGGGAAGTTGAGGGGAAGGAAAAAGTTTTTCAAACATCTGAAAATTACATAAGAGCAATACAAAAAATAATTTTCAACACAGAAATGTTGGCCTACTGACAAGTATGTTCATGTACTGCACAGCACAAGAAGACGCTACTTGGTCGGGACTCCTTTAGCAGGCGATGAGCCTGTGGGTCGGCTTTTAAGAATGGCCAGTGTTACTGTTAGTGGGCTTCTTTTTGTGAATACCCTATAAACAGTCCTCGGGGTTTAATTAAAGTCAGTTTGGTGACCAATCAAGCACAGTGATGTCATGGTTACCAAACCAGCAATTGGTACTTTTGGCAGTGTGGGCTGGTGCCAGGTCTTTCTGAGAAAGGATATTTGAATCTTGATAAATCTTGTTCTCTGAAATTTAATTGTAGATGGCTGCTCTGTCTTTGGACTAACACGAGTGGATGACGTGACTCTCCAAATAATCACTGACTGAGAAAACTTAACACTGGACCTCAAGCAACTTGGATTTTGTGCATTTGCTTCACCATACTCCGACTGGGGCTGCTTGCACAAAATTAACAAGCAGTTTACTAATAGTAATCCTTGCCAAGATAATATTAAGAAATTCCCTGTTATTTGCTTTATGAACACAGCCTGGACAGCCAGGTGTATCCATCAGAACAGCAGCTGTTCATGACTGCATAAATAACCTACAAACACATGTAATCTCCCGTTATCTTTGTGGCAACACCTGATAACACTCCAGAGTGACCAGTGTGTTCAGTCGAACTGACAGCTTCTTTGAGGCTGACTCCTGTCAGCTGGGTTTGCTGCTCTTCCCTGGTCTGGTCTGTCTATATAAGTGATGGAGGCTCCACCGAGACGCAGTGCCTCTAACAACCCTGTCACAGTTCTCTCCGAGGCTTCGTTAGCCTCAGGAGGGGATAGTCGCCTCAACACACACAAACCCTGCTGGCTGGGGCAGTCACAGTGGCGTCATGCATGGGGTCTTGTTATGTTGGTACCTGTAATTTATTTCTCTCCTGTCACACACACGTCAAACATCTGCCAGTTCAGTTTTCCATTTTATTGAGGAGTATGGCTTCACCCCCAGGTAAATAAAAATGTATATATGAAACCATATTTTCTCTTTTCATTTTATTTCTTATTTTTATTCCCAAAGCTTTGAGACTCCTCCTATTTGCTGCTATTTATCAGCACGCAATGCAGCTCTGTGTACGTATGCTTTCATGATTTATAAAACACATAAATCATAGGTGCACAAGCAGAGAGGCAAGTAAAGAAACATAGGTACACGTATTGCAGCTAGAAATCCAACTTTTCATCAAAGATCTATTCATCGGATTTATTTGCCCTTTTTGAATTGAAATGGAAAAACTTCAGCTTGAGGCTCACCTGCTACAAGAGCCATGCATCAGCCGAATCCCGCCTAATTCCCTCAAAGCAGGACATTACTTATAGCATTAATGGAGCTTGCTTCAGTGTCTCTATCCATCTGCCAGGCCTCCGAGTGACAGGAGCTGGCACGATCATCAGCTCGGTTAGGGTGCTATACTTCTTTCTCTGCCAGCTCAGAGCCCTGGGTATTTCATAATCGTCCTTGCTTAAAATTAGATTTTCTACACTTCTGAAAAGAGTTTCTCTTCCGCTCCTTTTTTCTCCTCTCTCTTTTTTTTTTAAAGGAGTTATATCCCTTAGACAAAAAAGCCCGGACTAATAAGGTCAGATAGGCAATTTTCTTTGAAATTAATAAAACAAAAGCAGACTAATATACTGCATGAAATTTTTAGGACTCCAAGTAAGTAGACCTTTTGGAGAGAAATTTTAATCATATTAAATCAAGCTAGCACTTTATTAGAACACCAAACGGAATAGGTATTACTGCACTATATGCACCATGACTCTTTTTCTTTTACAAGATGTCATTCAATGCTGACAGGGAAGCTGTTCAGAGTTGATGGGTAGATGGATGGTGATTAAAAACTGGGTATTGCTAGAAGAAAACCTGTTTGAAGGTGCGAGACTTGTGACTGGGGTAGAGGTTTATCTGTCTGGGGACACTGACCCTAAGTAAACAGTCAGAGCTACAATGAAATGATAAGGGGTGTTAAACTCCAGTCCTCAAGGGCTGGTGACTTGCAATATTTGGATGTGTCTGGAGTTTGATAACTGTGGTTTAAATCAAAACATACTGATATGTTAGAATGGCCCAGTCAAAGTCCAGATCTAAATTGGGAAACTATGGTAAGACTTTAAAGTTCATGTCCACAGACAATTTCCATCCAACCTGACTTAACTTGAGCTATTAATCAAGGATTGGGCACAAATTTCTGTCCCTGTGCAAGCAAAGCTGATATTCATATCACTAAGAGGTGTAGTTGTACTTGTAGTTGTAATAGAAGTGAAAGGTGATTTTACAAAGTACTGCCTCAGGGGAGCTTATTAAAAATCTACTTTTTCAGATTTTTGTTTGTAAAACAAAAATATTGAAAACCATGTATGCTTGTAGGCTGCAGTTGGTAGCACTGCTACCTTGAATTAAGAAGGTCCTGGAGTCAAACTCCAGATTGGGGTCTTTTTTTATGGAGCTTCCATGTTCTAACTGGTCTCTGTAAATTGCCCTTAGGTCTGACTGTGTGTGGGTGTGTATGGTTGGTGGTCCTGTGTGTCTCCGTGTATCCCTGCAATGGACTGGCGACCTGTGCAGGGTGTACCCCGCCTCTCATCCAATGACTGCTGGAGATAGGCACCAACCCCCCTATATAGACAATGGATGGATGCTTATCCTTCCCCTTTACAACTATTCACTATCTTGTTTTGTTCTATCACATAAAAACCCAATAAAACATATGAAGGTTAGTGGTTGTAATATAACAATGTGAAAAACTTTAAGGGTTATCATTTGACAGCTGTTCTTGATTAGCTCAAATGCTTGAATGTGAGAGAAAATTATGATGGCAATTAGCAGGTGAGATCTCAACCTCTACTCTGATAACCTAAAACATCTATAATGTATATCTTGGGGGAGGAGGGAGCATCAGGGCTTTTCACTTTCAAACAAAATGTTTTGCTCCAGTTTCCAAAAGTAGAACCGTAGGCAGTGGTTTTGTTTATCAGGGTACTCTCTTAGGAACTAGCTTCAGTTTGGATTTTAAAGGCAGGCACCATCTTCATTTCTATAACTGGAATTAAAACTTTACGTTTTGGTTATAAAAAAATGAAATCCTGGACTGCTGGGGTGCCACTGAGTCTTTCACCACAATCACCTGTATTTCCCTTTAATTTGTGTATAAATTATTGCTGCCCGTAACTCTGTTGACATTCCTCTTTTTTCCCCTCGCTATCCCATATCTAAATGCTTTTAGACACATTATTTTCTCCGCCCCTGAGGCAGACGTCCGCCCCACTTGAATTTTGTACTGCTTCTTATACCTTTCTATTTCAAGTGAGTTTTTTTTATATTTTATAAGCTAGAGGTATAAAATGAGTCCTACTGAACTGAAATGTTTTGAGCTATGCTGGAATTAACTCGAGTTTTGACTTTGAGCTCAAACAAATATGATTATAATTTGACCGAGCTGGGATGCATTTAGGTGAAATTAACATGTTATTTTTCTTTCTGTGCTCTTTGATCAATTTAGTTGTGAGATTGTGGTTAATACTGAAATAATAACTAAATCAAACTAAGAGATCCACAAAAACTTTGTAAAGATGCAAAGACGATTTTCTCTGATCCCAGACCTCATACTCAGGACACTGCTCCTCCTCCACCTCATATGACACCGTCTGGATTTTCAGGTCCTTCTCTCCCTGCACGCTGATGTCCACAGTGTTTTCTGAGGAAACTCCATATGAAACAGCATCTTTACACTCTGTGAAAGTGGTCTCAAAGCTCTCATTTTTAGAGTCCTTGCTGTGAAGACTGACGTCGTCCTTGAACAGGATGAAGTTGGGTCTGTAAAAAGCCTCTACAGCCAGATGGAGAGAGGTGGCGTCCAAGAACTGGGGAGTCTTGTGCTTGCTGCTGGTCCCAGTGTAGTAATAATCGATTAGGCTGTCCTGGTATGGCTGGTTTGAGTAGTCACACTGGTAACCCTGGTAGTCGTTCTGAACCGCATGCCTGCTGGTTTTGTCCAGCAGGGGGTTTTGAAGCTCGCTGAGGCTCTCCATGATTTATGCACTGGTTTAGAATCTGGAGGTTGGAGTCCAAAGAATTTCTGTCGGTCTGGTAGCTGCAAAAAAAAACAAAAAAAAAAACAACAACAACAAAGAAAACAGAACAAACATATCAATCATATTTAATAATGAAATTTTTAAAAAATGACAACAATAGTTTTACACTGTGGCACATTCTTCCTAAATTAGGCATTGCAATGAAGTTCATTCCAAATATTGTGGTTTGGGTATTTTAAAGGAATTCAGTGCAGAAATGTTTCATTTTCATTGGCAACAGGATTTCCTCTCACAAGCTTGCAGCAGACTGAGCCATGAAATCACCATCTGCTGTATGTTCTACTGTTGCATCACTTACTGAAATATTTCATACAAACATTTCAGAAAAAAATATCCTTCAAATGTGTCACGCTTGCTTTTACTGAAAACCGGGGAAAGTGAGGCAGGTGCTGCTGTATTTAAAAACTGATTGGTCTCCTGATTCAATTTATCCTTCTGATGCTCTCACAAATCCATGGGTTGAATGGGAAAAATAGAGTTAAAAGGAGAGCTCAGGATTTTTTAAGTGAAGTTTTGTTAAAAGGGTAAAACAGTTAATGTTTCAGCTGCAGCAGATAACTCTCTTGGCAGCTTAATGTAGCATAAATTCATATTAGCTAACTGAAGTTAATAGTTAGTTTGAGAAGACAAAAAAATGACCTCTACCATCTCAAAGCGACTCCAATCTCAAAACCCTCTCATCTGTTAATGCAAATGCCATTTTTTGAGTCTTTTAAACCATCATCTCGTTTGCAGTGGGAGGTTAATTACACAGAAGCCACATCTTATTTACATGTGAAATTGAGGTAGGAGGCCATAAGCCAACAATGATTTTCCTGTTGAAGTGGCATAACTTGTTTGCTATCAGATGTTTAAGAAAATAATCTTTGGTTTGATTAAAAATGTTCAAAATGTTCAGTGTTCTCTGCCTTGACTCAGAAGTCAAGGCAGAGAACACTGGAAACAGGGTAACCTCACAATCTAGAACATTGTGAAAAAACCCAGACAGCAGAATAAAACTCTATGCAATATTTTCAATATGACAAAAACTTATGTATCAGTAAAAAAAATCTTCACCCATTAGTCTGGGAAACCTCCTTTTTCTGGAGGCGCAGTGGCATAGTGAATGTCCCATATTCAGAGGGTGTTTGTCCTTGATCTAGTTGTCCTGGGTTTGACTCTGGATCTCAGGATTCTGAACTGTTTGCCCACGTCTCTCTCTGCCTTCTGTCCTGCCTGAACAACTGCGAATACACACCCTAGGGCAACACAATCATAGGGGAAAAAAAACAACACCATTTCTATCATATTTAAAAGACTTTATGATCAGTAAACTAACATTTCTTTTCCAATACAAATGAGCTAAACAGAGACCTTCCCAACATATGCACGTCACACTTGTAGAATCTGCACTATTTAGCATGATGTGATGGTAGTTTGCATGTTAAACTCTCTTCTCACTGCTGTTTCTCTTGTGAGTTCCACCTCCAATCAAACTTGATTCTCACCCAAACAATTAGTGGGTGTAAAACATTTCTGACCGAATGGTGTTTCTGAGGAAGCTCAGTTACAGTTTTGTTACATAATAAAAATTACAATAAAAAGCAGCCGTTCCTTCCTTCAGATCACAGAAAATAAATACCTATGAGTACGAAAATGGATTCTTGATATTATGTGAAGTTATTATGACAGCACCAAGGCTCATCATTAGCAATGAAAGGGATTTTCATACAGCATTTAGCTAGTGGGATTGGCATCATTTTGTAGAACTACTTTAACATCATAGTTTTATTGGAATAATTATATAACACCATATTGTAATGTATGATTGTAATTATTTACACATTTATTTTGCTCGTTCTTTGTCCACAGTTTTAGAGTTAAATGCTGAAGCTTTTGCTTTTCTTCTCAATACTGTTTATTTATCAGACAAGCATTGCTTGAACTTTCAGGGCCACAATAACAACCTTAGAGAAATGTGATTGTATGATTTAGTGACTATACCTCTGTTCTTCTGAGAGTTATATGATTAATGACATTAATTTGTATTTTTAATCATTAATTACTCCTTCACTGTGTGAAACGCGTACTCAAAAAGGAAACATGGAAAGTGTTTCTGATCAGAGTAGAAACCTGATAGAAAAGTAAAGCAGTGTAGTAATCAGTTATCTAACACATTTATGATTTTTACGTCACTTTACTTTTATTTCAGACAATTACTTTGACTGGAAATGTTCTTCTCTTCTTAAAGATTATTGATAATACACAGCTTCCAGCCTCTGTTTCCCAGGTAAATGATCGTTAGTTCACTGCAGACGGGAAGACAATTAAAAGGTTCTTATTATAATGTTTACAAAAAGCCACTATGAGGTTTTTAGTTGTGTTTTAAGACCGCAGAACTCCACTTTAGTCTTAGCCCCTATCACGCTAGCTGTTAGGCTATTGGAGACACCAAAAGAGTAATCTACTGCGAGCAATATGTTAACTGTTCAACATCATGAGTTTAATGACACCATGTGAATGTGAAATCTGTTTTTCAAAGCACTCTCCAGTTGATACCAGCTAGTGAGTCTAAGCTGTATTATCAATCCAGAATATGAAGGTGTGTGCTTTAAACTTAACACTGTTTGATTTATGCTTGAAACTCTTATTTTTAGAAAGAAAGCAAGTAGTTCTTGAATTACATCGCATGAACAGATTCAGCTATGGATGATTTTCTGACCCCTACAACCTTTAAATTGATTATCCAGCAGCATTTGGGTACTTGGAGTAAAAATAAACGGATATGGACAAGATAGAAAAACATTAGAAGCATTGTGAGAACATCTCAAGTGACTAATTGTTAGCTGCTTATGAGGCTCCTGCACTTTATGTCAGTAACAAATTAAAGTACTATTTCAGCTTTTTAGTGATTCTGGGCTGTATTTTATCATATCTAGTTCAAAATCTAAGACTTTTGACCAATAAAAGGGATAGGTCCTCATTTAACAGATTGCATCCATCTGTCCATCTTTTACACTGGCTTAATCCATGTATGGATGCAGGGGAGCTTCAACTCGGGGTACAGGCTGGACAGGTCACTAGTCCATACCAGGGGAACAGAAATTCTTTAAAACATATTCAGAGATTTAAAAATCTTTTATTCTACTAGTGAAAACAGAAAAAGAAGCATTTTCTTAGCTTTTTGGGGAAAACAAACACCTTGGTGAGTCAAACTTTCATTGAAACTGCAATATGAAGACTTGTTAAACCTGGATAATTCTAAAATGGTTGCAAATTATATAAAACACAATTTTCAATTCGTGAAACCTTTAATCTATTTGGAAAAACCACAAACTGAGGATTAAAGTTCAAATCATGTCATGTTCCCAGGAACCCAATCCTGGGCAACCCTACCAAAAAAAAGACTTATTTCCTAAATCGTAAACTAAAAACAAAAAAGGATCAAGAGAACAAAATAAAAAGAGTCATAAAAGGCAGTCACTAAGGCAACAAGTCTGTCAGTAAGATGGTGGGAAATCTGGGTATGTCTTGATTTGAGTACGCAAATGTGATATTTTGTGTTGCAAATCCAGCACCAATGTGCCAGATCGTCCTAAATTTAGCAAATCCATTTCTCATGGTTTGATTAATAATACAATTAGATCACATCCAGTGAGGTTGCTGCACTGAATAAGCTGAAAAACTGGAAAACAAGCTCCCTCTGACAAAAAGAAAAAAGAAAACCGTCCAGGGCGTGATTTATGAGACAGACATACATGGGCGGAGATAACCTACGGATCTGGGGGAGACCTTTGAAACCTCTGACCTCAAGAGAACCAAAGCTCAGGCAGCCACGCTGGATTTCACAGCTATTTGCTGTGGAGATGCATGACTAATGTGGGCTGAATCTGAGCCTGCAGTCACACAAACACAAGCACACAGAATCAATATCTATAACAATGTGTCCATCCTCACACGCCTGTAAGGGTGAGCCACAGTCCAGATAGCAAGGAATTCCATTACACACTACATTAGACAAGGAAAACCACACCAGACATCTAACAATAAGTGCACTTGAGTGAGGGCTCCGACTTCAGAATTACTAATGATGTCTGTTTTTGACTACAGCAGTTTTCCTCCTCTCCTCGAAATGCACGCAAGTATAAATATACATTTCCCCAATTCTTTGACATTGCGTAGCTTCACTTAAAAGTGCTGAACTCAATGTGCTGAGTCTGAACATGGGTAAAAATTAAATATTTCCCCCTTTCCTTTATTACTTTTTTGCAGAATCATGTCTTTCTGTTAAAGCTGATATAGACATAAAAGCATAAGGACATTTTTTGCACACCAAGCATGAATTATAACGTTATCTTACCTGTCGGAAATAATCCCACGGCTGATTTGCTCAGCATCGTTCTTCTGCACAGCTGAACCGATGGAGAGGGATGGACGAGCCCACCATCCTCTACTTCAGATTACGGTCAGTTTTGGACGAAATTATCATTGCAGTGCAATACATCCGTGCGGACAAAGAGGGTTTTCTGTGGAGTTGGCGCGCTGCGTCCTGTATGTCATGGCACCACTGCTGCGTCTGGTTGGTAGATTTTACGCACGGTCTATCTGTCTGAGCTCCAAACAACTCCGACGGGTGATGCGACTCCAGCTGGGTGCTTGGCTGTGGGCGGCGCACTGTAAACTCTATTCCCGACTTCACGTTTCCAAACTTGCTCGCTTGGGCGTCTTCCTCGGTTTATGCGTCTGGCATGCGAGCGGGGGGGATTTTTACGCACCCCCGCGCCCAATATGGTTCCGGTTGCATAAGATGAAAGTCCTTTATTGGCTCCTGAGATAGCCACTTGTACCTGTTTTTGATCATATGAGCCACTTGTGCTGATTTCTTTCACAATCTGCTTGAGTGTTATTCATTCCCACTGAGAACGCCCACTATGTGAAAGAGCTACACAAAAACATAAAGCTCCCCCACTCCTCTGCATCCTTCTCTTTCTTCACATGTAGGACTTCTTTTAAATAGATTCCTAATATAGCGCAGAATTAATCCCCTATTAGAATAATAGCATGTTTGTTTTTCATTAATGTTTTCAGAAAATTAGATTTTTTTTTTTTATTATGAGACTCCCAATATGAATGTGACCTTCTTTTGAGATCATAACGACATGCAACAATTTATCACTGCAAACAGTGTTTACATAACATACAGTAATTTACAAAAGAGCTAATACTGCTTGACCATTTTTACATTTGAAATCACAAACTTCAGTTGGATTTATTTGAATTTTATTAGATAAACTGGAATAAATTAGTGCACATCTATTAAGAGTGTTTTATTTAGCTGTTTTCCAGTACTACTGCTTCTGATTTTTTTTAAGAAATTGGAAAATCTAGAACTTATCTGTAACTATGTTGCAGTGAGACTAAACTCAGTTTAACTACAAACCCAAAATAATTCATTTGCTAGTTACTGTCTAGATTTGTGTACAAATCTGTGTGCATGGGCTAAGAGATTATTTTCAAGTAATTTAAGTTAAATAAAATGATGCCCTCTTCAAGTCCATGCATTATCAGTTGGCACAGGTTTGGGTGTAGCCCAAGCAACAGCCAGGTTGTGTCAACCAGAAACAATGTCTGTCTTGAAAATTATTCTGTTTTCTCAATCTGATTTGTGAAACTGACTCATAAACAATTAAATCTAATTTATTTTTCTCTATTACAGTTTATAATAACACAGAAAGATTAAAAAACTTTATAAAATAGATGCTGAGCTCCGTGAATATCATGTTTTAAGTGTTGCAACAGATTCACAATGGGATTTAGATCATAGAAAAGCAAACCCACAGCATGATGCTGCCAACACCATGTTGCATGCTGAGGATGGTATATGCAGAATATTAGTTTTCTACCACAGATATCCTACTTGCATGGAGTCCCAAAATATAAATTTTGGTGTCATTTCACTCTTTCCTTCATATGTTTTTTTTTTTTTTTTTTTTGTGGTTCCTACTGTGGTTTAGACTCACAATATGAACAGTTTTTAAAGGTTCTGATGCTACATGCCAAAGAAACTGAAAGACAGATACAGCACACTGAACACATGGGTATATATCTTATTCAGAAGAAGGACTGTGTTCCACAGGCTTATAAAAACGCCTGGAGTTAATAATGTGGAAGCCCAGGCTCTGTCACATTCACTGGGCAATGCATTAAGGTGCTGATGGACACTTTATGGGGGAAACATGGGGCTGCATTTATAAGACTGGGCTCACACGAGCTGTGCCGCTCTCTGAGTCACCTTGTGTTCACATGCACATGGCGACGTGGGATAACATCCCAGCCGTCTTCAATGATGGATACTGTTCCCTGAGGAGATGAGTATATTAGAAAAGAGAGTGAGGGTGGGAAGTGTGGAGGCAGGAAGGAAACTTGTGAGTATTTACCTTCTTGATGCAGTTGTCTCTCTCTCTACTGTCATTTTTAGAAAAATTACAAGAATTTTATTTTCTTTAAATTTAAAATGTGAACATGATCAGCAATTGTGATTCAAACCAAGAGCTCATCATTGCCACATTAAGCACCGATAAAATCTTTCATAAGACCATACTTTTTTCCGTGTTGCTGTAGATGGTCTGTAAATATTCATGGATCTCCCTGTGCCCCTTTCCTCTGCTCTATTTTCTATTTATGCTCTATTTATTTTATATGTAGGCACCGGGTCACCACAGAGTAGATGCACTATTTATCAGCTGTGTTTTCCTCAAAGGTTTGCAATTTAAGGAAACAAAAGCACTTCTAGGCTAACCATGCAGACATTAATGGACTCCCTATTAACTAAAAGCAAAGTCAGGGAAGAGCGCATTTCTACAGTTATGTGATATTCTAGCCAACTCTGATACCATGAACCTTCCCTGGGCCCATTAACCAGCTTTAATCATTTGAACACTTTTGGGAATTAATCGGTCTAATCGGATTGGCAGGGAAAGTATCAAACCACTTAATTTGATCTGGCCTGGTTGGCTTTTACACAGAAAGAGGAGGGGTTGGGGTACTATAAGCAGCTTTTCTCATGTGTCCATCATTTGTGTTACTTCCTGTTTGACTAAACATTTCAGCAATATGTCAATAGAGACTTTTTGATGGGTGAAACAGACCAAGAGAAAAACAAGAGAAAATGCTTCATTAAATTCCTTTATAGGTTTGCTTAATGTAGACTTTTCATTTATTCAGTTTATCCCGTTCATGTATGAACTGTAATAACTTTTCCCAGGGCATTTTCCTGTTTATGTTTATTTTGAAACATATTCTGTTTAAATATGTCTGCAAAGCTGGACATGTGAATGTCAGAACAAATGTCAGTTTAAACAGGGACTTTAAATCTGAGGCTCTCGCAAAGAAACAGGTCCTACACGTCCACATACCTGATATTTTGATTTCTTTTGTCCTCTTCTGGTTCCTCAGCAACCTTATCGCCCACAGGATCCTCAGCTACAATGCCACTACAACTACCAGTCAATGCAACCTCCTCTTTTCTGAAAGACATTCATAAGGACTGTAACTATTTTCATCATCATTATTATTTGACTTAGATATTAGCTCCATTATTAATCACCAACTACAGTGTTCTTGGTTAATTCAAAATGTTAATAAACCTCAGACATGGATGTTTAAGAAAGCAAAAGTGAGGTTTTGGCTTTCTTAGGAGAATATTTATATGTACACAATTATTGGGGAACTATTGTGCAGAATTATTATGCAGCTAAATAAAAATCACTTTTTCCTATGTAACTTTTTTTATTTTCATCTAAGTGAGAATTATCATCAAACAACTTAAAACTTTCCAATACACGTTTGTTTCTGACATTTAGAAAAAAAAACCCTCAGTGACCATTAGAGCCACTCTTCTTTTTAATAACAGTGATAAGCCTTCCATTCATACAGTCATTCAGTTTCTTAATCTGACGATCAACTTTTTGTGCTGCAGCAACCACAGCCTCCCAGACACTGTTCAGAGAGCTGGACTGTTTTCCTTCTGGACATCCCCTATTTAAGAACTGCACACAAGTTCTCTAATGGGTTCAGTTCAGGTGAGGAAGGGGGCCATGTCATAAGTTTCTCATCTTTAACAACTCTACTGGCTAGCCATGCAGAGAAGCACTTGGATAAATGTGATGGGTAAATCAGATCACAACCTTGTTTTTCTCCGCACAGAATATAAACGCCTTGTTCAGAATGAACCTGTAAAGAAAACTGAGAAAGTGGTTGCAGGAAGCTGAAGAAGCTCTACAGGGTTGTTTTGAGGCTACAGATTGGATTGCTCTTACTTTTCATGTTCTTTGATTTCTTCAGTGCATTTAACAAAATTCAGCCTGATCTGCTTCATCTGAAATTCCAGATGGCTCAGGGGGAGACCTTAACAATCACCTGGATCAATGACTACCTGACAAACAGACCACATTTTGTGAGACTGAATGACTGTGTGTCTAACCAGGTGGTTAGAAGCACAGGAGCACCACAGGGAACTGTACTGTCATCATTCCTTTTCAGTCTGTACATTTTAGACTTTTAGCACAAGTCATATACAGAAATACTCAGATGACTCTGCAGTTGTCGGGTGTATCAGAGATGAACAAGAAGCTGAGTACTGAGAGCTGGTGGACCGCTTTGTGGCATAGTGTGGAGGCAATCATCTCATCTTGAATGTGAACAAAACAAAGGAAATGATTGATCTAATCTTGTTTCTCCTGAAATCTACAAACCCTATTTCCATCATGGGAGATGAAGTGGAGGTGATTGGGGAATATAAACACCTCATCTAGACAACAGACTGAACTGGAGACTCAACAGTGAAGCAGTCTACAAGAAAGGACAGAGCTGGCTGTACTTCTTTAGGATGCTTAGATCATTCAAGGTTTGGAGCAAGATGCTGAATATCTTCTATAAATCTGTTGTTGAAAGTGTCATCTCCTCCGTTGTCATCTGTTGGGGTTGCAGCATCAGAGCCAGGGACCTACAAAGGCTCAACAACCTGATAAAGAAGGCTGGTTCTGTCCTGGGGACAACTGTGTAGCCTCTGGAGATGATGGTACAAAAAAGGATTTTACATAAAATCAAGAAAATTATGGACAGCCCTGATCATCCTTTTCTGTCATAAAAAACAATGTCTTTAGTCCAAGGCTTCCTCAAATTATTTGTAGGACAGACTGCTACAGGAGATCTTTCCTGCCCACAGCCATCACCATCTACAATAACTCTTTAATTAAATGAGCTACAACAACATTTAACTTCCCTTTGGGATCAATAAAGTATTTATGAATTGAATTTAAATTGAATTGAATTGAATTGGAGCATTGTCCAGCATGAAAATAATTGTCTTCTTGAAAGATGCAGACTTCTTCCTGAACCATTGCTTGAAGAAAGTGTCTCCTAAAAACTGGCAGTAGGTTTGGGAGTTGATTTTGAGCCCATCTATAACCCGAAAAGGTCCAACCAGCTCTTCTTCAATAATACCAGCCTATACCATAATCCCATGTCAACCTTGCTGGTGTCTGACTCGAAGTGAAGCTCTGTGCCCATTATTGATCTAGCTGTGGGTCCATCCATCTGGTCCGTCAAGGGTCATTCTCATTTCATCAGTTCATAAAATCTTTGAAGAATCTGTCTTCCGGTGTTTCTTGGCCCAGTCTAGATGCTTCATCTTATGTGTCTTGTTCAGTGTTGGTCGGGTTTCAGCCTTCCTTATCTTGGCCATGTCTCTGAGCTCTGAAAATGTTGTAGTTTTAGGTATTCCAGGTAGGCTGCAGTTATGTAATATAACTGGAAGACAATGGGTTCCTGGCAGCTTCACACTTGATTCTTCTCAAATCTTTAGAAGTTAATTTCTTTTTATCTCAAAATGTTTTTTAACACCCTGTTTACTATTTGCAACAAAACGTTTGATGGTTCCTTGATCACGCTCCAATATCCTAGTAATTTCAAGAGTGCTGCATCCCTCTGAGAGGCTTGGTAACTTTTCAGAGTCAGTTAAATCTCTTTTTAGCCCATTTTGCATATATATATATATATATATATATATATATATATGTGTGTGTGTGTGTGTGTGTGTGTGTGTGTGTGTGTGTGTGTGTGTGTGTGTGTGTGTGTATTTTTGTCCTGCAGTTCTGGTTTAGACACCAGAGTTTAATAATGTTTATATACCAATATACCATCAAAACAGACTGACATACAAGAAAAAGCTTTTCATTGGCTGTCTATTGTAGTGACAGTTATGCATGAAAGGGCTAGATTGGTAACATGCCTCACATACCAAAAGTAAGTTTGACAGATCTGTAGTGGGACCCTGGTCAAAATGTCTGTTTTTGTACTTGACCTTTAAATTTAAACTGAAAATTTCACATTTAAACATTTTTTTGACGGCTTAGGCAAGGCTGTTGTTTGTCCAGTTTCAGTTTTCCACAAATATTATGATAGTTCCTTGAATCCTCTGCTATTTAATTGGAACCATTCTTCACTCCAACAGCGATTTGTTCCCAATGCCATCAGTGGCAACAAAAACCAATAACATGATTAATCCATTCCTTTCTGTTACCGTCTTGAAGGTGTTTTCATTATAGTCTTCACCTTTTGTCCCCATACTCTGTAGCTTTAAGCATTCTTGTTCTTTTAACTTTAGCCAGTTCAAAATAAATTGTCTCTAAAAAAGCATTAATTTTCATTTTTGGATCCAACTCTGCATTTTATGTTAAGCATTCAGAGAAAGTTTTGTTTGGATGACTCTTACCTGAGACCTTTTACTGTGTAGGTGTTCCTGCACAAAAATGTGCACCACATCTCTAGAGTCTACTAAATCTCTTGTGAAGGACTTGTGTAATAAAACAGAGAGCTTCAATTTGCTTTTCTACTGATCACTTACATCAAAACACCATCCTATCCTTATTGATCCTTCTGATTATTTGTAGGTATCCATTACATTAATTTTCCAAGAGCTGGGCAGCCTCTTGGCTTCTGCAAGCAGATTCAAATCTCAATGGTAGTCACATTTTCACAGTGCTCCATTCCTTTTACCACCATGCAGCTCTACTAAGCTTTGTTTAATTAACAATTGTAGCATTAAAAGTATTCACACCCCTTGAAATTCACATTCAGTCATTGCCAACACAAAGTAGTGCATTTTGTATGTAGTGTATGTTTTTTGGAGAGCTATTTATCACCTGTTTACCTATTTATGCTAGTGTGAACCATTTTCTGCTGCTGGTGTACACTGCAGAGAGCAGACACCAGGTGTTGTGTAAGAAACTCATCCATTTGGCCAAACAGGTCAGTTTGCAGAAAACAGTGGGACTTCAGTCCCCGCAGCGAGAGGGTCAGGTGCAGGAATTGGGCGAAGCTCAGCATATGGTGAAGGTTTTGCCTTGAACAGAGGTTAAAAACTCACACTTTAAATCTCACACTGAAGCTAAAATAATTAAACACAAACTCAAATTCACCAGTTGAGAAAACATACAACAAGGTGAACGGTAAGTGAAAGATCTTTTTTCAATTATGCACAGTAAGTGATGGTGGGTGAAAAGATACAGTTCACCTTCTCACAGCAGAACCAAAGAGTATGCAACAGAATCTCTTTTTATGTTTTTCTTTACCATAAAATGCTATAGTGAGCTCCCCACAGGAGTAATTTTCTTCTGAAGACAACAGAACTTATTTAGTTATTTCTAAAGGTCTAACGCTAAATAAAAGCCTTGTACAATATTAAAGGAAATGGATTTATTGCCCTCTTACTTCTAGAGAAAATGAAAACGAGCTTGAGTCTCACCAAAGGTTGTCATCATGAAAAACATAATACCTGGTGGAATGCCAGCATTATGCGAAGCAATTTCATTAAAGTGTTCGAAAGTTGCACAGTTTGTGACTTTTCAAGGTCCCTCTACAAATGTTCACTTAGACAATTAGCCCTGTGCGTCTGGACACCATGTGCCAGCAAGGGGTGGGACAGGATCTGCCAGGAGTCTTGAGAGACTGGCAGAGGCTTTTGGATCTGCAGTTATTCAATACACAAATTCAATATGTACCAAATTAGCTGAAAGTGCTCCATCAGGAGGGGGGGAAAGGTCAGAATCTGTCATTTGCTTTATCAGACAGAATACCACTTTGTAGTGCTACCTAAGATGTTTGCAACCTAAGAAGGATCATCTCTGGAAGCAGTTTCCTGTCTTCAGAAAGGGATGGGCAATCTATCAATAATGGAACATGAAGGATTAGGATGTGTTTTGAATTGAACCAAAGCAGAGAGACTGCTATGTTATCTATAGCAACTTTTCTCAGATTTTTTATAATGACTACCACCTTGGTAAGTACCACGTTTTTCAAATAAAACCATCTTGACAGACATTTAAAACTGCTTTACAACTGGACTTGGAGTTCTTCAGTGTGTGGCAATATCATAAAAAACAAAGCAATGGAAAATTGTTTAACATTTAGATATAGAGGAATAGGCAAGTTTACGTTGTAAAAGTGTAAAGAATAATGTTCATCAACAGTTTGATGTGTTACAATCTGAAGCTATGAGTTTAATCTTTGTGTTTTTTCACAAATACATTTCAGTAAATAATAACCAATTGTTACTGATTGTTTTTAAGTGTGGCCAATTAAATTTGGGCCCCTCTCCCAGATTCCGTCAAATCTGCATTGAAACACTGTTAGTGGTGGTGATGTTCTTAAAAGGAAGAGGGGCCCCTAAATCATATTCTGTTTAAGGCCCTACACAACCTTGGGCCACCCCTGGTATTTCTAATAGTCATCGTGGTCACTGAGCAGTCAATTAGCAAATCTCGCTGGTATTTGAACTTTTAAGTTTAATTAGAGTTGATGTCATTCACAGATCTTAAGTAGATGATTTATTTACCAAACACCAAACTCTGTTTCAAGTGCCAGTGGCATCATCTCGAGTCCCACCATTGCCATAGATCACATTAATGCATTGCCGTTTAATACTCTTGCATGGACTCAGTGGATTTTATTGTAGCTAATTAGGTAGGGATGAAATGGTTACTGATTTTAATTAATATCATGGTACAATTTGTAATAATATTTAGTAAGAATTAATATTTTAAAAGGAAATGACAAAACTCTGTTTTGTTAAATATTTGGTTACTGATCTGTGGAAATCTCGGTTCATTAATTCTCCATCAAATGCTTCACTGTAGAAGACAGTGGAAGCAAATCAAAAATATTTCAATACGCAAAGAGTATCAAATGTTTGCTGTAGATGTACTTTGGACTTCATAAATGCACAAGGAAGGCTTTTGGAAAATATTTTAATGCTCACTATGCAAAAGAAACAACATGAATGTCTTGTGCCTCCAGCAGCTACTGTAGCTGCTGAATGGCTAACGCTAAGTAAGCACATTTTAAGCTGGTTGTAGGCTGTCTTTAGAATGTTCTAGTTTGTTTTATTGTGTTAAGACATCAACTGCAACACAACTTTCTTTTCTTTCAACCTTCACAATGAGAGTTTGAAACCTATACACTGGCCACTTTATTAAATACACTCTTTGCATAGGGACATTGTGATCATGTGATATCCCATATTCGCCACCTCTGCCTGCAGATACTACTGTCAATGGGAAAATGGTCACTTCAGTGAGACTCTGGGGTTTAGATTAATGACATTCTCAGTGGCATAATTTGAAAACTTACATTAATGAAACACTAGTGATAATTTATCTGCACAGATGAGCTGCCTCTCTGTGAATAATGAAGCAGTTGCAAGATTCTTAACATGACAGATTCTCTCCACTACAGAGATCTTGTGCCAAAAAGAAGAAAAGAAAAAAAGGGCTAGGGTTCATGCATTGGTTGTTATAGTTTTTAAACTGGCACTGTCTGTCTTTTCATAGATTTATTTTTTCTGTTAAAAACAACTCCGAGTTAATCCCTTGGAGTGTGTTTGCAGGTAAGCCAGGTGATGAATCATGACTGTGTGCTGCAAGTCTTACAGGGATATGGTCTTATTCATACTCCAGTCAGCTAAATAAGAAGAATTACCAGTTATGTGCACCAAAATGTGCTGCTAAGCTGCTGTCTCCGACATGTCATGGGAGCAGCCTGCATATGTTGAGGCTTTCCTCTTTAAGACAGTCCCATTAAACCTATTAAACCATTTATTAGGCACCAGAGAATTTAGCATTATGCCTCCAATGTGCTTCTGAGCCAAAAGGAGCTCAGTTGAAGACAGATATCTCTGTCTGTCAGTGGTTGTGGGCCTGCTGTGGAAGGTTATAAATAGATAATTGCTCCGGAGCCGCTGCTGCAGGTTAAAGCGAGGGAGCTTGCTCAGAGCTCGGGTGACTCATTGCCCTGTCTCCCTGCATCATGTCAGTTACCTGGAGTTTGCACCTGTCACGGCACCTTCAGGCACTAGCTCTGAACCAGCGTTCTGCATGTGATGACTTGAAATTCCTGACTTTTTAAATAGATTAATTTGACCTTGAATAATGATAAGAGTTGATTTTAAAGGAAACATCTGAGTCTTGTCCAATTGTTTTAATTTAAAGGGTATTAAGTGAATTAAAGAAATATTTTAAATTGTTTTCTGGACACAACCTGTTTAGGTCCAAATTTACCAGTTTTGTAATACCGGCTTAAGCAGATAACACTTTTCAGCTTGTAAAACTTACCCTCATCAAATGGTGAAACACAGAAGATACCAGTTTTGGTCTGTCACACTGGAGTAAAAAAATATTTTCATTGTAATGTTCATAAACCCATCAGTCTCGTAGTTTATCAAAAGTCAGTCTGAAGGATGAATCATACCTTTCCACTGAGTGAACTCTGGTCCACATATAAATCAGAAACTTTTAGTTTATTTCCAAGGAAAGTACAATCTTCTTTATTTTAAATCAAATATTTGTCAACACTTCAATTAAAGACTATATAATTACTGATAGTAACTATAATCAAGAATTGATTTTATTAATAATCAAACTAATATCTGTTTGCCAGCGGCATTTTTTGATATGGGTGATATGGCTCCGTGCCTGGGATGCCATTGAGCATTCAGAGAGGGCCTAACCTCTGAAAGCACTGTAATAAAATATAATCATACATTTTTGGAAGCTGAGAGGCTCAATTTCATCAACTGAGTGGTAGTGTTTAAGGGCAAAATTAAAGGGGTATTTCTTTTTTTTTTAAATAAGGAATCTGGACTGCATTACATTTTATCTACTCCAAGCTACGAACTACTTTAAGAAAGCTTTAAAACACAATTCGAGATTTATAAAATCTTTCTTCAATTTGTGAACTTACATAAAAACATGTTCAAAGTTTTTACACATGAGCTAAAATGTTAGAAATAAAACAATAAAATGAGGATGGGACACAAGCAGGGTTCACCCAGGGTGCCAATTATCCAAGAACTGCTACTGTTATTAACTCATGATTAAATGAGTAAAACAAAACACTTGAACATAAAATGCAACAAATATGAGCAACAATATTATCTTATGACTGAGGCTGTTTTCACATATTAACTGTTCCAAAGATGTAATGGCTCTACTGAACTGACAAGGTTCATGATCAAACTGTGAACATATATTATGGTAATTCATTCATTAGTAATGAATATTTAAACTTGTGAATAAATATGAATTATTTTTAGATGTGTAATTTAGCAAAATATGATAATCAGCTTTAATACAACTTTTTTTTGTTTGTTATTTATATTTAAAATGAAAGGTTAATACATTGTAGAGAGTAATTGTCAAGTAAAACCTTTTTTTATTGCAGATAAAACTGTAAAGTCTTTTGTTCAATTTTCTTTGATACTACTAAATACATTCAGTGGAACCAGGTGCCTTCAGAAGTCACCTGAAGAAATCCATCACTATGTAAATAACTCAGTTGTTCCCTCCCCAAATCTAGCCTTTATAGAAGAGTGGCAGAAGAAAGCCATTGTTGATTAAACCTACAAGAAGTCCTGATTTCTATTTCCAAGCTGTTTACCTTCCAGCAGGGCAAAGATCTTAAACATACAGTCTGAGTTAGTGGTAGGGTTTACATCAAAGTATTCATCTATTCAGTTCAACTCTTGAAAGTTGATGTCCACAGAGGCTCTCCATTCAATCTGACTGAGCTTGAGCTATTTTGCAAATTAATCAATTGGGCCAAAAACGAAGTCTGTAGGTGTGGAAAGCTGGTAGAGACATACTACAAAAGACTTTTACAGGGTCCAATCTCTTCTGTAGATGCAGATTTTATCAGTTGTGATGAAAAATTAAGTAGGATTTTTTTATTATTTTTTTTTACTTCAGAAGAGATCGAGATGATAGGTGAGCAGCAACAGAAGAAAACTGTCTCTGTGTTTTTTCCTCTCTTGTTTTTTCCATTACGGCCACATCATAGTTCTACTCATGCATCTTTAAACGTGCTGAACCTTTGGGTTTTATTAGCAGTGTTGTGGTGTAGATGGTTACTTCTATGGACACAGCAGGTTCAGCCTCTGCAGAAATAAAGATAAGCCATGAAAAGGTTATTTGCATAGAATCATGCCTGTCATGAACGAAACTATATTGGTGCTCTGAGAACCATAAACCATAAAGCCTAACATAACAATGTAAATGGACGATTTCTATGACTTTAATGTGTTTGAAAGTTAAAAGAAAAGCTTTCATTTTATGACGCTTGCATAATTCGGTTACTGTAAACACCTCCTGCATTTCTGTCTATAATCTGAATCAATAGTCAGACATTCCCTATAATGTTCCTCTTTATTGTTCTTGTCTGAGCTGTAATTTCAGGTGGGTTCATTATCTGAGCCCTGGCAGGCTTCTGGGGGCGTGCTTATTTAAAAAGCTATTTTCAGTGCACACTGTAACATCAGCTGATGCTGAGACTAATGAACAATATCTCCCTGGGATTTCTGTGGGTGTCAAAAGGTCAGTGAGGGCTGCTTGTTTGTTCATTCTCTTCTGCTTTTCATTTGCAAAAGCCTCTCATGCACCCTGCAGAAGATGTACGTTTTGTTTCCTCGCTGAAAGACCAATGTGGACATAATTACAGGCTGCCAGAAATCCATGAAGCTCCGTCACACACAATCGCTTTCAATGTCTCAGTCGCATCTGAACACCTCTTGGCAGGATGCATGTTGACTTGGAAAGCCTTTTAAGAGAATCAATTCTCAAATGTGTGACCTCTGAGAGGGGAGTAATCATCAGGATCTAAGATGAAGAAAAATGAATATCTGTAACTGCTCATCCATTCAACCACTCTAAGGTCTGAGGTTCTATAAATGGCCACTTTCCTCCTCTATATCATTTTGGTCATCATTTCCCAAATGGCTCTCTGCTGAAGAAAACTGATGTTCTGAAAAGAAAAAGGCAAGAAGGTAAGATGTAAGCTGATACCGTCAACCCAGTCTAATAACAAAAGGTGCATGCACTCAACTGGTTTTGCACAAAGTAATTAGTTTCATAATGAAGAGTGTGAGATTATTGTATTTTTGTCTTTATTGTTGCAATATCATCACATATTCTTTAACTTCCTTATAGACAGGAAATGGAGCAGAAAATATACCTGCAAGTCATCTTTCGTAGACACTGAAATTGTGGCTGCTGTCATGTTTTAGATATCCCTCACATTAAATTTCTTATGTGAAGCATGCTTTGGTACTAAACATATTTTTCTGACAAAGTAGTTTCATTGCCAGTTCAGTGCCAGTGCTTACTTTGCATCAGTTTATTTCAGTTTCAGCTGACTCTAGCACCAAAAGATGGGTGCTTTGATCAGAAGCTGGAGGTCAGCTTAAAGTCTGATTGGCTGATCAAGTTCGTGTGAAGACTCCTTCTCTGGAGGTTTTCAGCTCCCGAGAAAGCTCAGCTCTGAGACTCAGACAAAGAGATGCCAGTAAGAAATTTAGTCTTACTGTGTCAGACTAAGGACCGATCACTCTTTTTGGGTTAAACTGTGATAAATGTTATTGTTTGCATTGCATGCTTTGCTTTGCTCATCTAATTTGTTGTAAAATTACAGCAAATTTTTCAGTTTGCTTCTATTTTGTTTCACCTGGTTCCAAATCCAAAGTGAGAAACTACCAACACATCCATCAAACTAAACCAGATTCAACAACCGTCCAGTCTGAGTGACCTGAATGAGCTGAGAGAAGGAACTGTGGGAGCCACATTCCTGGGGTGCTTCATTCAGTCGGTGGTGAGCCAAAAGCTGATTCTGGATCACAAATTAAGTTCTCTCTTTTCCTGTTCTGCAGTGGTGTGAGAAGTTGGTGGATAAAATGTGGTTCTGAAATTTTGAATTCCCCATCCATTTTTCCTTCTTTTCCCTCTCAAATTAATGTTTCATATTAGGACTAAAAAATATGGTCAGAACCCCTGTCTTTAAACTCCCGAGAAAGAAGTAAACCTTTTTATAAAAAATTTACTTAAAATTAACTACATTTTATTAGCTGTAGCAGTTGAAAATATTTTTTTATTGCTATTTCTGTATTGTTTTAGTTTTTAATCAGTAGGATTATAGAGCAGACATTAGTTTTGATGAATAATTATGTGTTCTTTGTGGTTTTATTATAATCTCAGATTTAAGGATAATCAGTCTAATAATTTGGTATGATGGTCCCTCAGTGGGATGTGGAAAAATGTATCCTTCAGTCACATTTCTAATGCGATATAGTTTCTGAGACTGATTGATTTATGTACAATAACATAGTTTACCATAGATTATCATCCTTTGCACAAGCAAAAAACATTTTTTAGCACATGATATGAAGTTCAAGTATATTTTTTTCCACACTTGGAAATAGCCATTCATTTTATTCAAAAACATGGCCCTAATATGGCTGCTTTCAAAATACATCTCAGCTGAGTGGCCCTTTTAGCTACAGTATGTCCCATGGGCTGATGTAGTTTTAATAGCCACTGCTGCGAGACTGGGCTTTGTTGTTATTCACAACATGGCCATGTTTTTATTAATTACCAGCGTATTATAAACCCCTCCAATTAAGAGAACACATTTAGAGCCTGGTACGAGATATTAGCAACATGAGCATTAAAGAAAATCACAAATTACATTCATAAAAATCACAATCATGAGATACTTTTTACTTAAATATTTTCCAATAGCAGGTATGACTTCAAGGCTTTCTTGACATCATGCCTGCTCCATAATTGACATTGCTTTCAACTGTTTGGCTGAATAATAGATGTTTTCCTCATCCATAAATGATTAAAATGCAGTATTTGTCTTTCTTTTCCTCCTTCAAAGGCCAGAATTGTCACAGCCACTATGTGGGTTGTTTAGTCCCATTATTAAAAGAGAAGGCGATCAGCAGGAACAATCAGAGCATGCTAAGACAAAGAGGACAGGCTGTTTACTTTTTTCATTTAAAACTCAAATCGACTCTGAACATCAGTGAAAACATAATCTCTTGCCTTGTGCACTTAACGCTTTATTTACTTAAAAATAATTACTCTGGAGATAAGGTGAGTTGGTTTTACCACACAGACTACTGCTGCTGGAAGTCAGTGTATTCTGTTGGTGTATTCATACTATATGAAAAGTACTCATTATGCTGAGTGATGGTTCAGATGGGGATTTAATCAGGTGCTCGTTAATCGATGTCATTTCATAATGACCTCTATCTCTCTTGACATTGAGCCAAAAGGTGGACATACTGGAACTGCAAACTGTCATTGGATGACCCTTTAATTAGTCACCTACTGAACTGCTTTGAAACCAAGAAGGAGAGAGAAAAGATAGAAATACTGAGATTGGATTTAAATATTTGGAAATCAAAACAAAAAATGTTAATCTTAAACTGAAAATATGCAAAGCATTACACCTGGTTGTCTTTCTTAATTTAGATATTTACAACAGCTTTCAGAGACTGTATTTAAGCAATTTGTAAATATGCATAAAGATGAGTAAAAACTTATCTTTAATTGAAATAATGTAATTTCACATTGGTAAATAACGTCTTTGCACAATCTCTCTTGATTGTCCAGAGTCCTAATTCCTGTTCTATAAACTCTTTTCTTCAGTTCACTCCTCAAGTTTTCTGATTAAGGTCTGGGGACTGAGATGGCAATGGGAAAAGGCCTTGTCGATTTAGTGCCCCTCTTTGCCGGAGGTCTCTAACAGACTTTAGTCTGACTGGTGAACATCAACACAAATCTGCTCCTTGAATGGCATGTTTTCTTGTCTTTCTTATTTTAAAAAATATGTATGAGAGATGTATGTATTTATTTTGTATGTATGTATTTATTTTGTTCATTTTTATAGTGAGAAGTTATGCTGCTGCATTAAAAGTGAATGTTATTTCAAAATTTTGAAATGTGATGCTTTGTGAAGTGTAGTGATTTGAGAAATGTTACTTTAATACTTTAACTGTGTTTTCTGTCTTATTTTATTTTCTAAAAGGTAGCATTCCTTTCTTTTGCTGTTATAACTGTAATTTGTTGCATTGCTGTAAAAACAGAAGAAGCAGCACTTAAGTCAAAGTGCATCTCAGGCTTCCAGCCGACTTATCAATATTGTATGGGCATGCATGCCCCTCATGCACAGCAAGCACTAACCATTCATCTTAGATGAGAAATGGGAGCCAGTACCAAAATTTGTGTTAAGCCACAAATTCAACAACTATCAAAACATCTCGGAGGAAGCCTCAAAGATTTCCTACTTAAAAATCCATTACAGTAAAAAAAACCCAAAAAACTGTAAAACAGTAATTGACTGTTATTCAGCTGTTCGTAAACTGCTGTATTTTGGATAACAGTGTAATTCTACTACTACTATTACTACTGCTACTACTAATGATAATAATAATGTTATTACAAACCTGAAGTAGAAACCCCTGTGGTGTAAGGTTAAAATCTAAAAAGCTAATGAAACATTGTTAGATTGTATAGGAACTAAAAATATAAGCATTAGATTAAATTAATACTACATTTTTGGATTTTACATCATTCAGTTTCATTCAGTAACTTGCAAATACTCATTGTTACCTCACTGTCTGAAGCCACGGTGGTAATTTAATCAGTGTCTCCCAATAATTCAGTTTGTTAAACTGATTATTTCAGTCCCAAGCTTCCTTATGAACACACCATTTATACAGATCTAGCCAACTAATGTGGACTAATGTGAACTGTGTCAGAGAGTGTATATTAGTGGAGTTTCAAGAAATATTGTGTTGTTGCATGAAGTTAAAGTTATTAGCTGTTATCTGTCAACAGATGGCATTAACTGCCAGAGTTTGTGTAAGGAGAGTGAATTTCACAATAATTCATATGTACATTTTCTTATAAAGAATCATGTTTCCAAGGATAAAACTTTACCTGTCTATCTGCACTTGAGCTTAGTGAAGTCCTAGTGTTTATTTTCCAAGCAACATAGAAGTAGTTGAGAGTTGTCAGCCTGGTCTCCACCATAAGGACATTTAAACAACATAAGTTTTGGCTAAATGTCGTTAATATTCAAAATGCCTCTTTATTACTTCAAAAGCCTTAATACAGACACCACAACATACTCTGAATACTGTGTATGCACTGCATGTGCCATAAAGAGATTATCCTGCAGTTTGCATTATATAACCTCAAACATCAGCATGACAAATAGATTAGCTTCCTCCTGCAAGGAGGTGTTTACGTCACTTTATGTAAAAGATGATGGTTTCTTGGAAAAGGCCACAAAATGATTCTCAACATAAGCACTGTTACCAGTAAGAGTAAGGGAATAGAGGGGATGTGAACATGGGGAGGAGATTACTTTATTTAATTTACCAAATACTGTGATAATATAGTGGCAATATATACCACCTCCCTCCCTCCATCCATCCATCCATCCATCCATCTATCAGTGGTCTTTCTTTTATCTGAGATCCTGTTGGTGAAAGAAACACAGACATCCCTTTTCTTCCCAGGGTTTTCCTTCTAGAGCGATGCACCTCGAGAACCTCAAAAGGACACTGTCCAGGGCATATCCTGCTTAAATGTCCTTACCAAATCAGCTGTCTCATTTCCACACAGAGGCGCAGCAGACAAAGATCTTTAGGCTTCTTTAAGGCTAAAGCCATCTTCATTGTAGCCAGTTTTATGCAGGAACTTGTTTTACAAGGTCATAATCCCCTTCTTATGACCACAGAGCAGCGCTGTGATAGACAGAACAGGTATGTCAAGAGCTTCATTTTTGGTTTGGCTATCTCTTTCATGGTTCAAGAAAACCATGATTGCACCCAGTAATGTTACTTGTAATTTAAACCACTGAATGTGTTTGAAAAGGCTACATCAAGCTGTAAAGCTTGGCCCTTTGCATTGATCAGGTTGAATGCTGTGAGTTGTAATTTCACACCCCTTTTGTTCTGTGATCTTATCAGCATGCAGTGAAAGCACACAGGGTCCGTGATCTTGATGGATCAACATGTATGACGTGAAAGGAAAAAGTGTTCTGTAATTGAGGGTTAGTGGTTGCATGTTTACTTGCTGTATCAATCTGCCAGATAAACTGGGATTTGTCAGTCCACTCATCCAACAACAGAGTAAATTCAGGAATTAGACCCTAAGATCCTTCTTTCCACAACTCTGCTTTTGCATATTGTATTGTACATAAACACCTCAAACAGAATTGGAGACAAGGCAGAGTTCCTTGTATAAACAGTCCAGTTGCATATAAACTGCATCAATATGAAAACCCACAGAGGTGCAATACCAAAGACAAGCACTTTAATTTGATTAAGCAAATGCATGGTCCATAAGAAAAAACAAAACAAAGGGAGAAAAAGAGGATTATATCATGCTGCATTTTGCTGGATATTAACAGACTTGATTGTTCATATGTGTGATCGCACAACTAACCAAGCAACACCCAACCTGAGAACAACAGTTTCAGATGACAAAAATATCCATGAAAACTGATTTCATGAGTTTTAAATCCTTTTACTGTGCAAACTATGGTTATTTATGCAGATCATTGCATTTTAGAGCTTAACAGATGACTATTAAAGAACACCTACATTTGATGTAATTTCTGGTGTTTTAAAGCAAATCTATAATTTACAGACGCTCTTCTGAAACGTAGCTATGTTTTGATGTTGCTCATTATTTACTGTCCATGTCTCATTCTTTTTTTCTTAAAATACAATATGAAAATCTTAAGTAAACATAACACTCTAAAGTTCAAAATGACACATCCTGCAATAAATAATTTTGTATTGTTTGACTGTGAAATTACAACCTGCAACAGCTAAACCCACTGTGACAGGGAGATGGGTAGAGCTGTACTCTTGTGTATCTTAATTTGTCAGAAATCCTCCAAAGCTTGGAGTCAGCAAGGTTTGACTCTAAGTGTGTACAGCCATTCCTTAAGTCCTCTGAGCTTTAAGAGCATAAGGATTTCTGACGTGCCAGGATGGAGATGTATAAATGAAGAACTGTAGCAACATCGGTCAGAGCTGTCTGCTCACATTATCGGTGCCCGTTCTCCTCTTTTGCAGCTGATGAAATGGAGGGAAGGTCATGAGTCAGTCAAATTTTCAAGAAGTAGAACCTGAAACATGCAGAGGAGAAACGGCAGATTTGTGACTGTTAAAGAAAGCAGTTACAGTGCCTTGCAAATGCATTCATACTTTTTTTTTTCTTTTTTAGATTTTGTCACATTACTACAGCAAACTGCAATGTTTTTTGAGCGATATATATATATTTTTTATGATTGACCCACATAAAGTAGTGGTACACATGGTTCTAAATATTTTTTTGGAAATTAAAAATCTGAAAAGCGTACCTTGTATTATTTTCAGCCCCCTTTAATCTGGTATCGCTTATTAAAATATGTTATAACCTATTGCCTTTAATCAATTTAATCTCAGTATAAATACAGCTGTTCATTAAAAGCTTCAGAGATTTATTATTAGATTTATTATCAGCAGCTATTGAATATATCTGTAATACTAAGTATTCTATCTAAGAATTCCTCCATTAATTGAGTATTAACCTAAAAATGTGTTTCACCAGGGGTTCCAAGCCTTCTTTTAATATGTCCTCTTAACACACTAACAGCTGTTGCCCTCTTTTTCTATATCAGAACTCTGCAGGCTCATATTCATGCACACTACCTAGGGTAGTTATGAGCCATGGGTGTTTGGTTCTGATCATTTCCATGTTGTTTATTTTTGTACTTTAGGTCTTGCCATTTCTGTGCATGTCTGTGTCCTATTGCTTTTAAGGCATTGCCACATGAGTTCATTCTGTTGTACTTCATTTCTTAGTTTATAAATATGTCCTATTCTTTGGATTTACTATTGGATTTTTTTATCTTTTGTAATTTTTTTTGAATCTTAGTAAAGTCCCTTAGTATTATTATTCACCATTCCTTCGTCAGCCAGTTTGCTCCCTTCTACAGCTGTTTCCAGTCACCTGATTTCCTCACCTGCATCTAATGTCATTCTCCACTCATTCCTCAGTATTTAAGCTCACCAGTTTTCATTGCTCTTCACTGGTTCCTCCCATTTCTCCACCCGTGCTTCAAATCCTCTTCACGTGTTTTCCTATTGTAAGTTTTCTGACTTTATTAAAATTCCATTATGACCCCCCCCAGCACATGTGTGTAGTTTAGTCCATCTGTAAAACAACACCTCATGACTACAGTCAACTTAGCAGTTTTTTCAAATTAAGATATCAGAAACTATTTTCAAAAACAGTCAATGTAACAGTTACCCTGGACTTACAGTACATGTTTGTCCAAAGATGAGCTGTCAGGATGTCTGCACCAAAGTTTTTATTTATCCTCAAGAGGTGCTGGAGTATAGGTAGGCAGAGTCACCAGACTATGTGAAACAGTATTGCAGCTTTTCAGTGTAAGATTTTCACACCTCTGATCTCTTGTTTGTGCTAAATGATCCCTGAGGATACTTCTGCTTGTATCTCTAATTATAGATTACTGTGGAAGAACTGCTGAGGTCACCAGTTCAGGTGGGAGAGTCTGTTGAGAGGGAAACTATTAGTTGTGCATCCCACACATTTGTCCTTTTTGGTAGAGTGGCAAGAAGAAAGCCATTGTTGAAAGAAAGCCATAAAAAAAAAAATCCCATTTAAAGTTTAGTCCACATAATAAAGACCATAAAGAGGACAGAGTTTGAGGAAGAAATCTGTTCTGGTAACATGAGTTACCAAAAAGTTAAACTTTTTGGATAAAGCCTATAACTGGAAATTAACACTGCTCATCACCCTAAATACTCCTTCTCCACGGTTACAAACAATGGTGGCAGCATCATGCTGTGACTCAGCAGGACTAAACACAAACACATCCCTAACTTTTAAAATTCATATTAAAATTGTGCATTAATTTTCTTCTACTTAGTAAGTATACTCTTCTTTCACATATAATCCTAAATTCAAGGGGTACAATAGTTGTGCACAGAACAGTCTGCTTTTTCTTAGTGATCTGATCTGCTGAGCTCTTAAAGGGAAAAACTAAAAAATGATCTCTTAATATAACCCTGTCGTGAATGGAGGGAGTCGTTCCAGTTCTAAAGGATACTCTCTGTGGGAACCTTCAGGGAGAAAGGCATCAGATCACATTCAGCTGAACAGCTGGCTGTTCCCGGTGGGCTGTCTGCTCACAGATGGTGGAAAGTTGTGTGTGTGATGTGTCGAACTTCTCTCAGATTGACCCAAATTAACTTTTGCTCATCACACTGTTCACGTAAGGGATCAGAAAGGTGATTACAGTGAATCATAGAGAGAGGAAGTAGGTCCACAATAAACAACAGCCATGCTGCACTGTAATATGCTGGTAAAAAGTTTTAATATTTAATGAAATTGTAGGAAGAACTCTTTATCAAACCTGGTAACTTTTACAGGAAACAGATTCGCTCCAGTTGTCAGCATAACAAAACACCCACTACTTCTCTAGAAAAATGCCTCTTTCTTCTATGTTTCAAGGACACAAAATAGAGCAAAGCAGCCTTTGTTTTGACTAAAGATGCAGAATTACACATGCAGTTCGTCTCTTTCATCCCCAAAGCAACTCCCTACTCCACTATTTGTATTTGATTGCTGACCTTCAAAGCACAAAACAGTGGAACAGGAATGACAGAACCGTTTCTACCTCTGACCTTTAAGTGATACATTACCTCTGAGCAATAAGTGAAATCGATGGTTTTGTGCTGTTGTGATGCAGCAGGTTCATATGTCACTGTATCCTCCAGGCATGAAAGCTAGACTGTTGCACATCCTGAACACGTCCTTATATCTCGGTTCATTGGAGAAAGCAACAGAGGGTGGTCAGCCAGCAGCAACCTGCAGGCTCTTAAACAAGCTGTTGGCCATCATTAAAGTCTCATGGTTGCGTCTGCTAGCCATAGCAAATAGCTGTGTGGGACTGATTGTGCAAGGAAATCTCACATTCTTTGTGTTATTACAGCAGTAAACCACTTGGAGACATTTTTGTATCACAGTAGAGCTTGATTTAAGAAAATACAGCAAAGGTAAAGTTGTTGTTTTTTCACCTTGGTCATTGTGCTTATCCTTACAGTTATTAGATTGTGGCTGAACATTTAAATTTCATGATGAATCTCATCTCGTTGGAATGTGGATATCAAAGTGAATTCTGTTAGGGGATGCACTGTGCAAATATGTGGTCTGCAAGCTGGCTTATGCAAATGAAAAGCAGCAGATGTATAGATCTTGCCTGAAGGAAAATAATAAAAATGTGAGAGTACTGAAAGAGCAAAGGAAGAGGTATTAGTTTAAAGAAAAGACATGTCAGGTTACTGTGTGAATCACAAAGAGCAACAGAAATCTGTAAATGGCAAATAATTCACTCAAATATTCATCTGAAATTAAAACAAAGTGAAATTATCTAATATCCAAAAATATAGACACGTTTATATTTTGAAGATGATTCCAAAAAATAGCTAGATGTTACTGACGATGGACTTTTCTGAAGTGAAGTTAATAGAAAACTTATTATAAATGTTTTTGACAAACTATGAACAGTCCACAAATGATGAAGCCACAAATATACATCCTTGTTAGTCTGGCATTGTACTTTAAGATCCGCTTCAGGCATCAAGTTACCTGCTTAATATTTGTTTGCTAAGATGATAAAGATATACAACATATGAATACTTTTATTCATATGTTGAAAAAGTTAAAGGTATTTTGGGGGGTAGACTTTAAGAAATAGACCAGCACAAAGTAGTGCATAGTTATGAAGTGAAAGGAAATTGAAATATGTTTTTTGAATTTTTTGTTAAAGATAAAAGTCTGGCATGCAGTGAGTCAGCACGGCGCGCAGCGCTGCTCACCGCCCTGTTACTGCCTCGTCACCGTCATATCACACTCCTTATCAGTATCTAAAGAAAATCACTAAAAATCATATTTACAAATAAAATATTTCCTTGTGTGCCTTTTGTGCCTAAAACAAAATGGCATATGAACCTGGCAGCTTCATGCAGCTTTGCTGAAAGCTTTATTTCTATCAAGCAGGTGGTTGGCTCCAGCTGAGAATTAATGTTCCCTGGAAGCAGAAGAAGATGATGGATCTGGAGCATTCGCAGCCAGGGTCTGACCTGCTACAAACCTTCTTAGGGAAAATTCCCTCTTATCTCACCTATTTCTCTTCTCTTTGCTTTATATGTGCACCTTTGCTGCAGACATTCTTTATTTTAATCAGTTTTAGCAATGGTTTGTTTTATATTTTTCTGTCACTCAAAATTCGGTCTTTACAGCATGCATTGTCTCTAAGGTTAGGTATAACTGTCAGTTCTTGATGTAAGATGTTGGATTTTACAACTTCCTAAATAGGTTTTAGATCAAATTTAAGTCAATATGAAGCACTCATTTCAGTCCAATTATGAGATTTCGAGCTGCTTTTTGTTTCCTTCTTGATCTCTTGGCACTAAAGTACACCTTGAGGAGCAATAATAGGGAATGAAAGTCAATCATAAATCATTCTGACAGCTGCGTTGGTGAATTGTGTATTAACATGCATCCTACATTTTCATAACAGCATGCTATTCTAAGCTGTACCCTGCTTCCTTTTGTTGTAATGTGTGTTATTAATTCTGTTAGGAGCACACTAACCAGGCTAAATAAAGGGGTGTGTTTACTATGTTTAAATGTGTGCATTACAGTCATTCTTTTTATAAATACCTGAGCCAAAGCTTTGCTTGGTACCTCTGAAAGATGAATAACATGAATTCAGTTCATTGGATACTGGCAGGATATGAATTTCTCTGCCCACAGATGGTTTCATGAGTGTGTGCCGCTTTATGAGAGCTGGAGAGGTGGAATGATATTTCTTTGTGGGTATTCGCACAGTCAGCTGTGCTGCACACATACTTATTACTCCAGCTCCAGCTTCACATCTCCTCATAAGTGTTTTTATTACAAAGGAAAAGCTGGTTGCTTACCAAGGAGGGAGAGTTGAGTGGTGGAGTTTTTCTTTGTAGAATCCCTGCTTAATTAAGATGTTCACAGTGACTTTTCGCTTCATTTCACCAAAGATTTTGTCAGATTGTATGTGTTCCTTTTTATATTTTACACCAAGTGAATTTCAATTTCTCCTCTCTTTTGGCCATAACTAGCCTATACTTTATGAAATTCAGTTTATTAACCTTTGGAATGTTCTGACCTAAGCTGGCTTTTTTTTCAGGTTTGAAACACGAACTGCCTGTGTTGTTCGATGATTGTTTTCTCCATACCCCACTCTTGTTGTCAGGGGTTGGTACATATCTTTCTCTAATTAGTTTTACAGTGTTCATTAGCATATTTGGTTAGATTGTGTGTATCACACAGTTGCCCCAATTCCTCCTAGACACAGACGTCTGGGTGATAAATCATCTCTGGCTGCTTGCTGTAATTAGTCTGACTGCTGAAGTGTTATATTTTGCCCTCAGTGTCTGGACCAGAAATATGGTCTGTATCATTTAACCTACATCGTATCTGTCTTTTAATCTCCTTCCGGGTTATGCACAGCACTATAATTGGCCTTTACCATATCTGTTGGAATTATTCTGGGCAGAAATGTATTTATAATCACCATGAACGTCATATCAAAGCTGCTGTCATCTTTTCTATTTTGCCATGTATGCTGGTTTATTTAAAAAATGGATGTTGCACAGTTCTAAATGTAAGAAAATTCAGCAAATTTTGTGGAACACGAAGCTCTGTCCCATATTTCAAGTTTGTCAGTCAGTTTTGAAGTACTCTCGGTTTAAATAGCTCATATGTATTGGGAACAAGAATGTGGAATAAGTCAAAGTATGTATCCTACAGTGTTAAATATAAATGTATTTTTTGTATGTCAGATATGCAATAGCGTACATTTTTGTGTTTTCACCTGTTTTTTTTGTTTGTTTGTTTGTTTTTTAAGGGAGCAAGTATTATACAACATTTAACTTAATGAATTTTTTAAAAAAGCAGTGGGTGCATAAGTTTGAAGTCATTGTGACTTTCTGCAATTTACCCATAATCAAAATTATACATACAGCCCTAACTGAGGTTCCTCAATCGATAAGCTTCTGGAATAATTCTGGCCAGATATTAGACCTCAATTCTTGACTGAAATTATAGATCTCATTGAAATCGGTTGGTTTCCAACATTGTTTGTGTGTATGTGTGTCTGTCCTCACCTCTTACATTGAAAGGTGTGGCTGACAGTTGCGTCCCTGCAGCTGCAGCTCATCATGACTAACCAGGAGGAGCATAAAGATGAGTAGATCCTCCTGAGGCAAATGCCAGATTGTTGTGCTATCAGGCCTTCTCTTATTTTTCTTACTGCCTCAAGTTCTGACAGTAATCTCTGCTGTCTTCCTTTAATACTACTATCCCACATTCATCCCTTCGATTGTTGGATTTCAAGATTCCCTTTCACTTCTGATGAGAAGAGTCGTTACATGTCCAGACGAAATTATATCAGAAACTTGCAATTGGCTACAAAAATGAGTTTGTATTTGAGATTGTACAATTTGATTAGAAAAATTCCACAAATTCTTGTTTTTAGAAATTATTAAAGATGTGTGTATTATCAGACCAGTCCAATAAAATGCATTACAAGTTATTTAAAATTAATGTCATAAATATGCAACTAAACCTCTGACCTTAACTGCAAGAATTTTAACATATCAGGATGAATAATTTGCTCCTCTAAAGCTGTTACTGTAGCTTTAGGTAGGGGAAAAAACAATCTGCCTCTTTAGGTGGAACACATGTTCTTTCTGCTATTCTCTCTCATATAGCAATGATACTGGAAATTATTCAGCCTGTAGTAGGCATGGAGCTTGCTAGACTGGCGATGTTCCTCTCCAGCAGCTGGGTGTCACATCCAAATAAAAGTAAATTAGCTGTCACCACGGCTCGGCTTAGGAGCTGCATGCTATGCCTCAGAGAGTATCCTTTTACAATGGCTCTCTCTTCATGACAATGCAGGAAAACAAGTTGTTGTTATAGCAGGAAGACATAAAGAAGCACAGCTTAATTCAAAGGTAATAGATTTCCTTCACGAGGGGAGGAATTAAAGCTACAGAAATGCTCACCCTGGTGTACAGCACAAATACAACTAATCGCCCAGTGTTTGCTGTGAGGCTTGATGGAAATTGGAGGAAACAAACACTTGGTCTGAACCTCTGCTTCTGCCAAACCAAAGGGTTGACCTCTCATTATCTGAAGGCCAATATTTGCTGCTGGGTGCAGTAAGGCTATGGAGACATAGCACACTGGCTATTTCAGTGTACTTTAAAGGCTTTAGTCTCATTAATCCACGTGAACATCCAACAAAATGTACCTTTTAGTTACAAAACCATGAAATACAACTTAGTCTGTTTGTACAACTTGAAAAAGAGAGAAAACCATGACTTTGATGTTGTCTAACACTTTAGTTTGATACAATTAGTTAAATACACTGACCTCTAATTAGAGAGCCAAATTTAAAAAGAAACTTCCAATTAATAGGTAAAATGAAGGTCAACAATCACAAAGAGGCAAGGTGCCTGTTCTCGTGGGGTTTTGCTGACCCCTTATGGCCACATGAGGTAACACAGGAGCTAAATTACAATCCAGAGTGCACATTATTTATTAGAACAATAAGATAACAATACAGAGGGGGTGAGGGTTAAACTAGACATAACTGATATGGCATAATATGTGTATACCCTGTATTTACAGTACATTAGGCACAACACAAAAACATGGATCTTGACTGTCATTCACAGTACAACACTGCCACAATAGACTACGCAGTAATAAAATGATACAGCTATACAACAAAAAAATATGAAGGCAGTATGCAGGGGTATAAATAAGTTAGCAAAAGTACCTCTATCATGTACAAAAGAATAACATTTTCTTATGCAGTATAAGAACGCTGTAGTGTTTCAGACAATAAATATTAGCAATGCACCGAAAAGGAAAAAAGTAATACAAAGCAAAAACTGTTCTGAAGATTGGAGTGGCCCATTTTTTTTAGTCTGCAGATAAAATATGGTGGCCTCTTATCATCAAGGTAGTAACTCATCTGTCATATGCTTACTGCTGCATACATTTTTCTTCATGCAGAAACCATTTTCTGCTTTATGTTTAACATAAATATTAAAGTTCACCAACTGATCAAGAATTGATCAAACACATTTTGCTATACTTTCTTAAATACTGCACTTGCTGATTGGATCATGGCTTATCGTTCATGGGTTTTGATAAAGGCAAAATCGAATGTTTCACAAGATGTGAGAAATATCCACACCTGTGAGAAAAGAGCTTGTTTGTCCTAACTAGGCATGGGCCTGTTACCATTATCAAGGCTTTGAAACTGAAACATTTTTTCTATCTAACCATTCCTCCTGTTCAAAATCCTTTTTATGATCAGAATTTTCTCCACCTTGTTTGGAACATAAAGTAGCTCGGCACTCATGTTCTCTCACTTGCTGTGCACTGCTGGTCAGTTGAAAAAGAAAGCTACTGCAGTCTTTACTTGCTTAATGGAAAGACAACTTCTGCAGTCTTCAAATTCTGAAAAGTCACCTTCTCGGAGAGAGGTGAACCTCCTGCCATGTGGTTTTGTCACAGTTAATAATGCCACAACTTCTGAGCCAGAACTACAATGAACGAAAACAAAAATTTAAAACCTATTTAAATGTAATTTAAGCCCTAGGATAGTCATATTTAAGATGTTTTAGGACCCAAAATGGAGATCAATAAAGCTAAGATTTAAAAAATTTTTTTAGGGTCTTTCTGAACCACTGTAATCAATATATTTCAATATTTTGGTAATAGTAAGAGAGACTGTTGTATTTTTATTTTAAAATTAAAAAAATTAGATCATGTTTCACACTTCAATTTAAAGTTTCTTCCCCTAAATACTGTGATACTGTTAAATTTTGACATTTTTACTCAGCATTAACATATCAGAATCTCAAACTGGCCCATGCCTAGCCGTAACTGTTTAAAAGGTTTCCATAAAGTATCTTAATTCTGATGAATGCCACCGAAAATCATTAACAAACTGTTACTTCATCCTGAAATGTAGTTTTTTTTTTAAAAATCCATACACTATCAGCACTAAAACATTTCACTTTTTATGACATTGTGCCAAGTCACCTGACTCTCAGTATACAGATGCATCTCAACAAAATGGAATACACAATTCATTCAATTCAAAATGTGAAACTATGTTGCACAGAATCATGAAATACAGCGTGATGTGTCTGTGTATGGAGGCACTGACTCCGGCTGCAGTCAGCATCTTGCAAAGCTCTCCAAAGCTTTTAAATGGGCTTTGCGTCACAGTCCTTTCAAGCCTGCTTTTTCCCTTTCGTTTGTGGACCTGCACACTCTGAACAGAAATTGCATTCAGTGAATTACCTTAATTGTGTCAATGAGTCTGTCTGTTAGGTAACTGTCAGACTGATGGCAGTCTTCCACATGGCTGTCTAAGCCATAACATACATAACATCCATAACATTTCTGTATGTAAAAAAAAATCTTTTTTATTGACAGACACTGAATTTTGGGTTTTTTTTATTACTTGTAAGCCCCAATTCCCAAAATTATCAGAAATAGATGCTTGGAACATATCATTCTGTGTATAATAAATGTATATAATTTACGAGTTTCACTGTCACTTAGATTGCTGAAATAAGCTGCTAAATGATATTGCAGTTTATTGAGATGCACCTTTACGTCACTGCCCATGATAAATAAATAGAAATTAATATCTTCCACCATAGGGCGGTGGCACCAGTCTCTCTGGAGAGGTTTAAGTCTATGAGGAGGAGTCCTCCTCCACAGGATGAAGAGCGTGTTTCTTCAGATAAGACTTCAACCTCTCCACTTCCCACTTTGCCTCCCTGAGTTTCTCACGTAGTGTCTCGTTTGTTTGTTGGAGTCTCAGGTTTTCCTAAAAGAAAAAAGAAAAGATAAAGGATGGATTCTAGCTAAATACATTAAATGTCCTACATTTGAGGTCGGTGAGGCAGAAATTTCGCACTCACAGATTCCAGAGATTCATAAGTGGGTTTGCTCTCCTCGATTGACTCTTTGGGTTTTTGCAAGACAGAGGCTCTGTTCTCCCACTTGGCACAGTATCGTTGTTTTCTTAAGGGCACGGGGCTTGGGCAGGAGGGGAGGCTGGGTGGGATGGGGACTAGGAGAGAAGACTGAAGGCGGCTGGCTTCAGGCGTGATCGAGGATAACTGAGGTCCCTCTGTTTGGGTGTAGCTATGGACTCTTGTAGGCCTCCAGTTGGGGGTGATTGGAGATTCTGGGCTCCAGTCCCTCTTCACATCTGATGGGTAAGGGAAAGGACACTCTTCTGAACCTAAGGAGAGATATTTTACTAACTTCTTGAAATACAAATGGAAAGTGCAACAAATTTTTTTTTTGTCTTGTGGTCCTATATCACTTTCATATCTTAAAGGACATTAAACACCACAAAACAAAATGACTATGCTCTGTACGTCATGATTAAATGTGGATCATAAACAAGCCCACGCATTTTAAAGTTATTTCTTGGCAAGTCAGTTCATATTAACTTTCAGTTTTACTTAATCTGTTCTGAACATAGTGGCTTTCTTGCAGCAGGTGGGCAGCTTTAAAAATTACTGTAAGTGAACCAGTTCCCAATGACAGCTGGAGGGAAATTACCTTCACAGCAGACCTTGAACTCAACAGTTATTTTGTTTCAGTTGCGGGGAACTTAAATCAAAAATGTAAATTGTGACTTTTAGCTTCATCTGGAGTCTGGCTGACAGAGATTTCAGGAAATAGTGGTGTTTTGAAATAAAGAGATAAGCTGAAAATTTTCTGCCACCAGATGGCACATGTCATAGAGCTTTACTTTCCCAGGTAGTTGTGAAAGTAAAAATAAGAAGTATGAAAATAATTACTGCCACTGCTGGGAACACAATCAGAAAAACCCACCCTCTGAGGTGCTTGTTGCAACAGGCGTGGAGGTTGGTGTTGGACTGTCAACGGTGTTGGTCGATCGGGTGTTTTTCTTGCACTCAAACGCCACCTGATCCTTGCACAGCTTGTGGCAGTTCATGCCGCAGTCTAAGCAGGCCAAAACAATGTACATGTTAGAGGAGGAAGTTCACCTCACATCAACAAACTGACATTCCACTTCTCAATGAACACTAACTGTTCTGCAAATGCAGCTCTCAGACCGGTGCGAGCCTACAGCCGAGCAAACAAATATTTCTTTCAGATCTTTTGCAGTATGGGGGAGGGGGAAATCTGTGGTTCCGAGCCTCTTTTGTTCCTGTGCTGCAGGGTTCAGTTCGCAAAATGCAACTCAAAAAACCACAGCTCACCTCACCTGCTCCCCACTACAAACTGCATGCACCTCGCTGTGTTTCTAAACACGGCAGTTAGCCAAAGATAGACATGGTGGAGTGAAACAAGATAGAGAAAAAACCTACCTCTGCATCTGTAGCCTTGCTTGATGACACCCCATAACTGAAAAAAACATGCAGAAAGGCAAACATCAAAATTGATACAACAAAATGGAGCAAATCCCCAATTTTAATCATGCTATTAAAAACAAGTCAGGTTTTTTTTTTTTTTTTAGTTTACTTACAAACCCTGAGCAGTTGTCACAAAAGGTGGGTTTCATGTAAGTTGTTTCCTGAAAATTGTGAACAAAACCCAGGCCCAGTTTGGAGCAGATAACGCTGGCTCGCATGAAATAAGCGGTGATCTCCTCTCTGCTTACAAGACCTTTCCTTTACAACCAAAAAAAAAGGACAGACATCTGTGAATGATACAGTGTTTAAAAGTAAACATCTTTTTCAATTTTTTTTCTACATAATTCCTTAAATATGCATGTTCAGTTAATATATGCACCAACCCATCTACTTCATCTGTTATTAAAGGAAGGAACATCAGCTGCTTGGGTTTTCATGTGACTATTTATAAGATAGTTTATTGGTTTCTTCTGTATCTATTTTACACTTCCTGTTGCTATGTTCATCAACAAATACCACTTTTGCTTCCTCTCTTCTCTGAAGTCAGAAATGAACCAAAAAGCGAGGATGTGACCTGTCAAATACCCACTTTTCTTTGTCCATGACACAGAAGGAGAAAGGAAAGCTTGCAGCAATTTTCTCAAAGTCCTCCTGAGAAATAAAGCCATTCTGATCAAGATCGTAGTTCTTAAACACGGACTGTAAGAGACAAGAAATAAACACGGTTGTTATAATGGTGTGAGTGAGCTATAGCTGCAGGAGCAGAGCGCCAAAATGAATGCATGCGGATATGCATGGTCTACACTTTAAAAAACAGAAGCACTTACATCTACCATCCTCTGAACATGTTTGCTGATGGTTCTAGGATCAGGTTTAGGAGCCACTCCTGAAGCCCAGTCCACATAAACTGGAGGTTTGGATGGGGTTGCTGGCTAAAAATAAATAAATAAATAAATAAATAAAAAATTAAAAAAATTTAAAAAAAAAAATGTTCTTTTATAAGGAAATAATATTTGAAACATGTATATTATGGTGTCATCAAGTAACAACTTTTCATTTTAGTGTTAACTCCTGGGTGCTTTAGCTAACAGCAAAGCCAACAAAATAACTCTATGTAAATGTAGAAACACTAGTGTGTCTTTTACAACTAAAAAAAACTGTAACTTTTTTATGAACCAAAACAATTGTGTGTGTCTCCTAAAAATATCCAAAACTGACAGGTTTACAATCTTTTGTGTGTAAAAGTAGCTTTTATTTTTCAGGGTAAGCTAAGCTAGCAGTGCTCCACAAAGTTCTGTTAAAACACAAAAGATTATTAATATTTGGGCCATCCTGTTGCCATTCTGCAGTGTCTTTCAATGTAAATTTCTCAAAATGAAAATCATGATTTAATTTTATATTAACAATAATTCAACAACAACATGGCCTATGCCTATTAGATCCTGCTTAGAATACCATTTCTTTTTGTAGGTTAAAATTCCCAAAGCACAGGCTGAAACTGGTTAATCTTTTTTTATTGGAGCATTTGCAAATGAGTTCAAAGATATGAAAGACACTTTAAAGTACATTTATCTTTTTTGAGGTAACACAATCTCACACTGAAAAATCCAATCAGTAATTCAGGTATATTTATTCAGTTGGGATAAAACATCCCATGTTAAGAAAACATTTTTGAAAAAAAAAAAAAAGCACCAATGACACAGTTTATCATACATCTAACTTTCAAAATAACAGTAACTGAAACAATTTCTTTTTAACTTACAGTTTGCTTTTTAAAGTTGATTTAGTATTTCTAGCAACTTCTTAATGGTAATCAATTACTTGCTGTTTCCCCCGTGGTAAAATATCACATAGCACAGAAGTCCATTTCTCTTAGATATGTGTCCTTTTGTCAAATGAGACAAAAGCCTGAGCTATTCTGCAATAAACACCGCAAATGGGGTGTTGTAAAAGAAAGGATGATCATGTTAAAAAAAAAATACTCATGCCATCTCTTAAGTATAGTGGAGGATCTGTGATGCTGTGGGCTTTCTTGTTTTCCAAACTTCCAGTTGCCCCTGCTTTCTATAGTAAATATGACACAAAAAAAATCAAATGGGATTTGCCAGTAAGCTCAAAATGATATACTGATGTGGGAAAAACCAGTACAGAAAATGGTCACCCTCCCACCCCAATAAAAAAAATGCTTTAATGCTTTTTAGATATTTACCCAATAAGTTTGAGGAAGTTTGGCCTTGACTGTATTTCTAACTGATGTTAACATGAGGTGTCAAACACTCACCGGTGCTTTACAGTTCTTTGGTTCCCGTGCATAAGATAGCTCATAAATCTCATCCTCAGTATAGTAGAGGTCCAAGGACAACTGTTAGAGAGAACAACATGAGTGTATGAGAGGTAAACAAAAAAAACATGAGCCCCTATCCCAGGATTTCTCCTTGAATTAAATGCTGTGTTAAGGGGAAATTCAGTTTTGCAGGACAATTGTTATGTCTCATGGGCATTCTGTCCTTTGACTGTGAATAAAACACAGAGATAACACAACAATACAGCAATCTGAACTCCGTCTCATTCACATTCAGCTCGATACCCACACACTCATAGATCATGGGCTCTCATCACACCCACACATAACAAACTGCATGCTGTAACAGGCTCATTTGCATTTATGTATGTGTCTACAACTTGGCGAATCACATCACCCTGCACAATATTTCACACAATCTTAATATTCAAAGTTTTGCAGAGAGGTTCATTACCGTCAACAGATGAACAAGGTCCTTATTTGCGTCCAGTTGGGATGGGATCTGCTGCAGCTGAATAAGCTCATTAATATGGTTGTAGAGTGCCTGGAGCTTCTGGACATTCACCTTGTTGTCATCCACATAATCTAACATGGCCTCGTTGACTGAAATAAGGTCTTTGAGATGGACACCAAGGATTGGGATTTTAAAACCAGTCACCTTGTTATAAGCCTGTCTATAGTTGTCATAGTTTCTGCAGGAGGACAGCAGGTCCGTCATCTCGTTTAGTACCTGAGGAATACATTCATATGTAAAATATACTATAGCGCATACATATCTGAGCCTTAAATATTAAGTAAGTGCAATATTATGAAGATATATTAAAGACCCATAATAGGATCACAAACAATGCCACTTTTAATCTTTCTGGTCTAGTTGAATCTTCTGGCTGGTTTTACATAATTGTCATCATTTTTTTAAACTGTACACTGTTGGATATTTGATGGACAGGCAACCTGCTTTTTGCCCAATGACTGGTAGAGGTTGGCACCAGTCCCAGTATAAGCACCAGTATAGACAATGAACAGATGTACATTGCTGTAACCCCTCTTGTAATTTTTTTTTGTCTCAACTTTGGCTTTAGATCTTATCTCAGGCCCAATTCACTCCAGATTAAGACATCCCAATGGTTTTCAGGATCTCCCTGTCTGTTCAAACTGAATCACAGCATAATCAGAAAACTTCATTTCAGTGCAAGGGCAGTATGCTTTAAGTTCTCACCAAATAGGTTTTTATGCAGCTTTACCAGCCTCACCACAAGGCTATCATAATCGCTATCATAGCATCACTAGAATGTTTCCTCAAACTGTACACACAGGTGCAGAAATCTCTTTGTATAAGTATATGGGAAGTTTCTTTGCATCCACCTTCAGTTTGAAGGAAGCATTATCAGTATTTTCATGAGCTTATCAGGAAGGCTGAAACTGAGCCTCCCTGATAAGCTCATATAGTATTTGCTTGTGTGTGTGTGTGTGTGTGTGTGTGTGTGTGTGTGTGTGTGTGTGTGTTTTGTCTCTTTCTTATTGCTAAATAAGATGCCAGGACTTCTCTTTGCATTTTGAACAGCAGTCTAAAAAAAGTCCTTTACTCTCTTTAGTCTTTCAGCAACCTGCCTATATGCACAGTTTAGGGGTGTGCTCTCTTCTCTCCAGCTTGGAGCCCTATTTAATGGGGAGGCCAATCTTTATGTGCAAATAACCTTAGCATGGTGAATATTATTTTATTAGGGTAGTAGTATTACACCTTTCATTTACTTAGAGAGTTTATTTTGGATTAGCCAGAGCAGTACTAGAAAAATTATGTGCATAGCAGCTGAGCTGGCAAGAGCGTTACAGTAAATTACTTGGACCACTGCTTGACCGCATGTATTAGTGAGGTATACCTTTCATATGAGGCCAGTTTAGCCAGTCCAGCTTCATATTCTTTAATGAACAATCCACGCAAGCTTAATGGGTTGCACACAATGAACAAGATATTTAAGCTGTGATTGAGCTCCTTCACAGTGCACACAGGACCCAGATATGCACTATGATAATAACCACCAATTTCTCACCACAGAAGATTTGAGCTTCCTCAAACAGTCAGCAGACTCTCATGCTCCATGATACGCAATGGAGAGTGCACTGCATTGTTAATGTAGCACAGAAGAACTCCCTAAGACCCGGAAACATCCACATAATGGTTGACTTTGCCGTTATGGTGTGGATTTAGTCTGGTGTTAAAAGGGATTTCATGGGATATCCCTATTTAGGTGTCCAGTCAAATACTCCATTTGTAACAGAAAGTTCACTCTGCCTCCTTTCTTATTTCTTTTGGCAAATAGTGATTTTGATAATCCTTTATAAAAGGAAATTAGTTAATTGTATATGACAATTTTTCTCGCAGAAACATTTAAGGCATTTTGATTTTATACAGTCAGTTATCAGTTGTTGCTGGTAAACATTATTGCTACAAGATAAGGATAAAAATGTTGTTTTTTTTTTTTTTTTTTTTCTGCCATATGTTCAACAACACTGTGCGCTTTGGCTGCTGTTGTTCCTCTTAGGTAGCTTATATAGCAAATACCAGAAAACCTATAAATACAAGAAATATAAAACAAAATAAATTAGAGTCAACCTTTTCATTGTTTTTCAAAGCAGACAAGTAATTTTAAAACCAGTTGTTGATTTTAAAAATGTTTTTGTAGCCACACCTCTCTTAAAAACAGGAATTTTAACTGCAGATGGACATATTGAGTTTAAGCTACATTATTGTAGTGTAGTTAAATCCTCACTAGTAAAACATAGAAAAATGTACTGACGGATGCCTTTACACACTGCACTAGTTATGCTGATTGGAACAGAAGCAGAAATCACAAAACAGTGATTTGAATGATGCCAGAATTTTTCAAATTACAGTCACACATGGTCATTTGCCATAGTGGTGAATTACAGGTAGACTATATTTGCTACAAAGTTCTTTTAAATTCCTCGTTAGTGTGCCCATATGTGAAATCTCTAACTTACTGCTCTCTGGAGAAATCTCTGTTTGAATCTTTGCTTTATTAACTCAAATTTAAACTGCAGATGTTGCTGTCATTGCTTTTGTCTTGGGTGGACATTGTGATATGCATTTATGCCTGAATTTGACATTAAAATGTAACATTATCATTCTTCTGCAACTTTCAACTTCCTTGTGCTCATTTTAGATCTTTTACATATTTCTCTATTTCGGTCATGGAAATAAATACCCCTGATGTAACCTACAAGCTAGAAAACCTATAAAATAGATAGCAGCTGAGTGCTGTAGCAGTACGTACATGCAAGTCGTAATTTAACATCATTGAATTAGCTTTGATCAGCTCAGTCTACCGACTAAGAGATCTCCATTTTGTATAGTCATTAAGTTACAGAAGAAAACTGTTTTAAGCAGTTTAGGAGTTATTCTTTAGGGGGAAACATTTGATCTGAATCACTTTTATTTTATTTGATCCCTTCTTTAAGCATTACCTTGGTGACCTCATTGGGTACATGTGATGTGGTGTCTTTCAGTCTTGATATGGAGCTGTGACACAGCCCTCCCACCACTGCCATTAGTGTGTTGTAGTTGTGCATAAGATGTAGACTCTAGGGGGAAAACACACACATACAAAAACGACACGTATCAGTGAATTCACATCGGTGGATAAAAAACATGCACAATTAAATTTGTTCCAGGTAGCCCTGGTTATATAACTCTCAGCACTGATGTTACGTAAGCCACTTATATTGTTGTCTTTTTCTTGCTGCACACTGATATCTCACTTTTTTTTGGAAGCGCTTTTTCTCCCTCTTTTCAGTTTTCTAATTTGTGCTGTCACTGAAGCATTATGGTGTGAAATTCGTTTCCACACCCATGGGTTTCGAGGTTGACAGCAATGAGCAGCAGCAGTCTGGTACATTACTGTCAGTGTGAGAGGTCCACCAGAGTACAAGGCTGCCTAACGGCTCCCTGATGCTAGTGTGTCAGCAGGCTGCAAGCAGCTTCCTTTTGGAAAGCTTTTAACAAGCTCGGTCTGATCAGTGATAGCAATCACAAGCCAGTTTTCAATTTTTCAGAACACCAAACTCCTTGCTATGGGAGTTTCATTTGACTACTTCAGTTACTTGCGGCTTGAGTTATTATTTTTGTATCTGTTAAATGTTTAGATCAATGAAGTCTGGCAAATATTGAAAACTTTGCTTGATTTCATTATGAAATATTTACAGAGCACAGTGTCCTGCAAACCCTTGAACCTTCTGACACTTTACCACATTGTAACCACAGATCTCAACGTATCTAATCAAGATTTTATGCGATAGACCAACACAAAGTAGTGTGCAGTAACTGTGAAATGGAATGAAAATAATCTATCATTTTCAATTTTCTTTTTTTTGCAAATAAAAAAGTGAATGTGTAGCTCCATCCATTTTTCATCAACTTTTACCAGCTTCCATCTCCATGCTGAAGAAAAGCCACCCCACAACATGATGCTGCCACAACCATGTTTCATGGTGTGGAGATGTTTGCAGGTAGCCCAAAGGGCAAATTTTTGGTTTAATCTGACCAGATATGATTTTTCACATGTTTGATGTGTCCCCAACCTGTGTCAGACTGCAGAGGGGACTTCTTTTGGCATTCTCTAAACAATTCAAAAATCTTGCCACTCTTCCATAAAGGCTACATTTGTTGAACGCACAACTAATAGTTGTCCTCTGGACAGATTTTCCTACCTGAGCTGTGTATTTCTGCAGCTCCTCCACAGTTAGTACAGTTTAAAAGGAATTCTTGATTTACCAAGACACTACAACAATGGCGTTGAGTTTTTAATTTAATCATTTATGTCATTCATGTTAACAATAGCAGACAGGATGATGCAAAGAGGAAATGTCTCAAACTCTGGTACTATACAAGTAGCAGTGGGGGTTGAGTTAACCACTACCTTTGCAACGTGGATAAACTTGGTGAAAACCTCAGCTCTCAGCTGAGCTGTTGGCCGACTCAGCACCATCAGCTGAACCCACTGGGAAATCCCATTGCACAGGGCGATGGAACGCTCCAGCACAGGGATGTCCTTCATGCAGCAGCTTCGAATGTAATTTATATAGTCTACAAACTGACAGAGAGAGCAGAGAGAGGCGCATCAGTTGCTGTATGGAAACTGTGAGGGATTTCCCACGGGGGGAATTATTTAGGGTTTACAAAAGAGTATTAGTATCGACCTAAAGCATCAATCATAACTAGTACACCAGAGGATTGTTTTAAGTTCAGATGAGTGCACATACTCACTGATATTCTACAGAAGGATTTAAACTCCAGGAAAGTGAGATGATCAGCCAACTCACTGGGTTCCAGGTGATCAAAAAGAAGAGAAACTTTCCTCTTTTTACTATAGTTAGCTTGAATCTTCTGGCTGGCCTTCCACGACCGTTCTCGTTCATTTCTAAAACACCAAAATAACATATTCACATCAGCAAGAGTGAAGAAGAGGTGGAAACTTTAAAAATGTGAAAACTGCTGAGGATTTAATTGAGAGTAAACTGAATTCAATCTAGCCCAGAGCTACTACTAACAGTTTTTTAACATAAACTTTTGACAAATTTTTCACATAATCGGTTATTCTAAATGACCAAAATCTCTCCAGGAACCAAAAGCAATTTTGTTTTGGGTTATTTTCTTAATGGCCATATTTTTAAACATACTGCATGCCACAAAAAAATGCAACAAATAACTTAAGACATGTTAAATGTGTCTTTATTTGAAATTTAAATAACCAGAAGATTAAAAAATTTTGTGAATGTCAAATATGATGAGAGTGAAAAGGAGACAAACAAAAATAGACCTCATGGTAGCCATGAGTGTAACTCGGAAGGAACAAGAAGCTGTTTTCTTTTAAACCTTTAGGAATTTCCCAAAATTCACATTACTTAAACTCATTACTTAAACTCATGGTGCATCCACATGGAAACTTCAATCACTTTGGCATGACAGTTTGAAACTAAAAGAGAAACTGACAGCATGACCTACTTTCTGGCTAATAATTATCTGACAATTTTCTGGAATCATAGAGCATTAGAATTTCATTCGCAGATCGTCAGTGGATCCTTAAATATGAAAAATTTAATCAAACTGAAAACCAAATGGTGACGTCTTGGTAAAAATTACATGCCTCGTCCTGACATAGTAGGACACTTTAAATTGAAAGACCTTGATCAAAATGCACATGCCTTATTCAGAAAGTAGCACAGCAAAAGAGATCTACACACTTCAAAGTGATGACTTATCTTGATCTTCCACAAAATCTCTTTGATTTGCTCATGTTTGGACGTGCAAGTTAATTTGCATGACAAGATAAAAAAAAAAGTGTGACAGCTGCTTAAGTGTCTGATGCTCATGCATTTCCCTTCTCTTTTAAACCAATAAACCTTAGACTGTCCAACCCTTCATTTATTATAACCTAATGTGTAGTATTCCCATATTTTAAGCAGCTTTGATCTTTAAAACCATTGAAAAACTTTTTATAACCTGGTTAACTTTTTATCTAACATGACTGCTTTGAAAGTGCAACTGGTCCTCACACTCTGTGTGAGCTCTGTGGAGAGAAGCTGCTATTTAAAAAAAAGTTTAAGGAATCAAAAAGATAAATTATTAAAAATGTTTTATAATATTTATCTTAACAAATAATTTTAATTGATGTCATCATTAACATTGACAAGCCATGGTCAAACATGACAAACCAGCTCTAATCTAATCAGGCTAGAAAGGTAATACTCAGGATGCAGTCATGCTGCTGGAATTTTGCAGCAACCACAGGGTGAAACTGTTTTCTGCTCTATGTTCTGGATCGTGACTGATTTCATGACTGCAGCAAACTGACTGGGAGTCGTGTAGGCTTCATGTCTCAGTTGGCCAGCTGGTAAGAAATTAACACTTACATCCATTTGGTCTCTAGGAGAGAGCAAAGATGCTCCTGTCCGTGTTCTCTGAGCAGATCCCGGAAGTCGTCCAGGCTGTCGGACAAGCTGTGGGGCAAGCGGAACATCATCCAGAATTCCTGAATCCAATGTCTGCAAGTTAGAAATGGTAACAATGTAACTGACAGAAAACAAAAGTTAATTTTTAATCTGAACATAGAGGGCACGTGTTACACTGACCTGATGAGGTAGCATATCCTCTGGCACTCTGCTGGCTGATCATTGTCCAGAGCTGTTTTAAAAGTAAGCATCAGTTAAGGAGCTAACAATTTAATTTAGCTTATTTTCCCATGAAATATACAGATGCCCAGGTATGTTTTGAGTAAATACTGAGCACATGGCTGATTTACCTGCAGGGGCTCGAACTCATTAATACAAACTTAGCCCAGTGAACCAAAAGGCAAACACATGTGACATTTGGTCATGTGGGAGGAGGCATCTGTAACTCTGATGAGCATCACCAAATGAATCATTCTGGCAAGCAGGGGAAAGTGAACAGAAAACCACAAAGAAAATACACAACCCATGTCTAAAGTGATGGAAAATTGCTGAAAGCCTTTGTTTGGTGTCAGGACTCTGGAGATATTTAAACCAGCAATGTCTGCCCACAAAATATTTATCATCTCTGTGCTGTGGATAACCTTCACGTTGCACATGTTGCTTACCAAAACAACACACCATTAATTTATTTACAGGAAACAGACACCATTCCATTCCCACACAAATGAGCTTTGGAAAAGTATTCACATCTCTTGAACTTTTTCACATTCTGCTACAGAATGCTGTAAGAGCTGTAGTTTGTTTTTTTTTTGTTTTGTTTTTGGTGGGGAGGATTTTTTATGTGATAGACTAACTCAAAGTAGTGCATGCTTCTTCATTCAAAGGAAGATGACAAATGGATTTCTAATTTTTAAACTAATAAGAACTAAAAAGTGTAGTGCTTTCACATTTAGCTCTCCTGAGTCAAAATGTTTATAGAACCACCTTTTCCTGTAATTACAGCTCAAGTCTTTTGGGGGATGTCTTGTCATCGAACTAAATTCTTTGGTGAACAGCTCAAGCTCAGTAAGAGAGCATCTGTCACCATCAAATTGACAATTCCCCTTAGATGAGGCAATTCTAAGACTTGAACATGCTTTGATAATTATTCATTAATCTCAATTATTGATGATGCAAGTTGAGCCTCCACCCCAGTCTGAACGCCTCTAACAGGATTTTTTTTTTCCAGGATTGCCATGTCTTTAATTCTATCCATCTTCTCATCAACTCTGGCCAGCTTCTCTGTCCTTTCTGATGAAAAACATCCCCACAGCATAATGCTGCCACCACCATGTTTCAGTGAGGAGATGTGTGTTCAGGTTGATGTTTAGTGTTAGTGACGTATTTCATTTTACATGTTGGTATAAAATATAAGTGCTGACCTCATCTGACCAAAGCACCTACATCTGTTTTGGAAAACTGTAAGCAGAACTTTTCACGGCTTTCTTTCAACAATGACGTTCTTTATGTGTCTCTTCCATATAGACCAGATTTTTTGAGTGCACAACTACTAGCTGTCCTGTCAACAGATTCTTTCATTTAACCTCGACTGAGGTTCGGAAAAAGTAATGGCCCCCATGGTTCTTTCTTGATCCTGAAATGATCATTTGCATCTTTTTTGGTCTTTATCCCAAAAGAGAGGGTTATAAAAAACATTGATGGAGGGTTTCTATGATCAGTAGCCTCTTTAAGCAGCAGGGTCTATGTCTAAATATAGTTGATCAGAGGCAGAGGTAATTAACACCTGAAACCCAAGTAGGGTCCTATATGGGGGCTTTGTGACGCCATTGTATTTTCCTTGAGGAGAAGTTAAAATTATAGGCACTCCACACCATCAAAACACAATAAATATATATTTTTTGGTGTGAATCAGGGAAAATGAAAAGAATCTAATCAAACATTTTAAATTAGACACAGTCAGCCAGTATCCTCCCTGTTATTGAATGGATGAGGTACAACCTTAGTGAAGCGAAGTTGCACTGAGAGGAGAAATGGATGCAAAATGGAGTACAGAGAGTGAAAGCAGGCCACTTGCCCATCACGCTTTATACTGACAGCTGAAAGATCTGAGCCAGGAATGAGCTTGACTGTGCGTTGCTGTTGACAACCGAGCCCTCAGCGGGTCCAGTGAACCGGTCGCATGTTCCATTTTCTGCACAAAACAAAGGTTGTTTGAATCAACAGACAAAGGCACAGTGTGTATGCTTCTGGTGGACTGCTAAAGGATATAGATTGATGAGCTTGTCCAGCAGGTCACTGGAGGACATGAGGAGACGATGCATTGTCAAGGTGATGTTCAGCAGGTGGCTGGTTTTCCTCACGTAACCATCTGTATCTGAAAAAAAAAAGTGCAATCAGCTGAGGGCAGAAGCCATGCTATCAGTGGCAGCGTATGTACCAAACCAGTGTCAGTCATGGAATAGAAATGTTGCTAAATTATGCATATTATAATTAAGCATGTTTTTATATTAGTCAAGTCAAGTTTATTCGCATAGCACTTTTCAGCAGCAAGGCAGTTCAATTAGAATGATTTCATTCAACCTAAAGGTTTTGCCACACTACAGATCAAGTGTGCCTTTGGATTAAAGCTGAATGAGAAAAGAGAGAAGAGTGTGAAAAAATTGCTGTCTATACCCATTTCAAAAATATTTCTTCTATGACTGCCATTTGAAAAAATATAAAACGGATTTTTAATTTCAATTTTAATTCTTTCAAAAACATATCGCTCATGTTTGAATTTAATAGTCAAAATATGATTTAAAAACTAAATTTTATTTCCCCTTTAAAATAAGTGCTTGCATCATTGCGACGTTATGCTGCATCATTATTTCATCTTCTTCTCGTAGACGACGGATTTTGTCATGTTCTACCAAAACCTCCTAGTTTTCTTAGATTAATCTTGGTTAATTTCCCATCAATCATTTGGTCTGTGCTGAAACACCTTTACTATAACCCCATAATGTCTTCATCAGTTGATTTTACTTACTGTTACATTTTTCAGAAGTAGTTCATCTAGATAAAAACTAGTTCCTTTCTGACAGGTCACTCACATTTGGTTCGTTAATCATTACAGAGCATTGCAAAGATATTCACACTCCTTTTTTAGCCTTTGTCACATTATGATGGAAGGAAAAAAATCTGGAAAGTGTGGCATGCATTAGTACTCAGACCTTTTACCCATAAGTAAAATCAAGTGCAATCAATTGTCTTTAAATGTCATCTAAGTAAGACTCCAGCGCTGTGTAAATAAATCTCAACATAAATCCAGCTGTTCTATGATGACCTCAGAGATTGTTAGAGAACATTTGTGAACAAACAGAATCATGAAGATCAAGGACCACAGCATATAGATCAGGGGTCAAGTTGTGGAGAAATGTAAAAAAAAAACCAGTATCATAAGTTTTAAATGTATCACACAACAATGTCAAATCTACCATCAGAAAATGGAAAGAGTATTGCTTAGCTGCAAACTCTCAAATCACAGCTGACTACCTAAACTGGACTGCCAAGGAGAGCTTAGAGCTCATGGCAACTGTGGAGCAGCTGCAGATATCCACAGGTCAGGTGAGAGAATCAATGCTCTGGTCACGGAAGACCAAAATTGAACTTTTTAACTTGCATGCAAAATGCTATGTTTGGGCAGAAAAATATCTCTGCACATCACCCTGAATACACCATCCTCACAGTAAAATATAATGGTGGCAGCATCATGCTCTGGGGATACTTTTATTCAGCAGCAAATAGAAGCTGATTGGAAGAAGGTTGGCGCAAATTAAAGGACAACCTTGGAGGGGCGACCTCTGTTGATCCTAGAGAGAACAACAACCCTAAAGATGTAGCCAGGGCTACAATAGAATGGTTTAGATCAGGGGTGCTCAGGTCTAGTCCTTCAGAGCTATTATCCTGCAGCTTTCACATGCACCCCTTCTCCAACACACCTGAAACAAATGAATGGTTCATTATCAGACCTCTGATAAGGGAATTTAGCCATTTGATTCAGTTGTGTTGGAGCAGGGATGCATCCAAAAGTTTAAGAATAGTAGCTCTGGAGGACTGAACTTGGGTACCCCTGGTTTAAATCATCATATACACATTTGTTAGAAAGGCCTAGTCAAAGTTCAGAACTAAATCCAACTGAGAATCTGTAGTAATACCTCAAACTGATGTTTAAAGAAGTTCTAAATCCAGTCTGACTGAGCTTAAACTATTTGTCTGAGAAAAAAACGAAACAAAAAATACTGAAAATCCCTAAAAGTCTAGCTACGAAAGGTGATCCAAAAAGTATTGATTCTGGAGGAGCTGAATACAAATGTACTTCACACTTTCAAACTTTTATTTGTAAAAAAAAATGGAAAACACACTATGACTTAAGGTTCCTCAACTATGAGAAACAAGATATCTTGTCTGAACCGGTAATTACAGTATTTCCCTAAAATAGTTGCTTTGGTGTGCAAGTCTTAACTATTTCCCATGTCTGTGGGGACAAATGCGTCAAATTAACCCTTGAACTTCATACATGTTTATACTTTATACATGTATACATACATGCATGTTTGCCTAAGCTTCATTCTTTGATTGAGGAACTATTTACTTATATTTAACAGTTTCTTTAAAAGATATCAGACTGATATGCAATTAATTTGATCACAAAGCTCAATGTCTGTTTCATTTTTAGGAACATTAGCATTTTCATTCTAAAATGTATAAGTATAGCATGTTAGGTGAGAATGAGATTATGTAAACAATATTAAATCACTGAAACTGGAAAAACAGCCTTGACAGGTTTCTTTGTCAAAAGCGTTAACTGGATGGTTAAATAGTATTGTATAGGTTTGCATGACAATATATTGAAAAAGATTTACAGTAAAGAATACCACAAGAAGATAAGTACATTTCCATCAGTGGAAATACTGTTTTACTAAGTTAATTGAACTGGGTAAAACAACAATTCATACACATGCTTTAGTCATACTATCCACAGACCCTGCAGCGGAAGGTTTACCTTTTCCTCTGATTGTGTGAACCTCTGATGCTTGCCTGTCTCACTACCTTTTTCACTTCCTTTTTCCTTGCATGAGCAGAACTTCCTCCCTTTGTGACCAGACCACCTTTCCTTATCTTGGTTGTCTGACTGTGTGCTGCAGCTGACATCTTGAGACATGCACAGACAGAGCAATTCTTTCCCAGCCACAACATACCATTAGACTCCATGTACACAAAACATGACATGATTTCATGAAAATCATTGTGATGTCTCACAGCAGAACACAACATCTCTTCAGGAAGCTTCAAACCACTAAAACTGGGAATTAGAGGTTAACCATACAGAACCTTTGCTTACTGAGAAAATTATTTATATACTGTGGGACTTTTTCACCCTTGTTCTCTCCAGCTTTCTCCTCAGAAGTCTGTTGAAATAGAAAATTTGCAGAACAAACGTGAATAAAAAGCTTTGACACTGCCTTGGGACCATCAAGGCCATCAGACATCTGAGGGGGCCACGTTTAAGCCATATTACCTTGAAAATACCTCAGATACCATGGCAACAAGCTTTCTTATCTTTGTTATCTGTAAGCAACTAACCACTCCTACTACAGCTGACTAATCAAGCCTGCCATATCCTACATTGGCTGTTTCTGTTAGTAACAAGCAGCCAGTGCCATCTAAACCAAGCAAAGGATGATGACCTCATCTGTCAAGTTATTGAGAAAGTTAAAGAGACTATTTAAAAAATTTCTCAGTTTCAAGATGATATAACTGACAGACAGCTTTGGTGTATTTAAAGGGTTGTATTTCTGTCAAATTCTTCTTCTGTGCAAACAAAATTAGAAGAAGCTTGTTTTTCTATACCTATCACTTCATACAGAAATCAGCTGCAGTATTGGATCTCCAACAGGATGTCATGACTCTATCTGGTAAACAATTGCTTCACAGCATTCCAACCACTAATACTCCCTGTGCAGGGTTAATTGCAGGAGGAAATCCTTTCTGGACCGTCTGTTAGTGATGGGAACATTAGGAAAGCTGCCGCCCAGCAAGTTGGAACCACGTGACGCTGGCTGGTGATAAACACCTCAGTGTGCACGCTCTGACTGGCTCGCTTTTAAGGTTATCTCACACATTCATCAGCCAACCAAACGTGCGTGTTTGCACTTTTCCTTGTTTTGAAAGAGGCTATCAAATGGGATGATCCCTTTGTTTTGTTTTGGTTCAAGTAAGTTGCAAAAAAGGATATCTCTTTGTACTCTAAACAAAAATCCTGTGTTCAGACAACAAGTTGATGCAAACAGCTAAAATAAACCATTAAATGATTGCTTTTAACATAATTGATTTTAAAAAAATTAAGTACAAAACAAGGAATAAATAAATTAATAAATACTTGTTTTATGTTTGGCTACAATAAATTACCAGATTTTAGATATAAATGCTTGTTTGAAATAACATACTGCAATGTAAAGTTTTAAAACTAACAGCTTCTGAAGCAATTTAGACTTTTAATTTGGGCTTAACTACTTTTAAATTCTAAATTGCTTCAGAAGCTGTTAGGGCAGATTTTTTCATCCAATCAAAAAGATCAAGGCGCTTCTCAAAAAATAATAGAATAATTCAAGAGGCGCGTGAATTTGGAAATAAAAAAAAAAGAAATTCTCCATCTATTTTTTTGTACAATTTAATAAAAATAACATGTTGAAAAATTTTTATACCCTTCCTAATAATCAATGAAAAAAAATCTTTGCAAGCATTTCAGCAATCAAAACTATCTTTAATTACTAAATAGCTTTTTGTATGTTTCTATTGGTGTTTTTAATGTTTTAAGCTCCAAGTTTTTAAAGTTGACAAGCCTCCTTGCCATTACTCTAACCTTTACCTCCCTCTACATATTCAAGTAAGTAAATGAGAAACGTTTATTTACAAAGCATTTTCACTGATTAAAAAAAACACAAAGTACTTCATAAAGAGAGAATAAACATTATGACACAATTAAATAAAAATATAAATAAAACACTCTCTTTCTCAGATTATTAGATTCAAGTTGGAGGTCTGGCCAGGCCACTCCAAAATGTTTGTAGTACCTCCAGTAAGAAAAAAATATGTTGGTAAAATTAAAAGATGACTTTAAGCCTAAATCTGCCAAGAGTATGAATAGTTTAGGGCTCAATTGTAAATAAAAATAAGGCATAAACAGCTGAAATATCCTAAAAAAACAGTTGTCAGTTGTAAGAATGAAAAACGTGAAACACTGTTAGTAATTAGTCTGCTCATAACATAACCACTTATTCATTTATTTTGATAGTTACTAAAACCAGTATATATACCTGATGATTCCTTTTTTTTTTTTCTCAGAGGACCCTTGCACATAAATTAAAATAATGTGCTGCAGATAGGGCTGGGAGATAAAACGATAACGATGTCTATCGCGAAAGACACGTGATCAATATCAATAGAAAATAAGTCAGATAGAATGTTCAGTAATTTCACTAAACACCGATCCAGAACCGCACAGGATTCTGGGGGATGTAGACAGAGGAAAAGCTGTAGTCGCTCAGCCTTTCAGTGGCCAAGCGGAGAAAGGTTGGTGGCATCAACTGACTCGCTCTATGGTTACCTAGCAACACGGTGACGCGTAACATGAGCAAAAGCAGTTTCGTGTCGCCCCCAAATGTAGCCAATCGGTGCGCTTGAGTATGAAATCTCAACCGTGTAGTCTGTGCGGTTCACAGAATACATACAGCAGGGGTCGCGACGAAAAAACTTGAATAACATCATCGACCGATTATAATTCACATAGAAACAATGAGTTGTTGCACCAAGTTGCGTCAACACTTGGTGCAGACGCAACTTTATGCACAGAAAACATCGCGGAGGTAACTAAATCAATCAATAATAAAAGAAGAAATGCCATCTGATCATTCTCTCTGACCTGGACATTGAACTAAATGCATCTCCTGCACTTAATCCACTAAATATTTATTTATTTATATATTTATATTGATTTATTTATTAAGCTTCTTGAACTGGGAGTTGAGTCCAAATTTCGTACCATAAACATGCAAATGTGAACTGGTATGACAATAAAAATCCTTGAATCTCGCAGTCCTGGAGCTGACAGCGCATTGAATAGTTATGGACAGGAGGCTTGTCTGGTGCAGGAGCTCATTCTGGGGGATTTCCTCCTCCTGCCCCTCCTTTAGAGAGTTATGCCGACTTCTAATTGCTTCAGATGAAGCAAAGATTCCCTGATTTCAAAACTTTGGCTGAAGTGGCGCCTGTAATTCCAGTTTATAGAGCTCGTATTCAGCCTGCAGACCAACATCAAAGCACAATCCGGTGAGCAATTCATGTCCGTGTTCATAAATGAGTGCAATAGTTTCATTTCATTATTTATATGTAGTTGCTGGTTCCACAGTCAGTGGGTTTTGTCACTGTGGAGAAAAAGTTTCATGTTTGCCACCATGCCCCATAACTGCTTAAAAATAAAAAAAAAAAGAATAGGGTGGAGAGAAAGGAGGAAATGAGGGAAACAGGGCAACAGCTCGAGAAGACATTGTGAATAAAAGAGGAAATGTCATGTCACCAGTTTGGCAGTATTTTGGATATAAAAAAAAACCCTGATTAATAATTATCGATATCGACTGATATGAAATGCTTATATCGTGATATGTTTTTTAGCCATATCGCTCAGCTCTAGCTGCAGATTTCTTGCCAGAGGTTGTAGTGTTGCTTTGATTCCAACAGAAAATGCAAGTTGCTACAACTACAACATTTTCCCCATGTATGTACAAAGGAATATGCCCCTAAACTTTCTTTTCTTTTTTTTTTTCTTTTTTCTTTTTTTTTTTTTTTTTTTTTTTTTTTTTTTTGAACTCAAAAAATTACATACAAGTACAAGTTGCTGGTTGATGCATTTATAGACCATAAATAGTGGGAATTCTTAGTTTTGATGCATTTAATGAACAAGAAAAAAAACTATTCAGATTTTTCGGTATTTCACTGGTCAATCATCGATCAAAAAAGATCAAGAGAAAATCGGCATGTTCTGGTCGTTGATTGGCGCATCTCTAATCATGAGTAAGCAAAGGTTTAAGTCGCCCGCTTTCAATAAAAAATAGAAAATATTTCAGTCAAAAGATGTGACTTTACTTTTCATAACCTCCTTCTCAAATAATTCTTCAAAAATCTCTGCTGGCACACATTGGCCATGGTTTCAAGGTTAATCAATATTAGATTAATTCTAATGAGAGTAATGCAGCATTGCCCTTCCCCCACCGGCTGCTGAGCACAGCCAGTCAGAAAAGTAAATCAAGGCCAGTACAGTTTTATTATTCCAACAATTAAAACAAACTTAACTGCTTGTACACTCTTTCAGTTGTGAAAACCATGGATGATCGTGTCATGGAAACCACAGACGTGCCATCCATCCCTTTCACTAAGCTAACGCTGTTTAAAACTACAGTTTTAAGTAAGCACCAGGTCTGCTCCCAGAGCCTGACTAATTAAGCAGCTTATATCACCCTGACATACTACTGTAATCAATGAAGAGGAGAATGTAAAAAGGTATAATATTTTTCTCAAGATGCAAATATATACATGTTTGCTTATTTTTATTTATTAAAGTAAAAAATAAATAAACATTATCAATAGCATTTTTACAAACATTATTAGAATTGTAAGAACTGGTGTGTCAGATTTATTTTGTTTTTGCAATAAATATTCTCTGGGAATATTTATCACCTTTCTGTTTTAACTAAATTAGATCATGTTGTACATCTTTGTTTTGAAATCATATGTTGATACCCTGAAACCATGAAGTTTCTGTTCAAAATTACCATACCTTGATTCGCATACCAGCATGAGCAAGTTTCTTGTGAATGGAAAACAATTCCAAGCTCAGTTTTCATAGATTTCATTTTTGATCACTACAGCATAAGAAAAATCTCACATCTTCTTGTTTTAAAAAACAGGCTCGTGCATTTTGTGAGTGGGCAACTCAGCTAGTAGTGCGGTGGGGGTCTGAAGAGAGTGATGATGTCAGCCATTGATCCACACCTTGCAGCGCTCCTGCATTTCAAAGGTTGGTAGGCATCTGAGGGCTACAGTTCAGGGAGCTGACCTTTCAGCTTGGCCAAGCTTGAAGCTCTTCTAATGGCAATGTTTTAAACTGCTCTTACGTGTGCTCTCACATTTCAAAAAAGGTGGCAGGACTTGTGGACTGCGGGGGGTTCACGTGATGTGAGCCGAAAGGAACCGATGTGTTTGCCATTTTATCAGGAGAAGCCATTCAAGGAAAACCCCGATCATACGCACTGCACAAACAGATTACATCCTGTGCATGCGTATAAACATTTTCTTAATAAAAGCAGTGACATTACCGTTGGAATGCTACATGTTATTAATCTATAAGTCTTTTCGTACATCTTCCCTGATAAATTCTGTTTCACTCATGAACCTGACATGAGAGGAAGGCTGTCATTACAACCCACTTCTTTTTCTGCAGATAAATGCAGTTATGAAATGTCATTTAATGTGCAGCCCGTCGTAACGTGTCTCCTCTGCTTTTGCTGCATTTGCGTAACCAGGCAACGGCCATCTGAAAGCTGTCTCTTCAGAGGCACAATCACCATAACTCTGAGAGCACTCCAGACAACTTGATTGAGACAACGATCTTTGACTGATCCAACGGCAGCCTACGCAATCACCGCTGTGGCTTTTATTTATTTATTTTTTTTTTTGGTACAGTAAACCCTCTTTACAACCATGTGATGCATGTAAAGTATGAATGGTGCCTTGGGCAAGCTGACCCCCACCTTTTCAACAACTCCAAGCTCTCTGCACAAAGCTCAAACATGACTTCTTCCCTTTTTCTAATTTACCATAAATATAAAGAGATAATTATCATTTTTAGGTTAGGTCTAGTACTTTCAAGAAAGAGTTTTAAAATCTGAATTATTTTTAAAAAACATTATGATGGTGGAAAATCATAATATAGTCACACCTCTCTCTATAGATACTGTGTAATCTGTGGGATGAAGACCCCTTCATCCATACATGTTGCCCCAATTTTATTGCTAACATTATTTACATATTATAGTATTAAATTTAAAATATAAATCTATATTCTTTAGCTTCTTGTTGTCTTGTAGAAGACATACATTAGGTTGTTGAAATTAGATGTACTAATAAAGAGATGCAACGTACTAAAAGAACATTTAACGTCTAACTAAAAATAAACACGCTCAACATGCAAAATATAAACTAATCTTTCAATACCACGACGACTGAAATATATCAGTTTCTACTACAACGTTCTCAACTTCTGTCAACCCAACCAAATAGTTAATAACAGTACAGAACCAACAGTTTTCTGGCTTCAGTCACTAGATAGTCATTGAACTCCCAGCTTTCACTCTTTCTCTTACAAAACGGGTGTTTATAAATGTTTTGTCTTACAGAGTTAAAGAAAGGCCCATTATTAGAAAAGATAGTAAAGCCTGAAATTTAAATATAAAAGATAAGAAAACAATGTAAAAGTATCAATTTAAAAAAAATTTAATTTTGATCAGTTTTTATTTACATTTTAGTCTAAAAAACTGCATTTCAAAACACATTTCTACCCGTTTCACTAATCAATGGGAAAATCTTTCCTGCAATTACAGGAACAAAACTGTTTTTATTATTGCTGGCCAGCTTTTTGGATGTTTCCTCTGGTATTTCTGATGATTTCTCTTTGATAATGAGCTCCAAACCTCTGAGGTTGGAAGCCCTCCCTGTCAATACTCTAATGCTTAGGTCCCTCCACAGATATAGCAGATTCAAGCCAGGACTCTGGCTGGGTTACTCCAAAACGTAAATATTGCTTTCAGTCAGAAGAAATATGTTAGTCAAATAAAAGATTACTTAAAAAAATTCCGGAGGTATGAATAATTTGTACTTCTCAGAAAAAAGAAAAACAGATTCCCTACTGAGTTTTTCATGGACTTGTATTTAAGGCAATTCAGCATGTGCTCCATCCATTAGGGCAAAAATATTACAATTTACTGAAAATCTACTGAACCAAAGCTTAATTTACTCTTTACATTGTCTTTAAATTAAACACTCTGACCTAGGATGGTCTAATTACTCAAGTTTATGGTTAAATTTTGATTTAGGCTTCAAATGATCACAAAAAAACTACATAATCATCAAAAAAGATCTAATATTGTAATCTCTGCCAGACCGGTGTTTGATTCCGTAAGTAATCAAACAAGGTGTGCCCTCTTGTTTTGAAAAGTCAGCTCAAGTAAAGATGGCTAAAAAAGCATAAAAACATTGCAGATGAACTGAAACACAGCAGAGAAAATCATAATCTGAACAAAAGTTGGGCATGAGGCAACCAACACTGCAAAGGTTTGAAATGGTGTAGGAGTGAATTAACAGCTGTAGCAGAAGCACTGGGAAAACAACGGACAAGTCAGTTAATTTCTATGGAAAGATAAAGATAAGATGCAGACTGAAAACCTGTGATGATCTTGCATGCTTTGCTGCTGGTGTCTGCACCGCTTTGCAAGACAAGTCTGTAACCTCCCCCTGAAATTTTGTTCATTACATTGACATGTAAGTAAATATCTGGGATCCTTTATTAGTTAGGTTAGGGTTAGAAAATAACTATCAATTGCTTTCCATGCATATTTTCCTGTTTAAATATATATATTTTTTATATTTTGAAATTCTGTTAATGTTAGCTTTGCAAAGGTTTTTCAAACAGTTTTATTTTTGTTTATTTATGTAATCGTCCAGTAGATTACTTTTTTTGTCTGTTATTTTGAGAGAAGATTCAACAAGAAGACATCAAGGTAAGTTTCATGTTGCATACATTCTTTTTTTAAATGTTTATCATCTTTTTAATAATCAGGATTTCAATCTTAGCTAAAATAATTGTGAAAAATTTTTTTCATAGTCAAGCAGCCTTACTCTGACTTAAATACTGGCCCAACCCCTGGACTTTACTGAAACGTTAAAACAAATATCACCTAACACAGCAAGTTAATACAAATCAAAACCAGTCAGTAGACAGCAAAGAAAAAATTAACAATAGCTTCAGCTTTGTGCATTACAAAAGTCTTCAATAACGTAATGAATCTTCATCACAAAACCTGTACACACTCCCAATTCTCCCATTCAAATTTTCCAGTTGGGTGTCACTAAAGATTTGCCTTGCTGAAGGCTTAGAAGATGATAGGTGAACTGGCATTTCATCTCATGTGGGTGCAGTTTGACTGACAGTAAACTCAACATTGCATCTTGAAAACGAATAAAAATGCAAGAAATCATCTCAAATTGTGGGTTGGGGAAAAAGGAGGCGAAAATGCAACAGATTCCTACATAAAACAGGTAAGCAGGTCTCCCATTTCAGAGCAGCAAGCACTCCCCATTGAATGTAAATGCAAATAAGCAATGGCAAAATCATTCATGATGCAGCTGAGAGATATATGGGCCATTTCCCACATTCCCACATCAGATATTGTTTTCAACATCACCATCGAATAAAAATACAAACTTAGACTGAACAAATCTTGAACAAAATCAAACTAATGACAGCAACACAAATGCAGGAGAGATAAAGCAATGTGTTTAACTTAAAGCTTGGAAAGGAGGAGTTAAAAAAAAAAAAAAAAAAAAAAAATTTTTACGAAATTTTAAAAAATTGTCACCATTGTTCCTCCACAAAAGTCAACCAGAAACATATCTGCTCTATTGCTTTAAGGTGGGATCTCGAAGAACAAGAACAATCAGCATGGACTTACCAAACAACTCCAGACAGGCCTGGATGAGTTCTTCCCAGCTTGCCCCTTTGGTAAGGTGTCCCAGAGACATTATTGATTTGTTTGGAGTGATCGTGGACGGGATGGGTTTGTGGAACCTGTGACAACGGCCTGGAGGAGAAACTCTAGACCTGTTAGGGGTACATCCTGGAGTCACCCTCCTTGGGGAAAAAAAGAAAAACAAGCATAAATTAGTGGAAGAAGGGGATTTCCTATAGGTGTGTCCATTTAGCTGGTCCATGAATGGACAATTACAGTCAAATAAACCAATAAACCCCTTTTAAGAAAAAGTTCGTACATGTCGGGGGGTCAAAACAGATTAGTACAAATTTGAATGTGGATGTCATTCTTTTGTCTTATCCACATGCTATTTCATCACAAAACTATAGATGGTCTAAAACAAAATAAACATGTATGTAAAATTATGATGAGTCTGGACCAGAATAAGCTTTCTGAACCATTTCCTTTCTTAATTCTAACACATATAGCCAGTAACGACAGGGCGAAGCATATTTTCATCTGCTAACAAACTGAGGCATGGAGAGTGTCAGAATTTGAAAACACTCGAAACATCTTTTAACTGGTGTGTTGTTTTTTTTTTTCTTTTCCTATTATTTTGAACAGAAAAAGAAAATCAAACCAAATTCAAATTTCTGCTCTTTTGTTTTCAGACCTCAAAAACGAAAGGAGTTCTAAATCCAATACATTCTCTCTCTCTCTCTCTCTCTCTCTTTTTTTTTTTTTTTTTTTTTTTTTTTTTTTTTGTATTTTAAAGCTGAAATTTAAACAATCTCTTGTTTTTAGCTTTTCATTACTGCTTGTCTGATGAAAATAAACAACAACCAAAAAAACAGGTTCCCAAACATGCACTGATCACGTCACCATACTGGATCATTTTTATTCAAATATGGTTTACTTCTAATTCTCCCGTGAGGTTGCTCTTCACTGTTCTCATTTCCTTCTTTTAAATCTGGGCAGTACCATTGGAGGGCAAACATGCAGTTAGTTTAAGGTCTAAAATGACCAGTAAATATGGAACAAATTTCAAGTAAGGCATAGCTAAACAGTTCAGACTGATGCTTCTGAGCCTTTAGTTGTGCATAAAGACGCTAGGAGAACATTTATTCCGTTTCTGTTTCTGGCACATCTGAAACACCTTTTCAAGCTTTGATTTAAAATTTAAAAACAACAACAAAAAAAAAAGATGTTTGTAAGACTTTTGTCATAGAAAGAATGTAATCCAAACAGGTGGTAGAGAAAAGATCTCCAGAAACTCTTCTGTAATGTTTCTAAATAAAAGAGACTGAACTTACACATCGTCTTTCCCCTTTTCGTCTGGCGTTATGCTTTCGTTTTGGTTCTCCTTTGACTGACATCCCATGGCGAGGTACTGGGCGACGAGCGGCTGAACCAGGCTGTCCATCTGTGTCCTCCTCGGTGGGAGCATTTCATCGCTCTGCTCGGTTCGGCTCGGTGCTCCTCCGCGGTCTCAGTAGCATTGTGCTGACTCGTCAATGAACATTACACAATTAAGATTCACCCAGCCTGTCAGAGAGTGGGCGGCCGCACTGCTGTCGGGCATGTCACTCACCGACTTTCAATGGTCTCTCTCTCTCTCTCTCTGGTTATTTTCCCTTGAGTCAGGCGTCATGTTCTAACAGGTTTATAACCTTCTCAGCAAGTTTAAACAAGACCAGCTGAAGGTTGTTCCAATAAAATATAGACTTCTATTGTTTTGTGGTACAGCCAGAAGTGTTGCGCATCTGATTATACAGAGCCTTGCAAAAGTATTCATGCCTCATTGGGATTTTTCCTATTTGATCACGTCATCCACACACCTCAAATGCATTTTATTGGGATTCTACGTAATAAAAAAAAACAAACGCAAACTGGTGCATAATTGTGAGTTGTCAGAAAATATTAGGAAATATATCCATATTTCCTAATATTTTCTTGCAAATAAGATTTTTTTTTTTTTTTTTAAAGTTTGGCGTGCAGTGTCATTAGAGCAAGTTCTCCAGAATGTTTCTCTACGAAATGAGCACACCTAAAAACTGAAATATCTGTCCATTCTTCTTACCAAAAAAAACCCTAAACTTTAATTCAATTCACAACACATATCATCTCAAGGTGCTTCACAAAAAAAATGTAATTTTGTTCCATTCATACATACATTCCAATTGATCCTGGTTATCAAACATCGAGTTTAGTTCATTATTCAGATAGGTTTAAAATGTTGTTTATCTAAGGAAGCCCAGCAGATTGTGAGTCATTGACTTGCAGCAATCCCTCACTCTGAGCATTCATGTTGCGACTGTGGAGAGGGGAAAAAACAGGAAGAAATCTCCAGCAGAACCTGGCTCAGTGCAAGCAGCCCTTGCCACAACCAATTGGGTGTTTGAGAAGACAGGGCAGACACAAAAAAGAAACAGAAGAATTGATATAGAAGTACTTTCTGTGTTTAAAAAAAGTTAAAAAGTTAATAGTAGGAGAAGGAGAATGTTTAGTTCTGGGTTGCAATAACTTAGCTAACGCTTCCCTCCAGGAAAGTATCACAGCTAAACAGAATGCTAGACCAGATGTAGCTTCTATGGAGAGAAAAACACTTAGAGAAAACAAAGTTAACAGTTGAAATAACAGCATATAATGCAAAGGTTAGTGTAGTAGAAGAAGAACAGTTAGCAACATAATTACAGAGATAGCTCAGGATAACCTAAGCCAGTCTAACAATAAGCTTAGGTTTTAAGCTTAGTCTTAAAAGTAGACAGGGTGTCTGCCTCACAGAGTAAAACTGGGAGCTGGTTCAACAGGAGAGGGGAACTAGAAGAACAAAAAGAGCTGCTTTCTTTTAGAAATTCTAGGAACCATCAGTAAACCTGCAGTCTGAGAGGGAAGTGCTTTGTTATGAACATTTGGAACAATCAGATCTCTGATGCATGATGGAGCTGATTAGTAAAGGGCTTATAGTGAGAAGGAGGATCTTGAATTCTATTCTGGATTTAACAGGGAGCCTATGAAGGGAAGCTAAAATAGGAGAAATATAATCGTTCTTTTTAATTTTCATCAGAACTCTTCTGTCATGGATAAAACACTATACTGGTATTGTATTTTCAGATAAATACCCAAAATCCAGGCTCAGTCATGTGTTGATATGGGTTGATACTTTTGATGTTATTGAGATGTAATAAAATTAATATTGACTGTTTTTAAGGTGTGCATGTTTGTCTATCCTGTATCTCTCTGTGAACCAGCCCCCCCTCCACACACACACATTCCTGCGGGGACACGCAGTGATGCATGTATGTATGGATGTTTTGTTACACTCCTTCCGCAAAGAAAAATAAGTCCCCTATATAACATTAAAGTTTTATGCACAGAAGACAAACCTTCCAAATCATTAAAGCAAAAGATCAAGTAAACAAATAAATACAATGAAATGCTATGTTTTCACTTGATTTCAAAAGAGTACAGTGATCATAACAAAACTTCACTTAAACAAATCCCCATTTCACTTGACACAACTTTTTTGCAGACTCCAGAGAGGGCATACAATCCCCAATTTTGTCAAATTAAATTTAGATATATACCATCAGTTTTGGTGGCATTTGGTAGTATCCAGTTTACAGCATGCGAGAGAGAATCAAAATGGCAAAAAAAACCCCAAAACAACTGCTTTCTTTTTTTATCAGGTTGAGGTATGTAGAAAAATTTCAAGCTTTTTTGGGGACTTGTGTTTCCACAAGTTGTGTCGGCCCCACCTTTGAAATCAAAATTCCACCCATGTCTGGGGGTTCAGATATAAACACATTCTGGAAAATTTGTGTGATGTGATTTCTCCTTTTGGTTCATGCAAACTTTATATTTGTTCAGTTGGAACATCAGGAAAGGGTGGATCTTCCTTTAAAGATAAAAGAAAAAGCGGCAAGTTCTACTGTAGCATGCATTACATTATCACGTTCTACATAGTCGAGAATTTTTTTTTTCCATTGATGTTATTCAGCTTCTTTTAGAAGCAAAATAAGTGTTCACTCAGTCATTTAGGCTTATCGGTTTCCATTAGGGCAAAAAGTGGCCAAAAATGCAATGGGCATTTTAAGCTTATGGGTCATTGATATTCTAAACTGAATAGCATGGAAATAGCCACACACAAAAAAGTTTTAATTTATTTTTTAAACACCTACATACCTACATTTCCTCGGTTTGTTGAGTCTTTTGTTGTTTTCAGGCTATAAATACATGGTCTTAAACTGCATATTTTTCATGGCATTTTGTAGAAGTTTTTGTATTTTGCAAAAGTTTAGCTCTGGATCTTCACATTTACAGCCATCTCTTGAATAAAAATAATTACATTTTTTGACAAACAAAAGAGTACAGCTGCACAGTGATAAAAAAAAAAAAAAAAAGACAGATTTGGACACCTACATCCTCCTCGCTTTGATCCAATGTCTTCTGTTTTTCAGTGACCACCAACCTGAGCTCTTTTTTTCCCCTGGAAAGTTGAAGTCATATTTACAGTTATCTGTTTTTGATAAGATTGCATGTCTCTACCTTGTTCCTGCGTCACAGCTGTTCTCAGTGATACCTTCAACCTGCACCTAGGTGCCAGCGATTTCATTTTCCTGCTTTGTTTGTTTTTTCGCTCTCTAATATTAAGCTTTGAAGAACTATACTACCTAAAATTATATGAGGCAATTGTAAACAATTCTCTGTTTTGTTCTTTGTTTGAACCAAAACCTCAGCTGATTCTCCTTCAGGCGGAGGGCAAAGAAAACTCTGAGTAACAAGCTTTTCAGAATGAAAGGGCTTTTTTTTTCTAATCTGCAAATAATTATGCACCTGAAAAAAATTGTTGCTTTGCATCTTTTCATACCCTGAATTTCGAGTATAGATTCATATTTTGTTTATGGATACAGAATGTTGGTAAAAATCTACGTTTTTACATGTATTTACTGCACATTTACTAAAAATGAAATACCTTTTGACATAAAACTGAAACAAGTTTTGAATAGATCAAATCACCTTGGACTGACCGCAAGCAGCTCAGTACTTGAGATAAGGTCACCCCCTTGTGGAGAAAATAACGTTTAACCTGTTGTTTCTTTCAGTAAGAACTGTCATTAATTTTTTGCAGGAATGTCTGTCCTATTCATTAAAAAGAAGAAAGAAAATAAAAAGAAACACTGCCTTTATACCCAGGGCTGGATTAAAGAGGATGTGGGCTAGAGCCTCGTGGTGCCCACACATTTCTTTATGCAAGTAAATTCTAACTGATTAGTCATTCAATATATCATTTTAGGCCTTGTTCAAAAGCAAATATAGTATTTCCAAAACAACCTGGGTCATTTCTAAAATATTTCTTATAAAGATACCATTATTTCTGGAATGTCCTTCCAGAATGTTACAGTTAATTTTAGGGTTAAAATGATACATCCAGCTAATAGTGGAAGACACAATTTATTTATTTATTTAAATGCATTCATTAAAGTATTGGCACTTTAAAACAACTGTTATCCCTTTATTTCTTAATTTAATGTTTTAATGCCCAATTCCACTGAAATTATCACACGTGGAAAACATTTAACCATGTGTTTATTTATTGAAGTGTGGCATTTTGGCTCTTCAAAGTGGTGTAAAACAAATACCTAAATAATTCTCCATAATTATCATAACATATACTTATCCAGATATTAATTAATGTTTTCCTTGTTTAATAATTTAAGTATCTAAATAATAAGGGAGGAAGCATTAAATACTAAACAACGAAAATAGAGAACCTATAACAATTTTAAAAAATATATTGAAAAATACATGAGCAAAGTACTAGAAAGCCCGAGTCGGTTTGAACGCAACCTTTCTCCTCCCGCTTTAACCGTTAGCTTAAAGTCTAATGAGTTGAGTACAGAGTAGCAGAGCTAGCTAGTACTTGGAAGCATCAACTGTGTATCCTAACATTTCTTGACAACTAATCACCCAGTTTCACTTTCAAGATGGTTCTAGACGATAGCCAGTTCATATCATTTCTGAAAGGAAAACGCATCAAACTGACTCTAAAGACTTCTTCGTACTTTGGCGTTGTCGTTCGTATCAATCCAAACAAGACGCTGGTTTTGGCAGACGGTTAGCAACTGTTATATCCCACAAATTGACATTTACTCCATGAATATGGCAGTACCGTAACTTGTTTGGGGTTATATTTGTTCCAGTTAGTGGCAGTAACGGATGCAAATATCCAGGAACTAAACTCTTCTTTGGACGTGAGATTCTGAATAGTGAGTGCTCTTAAAAAATTAGGTCAGAAAACGCTGAGAAAGTGTTGTCATTTTGCTGTCAGTAACCAAATAATTTTGTGTAATTAAATCCCAAGTTGAATTTGCCAACGAAGAAAAGGATGACAGGTGAGTAGGCTATCTTTATACAGATGCAGCTCAGTAAATTAAAATACAATTGGTAAGTTAATTTATTTCAGTAATTAAGTTCAGAAAGTGAAACTCAAGTTGTATCAACACACTGGGTTATTTATTGAAATTACTTATTTATTTTTTATTTGGATAATTGTGGCTAATTGATAATGGCAACCCACAATTGGACTGTTAAATAAGACCAGTAAAAATATTATGACTGAAAATTTATTGTATGACCTACACAAATATGAAGAAGACTGTGAACTTGACAGCTGTCCAGTAACCAGTCAGTTACTGGTTACTGGACAGTAACCAGTTGACATTTTATTTTCAGTCGTCCCGTTTCTCTTAATTAATTTATTTTTTTAATTAAAAATATTTACTGGTCTTATGTAAAATTTTCAATTTCTGTTGACCTGAAATTTGGGTCTTCATTTGTTATAACTCATAATCGTCAGTGAACTGGAATAAGCACTTAAAGTGTAAGAAATCTTTGAGTTACACTTTTTGAATGTATGCACTGAATAAACAGTCTTTTCTAGACATTGCAATTTATCGAGATGTACCTGAAGGGTTAAAAAAAAAAGGGGGTCTGTCATGTGGAAATTCATGGTGGCGTAAATGAAAATGTTTCCCAGAAAAATGACCCAGGATGTGTGTGAAGAACAGCTGGATGTGGAGAGGTTTCAGCCATACAGAAAGTTAATGAAATCAGGTGAGTTTGTTTCACTAATCCCAGTTTCAGTCAAACTGCCTAAACTTAGTCACTTTTGAGGGGATCCCTCTTTCCAGGTGATGACGATGAAGCTGAAGCAGAATGTATCAACTTTGTGGTCATAGATGAGATCCATGAGAAGTTTGGACCTGCTGTAAGTTGACTTACTTTCTTTTTAGTGTTTAAAACGTTGAACAGACATACAAAGAAGGAGCAGGGGTAAAGTGGTGATAAGGTTATTTACGCCTGTGGCGAGTTAATGGTGGATCACGTCGTCCAGTCCAACAGATGAGCCTAAATTGCTTCTTCTGATTGAAAGGTATCTGAATCCACATGGCTGTGTAGTCACAGACCTGCCAGGATATCCATGCAGACCTCTGTCTGCATCTTATTTCATTCAAATCACCTGGATGGCTAAGTCCATGTCTGTTGCTTGTCTAGAGCACATACGTCATCAGGAGGAAGGGAAGGCAACAAAATCGATGTGATGTTTTGCATAATACTCTCCTCGTTTCCACAAAGCGGTACGACGTGGGTCGATGCGGTTCTGTACGCTGTTTTAAAAGCGGCCCATACAACCGACCCGTACAGCACACGGTCTAATGATCGGGGGACTGAAAAATGTCACTGCTTGCGACAAACACGACACTTAGTGGTATGACGCCACGCTAGGCGTTTGGGTTTAACCCCCACCTGTCAAGTGAGAGTCCACTGGAGGTTGAAATGCTCTCCTGAATATGCCGGACCATAAAATAACGTTCCGTGCCGTACCGTTCACTGGAAACGAGGCGCTGGTGTTACAGTATGTTATCTTGACACCTCACACCTCACGAAGCATTGTTGCAGATCAGGTACACTCTTTTATGTGAACATCATTCCCTGATGGCTGTGGCTTCTTTCAGATGGAAAATGCTCCTATCCACAAAGCAGAAATAGGTCAGGAATTTTTTGACAAGAACAATATTAAGTTTAATTTAGAGGACTTGGAGGATCTGCTACTAGCATCTTTGGGCAGGGGTCTCAAACTGCATTCCTCAAGGGCCAGTGTCCTGCAACTTTTGGACGGCTCCCTGCTTCAGCACACCTGGCTCCAATGTAAGCTCATTAGCAGAGCTCTGGAGAGCTTGATTACATGCTAGTGAGGCAGCTTTACCATTTAATTCAAGCGTGTAGGAGAAGGGACACATCTAAAAGCTGCAGGACTCTGACCCTCGAGGAATGCAGTTTGAGACCACTGGCTTAGGGCAAAATACAACAGTGCAATCTTTAGGGGTTTATTGGAGCTTATGCCTTGACAATAATGGGGGTAACACACTGTTAGGCTAATGTTAACATAATGTTATGCCTGATTGTTGTAAGTCGGTTTTGTTCACTGTGCAGATTGAAATGTTAAGTGTCAGTCTCTTTGCCATAGGTGATGCACATCAAGAAGCAGCATGTGATTGGTGTGGGAAGTGAAGGAGTTGAGATCTTTAAAAACGGAAGGTTGTGTTGGTTGCAGGTGAGAAGGTCTGAACTCTCTTGGTTTTTACATTTTTCTATTTATTTTTGTTCCATCTTTTCTCATTTTTTTTTTTTTTTTTTTCCCCATCACAAACACTTCAAATACCATCCCTCTAGATTGCCACCAAAAACAAGGTGTACTTGTTTGATATCCTGCTGCTTGGAGCGCTGGCATTTAAGAATGGCCTCTCCATGATCCTTGAAAGTAAGCAGATACTGAAGGTGAGTTTTATGTGAATAATAGACTCCAGGGTCACACACAGGCGAACTGTATTCTGCCATTTTTGCATCATTTTACATCTTTCGCAGGTCATTCATGATTGTAGAGCCATTGCTGGAAGTCTGATCGCTCAGTTCGGGGTGAAACTAACCAATGTATTTGACACACAGGTAGGTACACAGGTACATGTCAACAAATCAGAAAATTGTTGCGATGTTAACTTATCGGCATTTCAGTGTGGAGAGTGAAACTCTTATGCAGAGGGATAGATTTTAAGTGTTTAATTTCCATTTATTTTGATGATTATGGTTACAGCTGATGATAACCCGCAATTCAGTTTCTCAGAAAATTAGAGTATTATGTAAAGTACATGCATTTCAGTAACAGACATGTATACCATTTTAAAATCCTTACTATATTGATTACTCCTATTTAATATCCTAATGTAACTAAGTTTTGGGATTTTATTCATTTAAGCAAACACTTGAATTATTTCACTGTGTGTAAAGAATTAGAGCTTCACTCTTATGACATTGCATACAATAAATAAATTTTAAAAAGCTGTATTTGCATCAAGTCTGATCTATTAGTTTTGGAATCCATGTTATGTCTGGTTTATGTGTCCATTCTGATGAATTTTTATTTCAATTTGTTTAAAGGTGGCAGATGTCATGTGCTTCTACTCGAAGACGGGAGGTTTCCTTCCCGACAGAGTCAGCACTCTCCCAGAGGTCGTAGGTCTCCATCTGAATGTGCCCTCCTCCAGGCTGTCGTCTCTTCATGTGAGATCACAGCTCACTAAGGTACACCGCTCATTCTCCTTGTTTTAGATGGTGTCTCCGCTAATAGGTCATCTATTTAAACCATATCTCTAATATATTTTAGACTCAGATTGTGCTACTAAAATTAAACCTTTTGTTAACTGAGCTTGTTCTGATCCAGCTGGTAACCCATACTGAGTTCTAGGAAGCTTGGAGTTTAAGTTAAACATTTTTGTATCTTTTATGGTCTTAAAGAGCTATAATGATATGGCAGAGCTGATTGCGATGCTGCAGGAGGCCTTTTTATCAGACAAATCCTTGCTTTAAGGCGCTTGATGGGTTTACCATTTTGTTGTAACAAGAGCATCAATGCAGTTCAGAACGGTCAATGACTAGGATTTTGTGCCTTTTTTGAAGTATCTGTATTTTTAGTAATTTATTTGCTTTATTTATTTAATAGGAAGAAATGGAGATGTGGTACAAGCGGCCTTGCCCTGTACCCCTGCTGAAGGTGATGGCTTTATCTGTGATACATCTGAAGCCTCTCAGACTGGTGCTGTTGGACACACTGATGACCGACTACATGGTCCTGGTGGATTCGTATCTCAGCAGTAGCCTCTATGAACCCGATGGACTGGAGCATGTCACTATGGTCAGTCATTCAGAACCATCTCAAAAATCTCAGAAATGTGTGCAGTGTATGGGAAACGGGTTTGTTCTTGTTTCCATCTTTAAATAAACAATGAGGTGAGGTTTTCAGACCCAAGAACACTGTGCGATGATGGTGGAAGCATCGTACTGAAGGTCTGTTTGGCTTCCAGTGTTGCTGGTGTATTTCACAAAGTGAGTGGAAAAATGGAGGAAGACAACCTTGAAACTGTCAGCTTCACTTCAGATCAGTAACTAGATGGTGAATACTTGGACACAATTAAGTGTTCTAACAGTTTTCTCCACAACTTGTTGAGGGACATTGAACCAAATCCCTGTTTATGACATTCAGATAAGTGTACCTCAACTTGCATCTTTTCATCTGCAGCTACACTGGCTCTGCAGTTAGAAGATGCCCACCGAAACACCCATGCTGCTCCTGTAGGTGATCATGACAGCTTGAAAGAAAGAACAGAGCATGGATGAATCAGGGGACTGAAGGAGATTCTTCCACAACAGTTTTGACTTATTTTTGCTTTAACGCAGTTCCCCATTCCTTGTTTGTTGATACCTCTGGTTATTTTTTTTTAACTTCTTTTTTTTAATTTTTTTATTTTTTTTATTTTTTATTGTAAGATGTTTAACTTCAACAAAATAAGGAAAACCGTACACAGATGGGGGGAACACCCCCCCACAGTGACTCCAGTTATTGTAGCACTAAAAGCAATAGTGGGCAGAACATGTTTAAAGTCAGCTGCTCCTTGATAATGCCAGATGGTTAACATCTGGCATTCTAAGCTGCTCACACATGTCCTGCACATATGTGAGAACCATTAGGGTTCTCTTAATGGCTTTGAATGACACGCACGTCTAGATTTCTGAACCAAAACAAATAACTTAAATTCAGTTATTTATGTAGCAGCAATTAACAACACAGAACATTTTAAGGCACTTCACTAGACAAATGGATCCAGTTCATATCCTGAAATGTATAATCAATTCAGTACAAAAAATCTGAGACAGGTTCAAAGCCGTCTCTCTCTCTCAACATGTATTTATCGAAATCAGTATGAGAAAAAAGTTACAAAAAAATGTTTGCAGCAGAAAGTGATGCTTTTCTGTTCTTAAATAAAAGCAATTAGGTCATGTCATACTTGCGTGTACTTACACTTTTTGTGTGTGTGTTAATGCTATAATACTGTGAAATTGGTGTTTTTACTCAAGGTTATCACACCATGACAATCTCAGATCTGCCTGTACCTGTGTCAACAACACACATACTTTCAGGTTAAGAAGTAAATTCCAATTTGCCGGTTTGCACTCACAGGAAAATGTGTTGGAGTTACCTAAGGAGCTCAGGAAGCTGGATGAAATGCGCAGTGAGCGGCAGGAGTGGGCTCGTAAGCACTACCCTGTCACAGGGCGAGGTCTGCTGGCTCGCTTCAACCCATATCCTAAGTCAGAAGCCACACCAGCTGCAGATGGCCACAGCAGCATGCAGCCTGACTCCTTGGAAGCTGGAACTCCAGCACCACATCCTTCACCGAAAATAGACCTTCCTGATATTCAGCAAACTCCGTGGCGTTCAAGTGTCACCGGCGTTTCTTCTCTGGATGCCTCTTCTAACCTCCGAGGTGCACTGTTCAACCCTCAGAAAGAAATGTCTACAAATACTCCTCCTACTGCAAGTTTAAACAAAGAATGCAATCAGGTGCAAACACATATGATGGGAAGAGGAATGCAGTTGGGGAAAGAGCAGCCATCTGTCCCTGTCTTCCCGTCAAGTGGAAGAGGTTTCCTTCTCCAGAAAGCACGACCTCAGATTCCTGAAGAGGGCGCTGGTGGGATGAAAAGGCCAGTGAGGAAGGAGATGGTACTCGGAGCTACTGGCTGTAGACTCACCAAACCTGGCTGCGGTGATAATGAGCTACTCAGAAACACTTGTGGTATGGGAGAACATCCTACTCCAACTAACCCATCCATCTCCACTCTAATTCAATCATTCCGATCCTTCAGAAGTTAATAAAATATCAGGCTATAAAACTAAAAACCAAAGCTTAAGCTACACTGGTTGTTTCATGCTGTGTAATTGTTGTGACCACTAGATGGCAGTAAATGTTCTTTTACAAAAGTTCCATGTCAGCCAGTCAGTAATGTTGAGTTGGGCCAAAAAAAAAAAAAAAAGTTATTTGAGCTTTGTGGCTCACTGGAAATACAAAGTATTCCTTCCTGTTTGTAGTTTTTTGTTTTACTTTTGATTTAATTAAATGTTAAGATTTAGAAAAAAAACAAATGAAAGTTGTAAATGCTGACATACAATACCGCTTTTCTTCTGATGTATATCCTAAAGTGTCAAGAAATAAAAGTATTGGCCTTTGAAAGAAAACCACCAATCTGTTTTTCTACTTGCAGCTTTGCCTGAATTGACATGTGTATTAACTAAGCAAAAGCATTGTTATCTGACTCTTGTAAATACTAATGGAAAAAAAAAACCCTGATCCAGCCTGAACAGTGTGTCTCCACAGCTTTACTCTTTGTATAAACTTGTGTAATTGATCACAGGTGGCAAGCGCCTGCTGCGTTCTACAAAAGCTGATCATATCCAATTAATGTGATGCTTTGAGATACCATGCAGATTTCGCAGTGGCGCTCCATAGCCGTTTTTCCTGGGTCATCAGAGATATTGCCGTAGATCAAGGCACAATCACACCAGGAGGGCATTGCTGCATCCTGCAGTGTGAATGGAACTCTGTTGTATAATCACATCTTGCTGCGTGCAGAGGCTTGGGCCCTTTCCAAGGCTTTCAAATTGAAAGCATGAAACAGATAATGTAGGATTTTAATTAACTGGTAAGCAGCCAATCTTAAAGCTCTGCATCTCTCTTAGCAACCAGCTCCTCCTCAGCTTCTGTTAAACACATGCAGGGTGGAGCCCGTCCATATGCTCCCCTTAAATGTTTCAAACAGTGGTATTCCTCAGTTTGCATGTTTTAGTCCAGCAGGGGGCTAGAAGTTAAACGCATCATAATGCTGATTCAGTTAATGTTATCTTGTAGAAAATTCAGCAGCTGTGAAACATGGATACATTTATGGTAACTTTCCTGAACAACAGAAGGGGAGCTTTATTTAAACCTGTCAGTCAACAGTAAAGTTGTTTGGGAGGAGGTGTGTGTGGTGGTGGTGGTGATGGGGGCTGTTACAGGTCTCCATGGAACCATGGAGGACAAGCTGCTGTCATTGACCACCAGATTGCAGCTCTTATTTTAGAGGACCTTGCATTTCCTCTCCGTCACAATAATGCCTTATGTGCTCCACTTCCTGTTTCTCAGGCCTGGGAGGAAGGAACTGCGAGCTTGTCACACGGTAGTCACCATTTCCTCCCTCTCTGCCTCCCAGCTTCCCCCCTTCTGCACTCCCTACCCCCAAACTTCAGACAGTGTTATGTCCTTCAGAAGGGAAAGATGTCTGCACCTTCAGCATCATAGCAGGATGTGTCTGAGCTATTTTTAAGTTCCAGTCGGAAAGGTAGTGTACAGACATAAACACAAACTTTAGGATGGCCAGCTGTGTTGATTTAGCATTTGAATAAGGAGGCTTAACTGTGTGTGACCAGTTGTTTTGACTGAGCTTTAAGATACATCTCTCAAAAAAAAAAAAAAAAAAAAAAAAAAAGTTGAGCATTTTAAAATGACACTTTCATATTTTGAGTCTTGTAAAAGTATTTATGACCCTTGAACTTTTTCCACATTTTTTCATGTTGCAACATACAAACCAGTATATACATCATTTCAAAAATGGAAAAAGGAAAATTGTGGGATGCAGCTGTATCCAGCCCCTCTGAGTTGATACTTTGTCAAATCACTTTTGGTTGCAGTGGCAAGTCTTTGAGGAAGTCTCATCCAGCTTTGCACATCTAACCACTGAACTTTGTGCCAATCAACAAATGGATTTAGGTTTGCACTTTAACTGGGCCATTCTGACACATGAATACACTTTGATTAATTTCATTGTTGCTGTATCTCTAGGGTTGTTTTCCTGTCTGAACAGTTGTTTTTTTGTGTGTGTGTTTTGATTGGCCTGAACTTACTTTCAACAACAGTTTCTTCTTGCTGCTCTTCCATTTAGGCCAGATTTGTAGACTGCACATTGATTCTGCCAATTGATTCCGCAACCTCAACTGAGGATCTTTGCAGGTCCTCCAGAGTTGCCATGTAATATTCTCTTTGGTCAGCCTGTAAGTTAGGGTGGACGGTTCCGTCTGGTTAAGTTTTCAGGTGGACAAGAGTCTTTTCATTTGTAAATAATGAGTTGAACAATGCTCCGTCTTAGAATATTGTTTTCTAACCTAACTCTGCTTTAAGCTTCACAACTTTATCCCTAATCTGTCTGCTGTGGTCCTTGGCCATCATGAAATAGCTTGTTCTCTGAAAAAACCCCAACTCTACCTATTAATTAGGTGACCTCTGAAAGCAGCTCTTTGCACTGGATTTTTATTCAGAGGAATCAGGGTACAGAGGGTGGATATGAATGGATACCACACTTTTTTTGTAAAGTTTTTAAGATCCATGTTTCTAATACCTTACACATCACAATTACACACTACTTCATGTTAATTTGTGACATGATATCCCCAACAAAACAGTGAAGTTTGTGATTTTAATTTGACAAAAGATTGGAAAGGTTTGAAGGGTATGAATATTTTCCTAGGCACTGTAGATGCATAATACATCAAATTCTTTCTTTTTTTTTTTTTTTTTTTTTTTTTTTTAACACCACTATTCAAGCATCACAGATGAATATGTCAGACTGGATTTCATATCACCTGTGCTTGTGGCGCCCTCCAAACAGCACCCATAACAAAGGTGTTGGCTCCCTCCCTCTCTCCCTCCCTCCCTCCATGCTGCCTTACAGAACTACAAAGGAACACAACAGGTTGATGGTCCTGAGCAACCCTGTTGGGGCTAGGCCTCAGATTTCTCCATAATTAATAGGCTTTCATTAATTATTAAACACAAGGATAACTTACTGAAAGCCATTCCCTTTAAATAGCACCTTGTTAAACAAACATGTTGTTAGCTGTTTTTCACTTCTAAGCATGTCATTAAAATTTACTGTCGAGTGGTGCTGACTAAGTGTGCACTCAGATCACGGTGCATTTCTTCAGTACTGCTGAAGATGTGGAAACGTGTCCTATTGGACTGCTGGGTCATTGGTAATCTTATTGTTTGTGTGCTTTTTTTAATTTATCCTCATCATTGATTCCTGCTTTATTGATGTGTTCCATCAAGTTCCCTTTGGGAACAGCAACAAGATCTGTTGCTCAATTAGTCTTACTAGACTTAATGCTTGTATTCAGCAGTTCTCGCCCTCCTACAACAAGCTACGTAAATGTTGACAAAATAACATCAGTTTCATTATTCATGGAACCACATGTAATTCCTTTGTGTTCCTAAGAATGAAGGAATATAATCATATATCAGGTTTCATTAAGCCACTGAGCTGTGCCCGTGGACTCTGTCTCCCATCTGCTGGTAAAAACCTTTTGTTGAACCCTGTTTACTCCACCAGCTCACCTCTGTCTTTTTCTCACGTTACAAAATGACCCTCTTTTGCTCTCCTCAGTTCATTTTCAACCAGAGAATTAATATTTAACGTGGGAAAGATCGACCTTTTCCAGATGGCTTCTAAACTCCAACAAAACTAAGAAACAGAATCATGCATCAATATTTTAGCCCCCCTCACTAACAGTTTTCATGTATTTTGGCATTCAGGAAATATTCCTCAGGAAGAACTTTTGAACATTTATTCAAATATACGCAGATGCAGGCTCGCAGTTTGGATCTTTATGAACTGCTGTGCAAAGTTTATTCAGGCAGCGTGAAGCATCGGGACCTGGAGGGGCCTCTCCGAAGGACTCAGACATTTTGTGACCTTCAGCTGGGGTGGACAGGATGAGTGACAGGTGACGGACCAGATGAGAATGTGACTTAAGCATGGAAAGTATTTCTTAGGAATGTCAACATTGAGTTCGCCAGAATTTACAATTTATATGATGCACCGGTTAGTTTTAGTGTGATTTGGATCTTTTTTTTTTTACCGAACCTATCTTGGGTACGACATGTAGATTCAAAACAAGAACTAATAAAACTGAAATGGCTTTTTTAAAAAAAAAAAAGAAAACGTCCTCAAAATAATAGAAAACAAGACAGAGATGATGAATTAAAATGAAAACAATAGGAAAAGAAAGTTATGGCCTTTAAAAAAAAAAAAATAAATAAAATAAAATAAAATAAAATAAAATAAAATCACCCGTCAATTGTCTTCTGCTTATTCAAGATTAGGGTGTGGAGGTAACAGGTTCAGGAGAGAAACCAAGACAACCCTCTTCCCAGCAACACTATCCAGCTCATTCTGTGGGGTCCAGGCCAGAAGGAATATATGTCCCTCTGGTGAATTCCCGGTCTTCCCGGGGGTCTCCTCCCACTGGACTGTGTCCAGAAAACCTCTAAAGTGAAGCATCTAGGAGGCATCATGGTCAGATTTTCACACCACTTCACTACAGTTTAGCGGTTCTACTCTGAGCTGCGGCTGAAGATAAGAGCTCAGTTGCCCCAAAGAGGAAGCTAATTTCTATTTCTTGTGTGCAGGATCTTGTTCTTTCAGGCATATTCTGTATCTCAAGACTAAGTGATGGTCGGTACTTGGACAAACCAGTAAATTCAGAATTTTCCAGTTTGTTCCTACATTACTGCAGATGAGGCCCCAGTCCTATTATCCATCTCCTGCTCCATCCTACCATCACTTGTGAACATCACACCAAGATTGTTGATAAGACAGAGACCACCAATCACAACAATGACCCCAGACTTAAAGAACTAAGTCCTTCACTCTGAGTGCTTGCCATACGCCGTGTTTTGAAGGTACCATCTGCGCCACATCACCTGCAAAAAGTAAAAAACCAGACCAGACATAAAATCAGACCAGACATAATTTTTTACCTGCTCAACAATAAGCACGTAACATTTTAAATAAACAAAGAGTCCGAATTTATGTAATAAAGGGATATGTAAATTGTTGTACATCTAAAACTTAGAAAGGGTTTTGCTTATTATTTTGGGCTCAGTTGAAAAAAATACAAAATGATCTAGTCTATTCTCAGCAAAAAGAGCAGCATTTGTGTCACTCTTCTTTTTTTTTTTTTGAAACGCTTGCTGTATTAATTAATTAAAATCAGATTTGGGTGCACCAAACTCTGCTTCTGAGTAGAAGTCACTGCATAGATGTGGTCCAGTTTACTTTGAAATAAGTAAAAAACATTGTTATTAAAAGACGAATACTTTGTGTGGTGCCTAAAACGTTTCATTGTATGAAGATTTCAAAAAAAAATCTCAAAATTTCAATCCAAATCTGTATCGTTCTTAAATTGCAGTCGATGGCAGCAAAAAAATCAGTCCGGGGACTGCGCTTTGGACACCCCTGCCTTAAAAGTTTTCCTGGTATCCTACTCCTGCAGAATCCTCCCACAAATGCTCCTGCGGACACTGACATCTTTCATGAAACACCTATGGACCTGACGATCAGACTCCCATGATTTGCTCAGCAGCTCTGCGATGCTAAAGATCTGCTCCGCTGTTCCTCAGCCAAGACCAAAGCCACACATTCAGCCCAGCTGACAATACAGTAAACTTTTTCAGGGAGGGTAAGAAGTCCTTCAACAGTTGGAGGCCACGTTTTGTTCTCCTTTCTTGAATGCTGGAAACACCACGGTGGTCTACCACTTCACAGGTGTTTTCAGAGCCCCCCAGGTATTTCAGCCATGAAAGCCTATTATAATTTGATTCCAATAAACCTAAAGTCATTAGAAAGCTAAACTATGTGCATATATCAAGAGAGAGATTAAAAATATTTACTGCCTTACAGATTTCTTCAGATTTAGCTTTTTTTTTTTTTTTTTTGCAATTCAGTTAATCAAATCAATACATTTTAATAGGAGGCGAATATAGATGCGTAAATACAAAATGCAGTTTTCAAATGATTTCATTTCTTTAGGGGGAAAGCTGTCCAAACTAACCTGGCCCTATGTATAAAAAAAAAAAGTAATTACCTTGTTGGAAAAACTGGCAATGGGTCTTTTGAATCATTGCTGAAAAATGTTGGACCACTGCTCTTTGTAGAATTGTTTTAATGCAGCCACACATATGAAAAATTTGTGAATAAATCACCTGTTTAAGGTCAGACCACAACATTCTAACCTGATTTAAGTCTGGGTTTTGACTATGCCACTCCGAAGCTCCCCCCCCTTTTTTTTTTTTTTTTTTTTTTGTTTTTTTTTTGTTTTTGTTTTTTTGAGACGGGCACAGTTAGACTTGCTGGTGTGTTTTGATCATAGTCATGCTACATAACCCAAATGTGCTTGAACTTAAGGTCACATTCTTATAGTTTGACATTCTCCTTCATGATTTATGATTTCATCAATTATGGCAAGCAGTCCTGGTATTCAAGATAGGTTTTTGGTAAATGTGAGACCGGATTATTTTGTTCTCTTTGGACAGCAGTGCTTTTCACCTTTTCACTCCTCCTGGGATGCCTTGATGTCTCTGATTGTTGAATCATAAACACTGACCTTAACTGAGGTAAATGAGCCCTTCAGTGCTTTAGATGTTGTTCTGGGTTCTTTGGTAATTCCTCCTGTTCCATGTTTTCTCTTTTTGTGAATAATGGGTCTCACTGTGTTTTGCTGAAGTCCCAAATCCTTAGAAATTATATTTGGAACCCTCCTCCTGAATAATAGACGTCACATCTGTTCAAGTCAGTGTTTTAAAATTCTCTGGATCTGGGCATGATGTCTTCCTTTCTGATATATTTTAGCCTATCTGTCAGATACGTTCAGTCTAAATGATTTCTTTATTCTACAGATTTGGCAGTAATCAGGCCTGGGTATGCCTACTGCTAAAGAAAACGTGGTTAATCACAGTAAACTCATGATTTAACAAGAAAATTATGTTTTTAGTTTTCTTACTCTGATAGCAAAACTGCATCCTGATATGGGAAATTTGTCAATGCTAGCACATGCGTAAAGATAAAGCTGAATCACTTGTGAGGTAAAATCAATTCTCTTGTGGCTTTAAGACAAAGAAAGGCCTCTTTGTTTTCAAAAAAGTGCATTTAAAGGTATAGTTCCAGTTTTGGATACCCCACTAAACTACACATGTCTGATTCAATCAGGTTTTGGCAGGTTCCTCATAATTAAAGCCTGCATTGTGTGATGTGTGGGTGTGCACACAGATGAGGGCTGGCTTCAGTCGCAGCGAGGGCCTGGAAAAAGAAGGGGTGGAGCAGGCTCCTTGTGGTTGGCTGAATTAGTGCCCGATGGATTGGCCAGGCAGCTGCTCTGTGAGCCTGGCACCTGAACAGGCCAGCACCAGGGTGTTTTGTTGCCAGGGGCCGAACTGCAGACAGTCAGGGAGGTAGACACACCAGACACATCAAACACAAACTCTTTCACCAATTGCAAGCTTTGTCTTTCAAGCAGCTTGCTATGCTTGTGTTGCTTATACCAGCAGTATCATTGGATTAGTATAAGATTAAATTTGGTAATTAAAAAGGGCAAATTCAGTTAACGTCAACAGGGAATTCACTGAAGCCACACTAAGCTGGTCTAAGACTAATAAAAAGTGAGATTTTCATGTTTTAGTTCATACATTATCTTCTCTGTGCTTAGTTTAAAGTTTGTCTTAAAATTTGTCATTCACACTTTATTTGACTTGACTTAAAAAGCCCTAAGTGGAAAACTGAATGCAAAGCACATAGGACTGCCATCTGTTACATCACCTGCAATAATTGGGGCCACCATATAGGAGTTATATATATATATATATATATATATATATATATATATATATATATATATATATATATATATATATATATATATATATATATATAATGGCATGCCGTTCAGGAAATTATTGTATATATAAAGGTTCAAAAGTCTGAATATATGGAATGAATCTTGAATATATGGAATAAAAGTCTGAATATACTGAATGAAAGTCTGAATATATGGAATGAACCTCTGAATATATGTAATGAAAGTCGGACTGGGCTCGAGGAATTGTGGGTAATGTGGTTCAAAACATGCATACTTCTCTTGGTGTGTATTCCCGTGCTTTTGATACTTTATCGACAGTGGCCCGAGTACTGTTCCAATCCTAAGTACGCATCAAAGCTAGTACTCTAAAACAACCCAGATACGTTCTTATTTCACCCATTTTACTAAGGATCCATCCTCCTTACTCGTTAGTGGCAGTTAAATTTCAGTTTTGTGGTGAATATCTGCAAGTACCAGAATATAAAATAGTAAACAGATAACCAGTAGCGGGAAATGACAGAGCGCCAATCCGAGATAAGGCAGGGGTGAGAGGGGAGATCCCACTCCAATTCCGCTTAGTTTAGCTTAGCTTAGTTTAGCAGCCAGACGGGTTTGTGAACCGAGCTGTGCTGCTCCCAAAACCCAGAGCATATTTCAAAGAATGCTCAGTGTCGGTGAACTGACTGGTCTGATAAAAATCAAAGGTATACTTTTATGCTTAAAACATTTTGAAACTACTGGCGACCTGTCCGGGGTGTAACCCGCCTCTCGCCTGATGACCGCTGGAGATGAGCACCAGCACCCCTCGCGACCCTCAAATCAAAATAGGATAAGCGTGTTGGATAATGGATGGATGGATGGATGGAGGGACATTTTGAAAGTTTTAGTGACAAACTCAGAATATTATGAAAACGCTAAGTTTCCGTCCTCACCGTTTCTGTTAACCACTGCTGGTTAACAGAAACATATCCCACAATGCATTGTGGGATATGTTTCCGGCCCAAGTCCGCAGGAGGATGGATCCTTAATAAAATGGGTGAAATAAGAACGTATCTGGGTTCTTTTTAGAGTACTAGTTTTGATGCGTACTTAGGGTTGGAACAGTACTCGGGCCACTGTCGATAAAGTATCAAAAGCACGGGAATACACACCAACAGAGAAGTATGCATGTTTTGAACCACATTACCCACAATTCCTCGAGCCCAGTCCGACTTTCATTCCATATATTCAGGTTTTATTCCATATATTCAGACTTTCATTCCATATATTCAAGGTTCATTCCATATATTCAGACTTTTGAACATATATATACAGTAATTTCCTGAACGGCATGCCATAATATATATATATATGGCCCTCATGTCTGACTTTAAGTGGACATATATGTATGTGTGTGTGTGTGTGTGTGTGTGTGTGTGTGTGTGTGTATATATATATATATATATATATATATATATACATATATATATATATATATATATATATATGTGTGTGTGTGTGTGTGTGTGTGTGTGTGTGTGTGTGTGTCCACTTAAAGTCTAATGAAGGCATTCATCTGGTTTTGATTTCCTTCGAAGCAGACACAAGCACCTCGGTTTTGAACTGTCACACAGCTTTAAATGTGTGTGGGTGGTGGGGGGTATGCAAAATCGACTTATTGAGCGTCACATGATGTTATAATGTCATTCCCTCACCATACACATACCTGGAGTGTTGCTTTGATTCATTAATGCTGGTTTGAAGAGTCCTTGAATCTCTCGTGGCAGCTATTCGGGGGTGCCTAAACGCCTGCTCATACATATTTACCCAAAGCTCTGCCTTGGAGCTTCAGTCCCCAGCTGAGCTCCCACCCCACAGAGCAACACTAGCCCATGCCTATCTCCGCCAGACTAGCCGCAGCAGCAATTAACAAACACCCGACAGAACTGCACGTCTGCTGAGTTTATCATACAATGGTTCTAAGAACGGTTGTAAACGGCATCAGTGGATGGCATGGAGTAGCATTGTTGTGATGATGTGCTGAAGGGGGAGGGTTGGAAAGGGGAGGAGGTTTTTAAAGAGACAGAGGCCAGTTTCAAGCTGTCAGATATGGCTATGATTCAAAGTCAAATTTCTTTTAAGTTGTTTTTGATAAATACAGCATTTTCTTAACAACTGAAGGTAACATAGTTACTTGATTGCGCTATAAAATGGCGCAATGTGCCTGGAAAATACATACCCCCCTTTAATTGATTCCTTCAAGTGCCTTGAAAATATCCATGATGGAGTCTTCAAAACAGTAATGTTTTTCTGACCCTGTTGTATTTCCTCAAAATAATTATTTTCCAAATGTGAATGATTATATGTTGGAAATCCTGAATAGGAAAGCTACTTCAGCCAGGTGTGTCTTATCTATAGTGATGTTTATGTTAATGAATTCTCTCTAAGTTTAAACAATGTGTTAGGAAAAAAATATGTATTTTTTATTTTTGGGCTGTTTAATGTGGCCACATGTTCCCCAAATCTTCTTCAGATGAGGTAGTCAGGCTTGTAGCATCTCTTTTCCCGGAGGCTCCAGGTGCTATGAGTGTTGACTCAGAGAGAAACTGAAAGAAAAGAAACGGATACTCAGAAGACGCAGAAGAAGAAGAAGAAGAAGAAGAAGGAAGCTTAGTCCCATCAAATCAAGCCTGATCAACTTGCCAGATTTTTTTTACTTTTGTTTACATTTGAGACTCTGTTGCTTTCATCTGATTTCTATGTGAAGCTTCACATCTCCAATGTGTTTAGCATTGCTCAATGATTGTCTTTCAGAGTGTTTTTTTTTTTTTTTTTTTTTTTTTTTTTTTTTTTTTTTTTTTTTTTTTTTTTGCTTTGGATCTATTTGTTTCTGGAGTGATCCAAAGTGGAAAACCGTCCAAACAACCTGGGCCAGATAAGTCAGCCATTACATCACTGCAGCAGAACGACCATCAGGCTGAGGATACAGGTATTGTCCACAGAACTGCAGGTTCACAGAGAAATGACACAAGGAGATCTGAATCACAGTTCTTCTTCCTTGAAGGCAGTTATTAGCTAAGAAATGTAAGTTCCCCCTGGTTTGAAACTGTTAAGCCCCTATTTTTTCCTCTCAAAAAACATCCCCCTCAAAACCAACATTAGGCAATTCTAGACTATGAAATCCTTCCTTTAAACTCCAGTAACCCAGAAAAAACCTAGATTGATACTCAGTACTAACTCAGGATTCATGAAACTTTCCTCCTTATAGTAGCAGTAGGTTGTAGAATTTTTTTTTCTTGTGCTGTTTTTTGCTTAAATAAATCAAATCAAAATAGACTTTGGTGTGCCTGATCATAAAGACAATCCTTGATTGTCAAGCTCCTCCACCTCCTCCCTGAGCTACTATTGCCGCCTAAAGAAATACTCTGCTCCTGACCTAAAACAAACAATCAGACCCAGGAGGAAGGTTTTAGCGCTGTCAGTCACCCTTGTGTATGCGTCGCTAAATATTCTGATGGTGAAGAAACAGCTTGCCGTTTCAGGAAAACTGTTTGTCTGCCATCATTGGTGGCCATGCTAACTAGCCTTAGCATTTGTGGCAGGCTATGTTTTGGTGACCAACTGTAACATAGCAGAGAGTAAGGGGGAGTGTGTGAGTGGCGTACATGAGGGTGATTGACAGTGCTAAGAACCTCCTTCTGGCTCTGATTGGTTGGTTCTGACTGAGTGGTGTATTTCTGCAGTTAGTACTGGGAGCACTGGGAGAAGGCGGAGGAGCTTGATTTTTTCTCACAGATTATCTGTCTTATACTGTCACAACATAATGATAATTTTAACAAATATGTAAAAAACATTTTTCATAAAAGTTACATACTGTAGCTTTAAATCTAAGTTAATTTTGTTAAATATCCAGAGCCTAACTGGAAAGAATAGTTTCCTAGGACATGTAAAGACTTCAACCTTTTGAAATTATTTTTGGGACATTATTAGTCTGATTAAGACTGTTTTATTTATGTTCCTTATAATAATTTAAAGTAGCTTCAATTCTGCAACACACTTCTAGTGATTTTGGTCCTCAATAAGCACCAAACTGCCAGTATGACAGTATTTCTGCAGTAAGATGCTAAAGGTGGTTTTTGGGTCTTAGTGATGTAAATGGTGTGATTTGGATAGACCTGCCTGACAATCTTGGCCCAGATGCCAAGGCTTCTGTCCAGCTATGCCACCTGGTATCTATGGGACCTGAGTAGACCAGCTGCTATCTCAGAGTCACAGACAGCTATATCTGAATATTCATACAAAACCCAGATAAAGGTATGGTTAAAAGGGGTTTATCAAGCTCCACATTGTATGCCTTTGACGAAGAGTCAAACCAGGTAAAGAAATTTTAGAAGCAATGTAGAACTGTCAAAAAGTCTTAATTATGTTTGAAAGAAGAGGGAAAAGACAGAAAGACAGAGAAATTCAACAATGCAGCATCCAAAGTCCAGTCAGAAATTTAAATTGTAGCTGTTAGTATCTGGCAGCGCATTCATGATAAATCATGTTTTTACCACTTCATGCATCACTGTGGATGAACTGGAGGGCAGCTGTTCATCTGTGTGACTGGTGGGATCTCCTGTGACTGTTTTGCCTCTGGTTCTTTTGGATCCCACTTCCCTTTTGTTTGGCTGGTCTGGAGGCAAAGGCTGACACTTTCACAGTGAAAGCCATGGCCACCGCCACCAAACGTGACTTCATCAAGCTTGGCCTAGTTTGAGATATGTTTTAAGTGAAGCTTTGGTGGGTTTGTGGTCAGCTAATTTGCTGGCAAGCAGCAATAGAAAAAGTGATTTGTTTTTAGACTAAAGTTCTATAAAAATGAGCAGATGGTCTTTACTTGTCTGTCTGAATAAGTGGAATGAACCACTGGGCACACAGAGGGACATTTGTGGGCAAACTGTTTTGCCTCCCCTCTGTTTTCAGAGTAAAAAAAGCAAAATGGGTTCTAAATTTGGGCAGAGAATTGTCTAACCCTAATGAGAGCAAAGTGTTTTGGTGCTGCTGGTATAATGAGGATAAAGTGGATAAAGCGGCATAAAAAATGGTAACACTTATTCATATTGTTCAGATTAATGCTAAAAATGCATTTTGGCAAACTAAATCTCAGCTATCTGATAATATGTGCTCTTTATTTCATTTTCTGATTGCCTAGTTACCATTTTACTGTTGTCAAAAGTTATGTAAAATCTAAGGTAAATCATAACAGAACTGCTGTAACACGGTATCAAATTGGTTATTTAGTAATGCAACTTTGAAATGATCCACGAGAACTAAACACCTGATGCAACAATACAAAACCTTGGGTAACCAATGTTACCCCAATGTCTAGGGTAACATTGATAAATGATACAAAATTATGCTCCTTTCGAATTATATTATATTATGTGTAGTTATTGCTGCCATTAACATTGTTTTTTCTCTCTGGTTTTTCTTTCTATGAAACGGGTTTAGTTGGGTCTCTTATATTCAGAACCACTGATGACGCTGTTTCCACCATTTGTGTTCTCTTAGTCTTTTTTTCCAATAGAAAGTACTCCTGGCTTAGTGCTTCAATATTTAGTTCTGTCTTTTTCCAGTAAGGAATCATTGGCAGAGCTATTAATGCCCTGAGATTTGTGCAGGATGTTTGTCTTTCCTGTAGAAAGTACTCTTAACTCAGTTTTTATTTAAAATAACAGAGAGAAAAATAGGATTACATTATCAGTTCTTTCTTAGTGCTACCTCAAAAATTTTCAGCAGATTCCAACAAGTTTTCAAAAATGGACACACGCTTACTTTTATGATGTCAAGCATAAGCTTCCCTCAGGGATTTGTTCATTGTCATGGTTGTTTCCTATGACCAATAATGGATCATCATGGATGTGTCCTACCTTAATGACAAAGTTCAGACTAATCTGGGTTCTAGAAAATGTACAGTCAAACCAAAAAGCAAATATTACAGGTGCTAAGCAGTACAACCAGTTTGTAGTTCTGGGTATGTTTGTCTCTGCTTTGCCATGTTTCACCTTCATGTGTTTTTTTCTTTTCCTGCTCAGTCCTGTGATAGAGTCCAGACCCATTACAACACCACTGTTAATAAATTAAGATAGCATCAATGGAAAATCATCGTGTCTGAAGTCGAAGCCTATCATACACTAAAAATATTCACATAAAAGTTGTAACATGGAAGACCAAAAAACAACACACACACACACACACACACACACACACACACACACACACACACACACACACACACACACACACACACACACACACACACACACAAACTGTGACTCCAATCTCAGTTTGAATATGTTTAATGTTCTGTTTGTAAATGTATCTATAAAATGTTAAATCAGTCAGTCAATCTTCATTGAACTGTTTTGGAAGACTGAAGTATTGCTTGATTACAGAATGGATTATAAACAGAATAAATTCCCATCATTATCACCCATAAACGATTTATTTTTTTTACTTCACTGTTGGAATCAAACTGAAAGCAGTGACTTGTACATTTTGGGTGCAACGCAAAGTTTATATGCGAGAGAAAGATTTCTGTTTCGCTTGCTTTTTAATCCAAATAAATTGCTTTTATTACAACAACAGTATTGTACACGTGTTTGCATGAACTGTGAAAGCTGGCATGTATCAGTGTATGATGTCCACATAAAACATCAAATTCCATACTGATAGAAAACTTTTGCTCTTTTTTTTTTTATAACTGTAGCTTATAACTACTCCGGGATGATTACTTTCTTCATGTGAATTTACAGCTTTCTGGACTCTGAGGTTCACTTTTTTGTTTCACATACATACAAAAATGGCTTTATATTGTTTAAATAAAGATAAGTACCACATGCTTTTTCATGTTCTGAAATTTATGGCTGCAGAGAGTTTGTGTATTAGAGCCCTAAAAGGAGGCATTAATGTAGACTTTCAGTTTCCCATCAAGCTTGTGCCTTTGGTTTCTGAGGCAGAAGGGCCACAGTACTTTCCTGTCATTATGAGGACTCCAGAGGAAACAAAGAGAAACAAAATGGTTTCCAGGTTTTACTTTAATCTGCAGTGGGAGGAGAAGTGAGTTAGCTAGGGAGGGAGGTAGCTATTTCAGATTGAAGAAGCTTTCAGATGTGAGGAATTAGAATAAATTGCATTAAAGTTAGGGTCATAATGACATGTCTTAATGGCACAGAGGAGATTTTACTTCTGAGATTGTCAGTCTCGCATCCATTATTCCCTGGGGGTGTCAGCCAGAGGGAACCATTAGAACAATGCACATTGTGATGTGTGACAGCAACAAACCTTTGCAATTCTGTGAGTTATACCAGGGGATGATACCCACATCGGGGGGGAAGTGGGTGTAGATTAGGAAGGAAAATGACACAACATCCAAATTTCATTGTGTCCCAGCCAAAACTAAACCCATATTTTAAAAAATTCAGAACATCATGGGGCTTTTGCTTTTTAGTTTGCTTGAGGGACAGTTACAAGAAGAAGTACCTGTAACAATTGTCTGAAGTTTAAAAATTTCTGTCATGATCAGCAGACAATCTGGACTCCACTTCTTGTCACCTTTTCAGGAGACCCTTATTGTCTGAGAAGGTGCCACATTGTCTGTGGAGGTTCCCTTTCTCCCCTGTCCCATGATAGGTTTACCAGCAACAGATGACTTGTGAGTTAATCTCCCACGGGACAAACAGGAACCAGTGTCATTGTGGTCCAGGTTCTTATCTGATTCTAGTAAGACTGCGCTCTATGTCTTTTGAACTAAACACTGCAGATGTCATTTTGGCAGTCTTTAAAGAGAGGCTATAACTCCATCTGTGAAAATGAAGGTATGTCAGAATAAGAAATGCAGTGTGCCTGTATAAAAGTTCAGCTTTGGACAGAAGGATTGCTGTAGTTTGGTGCAAAGGCTGAAGCCCAGGGGACTGTCTCAATCAAAATATATCTTTATAACAGCAAAGAAACACCAAATCACCAAGAAAAACAAGGATAAAACAGTCTATTTACTTTATTATACATATACACCCATCATGGACATGATGGTCATATTTATTTTGGGCTTCTATTGATGCATTAGAACTGTTTTGGTTTTGAGATGGAATGATAACAGAACAAACAATTTAGGTGCACAATTTAGATTCAATGCAAATTTTCTGTAATCCATAAATGATCAACATTATACAAACAGAATCAAATGTATACACCCCTACTAATATCTGGATAAATGTTCTTTAGCAATAGCAGAGAAACTAAATGGTTTTTGCAGCAATAAACAACCCTCCCTCTGATATAATTCTTGTTGGATATTTGACCACTCCTATCATAAATGGTAGGGTTCATTTAAATGGGTTGATTTTGCACACAGCTTTTAATCAAAAGCCACACAATTTCAATAAAACTGAGGTGAGGCCATTTCCAGAAGCTTATGGTTAGCCTTCCTTATCCATGCCAAAACCAGTTTTTGTATGTGTTTGGGATCATTGATCCCAACTGTGTCGAAGTTTTAACATCTGACCCAAACTTTTACACTAAGACGAAAGGAAACTGGATGCTATATTCAGCTACAATCCAGGAACCACCAAGGCTCAACCATAAACTGGAAGCTGGTGGAACCCCAGTGTCACTGTCCACAGTTATGAAAGTTTAATATCAATATGGACTGAAAGTGTACCTATTAAAGAAAATACCCTCCTCTGAAATCAATACCTACAAGCATGACTGAAATTTGCACCTGACTCATATATAAGCCAAATAGTTCTGGAGATAAGTCTTATGGTCAGAAGAGACAAAGCCTGAATTATTTGGCCACAAAGTCATGATGAATGTTTAGAGGAGTCAGATTGTTGATGGGTCAATGCTGATTTGCCAGGAAAAGAGCACCTATACCAACATAAAACAAGCTTTAAAATATGACTAATATGCCATCAAATTCCAGAGTCCTAATAGTTTCCCTGCGATTTCTCTCTATATGAGATCCTGTTAGTAAGTGGCAGTAATGGGACTGAGACTGATGGCATAGGGATTAAATTTTGTTGACAGAAAGCTTCATTTTCATCATGATGGGGAGATTTTACAGATTAAACAAAGCCAACATAAACAACTTGGAAAGCTCAAGTAAATTACATGAGATCCTAAATTTGATGGATTCTTGTTACAGTATGTAAACTGTTCGAATGATGAGCTTTAAATTTACTGCGTTTTTTTATTTCCCAAGGGTTTAATGTTTCCCGATAAGGAACTAAATGCACGCTTATGCCAAACAAGGCATGCAGTATTTTTTCCTATAAAAATCAGAAGCGTTCTGCTTCTGATTTTTACTTTGTTTTGTGTTCCACCTGTTTCTCTTAACACAAAAAGTGGTCTTTTAAAGATTGACAATAAAATATTTATGAATATAATTATACATCCATTTTTTATTAATGCTGTTTTTAACTTCAGTTTTCACCATATGGAACAAATAACCATAAATTTTCGGTATTTTATACCTCTTAAAGGCCATATTTAGAGATTAAAGTCTCTTTGTTTTTCCCCCATCTCAAGTAAGGAAATTGGGAGATATACCATTAAATAAAATAAATTGTATTTTGAAGGGGTTTTAACACAAGGGAATAATCTACTGGATTGAAACAGAAATCAGATTGCATTGGTAGTGTATTAAAAACATACAGTTTAAATGAGAGGCAATGGTAAAATGTATTGCTTGATTTAGTTGGAAAGACATATAAAATACTTGAAAAAAAACCATGAAAATTTCAAATTAACCTCAGAATAAAACCTGACCAAACTGTTTGCCATTTGCATCAAAAAGTCAGAGTATTGCAAAATTAAAACTCCAAAAACACACAAAAAAAAAAATCAATGGATTCAGATTACAGTGGGTCTCAAAAGTTTACACACACCTGCTAATATGAGAGGTCTTTGTGATGTAAAATAAGAGACAATGATGAATAATTTTTAAAACTTTCTTCCTCATATAATGTGACATGTATCCTGAATAGTTCAATCAAAAATCAACCGGGTGCAATATGTGCAAACCCTTAAATTAAAACTTTGTTGAACACCTTTCAATTCAATTTCAGCATTCTGTCTTCGTTGACAGGAGTCTATCAGATTATCAGATTAGCTTCATCAGATTATGAGGATATCCCTTGTCCAGAGTCATCCTCCGCTTGAGACCACAAATGGACTAGATCATTACAAAACTTTAATTTTTCTAATGAAGTCATTCAGTTCAATTTCAACAAATGCTTGGACTCACTGTGTTTCTGGGTGACACCTAAATGTTTTTGATCAAAACTGACTGGTATTTGAAATGGTCCACCTTAAATAAAACCCCAGGTCCATCTGAAGAAAAGCAACCCTATATCATAATGCTGCCACCACCATGTTTCACTGTGGGTATGGTGTTCTTTTGGTGATGTTCAGTGTTACTCTTGAGCTAAACTTGCCAATTTGAATTGTTGTACAAAGTTCTGTCTTATTTCCTTCAGACCAAAACATTTTTTGCAACAAACATTTGGGAAGTTTTAAGCGGGACTGGATGTTTTCTTTGAAAAAAAAATGCTTGTTTCGTAACCTTACTCCTTAGTCCAGAAACATGATGAATGCACAACATTGTACGGTAGAAAACAAACAGCATCAATTTTGGAGAAGTGTTTGGACAATAATTTATCTTTTTTCATATTTTGTTCAATAATATATATATATATATATATATATATATATATATATATATATATATATATATATATATATATATATATATATATATATATATATATATATATATATATATATTTCTTCTCCTGACTGATACTTTTGAACAATGATATTCTTTTGATCCTTCGTAGCCTCTCTGCACACTTTATCTTTCTCCATAAGATGCTAAGGTCAGTAAAACCATATGACAGCTGAACTTTCCCTTGGCCAAATCAGATTTATGTTAGGTGAAAGAAAACTAAATGCTGAAACTAAGTCCAAAGGTGCTTCACCTAAGTTTCAGTTTGTTGCAGCTTGTTTTACATTGCTTACTCTGACACTCTGACTTTTTTTTGTTTTGTTTATTTTTCAATTGAACTTGACAGAAAAAAATGCCACATTAAATAAGGAAAAAGTTATTAAATTATTTGTCATAGTCTAATTTTTTTACATCTCAAAATCCTGGCTTTTGAACATGACTGTATAAACATTTAAGATCCAGTTTATATGTGAGGAACTTAGCCAGAGGGGAACTACTTTCAAGCTAAATTGCAGCAATTCTTCATGCTTCTAATGATTGCAAGGATCTCAATTCCCTCGCCTTGCAACATTTCCTTATCAAAGCAACTTTGTAAAATTGTTACTTATTTGGCTTCATATCAAAAGCCATTTGAAGCTCTTCTTGTATCAAGGGCTAATCTGAAGACTGTTTGCTGAGCTTAGCTGGTTCCCAGCACGGTTCAGCCCATCTCGAGGTAGCAGAGAGTGTCCCATTTGCAAACAGAGCCTCACGTATGGCCTGCCCCTGATGTCCAGCGGGGGATGACTGCTGGCATAGTTTGGGGGCGAAAGGGTTCCCATGTCACAGCTAAGGGCATACTGTTGCTTTGAGCATACTTTACAACATGTTTTTATTTTTACTTCTGTGACTAGCCTCTTGACTCTTGAGAGACCTTTAATTTCTGGTCCCACTCCGCTCACTGTCAATCTTAGTCTCCCCAGGGGTCATTTCCATCCATGGGAACATTGGTTGTGACAGTGGATCCCCCTGGGAGGTGGTACAGGGTAGATCTTGACAGAAGGGCATAGTTTTGTCATTCAAAAATCCTCTAATGCGGCCAAACTGAGGCAGTTTTGGGTTATGGGGAGGTATTTCCTTAGGATTCAACTTCTTGACAGCCCGTAACTCTGTCCTTATCTGAAACGTCAGCATTAGAAGGCTGCTTTGCAACCTCGAGGAATGGGTCTCTGCTGCAAGACCTTGATGATGTAGGTGAGAGCAGGAGGGCTGATTAAGAGCCAGGATGTGTGTTAGACATCCTCTGATGTTCAGGAATTCTCTCGTTAAAGAAGGTCATGTTGACGGCGAGAAGGAATCAGCCTGCGGAATAAACAGGGGTGTCTCCTCCGGTGAATTCAAATAAACACACTTCATTTACTCAACATGGAAATGCAGCTCACAAATATGTACATGTCTTAATTGTGTAACATCCTGCAGACATGGCCAAAAAAATCCCGAGTTCCGTCTGATTTAAAAGACAAAAAGCCATTTTTATATAATTACTATAGTTTTAGTCTACATGTATAAGCTACTGCTGTTTGCACTTTAACTTGTCAGAAAAACATTAAAATGTGAAGATGCCAGGAACTGAATCAGCTTTTAGCAAAGTGTAAAATGAGAAAAATGCCTTCCAGCTAGGCTGCTGCAGAGTGATCTGAATAATATTTTTCTCAATAGCCTGAATTGCTGTAATTTGCCAGGCCATTAACATATTTGTTCAATGTATGGTTCAACGCTAGAGCCACGTCAGGGCCCTGATGTTGTCAGTGTTGCTGTTTTTTTTTTTTTTTTTTTCTTCCCTTTCCTCACTCCTTCTTTCTTTCTCATGTCTGACAAATTGTTTCCAGCTAATTTACGATGTTTAAACTGTGGGAGAACAATACCTCATGGACAAAACACCACGCAAGTTCCGCCGCATGTCCTCGAGAGGAGCGAGGTGCTCGCAGGAAACACTTGCTGAGATAACAAGATAGTAAGGAAAGCAGGGCCTGCTGAAGGTCCATTCAGAGGGCTGCAAGGAGGAAGAGAGGGCACTGATCATGCACATAAATGTCAGTGATAAACTTAAGTCTAAACATGACCATCACATACAGTTGAAACCAGAAGTTTACATACACTGAATACATACGCCATTTCTCTCACTGTCTGAAGTTAAATCAGACCGTATTGTTTTAGGTCAGCTGGAATTACCAAAATTATTTCTACTCTCCAAATGCCGCAGTAATGAGAGAAAGAATATATCGGTTACCTCAACAACCATTATGTATGGGTATGTATCGACCAGCTTTGCCCAAGAGACTGATAATTTTACTGTTTGCATAATGGTTCAATTTCAGGCTTATTGGATGAAGAGTGTCTGTCAGCATTAATTTTCAAGTGTTCATACAGATTCTGGGTTTTGACCAGGCTATTCTAACATGTGAATACGCTTCGACCTAAACTATTCCATTGTAGCTTCGTCTGTATGTTTAGGGACGTTGTCTTCCACCCCATTCTCAAGTCTTTTACCACCTCCACTGGCTTTCTTCCAGGATTGTCCTGTATTTAGCTCCCTCCATCTTTCCATCGACTCTGACCACCTTCCGTGTCTCTAAAGAAAATTTTACCCACAGCATTATGCTGCCACTGCTAAGTGTCATAGTGGAAATAATGTGTTGAGGGTGATTTACACTGTTAGTTATTCTCCACACACAGTGTTTTGCATTTTGGCCAAAAAGTTAGCCTGGTCTTATTTCACCAGAGTAACTTCTTTCAAATGTTTGCTGTGTTCCCTAAATGGTTTGTGATAAACTGCAATCAGGACGTCTTAGGAGCGCTCTTTAAAAAATGTCTTTATTCTTTACACTCCTCCATAAAAGAAGTATTTGTAGACTGCAAGACTAAGGTTGTCCTTTTAACAAATTCCACCTGAGCTGTGGATTTTTGCAGCTCCTCCTGGGTTACCGTAGGCCACCTGGATACTTCTTTGATTAATGCTCTCCTTGTCCACCCTGTCAGTTTAGGTGGTCTGTCATGTTTCGTAAGGTTTGCAACTGTGTTATAATCCATTTTCAGAAGATATGGATCTTCTGTGAGATGTTCAAACTTGGGATATTGGCTAAAAACCAAATGCTGCTTTAAACCTCTCTGCAGCTTCATCCCTCTTTTCTGCAGTGCTCTTTGGGCTTCTTGAAGCTGTTTGTTCATTACTGTGTAATCCAAGTGTTTCCTGCGATCCATTGCAACCATCTGAATACAGATGGTTGCAATGGATTTCATTAAAGCATTTAGTAATAAAGTGGTGAATACAAATGCACTTTCAGTAAAATATTTTGAAAGCCATTTACCTGTTTTCTTTCCACTTCACAATTATGCTCTAATTATGTTGGTCTGTCACTTACAATCCCAATAGAAGACATTGAAGTTTGTGTTTGTAACATGACAAAATTTAAAACAGTTCAAGGGGTAACTTCACAGCACATGTTGAGATTAAGATGTTGAGACTAAGATTCCTTTGACTTAAACATCAGAGCAACCTCAGACCAGATCAAACACTCTTGATCACTTCCAACACGATCAAGCAGCTATAGATTACAAAGCAGGGGGCAGACGTGTTTATTTGGTTAGACAGCCATGCAAAAGATCAATGGATCAGTCTCCATGTGTCTTCCGCACGTGCTCACACTGTTCAGCCCTCCCTCCTGGTGACAGCTGATGTTTGACCAAACAGTTTGGATGCACATCTGCACAGGCTGATTATATGTATTTAGCCCAGATAATAATTTCTGGACCTCATGTGCCGTGTAATTACAGGCAGCACCTGTGTCTAGCCCACCTGCAGTCATTATTATGAATGCCAAACTGCAATTTAACCATAATTATATCAACAAGGGAAAAAAACAAAACATTCAATTTCTGTATGGCTTCACCATTATAAAAATATCCTACTGCTGTTTCACTAGAAGTACTGTTGCTGCAGAGTTCCCAGAAACCAACTAATCAGGGAGATTTAGATCTTGCCAGATGGGTTAAGGTTGAGTAATACAGGTGACACGGAGGACAGCAGGATCGGGGTTATCAGTCAAGCTAATTGATGAGTATACTTGTTGCTGTGCCCAAGTATAGGCCAGAAGAGGAAAAGGAAGGCAGTCTTCAAGGCTGCCGTGTTTGTGTTGTGAGGATAGGGGTTAGAGGTTGGGCAGATCTCTGACTTTTTATCTTGTTACTCTGATCCCTGTGTCAAGTTGAAAGAAGGAGGGTGTGGGTGAAGCACAAATTCAAGTCATTCTGGTGCGAAAGAAGACGTAAGGAAGTGACAAAACCCTCCTAAGATCAATGAACGTGCTGGAAAAAGGAGTGGCCCGGGAGGCAGGCAGTATGGGCCGGGCCACAGGGTGCTGCGGGGAGACAACGTAAACAAGGAAACCACCTGATGTGAGCGGGGTCAGATAAATGCTCTGCTCCCCTCACAGGCAGGTGCTTCCTGAGTCCTGCTCTCTCAATCAGCCGAGCCTCACTGCCCCTCTCGCTGCTTGCTCTTCTTCTGTTTTCTCAATCTGAGGCCGTCCGCTGCATCATGACAAGCAAAGATTTGAGATCAGACTGAAACTGCTGCCTTTTTTTCTTTACACATCTGATCCCAAAGCTAACAGTGTGGGAGAGTGAAAAACAGTGCACATGAGGTGATGATGGCCATAAAGGCAGTAAAGATAAGAACAGCTTGCTCTTTGTAAATACATATAATGGCAGGAACATTTAACAAGCAGATAAATGGCATTTAGCTTCAAAGGGGACTGTCAGGTGATATGTGCATGTTGTACAGACTATTCTGCTTGTAGCTCAATTTCTCCAAGCTCAACTCTCCTCCTGCTCGTTTTCTTCCCCTTCGTTCTTTTTCGCTTTGCTGGTTGGTCTTGGATTGTTTTGTGCTGTCCAATGAGGAAGGAAGTCGGTGTGAGAAAGTGCCTGTTTTTTTGGGACCAACAGGAATTGGCCTCATCACAAGAGGTTCCTTTTTTTGCTGCTGGAACAATGCACTGGCGTCACACCCCTCAACTGGACCTCGGCATTTCACATGGAAAAATGTTCCCAGAATTCCGCTCCCAGGCTCGGGGTAAGGCCGAGGATGGGGTGAGGGCGAGAGGGCGGGAGGTGGAGGGCGAAGGCTAACAGCTAACAGAGTTTGACTGACGGACACTTGTCCCAACCATGACCAAGGAAGTCTCACTTCTATATTCTTGATTTCTGACGAGAGGCACATAACATCATTGAATGTTTTGCCTACCAACGTTTAATGAAGCCCTCAGATACATCATGTGAACTTCATTATTCAACTTTTACTTTGGCTCTTAAAATGAGGTAAATCGGAATAAAAGATCAAATATTTACCACTATTTGCTTTACTTGTGCTGATCTCACCGCACACAACAGAGCCAGCATTTGAACACACCAACATGAAGCTCAGTGGGTGCCGTTGTGTAACAAGTCAGCTGAATGCCCCTTTGGGATTACATGAGTTCTTACAAGCAATGTGTAATTAATGTGAAGGGATGTGCACTGCTGCTCTCTCTGAGACCATTTCCCCACCAGCGCATGAGGAAAGTCTTTCCATACAAATAGAACAGGATTCAACTATTTAGTCATTTTTCAGTTTGAGCAAAGATAGGCATCAAAGTCTGATTCAGTCATCAAAAATCTGCCAAAGCCCCAAAGAAGAACGTATGCACACTTATTTAGAAAAAGACAATCACCCCCACAGCATTATGCTGCCACCACCAGCTTTCATTGTAGGAATGATGTGGTCAGTGTGATGTATGAGCAGTTGCTTATTTATCTATCTAAAGAAAACCATCCCCACAGCATGATGCTACAATAACCATGGATGATTATGTGGATGATGTTTTTCATTCATATGAGCATATTTTAAAAATCATCTCCACATCATGACGCTGCTACCACCATCCCTACAATGAAACATTGTAGGGATGGTGTAAAAATGTGCTCTTTCCATACATACATACATACATACATACATACATACATACATACATACATCCTGATAATTTTTTTATTTGTTTAGACCAACAGATTCTAAGATCTTGCCAATAAATAGAAAGCGATGAAGAGAAATCAATCTAGAAAAAAAAGTTCCAGTCTTTCTAAGATTCTTTTCTACAATTCTTTTTATACTTTTTAAAAGTTCTGCTTCTAAACATTACACTAAATTCAGCATAAACTAAAAAACAAAATTGGGCCAATATATAGCGGGTAAAATACGTATTGAACATGTCACAATTTTTCGTAGTAAACATATTTCTAAAGGTGATGATATGAAATTTTCACCAGGTGTTGGTTACAACCCAAGTAATCCGTACATAGAAAGAAACCAAAACATATAAGTTCAGAAATTAAGTTATGTGTAATAATGTAAAATAACAGAGGGAAAAGGTATTGAACACGCTAACTGATATTTAATACTTTGCACAAAAGCCTTTGTCGGTAATAACAGCTTCAAGATTCCTCCTATGTGAAGAAACTAGTCGCATGCAATGTTCATTTGTGACTTTGGCCCATTCTTCCACACAAACAGTCTTTAAATCTTGGAGCCTCCGTGGGCCTCTTCTATGAACTCTGCATTTTAGTTCGTTCTATAGATTTTCAATAGAAGTCAAATCAGGTGATTGTCTGGGTCATTTTAGCAGCTTTATTGTCTTTCTCTGAAGCCAGCAGAGAGTTTCCTTGGCTCTGTGTTCGGGATCATTGTCTTGCTGAAATGTCCACCCTCATTTCATCTTCATCGTTCTTGTAGATAGCAGCACATTTTCTCAAGAATATCTCAGCACATTTTCCCTTCATCCTCCCTTCAATTATATGAAGTTTGCCAGTACCATATGCAGGAAAAACAGCCCCACACCAGGATGTTCCAAGCACCAAGAGTTCAGTTTTGCTCTCATCTGACCAGACCATGTTTTTTCAGTATTTTACAGGCTTGGCCAAATGTTGTGCAGCAAACTTCAAACAAGCTTCAACATGCTTTTTCTTCAGAAATGGAGTTTTGCATGGTGAGCGTGCATACAGGCCATGGCCATTGAGTGCATTGCTTATTGTCTTCTTTGAAATAATTATACCTGCTAATTCCAGGTCTTTCTGAAGCTCTCTACAAGTGGTCCTTGGCTCTTGGACAACTCTTCTGATAATTCTTTTCACTCCTCTGTCAGAACTCTTGCGAGGAGCACCTGGTCATGGCCGGTTTATGGTCGAATGATGTAATATGATGATGAAATATGTTTCCTATGAAAAACTGTGATCTGTTCAATAGTTAGTTTGCCTACTTTAACCTTTAAATTCCAATTTGCTTCTATTAAAACCTAAGTTACTAACTGGATTGTAAATGTTGCGAAATTGTATTTGTTTTTGAAAGCAAATTTGATGTAATTAAGATTAGCTGATTTCCTTAAAAGTAACAGAACAAATAAAAGTTTCTACACATCAAGTGAGGTAATAAAAGCAAAAATATGGTTTAATGTTCATAACGAGATACACAGGAGCTTAAAATTAGCTTTCCTGTCAGAAATATATTTGGGTCTGTTATGTGAGCCCCCAAAATGTTTGTGCTATATGGATTGCAGCGCTTTGTTCGTCTGCTATGGCACAGAGGTTTCAAGAATCTGTTTGTTCTGCACTTATAGTATCAGAGCCATTTATCATTATGACTTATGAGTCATTATGGTTTGTACGAAAACACAAACCCTGAGCAAAAAGATTGATTTGCATGACACAATGAATGATTTATATATATATCAATTAAAAATGCACTGGTTCTATAATGAAAAGATTAGAAATGCAGTGTGTGTCCAAAAAGACATTTGCTCTCCTCATACTTTTCTGCACTGCTTTTTAGGCTTGTTTAACATAAGGAATAAAGTCCTAATCCAGCAATGCTGTGACTGATCTATCAAAGGTCTGTATGATGGAGCTGCTGAGACGTGAAAGATGTGTAAAGAAGAAAACAACAACACTCAATAATTAGACAAGACATTAAAGGAGCTTTTCCTGCACTAGTCACACTAAGTCAAACAAAAAATTGCACACATATATGTAATCTTTGTACGATTGGGTACAAACAGCACTCCAACACTAAGAAAATCAGTCTCACAACACTGAGGAAGCCCCAGCTGTAACAGTGTGAGATAAGCGTGAAGATCAGCTGAAAAGATGTCTAAAATGACACAATGCCCACTGACTTACTGTCTACAGGAACACAAACTGGACCTGTACATCTGTAATCTGTGCACCTCACTGTCTACAAGACCATCTACAAGCCTTGAGTTGACTTTGATAACAGTCACTTTACACAAAAGGGTTTGCATCTGCTGTTTGCTTTGCAGCGTGGAGATGAGTTTATGTGCATGCACCCATTGAGTGTTCAAAAGGTCAGCTCTAGTTCAGCCAGCTATATGAAATCCAAACAAGAGTCATGTTTCACTTTGATAATGGCTTATGGTTGCTGGTAAGACACAGGTACAGATGAGTGGATTTTATTATTACATAAAATAATCATTCAGCATTAAAAAATGTTGTGCATAAGTATATGTTCCAGCAAGCAGTTTTCAAATGATAATTTTGTTTATTCATTAGAGGAAAAAGGTTTTGAAACCAACTTGGTCCTGTTTAAAAAGCAAATTGCCCTCACTTGAATCATGAATTAACTGAGTTATTTGATTCATTTTTTCAAGACACACCAAGTCCTGATTACTGCCAAATGTGTGTTAAACTGAACTAAAGAAATCCAAGAACAGATGAGAAACAAATGGTAAATGGCCTGTATTATACTTTATTTAGTCCAGAGGACCCCAAACCACTTCACACTGCATTCAGTCATTCACCCATTCACTCACACATTCACACACTGATGGTGGCAAGCTACTACATTGTAGCCACATCTGAGCTGGGGCAGTCTGACAGAGACTCGGCTGCAATGCACCGGTGGAAAAATTTACAAAGCTATTACTAAGGTTTTGGATTCTAACAAGCCACAGTGAGAGCCATTATCCAGAAGTGGAGAAATATGGAATGGTGGTGAACCATGAATTCCTCCATGAGTGCATGAACGACTCATCCAGGAGGTCACAAAAGAACCAGAAACAACATTTAAGGCACTGCAGGCTTCACTTGCATCAGTTAAGGTTAGAGCTCAAAATTCAACAGTAAGAAAGAAACTGGGCAAATAATGGTCTCCATGAGAGAGTTCATAGACCAAAACCAATGCCTACCAAAACAAACACAAAAGTATGTCTTAGATTTTTTAAAAACATTTTGAATATCCCAAGATTTAAAAAAAAAAAAAAAAAAAAAATGTAATGCACACTGAAGAGACAAAGTGGAACTTTTTGGAAGGTGTTATATTATGTAAAACTACTTAATAGTGCATTTACAGTATTACTTGGACTCAGAGCAGGGCAGAAATTTGGGTGGTAGAGTAGGTGGCTGTGGCCCTGGAGGTTCCCAGTTCAAATGCTGTTCCCACCCGAGGACAATCCTGACCCCCCCTACGTCAATCCTTCCTGATGCAGGGGGGTTGTGTTAAGAAGCCTGACTATCTTCAGTCAGAGGCTTCTTAAGATATGTTGTAACAGTGACTGCCACATAAGAAACTTGGATAATTAGATATGGCAATATTTAATTTCCCTATGAGTTTGATGATTTATTTAAAATTGATTTGATCTGAACTGTAGTGTGATGGTCTGGGGTTGCTATGCTGCTTAAGGACCCTGGAGGACTTACAATTATGCTGCTGGAGAACATCAGCAAGTCTTTTTATAAGTAAATACAATAAAATTAGGGTTTTAGAAGATCCTTGTCAAAGTCCAGACTTAAATCAGATTTAGATGCTGTGACATGACCTTCATACTTAAACACCCTTTGATGTGGCTAAATGAAAGCAAGAGTGGGCCAAAAATTTTTCCACAGTGACGTTACTGCCAGTTTTACAAAAGTGTGATGGCAACAACATGGCACAATCAGTTATTAGGTTTAGGGGGCAATTTCTTTTGTCACATTGAACCAGGTTGACTTAGATAGCCTTAATACATTAAATCATTATTTAAAAACTGTTTTTTCCTACTCCCCCAGGTTATCTTTGTTAGATACTTGAATTAGTTTAATGATCTGAAACATTTAAGTGTGACAAAAGAGCAAAAACAAGAAATCTGTAAATACTTTTTTCCAAGGCATTGCCAAAAGAGAAAATGTAAAAGATGTTTCTAAATCAAACTTGTATGAGAACTTGGAGGCTCGAAAGTAGCCCAAAATAATTAAAGAACAATTGCAAATTTAAACTCATTAAAGGGAAAAAAACAAAAAAGGCCATCTTGTATAAATAAAGAGTGATTTACTGTTGTTCTGTGTACAGCTGAGGTCATGTGCCCATGCTCGGGAAGTGAGGGGGAAAAAAACAACAGATAAGAGATCATTAAGTCTCTGGATAATTAAACCAAAGCTGCAAGCCCTTATCACGCCACATCACAGGATCTAACAGCATACCGAGGTGAAATTACTTGATGCTAATCATGCTGATGGTGTCCAGTGATTATGACGAATTTCCCCCACAGAGACACTGAAGTCAGAGCTTTGAAAACTTCTGTAGATTAATATTAGCTTTTCCTTCTATGGAAATATCCTGTTTCTCACAGTAGAAAAGAGAACAACACAATAAAAGCAGTTTAAAACTTCATCAAAACAGACTTCAAAGCACAGCCAGTAAACACACCTGTCGCACCTCCTACGAACAGGTAGATTGACGAGTGAATGCAGGCCAGAGATTTACAATCCCAGGCTGGTCTTCCTGGTTTGCTGACATCGACAGCCCTCTTCACACCAGCACGCTCTTCCCTCAACTCCATTTATCTCTTTCCTTTTCCTGCTGTGCGGTTTTGTCCTGCGTAAAGAGGTGATGCTTTGACTCTGGCGAGGGAGGATTTCCTGAAAGCTACAGTAGCTTCTTCTGAACACGCGGCCACAGCGCCGCACGGGTGATCACTTGAGGATTGCGTGGACATGAAAACATGTTTGGCTTACACGTGCAGTGCCTAGGAGAATCCTTTATTTTCTGTTCAAACAGCAGGCGCAGGAGAACAATAGGAATGAGAAAAGGGCACAAGCATCTGCTGAAATGAAACCCTGATGTGGGGTTTTTCACAGTTAAGGTCAAAACATTTGAAGGGTATTTGAGTAATTTACATAACCCTTCCTGAACTGAGAAACAGAGCCGTGTTAATTCACCCAGACCAACTTTATGGCATCCAAACAGTGCAGGAGCAGTTTCAAAGTGGTGCTGTTGAGCTGTCGATTGCGCTGCTTTTACAGTGCCTCGCAAAAGTATTTTACCATTTGAACGTTTTTACTTTCTGTGACTTTATGGCGACAAACCTCAATGTACGTATTTAATTGGCCTTTTACACAAAAGACAAGCACATGGTGAATGAAAACCTGAAAACCTGTGGTGTGCATTTGTATTCAGCCCCTTCTACTATGATACCTCTAAATAAAATCAAATGCAACCAACTGGCCCAGTTACCTTATTAGAAAACATAGTCCATCAATATACAGTGCGGAAGAAACTGTCCTCCCCCCTGAACACACCATCATAACCTTAATATATGGTACAGTAACGGTTTAGATGTATGGTTTTCAAACTGTAAAACAAGGTAAAGTGCAGTAAAAAATTAGGATCCCTTAGAAAATGAACTAGGAACAACTACTGGTGGCTACTTATGTTGCATCCTCTTCACCTATAAGGTTGGATATTGCACCTGCAAACAACACATAATCCATCTTAATCAAGTTCCAGTTATTCTCTGCATTTTATGTGTTCTAACTCTAAATTAATATGTTCATATGTGTAGGAACAGTGGCTGTGTTTAATATGGACCGTATGGGCAGTTACCCAGGGTCGCATTAGAACGAGGGCATAAAAGTACCAGACAAAAAAATATGGCTTGTCAGTCAGGCGCTTAGAACAAGTTTTCTTTTGCTTTTACACATTTCTGTCAATGGAGAGTTGGCTCCTTCCACTTGTGTTAAAAAAAACTGAGACTATGTGAAACTGCATCAAATTTGATCTCGCCTTTAAATGTTGATAATTTCATGCATTTTGATTGGTTGAGGGGCAGCAGAAGGAGGAGCTTCTCCTGCGCACAATTCATGTAGGAAATGCTGCTGTTAGGGAAACATTTAATGAGATGTAAATCCCAGTTCTGCAGCTATTGCTACATTTTCAGTGCATGTCAACCATGTTGAATTTTGATCTTAAATTACGGAAGAAGCTTAGTTTTCTGTCGTGGAAATCTGACAGTGAATTTCCAATCGATTTTTCCAACTCTAAGCTAGGAATTTTTTACTTTAAACATGCTGTGCGAATGGATAAGAATATGTTCTCTTTTGATTTTGTTCACAATTTTGCACTAATTTTTGTGCTGATCTATTTCATCAGGTCCCAATGAAATGGACTGAGGTCTGAAGTCCAAGGGAAATTAATCATTTTGCAAACATGATTTAACGGTGACCCCAAATGTCCTTATCAACACTTAAATCTCCACTCAGATGTAGTGACACCTGCGTGAATCATGTTATGATGTCAGCGAGCGAAATGTGTTGTTTGTTGTGTTGTAAAGATGTAGTGGTGCAGACACAGGCGTGTTTTATCAACAGGACTGGAAGAGGGTGGCTGGAAAGTTCCAAAATAGCCCCAAGTGCTCTTATTAAAAAGGCAGCCACCATATCAGAGACTTTGAACTGAAGTTGAAGCTTTAAGATGATTGAAAACAGACCATCATGATGCTCTTCACTTAGTAATCTGTTGCAGATGTTTCATAGCTTGCAAGTTTCAACGGTTTTCTCAGTTTATGCATTCAAGATTTTCTCAATTTATGCATATTAAGTCAGTTGCACTTTTAACAAGAAATAAGTGCTGCCTCTCCAATCACACCCTAATATGCAATGGTTTAAACAAACCCTTCTCTTAAAGAGGTATTTTCTGAGCATGCTGGGGGAGTATAAAGTTACAACAGGACAGCGTGGTGCTGGGAGAAAAGGAAGCAGAGCCCTTGTTTTTCTAATTGCAACAGCAGGTGATTTCTCCTCCCAGTCCAGCTTGCTCAGATGCCTCAGATCCACTGGCAGGCGCACATCAAAAGCTCCCATTGATTGGCCAAACAGATTGGGGCATAGAGATCAAATGTGCTGTAAAGAAGTGTTAAACTGCTCCACATCAAATGGGGGCAGATTTCTGAGATGGAGGGGAGGGGGACATCTGTTACCACTGTAGCTAATTTCTGACTGCACTCGCCCATTGTTTATATTCACTGAACGGTGGGCACAGCAGGTCAGGGAGAAAGTAGAGCATGCAATGTTAAAGTGGAAAAAAAAACCATAAAAGCAGAGTTGTTTTATTCATTTCATTAGGCTAATTTTTCACTTTTTTTTTGTCCAATTTACAGTGAAAAAACTTTTAACATTGTTTTATATGTGCATTCAGCAAAGAAAATTTCCATCTGAGATTTTCGATCCTAGGTAAAATTACGTGGGACACAATAATCTTCATGTATTTTTGAAATAAGTACCAACAGTATGTTTGGTGTGACATTTTGAGTTTGCAGCATCTTAAAAAAAATTGTTTTCAGTTCATTACAAATGTATTCATTTCCATTCATAATATATCTACACATTTTCTCACCATTCAACCACAAACTTCCATATATTATATCAGGATTTTATGTTATACAGCAAAACAAAGTAGTGCATACTTGAGTCAAAACGTTCCAAACCACATTTCACTGCAACTACACCTGTAAAGCTTTGGGGTATATTTTTAATTTTTGCCAAAGATGTTTAGTTAGATTTAAATCTGCACTTTGACTGGGACATTTAAGACATGAATGTGCTTTAATCTGAGGATTATTGCTCTAAATGTGTGTTTAGGTTGTTGTCCTGCTGGAAGGGGAATCTGCGTTCTAATCTGAAGCCTTTTGGAGCCTCTAACAGGTTTTCTTCCAGGATGTTCCTGTATTAAGCTCCATCCATCTCCCTATAAACTCTGACCAGCTTCTTGTCCCTGCTGAAGAATAACACCCCTCCCACCCCCACGCCAGCATGATGCAGCCACTACTTTGTTTTGCTGCAGTATGTTGTTTTCATATTGATGTGCAGTGTTAGTGTTCCAACGCACATCTCAATTTACATGTGGGGTAAAAAGTCTTGTTGTGATCTCCACTTATCTGATGAGATTACCTTCTACCACATGTTTGCTGGGGTTTCTACATGACCTGTTGGATGTGCCTTTCTTTTTGCCATCTTCCATAAAGGCCAGTGTTGTGGAGTGCATAACTAACTCTTGTTCTGTTGACAGATTCTGCCACCTGAGCTGGATCTCTGCAGCTCCTCCAGTGTAACAGTGACCCTCCTGGCTTCTTTCCTGCTTAATAGTCTTCTCTGATTAATTATCAGTTTAGCTGGACACCATGTCTTCGTAGGTTTGCAGTTATTTTGCACTGGACAGGGTTGTCAGAGTAACAGGGGGGGTTTCATACACAGCTTTTAGATTTTTACTCATAAAATTCTTTTTAAATCCATTTCCTTCCACTTCACAGTTATGAACTACCTTGTGTTTTTTTATTACCTAAAATCCCAATAAAATAAATTCAAGTTTGTGGCTTCATAACACTGGAACAATTTTTAAAAAGGTGAAAAGGGAATTAATGTTTTCCAAGACCCTGTAAAAATAACGATTCATAATGTGACTGATGAGATTTCAAACATGTTTAAAGAAACTATAACTTCTAATGAACCCTGTTTGGGAACAAACATTAGTCTATCAAGTAAGCAAACAACTGTGCCAGACGGGTTCTCATTAAAAGCAAGCTTCCTAATAAGCCCACACAAATCCATTCAATGCCTTTCACTTCCAAATCAAAATGTTATTTTTCAGGGTTTGATACCAGCTGAGAAGACGTAGAACAATCAGGAGTCAGCTTCACAAAACAGTGTCAGAGAGAAAAATGATGCTCCATACAAAGCTGCAGATGGAGCTGCGATGGGCCAACGTCTGTCTCCAAGGCTGTGTTTGTTCTTGCCCGAAAAAGAGCCTGTTATTGTATTGTTTGTATTGGCCTGGAGTAAATAACCCCCGCACTAAAATGTCCTTTTAATTCAGGCCCAGGGTTTTTGCCTTGTTTATATAGCTACAATCATATTAAAAGAGAGATAAAAATCTCATAGATCAAGATGTAAATATACAAATAGAGCCTGAATGCATCACCAGCATGGCACTTCTCCATATCAGATCAAAGCCAGTGTTTTTTCTTCACGCAGCCAAACCAAGCATCGCTGCGTGTTTAGTACAGACCATTTGCTTTACATGGAAATGTAACCGGAGCTGCAGAAGAAGAAACCTTACCCACAGGCCATCAAAAATTAAAGTGTATGTATGTTTTGACGTGTAAGAAAGGAGGTACTGCCACTGTACACATTTCTCCCATATTTAAAGAGACTGATGAAGCTTTGGAGTCTCTGGCGGCCTCATAAACTAGTGATTTGGCATGCAGATAAGTGAATTAAGGTCAGTTCTGAACACAAACCAGAACAGGAATACGTGCTTTAACTGCTGCACAAGCCTGCGCTGATCCAGCACAGGATCTGTGTGATACAGTCAATGGTGGGAACGGCAAATACTTCAATGCAACAGAGTTATGAGATGTCCGGGCCTCTTACTCACACTGCTGCACACTCAATAGTCCATTGTCTCGTGCTCTGAAGTCAAACCTCAAAACCTATAAGTCAGAGGTGGGGGGTAAAACATGAAGTCACCTCGGCAGGAGAGTGGCTTTAAGCAACACACCTTTTTGGTTGGGGAACGCTCGTTGTATCCTGTTCCCTCACTGTAAATCCTCCCAGAGAGGCGGTTCTGCTGCAGGGGTGATAAAAGTAACAAAGCCGATGCCCAGCATGAGCTTTCATGTGATAAAACATGCATGTGGAATTTGAATTTATTTACTCAACAGCCTTTATGTACTTATGAGTTCATTTTTCTTTTCCCATTTGGAACAACACACATGCAGAAGAATGGCTTTAATATTATTTTTTTAAACATTGCTCTTGTGCATGTTAAGTCAACAAACACTGTGAGGCTACATGCAGGATAGAATATCAGCTTTAATTTACAAGCTGAGAGCATGGTGGATTGTGCCGTAAGAACAACTTGATTCTTTATTAAAAAAGAATCAATAAACAGTTTTATGCAAAATGTATGCCGTCTTTTCTCTCCCACAGCATGCAGGCTGGAAGGTTTTTCCAAGCCATTCAGCAAGAGAAATTAATCAAACTGGTAGAACTGGTGGTGTAATATTAGCTATAAGAAGTATAAGTCTCCAAACATTTACAAAGAGAAGAGGAATAGTTGTTTTTGTTTCGTTATCTGCCAGTAAGTTTCTCAAACCCAGGTTTCTCTGGTGATTTGAGATGGACAAAATGTTTGCAGTGAATCCATTATGCTGTATAGAGTTATGTTCTCCTTTATCTTCTAAAAATAAACACAAAGAATATGAAGAAAGAATGGGAGGTCTGACACACATTTTATTAGGAATTCATTTAATACACCAACACAAAGTAGTGCATAAGTATAAAATACAAGGAAAATTTGAAAAGCATGGCATTTATTTAAATTTGTATCCACCCTGTGGTACCTATACCTTGATGCCCCAAAATAAAATCCTATGCAACCAATTGTCTCGAAAAGTAACCAAATTAATAGAGCTCAACAGTGCCTTATCTAATCTCAGCTGTTTGTTAGAGAACATTAGTGAACAAAAAGCACCATGAAAACCAAGGAACACAACGACAGGTCAGGGATCAAGTTGAGAAGAAGATTAAAGCGGAGTTACGTTAGAGAACAATATCAAAACCTGTAAACATCTCATGAAGAACTGCTGAGTCTGTCTTTCAAAAACGGAAAGAATATGGCATCCACCTATACTTAAAGACAAGAAGGGCGTTAATCAGAGAAGTGGTCAAGAAGTCCATCATTACTCTGGAGGAGCTGCAGAGATCCACAGCTGAGGTGGGAACATCTATTCATCTGTATCACAAATCTGATATTCATGAAAAAAGGTCAAGATAAAAACAAGCAAATCTACAAGAATTCCTTTTTTTTTTTTTTTTTTTTTTTTTTGTCACAAACCGTCTATGGGACATAGCAGGCATGTGGAAGAACATCTGGTCAGATAAGAACAACATTAAACTTTTTAGCTTACATGCAAAACACATGTTGGAAAATTAAGAATGGTTTAGATTGAAACACGTTTATCTTTTAATCTGGCTAAGTCAAAGCCCATACTTTGTGATGCTCTTACTAGATTTGAAAAGCCAGTCTCACTGAGCTTGAGCTATTGTGCATAGAAGAATAAATTTCCTACAGGTGCAAAGCTTGTGGAGACATTTAAAAGGTTATTCTACCACCTAGAATACAAATAAACACCACACTTTTCAATTTTTTATTTTAACAACGTAACATATACATGAATAATTGTTCTTTGGTTTCACAATAAACCTTACCTTGTGCTGGTCTATCGCATAACATCCAAATAGTAGCTGGTGACATTTGTAGTTGTAAAACAGCTCAACGGATAATTTTACAATACCCTGTACATCCAGAGAGAAAAACCGCGAGAGCAGGTGAATTTAAAAACTACTTTATAGAGACATGCGCTGAATATGTTGATTATGTTTACACTTCAAGCAGAAAGGAAGGTGGAGAGGACAGTGGGTGGTGATTACTGCCAGTATATAAACCAGGAGGGGACGTCAGACGCCCCTCACTGGGAGCCACCATGCGCTGATGCTCCGTCACATGCTCTCATCACTGTTGGCAACACAAGCCTCGCATCAGCACAGCAGAGTCAGACACCAGCCGACCGGCACGATGGATGGGCTGCATAAAGACCGCAGAATGACTCACTTGTGGATATTGACGTTACTGATAATTGTTTAACGTCGAGCACTGGATAGATAACTCGGTCTTTTTGAACTTTTTTTCTCTTCTGGATACGGATTGCGGAGCTGGATCTTGACCCAACAGGCTTTGGAAGAAGGATTATATTTATTGAGTTAAATTTATTTTTACTTTTTTGCTCATTTTGTTTGGAATAGAAACGTTTTGTGGGGGGTGAACTGATTTCTGGGATACGAACATAAAACTCTAAAGGATGGCCGATTGGTTCACCTCTATCATCGCAATAGTTATGATGTTATTTACTCAGGTATATATATATTTACCTTTAATTAAAACGGTTAGTTTTAAAAGATCAATATTTGTATTCGCTCACTCTTAATTTCCTTTAAGGTTTTGGGATCAAGCGTGTTCGAGATAGATCTTCACCACTTTCAGAATACAAAAGCTTTGCTGGCAAACGGACGCAGCTGCAGCACGGAGGGCTGCAGGACTTATTTCAGGGTTTGTCTGAAGAACTTCCAGAAGGAGGTGTCTCCTGGAAGGTGCATATTCGGAAGAGCGAGCACACCTGTCCTGGGCACCGACTCCTTCAGCATCCAGCCTGACGCGACTGTGCGGCTGCCGCTCAACTTCACCTGGCCGGTGAGAGCACGCAGTGGTCACATTTTAATGCAAAATATTAGGAATTTCTCGAATTTAATTAAATAATTATATAATTTAGTTTGCACCACCTAAAAAAGTAGCATAAAAATACCTCCTTTAGAGTTATTTTAGATAATTTATGCCTAATACAAATATTACAAAAGTGATAAAAAGTGATAAAAATATTTATGTTAATTTCTGTCACTGAATCCAATCTATCACCTTGGATATACTTTAAATGTTATGCTTTTTCATTCCATTTTGCTATATATTCTCCTCTAAAGCAAAAAGGAAAGCTAAACTAGAAAGAATGTCCTACTTAATGATTTTACTTTATATTATCCTTTGTAATAAACTGTTGGAGGACGCGTAGTCTATATATAATATTCAAACTCTTTTTACGCCCGGCCGGGTATGAAAATAAACAAAACTAATACAACTTAAATCATTCTGAAACATGCAATCCACATCTTACCAATCTTCGCTTTGCTTTAGTCGTCATTTTAAAATTATTTCTCTTTCCTCAGGGTGCTTTCTCGTTGGTTATTGAAGCTTGGTATTCTCCTGCAGCGGAGCAGCCCGGAGGTAAGGAGGTGCCTGCTGCTTTTTTGCCACTAGAGGGAGACAAACGCCCGATTGGACTAGGCGTCAAACGTTTATCTTTTCACAAGGAAATCTTTCCTATCCGAATGTTTTATTTGTTATGTTTCCATCTTTTCTGTGGGAATATGAACCTTTAGAAAATCATGGATCCCAAACTTTCTCTGATGGATTTTAGGGAAACATTAATAAAAGAAATTGGAAAAAAAATTGAGTGTTCATACATTTGTATCCTTTAAACCAACTACATTTTAAGTTCATCCTTTACTTTTTCTTTGCAGATTCCAGCAACCCTGAATTATTGATCAGCTCCTTTGCTACCCAAAAACAGCTGGAAATAGGGCCTGAGTGGTCCCTGGATGTGCTGACAGCAATGGGGACGCAGACAGAGCTAAGGTACTCATATCGAATCGTCTGCAAAGAAAATTACTACGGGGCCACCTGCTCTAAAATATGCGCTCCAAGAGACGACCGTTTTGGCCACTACACCTGCACACCTGATGGACAAATAGACTGTCTGCCGGGATGGAAGGGAGAATACTGTCAAGAACGTAAGCAAGAGTGAATGAGGAAACAGACACTTTGATTTGCTTGTGTTGAAATACGAAAAGGATGGTTGTCTTAACTCTGATTTTAGAGAATGATAGGTTAAAGTATGGCAACAAAAATGTTATGTTAGCAGTTTCAACTTTGGGAGTTCGTTCATATTTTTTCTTTTGTTTGTTTAATGTATTAGTCTGATTTTAATTGATGCCTTTTTTGATCTAAAGTCTTCATAAGCAGTTACATGTTAACAAAAAACTAATTCAACTGCTGATAAGAGATACAACTGAGTTGTCAATATGGGTGATCTGGCTCTCTGCCCAGGGCACCCTTATGTCAGAAGGTGGCACGAGCACTGTAAATAAAAAAATAAAAAAAAAAAATCATATATATTTCAGCTGCACCCAAACAACTTTTCTATTGCTTGTTTGCATGTCCAATAAATGGGGAGCAGGTGCCCCTGTACTGTGCAGTGCAAGCACAAGTTGCTGACATTTCCTAACTAAAACATGCCAAGATCAAATTAGTTTTTAAGTATTCTTTAACATGTATAATGTGTTTTCAAAATACTCATTCATTAAAAATTATTTGGTGCCCACCAAACCTTCAGGCCCCTATCTACTTTTCTGGAAGGCCTGTGATTAAGTGACAGAGATTCACAAACATAAAAAGAGCATTTTTAATTAATTAATTAATTAATTTATTTATTTATTTATTGATAGCATTAGGATCAGATTTAGATTTTAAAAAGTGTTGAAAGTGGGAACATATGGACTGGTCAAACCTGGAGTGAATGACTGCATATTGATTTCAGATTTCTGAAACCTTTACTCTCAGAAATAGCTCGCCCTGGGCTCCATTTATTGAAGAACCGCCACTGATGCTGAGTCTTAATTTGACTTTCTCTCTGGACGCTTTAATCCCGCGTGGTGGGCGCTGCAGCAGCACGCGCTGGGGTTAATCGCGGTATTATCGGACGCCACGCGCCACTAAATTGAGGGTTTCTTTTGTTGATGCAGCGCGGGGCAGCAGCTGCAAACGGGGCTCGAACCGTCCTCTGGAAACAATGGGTGCAGCTGTCGCTGCAAACAGGCATCTGCTACGCTACAACCGCACGCTGAAAGAGTGTAAAAGCTGTGCAAAATCAGAACAGCGCAGGGGAGCAAGTATAATGCGTTTGCAACGAAAGAGTCCTGTATAATAGTAGGGGATCATTATAGGGTGATGAAATGGTTTTTAAACAATGTTTTTATATAAATACCTAATTAACAGAGTGAAACTTTTATCTCCTGTTTTCAGCCATCTGTCTTGAAGGCTGCAATGGAACCTGCCAAATACCAGGAGGGTGCATGTAAGTATTAAAGTGTGATAATGTATGATGTTCCATTAAAGATTAACACAAATTGCCACATTTAAAATGTAATAATGCTGTAAGAAACACACCTCAGGGCCAGTACTCTTTCATTTGTTCCTCTGAGTTTTGTTTATGTGTAAGTTTCAGTTTATGCTTGAGCCAACTGTCATGTTTTATGTGTGAACAGATGCAGAGAGGGCTGGCAGGGACTCTTTTGTGATGTGTGTAAACTCCATCCGTCCTGTAAACACGGTACCTGCGAGGAGCCGTATCAGTGCACCTGCAAAGAGGGCTGGGGAGGCATCTTTTGTGACCAAGGTGCTTATTCTTTTCAAAAGCAACAGGAAGCTGGATGTTTAAGATAAAGCAAAGCGGTGTAACGTTTCCACCTCCATTTTTGTTTGCAGACCTGAACTACTGCACAAATCACAAACCCTGTGCCAACGGTGCCACGTGCATGAACACAGGCGAGGGTTACTACACCTGCGCCTGCCTGCCAGGCTTCGCTGGGGAGAACTGTGACTTAGAGGTCAGGGAGTGTGACAGCAAGCCCTGCCACAACGGAGGCCGCTGCGTGGTGAGTCCGGAAGTCGCTTGCTCTCCTTTCCCACAACACAGGCTTTCCTGTTTTTGTTTTCGCCTTAGTCTATCTGCAGCTCCAGGAGGATGCTATCGATTGTCAAGTCAGTCGATGACCCAGTTCACAGACTGTGTACTGGAAATAGAATTCAGACTAAGAAGAATGGGGTTCGTTAGGGCAAGATACAATTAAAAAAAAAAAAAAAAAAAAAAAAAAAAAAAAAAAAAAAAAAAAAAAAGGGAAAAAAAAAGAAAAGAAAAAAAGCATTTGACATTTAAATTTTTTAATAAACTTTTTTTTTTTCTTGTCTCCTACAGGACTCAGAGTCAGGCTACACATGCATATGCCCAAATGGGTTTGAAGGGCCACGCTGTGAACACCGGATACCAACTTGTGTAGACAGGCCTTGCTTCCAAGGTGGCAAGTGCAAAGAGAGGGACAATGGGCGAAGTTACATATGCGAGTGTCCAGCTGGATACACTGGACTCAACTGTGAGAAGAAAGTGGATAAATGTACCTCACTGCAATGTGCCAACGGTAATACATCAGCCTCAGACCCTGGGTACACTACAACAGATATATTTTTTAAACCTGAGTGGATCCCTTCATTTTGAGCCACAGCTGGGTCCCTTAGACACACAAAAAATGCTATTTTAAAGCTAACATGTCAAAATTCATATTCTTTTTCAAAGAATGTCGTAATTAACACCCATAACAACACATATTCATGGTTTTTCTATTCACTTTAATATCAGTTCTGATAATTTAAGACCCTTTTGTACATTAAAGACAAAGGGATTATTTTTTTATCCATCCCATATATGTAAATTCGATTTTTTTAAATTAAATCCCTAACCTTGTATAACAGTTATTGATGCATTTTCTGAATTTTTAACCCTTTGAATGACAGTTTTAGAGATTTAGAGAAGTTTGTATTTGTTGTTTTAGAGTGTTTAAGCAGATTTTTTTGTATTTAATATGTGTATAATTGCAAGTGATCTTAGCCTTGGCATGTCAGAAGCTGTTAATAACATTGATTTTTTTTTTTCTTCAGATGTCATTAATACTTTTAGTCCTCACTATGTACAACACTTTCAACCCCCTACATGCCCATTTTATTGATAATTTTCTGGTATTTTTTTTAACTAGAAAAAAATACAACAATGCAAATGGGTCATGATCTTTTGTGTTATTAAAAACTGATAGAATTATGCAAAGTATATATATATATATATATATATATATATATATATATATATATATATATATATATATATATATATATATATATATATATATGTTCTTCATCTTACATTTGAACTTTAATGGAAACAGAGTGAAACAGATGTGGAACAACCAGTAGAACTGCTCTGCTATTGCTGTGGTTTCTAGCACAGAAAGCCAGTATGGGCATTTGCAATGTGGGTCTCTGAAAAGTCTTTAAAAATCTATTTTTTGTCACCAGAAACCCAGTTTGCATGTGGACAGCAAAATATCAGGACCAAAACATTTCATACATGTACACTTTCTAAATACCGGTGTTACAATGATTTGATGTGCTGTTTTGTTTGCTTCTATAGGTGGACATTGTGTGGTTCGGGGTAACCTAAGAGTGTGCAGCTGTCGCCCAGGTTTCTCAGGGCTGCGTTGTGAGATCAACATCGATGAATGCGGGAGGAATCCATGTGCAAATGGCTCCACCTGTGTAGACAGCATCAATGATTACACCTGCATCTGCCCGCCAGGGTACATTGGCCGCCACTGTGACAGGCCCATGAACCGCTGCACCTCTCTGCCCTGCCTCAACGGTGGAACCTGCACCTATGGACCCACAGGCAAGCCCACCTGCATCTGTGCTGCCCACTACAGAGGTTCCCAATGTCAGAACAGTGACCAGCACTCAGTGACCACCCAAAGCCCCAACACTAGTTTGGAACCCAGAGAAAAGCTGAACTTGGCCTCTGTTGGCTTGGGTGTTGGCCTGGTTACTATTCTGGTGTTTCTCTGCATGGCAGTGGTGATAGTACGTAACAGAAAAAAGCAGAAGGATGAGGAGCTCGACTCTAAAACGATGAACAACCTCTCCAAGATGGACTTTCAGAAGGAGAACCTCATCTCTTCTGTTGAGCTAAAGAACACAAACAAGAAGATTGGTCTGGAGGTGGATTGTCCCTCGGAAAAGTCTAACCATAAATACATCAACAGCTATCAGCTGGACTATAACTCTCCCATGAGGTACAAGGATGAACTGTCCCTCCTGGGCAAAGATGAAAACTGTGAAAAGACATTAGAAGACAGAACACATTTGAGTAGAATGTTCAGGTAAGGGCTCAGAAAGAGAAAAAATAAGCAATGCCAAAGATATCTTTATGGGGGCTGGTCATTTCACTCCTTCGCCATGTTGAACTTTCATGGACTGGTTGTTTTCTATCTGACTTTTTCATCTGGCACAGAGTGACTTTTGTACCAGCACTGACAACCAATGATTTAAAGTGATTTTCTATAATCTACCTATACTTTACTGTGAGAAAATGTGGTTTTAATGACTTCAGTATCTAATATCCACCTGCAGTAGAGTGCTTAGGAGTTATTTTGGTTTGATCAGAAGCCAAATGTGTCACATTTCAGAATACTTGACCAGCCAAAATGGGGATCAGAACCAGTCAGTGAAAATCGGGGGCAATCCAAACTTTCTAGACAATAATGTGAAGTACATTTGAATTCTAAACAAAATTTGATCATTTCTGTGAGCATTTATCTATTTTTATTAAAATGCTTACCTACAAAGAGCAGTAAACTGAATTGGAATGGTTTAAGGTCCTTGGGTGCATGATGATTCGTTTACAATATGAAATGAAGGTACAATTTGGCGAAGGGGGTAATTCTTCATTGCCCATTGATATTGTCATTTATGAATTCAGTAACTCATTTCTTGCATCTTGCTCTTCGCAGTGAACAGCCCGACTGTAGAATATCAACAATATGTTCCTCTAAAGAGTCCGTCTATCAGTCTGTCTTTGTAATAGGAGAAGAGAAGCAAGAATGCATCATTGCAACGGAGGTAAGCCATTTCCTAATATAACAATTTAAATATCATAGAAAAGTTTGTTGACTTCAGTAATTCAATTCTAAAAGTAAAACTTACATATATCATTGAATCATTGCACATATAGTAATATAGTTTAAATATTTATTTCTGTTAATTTTGATGGTTATGGCAAACCATCCATCTGGGCTCCTTTAACATGAATTACTGTATCAATCCAGTGTGGCATGGAGGAGATCAGCCTGTGGCTTACCTAACGTATTAAGAAAGCCCAAGTTTCTTTTATAATGGCTTATGGCCTATCTGCAAGGTGCTTGTCTGGTGTTTCTCATCTTCCTTTGGACAAAACTCCTTAGATTATTTAGGAGGCTTGGGTCTGGTCAGTTTGCTGAGCAATTTGGGACCTTGATCTCCCTGCTGTTTGTGCAATTTTTCCTACCATACTTTTTCCTTCTACTTATCTTTCCATTAAGATGCTTTGATAAAGCACTCTGTGAACAGCCATCTTCTTTAACAGTGAGCTTTTGTGGCTTACCGTGACTGTCAATAGTGACTTTCTATTGGAGAATTGTCAAGTCATCATTCTTGCCAATGACTGTGTAACTCATAACATAGCCATACCATTACATGTCTGTATTAAAAATCATTGTTAATATTATTGAAGTATTCTGATTTTTTTGAGGTACTAGGGGATATTCTAAATTAAGGAGATGCACTTGTTAACCCATCAAAATAGCTTACTTTAGTATTGTCATGTAACAGCTGAGATTAACACTGGTTTTTCTTGGTCTCTTCCAGGTATAATAATCAGAAAGTGTTTCTCATGGTGAAGATTGGATCCCTTGTGGACTGTTTACACGTGTGAAAAGACTGGGATTTATTTAAAACCCAAGTTGCTGCTGTTGAAAACTTGATAACTGGATGTGCTCTCTGACTATGACTGAACTGAAGCTAATAATCCTTTGAGAATGTACAGACTGAAGCGAGCAAACCGAGGCTCATGGATCTGCCCTTGACTGTTGCAACTCAAACCTTCCCCTGCTTCGTCCAGCTTAACCCCCCTGGGCAACAAGAAGTCACTGTTTCTGTGCTGATTAGGACAGGAAGACTGCTCACATAATTCAGCTGTAGCACAAGTCAGGCTTATTTCTACTCTTTTTGACCTGCACTGTACTATGCAAATGAAAGAAGGACACACACTCAAAAAAAAAAAAAAAAAAAAAAAAAAAAAAAAAAAAAAAAAAAAAAAAAAACCTACTGAAAACGGTTCATTTGTGAGGGATATATTTGGGATTTCTGTAAAACAAATCTGTTTTTATAAAGAATGTATGATCACAGAAGCCTTAAATGTGTGCGTATGTAGGAAAACCATTTTTGCCCTGCCTTACCTAGATTTCTTTGCACAGCATCTTGAAGGTAACCATAATTGATCAAAAGATTCAAAAAAAAAAAAAAAAAAAAAAAAAAAAAAAAAATGCTAAAACACCATGCAGGGAAACTCATGATTGGGCCTTGTCTTTTTTATGCAAGCTTACCCCAATAAAGACAAAGACACACGTGAAGTGACTATCATACCAAGGAGGCCTTCAGTGGAATTTACTGAACCAATAATGTTATTTTGTAAGGTTAGTATTTCAGTAGTAATTTAATTATATGAAGCACTGATCATTTTATGTTTTATAAGATTGTTTTGTATATAATGTATATTTATGTCGAGATTAGATGTGTTTTAAGTTGATGCCACCAAAATGGCAAATTTGTTGGGTTTTTTTTGAGTGTGTTTTATTTTATTAATATTATTATTATATGTTTTTTTATTTTGCTATAAAAAAGACATGCAGAACACATATCTGGTACACTGTTTGTTTGTCGGTTGTCAGTAAGTTTTCTTGTGGTTGAAGTAGAGATTTTAAATTAAATCATCCGTAAGCTCCGTCTGTGTCAGCTGACCTGAAGGTCAGCTCAGAGATGCATTAATATTTGCCCTAGTAGATTTTGTCATATTGTGTCCATGGTGATGTCTGTGTCAGTTTGATGTGAAAACAATGTGCAAGCATTCATTCAGTGGTCAGGATTGTAAATGAAAATATTCAAATGAAATTATATACTTAAAAGGTGTGTATGTGAAAATAAAGAGGCCTTGTGGTCTTAATGCTTTACTGCTTAATCTAGCAGCTGCTGTACCTCTAAATCTCTGATTCTCATCATCAGTCATATGTTACGAAAACTAAGGAAGTATGCTCACTGCAGGCCATATTTACTAGAAACCCTGGTAAAGATTTGTAAAAATCTTTATTCAGTTTTATTGCAGTAGAAAAGTTTCACCCTGAGAAATTTTAGAAAATTGTTACCTTTAATTTGAGTACATTGATTCAAGGGTGAAATAAATACAATGTTGTATAGTCTAATTCCCTTTACCCAATAGGACAGCACTTCTATAATATTTCACAGGTCGAAGCACATAGAGAGAGAGCTATCCGTCTTTTTTTATGGCTATTGAGGGGCTGAACAGTCTTTATCTTTTTTAGCCAAGAAAAATATGTTGAAAATTGACTAAAAACTGATTGATTGATTTTTTTTTTCTTTTTTTTCATTTTTTTATGTTTAGCCACTATAAATTTGCTTGGAGAGAGAGAGCATAAACTCAGCAGATCACCCCACAGGTTTTTCTAGGTTTTTCTTGTAGGTTATTGGATTGAGGTGGCCATGGAAGAAGGTTAATTTTATGTTACATTTCTGTGTTGATTTGGCGTTTTTTAAAATGTATTTATTTTTATTAACCTGACAGCAGTAAGCATCCATGTTCATATTTCTGACCGAGGCCTCCAGATTTTTATTCAAAATTTTTCTGGTGTATCAAAGAATTAATGGCCAACACTCTAACAGTGTTTGAAAGTCCTTTGAGACAGAAACAGGCACACAGCATCACAGATCATTCACCGTACTTAACAGTGGGAATGAGCTACTTTTCCACACATTCATCCATTACTCCATGCCAATCCCACCTGGAGCATTTTTAGTATTATCTGACAAAAGTTAAACAGTTCAGATTAAAGTCTCTATAAAGTTTAGCAAACTCCAGGTGTTTACATTTATGATGGTAGGACAGAAAAGGCTTTCTCTTGACATTACACCCAAATAAGCACATGAGATCCAGTTAGCGTCTAATTCTTGCTATGTAGACTTTGTCACTCAGAGATACCATTTTTTGTGACAGTGACATTTGAAGATTTTCTATTTGTTACCTTGCTTACCATCCATTTCTTGCACAGACTGGTAGCATGTGGTTTAAAGAAATTGAAGCAGAAAGTCATTGATTACTATTTAAAAGTTCCTGGAAAAAGTTCAAGTTTTCTGCATCTGTGTGATTGTGGCTCAAGTGTAAAACTGCATGGCTTAATTTAAGCTTTTTTAAACATCTTTACTGGGGTTGCCAAGCACTTATTTAGTACTCTGAGCCTAACAAACAGAGTCTCTGCATATCAGCTGTTCTCAAGTTCCCATCAACTATAGAAGGGGGCCAAAACATGAGAGCATTTATTTCCAGATGTTGCCCAAGTTTAAGATTCAGCACTTTTGTTTAGAGTATAGCGGAGGCTTTTCTAACCACTTGGGGGCAGGATTTGTGTTGTCTTCTCTTATAGCTCTTGAGTTGTCACACAGTGACAAGCCAAGGAGGAATGTGACATGTATCAGCCTGCATGAGGACAATGGGGTTAGACGGATTGATGGAGACACCTAATGAGCTTAAGAAAGCACCGATATATCAGTCCCAGCTATTTATAGGTAATGTGATTAGCTGCTTGGGTTCACTATTTGACACTTTTAGGATCCAAGAGATGATCCGATGGTTTGCAAAAGGAAGAATGTAGCGATAAAAACACAAATATTTTCGCATGGTGTGAAAACATATTTAAAAGTGTAAATACTGTATTTATAGCAAAATAACGAAAAGGTAAGATTATATCTAAGTAAAAGCTGAAACGTGTGTGTTGTTTAAATTTAAACCTTATGTTTGCTTTTCCTTCTCCTATAAATGCAACTTCAATGTTTTCCAACCTCATTAACTTTGATTTCGTCACTGCTCAATCTTGATGAGTTTACATTATTTAAGCCCCGCCCACTCCGTGATTTGATTGGCTGAGCTCGTGCCGATGTGATCACTGAACAACAAATCCACGTGTTGTTTTTCTTTTGAGGTCAGGGAAGAAACTGACAAGATCTACAAGTTTAAATTAGAAGACAGCCAGAGCAAAAATACACGCAGCGATTTCAGTATGCTGATGATGTGAAGGATCAGCACCTAAGAAAATAAGACGTATCAGAAAGAGGACGCTACCTGTGGACAACAGTAGACTTGAAGGTCTTGGGTTTTTTTAAATATTTTTTTTTAGTGAATATCGATCAGAATGAAACCTCAGGACATAGTACATGAAAAAAACAGTCTTTGGATCTTTGGCTATGGATCTTTAGTTTGGAAACCGGATTTTGCTTATAAAAGAAGGAAAGTTGGTTACATTAAAGGATACAAGAGACGGTTCTGGCATGGGGATGATTTCCATCGAGGGGATAAAGAGAAGGTGAGTCATGTGGCCAGTTTCATTTTAACATTAATTCACTTTTCTTTTTTTTTTTTTTTCCCAAAATGAATTTAAGACATTTTGCTGACCAATATTTACATGTATTACATTGTATTATAAAAAAAATATAATTGTCTTTGTGTCTTTTACCTTCAGCCAGGCAGAGTTGTCACACTAGTAGAAGATCAGGAGGCAAGTATCTTTTTTTTTTTTTTGTCTATTCTATACAGAACATGCAGTCATTTACATATCTTTTATCCTTACGGCCAAAACCTCATTTTATTTTAATGTGATTTTATGTGATAGACCAACACAAAGTACTACATAAATGTGAAGTAGAAAGGAGATTTTACCTGGTTTTTATTTTCTTTTTTTCCACAAATAAAATATGTGGCATAAACTTCTACTCAGCACCCTTAGTCAGTACTTTGCTGAACCACACATCGCTGCGCTTAAAGCTGCAAATCTTATTTTTCTCCCAGCTTTGCACATCTAGAAAAGTTTTAGTTGTGTGTTAGTGCTATTAGTTTTCTACCACAGAGAGCCTTTTTTGTCTCGGCTAAAAAGTTTTCCACATATCTTCTCTATATGACTGTGATAAATGGATGTTCTTTGACTTTCTGTCAGCAGTGGCTTTTTTTTTTTTTTTTGCAGCTGTTCCATAAATTTCAGTCCCACCTAAGTTGTGGACCTCTAAAGCTCCTCCAGAGATACCATTAGCCAGGGTTCTAACATCTGTAACCCTAGAGCTGCATGTGAGTCTGTAGACCCTCCACAGTAGCTATTATTGGTCACTTTAAGCAGTTCTTATATATATTTTAATGCAATATTTGTAGAGACCATTTGAGAACAGAATGACATTAATGACAAAAGTGTTAGTATTTGGTTTTTTTCCCTTTTTGTTATAAGAATTTCAAATAGGTTTATTCTTATAAGTGGGCTACCTATTTTTTATTCATTTTCCATCAACATAGAAGGAACTCTGTTGGCCTTGTTCTACTCTAAAAAGTATATTTCCCCCCTGGCTGTAAAGGTTTATCTTTTACTTTGTTCTAAAACCTAAAAATAGAAAAAAAACTTGCTAAGATTTTTTTTTTTTCAAGGTTCAAGTTTTGCAGATCAAGACAGAGCATAAGTTGCTGACGGTCATGGATCGAATGGTTGATGTTTCATTTTGTTTGTTTTTGTTTCATAACCTAAACCTTAAACTTCTCTTAATCTTTATTGCTGATCTGTCTTATGTGTTCCCTGGTCTATGTACTCATTTGGTGATTTCTGAAGGTAGCTGGTTGTGCTGTATTTTATTTAGAGGCAATAGAGTAAAGGGGTATGAATACACATGCAGACCCAACGTTTCAGATTTTCTGCCATGTGAGCCATTTCCTTCCACTTCGTAATTATGTAATTTTTTGTGTTGGTTAATTTTATACATTCCTAATAAAAGACATACAAATTTGTGTTTAAAATTTGTGACAAAATGTGTATCTTTTTACTGTCTTTTATTTTTATTTATTGCTTCCAATATGAGTGAATAATAAATATGGATTCCGTCATCTATCAGGTTTGATCATAGCATACCGTATTTGTTCTGACTTGCACTGCTGCTGACACTGCTGTGTTTTTGACCCCAGGCCTGCACATGGGGTGTTGCCTACGAAGTGCCTGAGTCCCACATGGAGGAGTCCCTTCAGTACCTCAACGTCAGAGAGGTTATGCTGGGAGGATACATAACAGAAATTGTGGAATTTGTCCCTAAGGAGAAGAGCCACACTCCTCTGCTGGCTCTAGTCTACATTGCCACGTCGGACAACCCCACCTTCCTTGGTCCGGCCTCAGATGTGGAGATCGCAGCCCAAATATCCATTTCCAGTGGAAAAACGGGCCACAACATCGAATATCTGCTCCGGCTGGCAGAGTTTATGAGACTGTGCTGTCCAGAGGTGGAGGACGAGCACCTTTTCTCTATCGAGGCAGCTCTTTTAAAGATTTTTCCATGTGGAGAGATCACAACTTCAGCCCAAAAATCTCTTCAACAGGGACCTTAAATGACGGCACATAATACTTATATTATTTGATGATTTGGGGTGTTTGGTACTTCAAGAAAAACTGATTTCATTTGAAGAAATTCCTCTTTTTGTCTGCAATAGCAAATACTTTTACAATTTGGAGGGCCTGCAGTAAACCACATACAGACACCTGTTTTCCTCAAAAAAAATCCCAAAAATGTTCTTTTTTAAAAAAAATTTGTTAAACACTTTGTTAAATGTACTTTTAAATATATTTGAATAAAAATGTGGAATTTTTAATAAAGATAATTGTTTTCAGACTTTTCTTTGGCTATTATAAATGTCTTTATATCACTGACTGCAGTATGCTTGGATATTCTGACTTTTCCTCATGGAGTCTGTGACTGGAAAAGGAAAAGAGCTTTTAAAGTTACAATTGTACTTATTTTGTACCTTGTTTTAAACTTTTTTAGGAATTCTTTATTATTTGTGTTTTATAAACTTTTTATTACAAATACTTCAACTCAGCTGTATGTAAAATTATTTTCTCTAATGTTGGGCTGTTAAACAAAACATTAGTGTGTTAAAAGGAAGTTAAAAACTAGCCAGGATAAGGTTCTTTGACACTGTCAAAGAAGTTAAAGGTTGCGTAGATATACACATTTAGGGTTACATGAATATCTCAATTTTTTGAACTGATGATGTGTTGAAATATATTTAAAGTGCAAAAATGATTGCAAAAGCATTGATATTGCGTATATATTTTTCTCTTTTTGTCACATTAAAACCACAAACTTCAATATATTTATTTTGATTTTTATATGATGGACCAATGCAAAGTAGTTGATTATTGTAAAGTGTAAGAAAAAAAGCTATTTTGTTTATAAAAGTTTAATATAAAAGTGTGAATTTAAGTTTGTAAACATTGGTTTTGAACTCTTTTCCCACATATCTTCAACAAGATTTAGGCTTGACTCTGATTGAGCTAACTGAACTTGTGGTTTGATCTAAACCATTTTATTGTAACTTTGACTCCGGGTTCAGCCATTGTGGATCTTTCACAATAACTTTGGCTTAAAATGATAAAGAAACAACAGGTTTTGTTTTCTTTTTAAATCTAGATACAATAACAAATACAGGTTTCAGCAGTTTTTTCAAGGAACTGTTACCTTGAATTTCCACAAAGAATGGCACTAAAAGTACCAGTAATGTCTTTAGATCTATTTTCCTTGCCATTAGGTTATAAATTATGCTTTTTTTTGTATAATTTTCCACAAATATGAACATCCCATAGAAGAAAATGTATTCATGCTCCTTTTGTATAAGTTTTAGATTTTGTTAATATTCATCAACATTTTTAAGTTGTCTTTTTTTTAAAAGGTCAGGGAACATTTGCAGCTCTAATGAGTTTTATTTCGCTGGACTGAGGGAAAAAATGGCTCCTTGGATTGTAAACATTGCAGATCCCTGACCTGACTGTCCCCAGCTTAGGGTGGTGGCACTGCTGAAAGTTGAATCTAAAACAGACCTGTATATCATTAGGCTCTTTTGTGACAGATCCACAAGTACATCATATTTAGGATGTGGAAGGAAAAGGATACTTTTACAAAATAAAAGTCTAAAAAGTGTGGCATGTATTTGGGTGTACTGGATGAAGAGTGTCCGTGTATATACATTTTTAAGTCTTGCTAAAGATTTTGTGTTTAGGTCTGTACTGTGGATTTGATCTAAACCATCCTATTGTAGTTTTGGGTGTATATCCTGCAGGAAGGTGAACTTCTGCCCATGTTTTTAAGGCAAAAAACAATTGCTTTTCAGTCTGTAACAGATTTTCTTTATGACCTCCCTAGTATTTAGCTCTATTCATTATCCCATCAACTCTGAAAAACTTCCCTGTTTCTGCTGAGGAAAAACATCTCCACATCACAATGCTTCAACCACTATGTTTCACTGTGAGAATGGTATATTCAGGGTGATCTAACGTTCCTTCGTTTATTTGTTTGTTTGTTTATTTGTTTGTTCATTTGTTCATTCGTCGCTTATTTTCTGCAACACATAGCGTTCTGTAAGTTGGCCACAAAGTTCAGCCTTTGCCTCATCTGAGCCAAAGGCTTTAATTCAGCTGTTTGATTGTGGCACACTGCAAACAGGACTTAGAATGACTGTCTTTGAACATTGGCTTCCTTCTTGCCTCTCTTCCATAAAGGCAAAATTTGTGGACTAAGTAATAGTCATGTTGACAAATTCTCCCACCTCAGTTACACCTTCTGTAGCTCCTCCAAAGCTACCGTGGGTCTCTTGACTGCATCTCTGATTAATGCATGAGTGTAATTAAAAGGGCATGCCTGGGTAAGTTTGTGTTATTGTCAGGTCCTGGGTTGTTTTGGGTTTTGATTGTTTGATTCTAGTTTTGATTACTGTTCTGCCTTTGGCTTAGTTTCTTATTCTTCGATTAGATCAACTTTATTCCTGTTTGTCTTTAGTCCAGTTATGTTATTCTTTAGTTTATCTGGTTATTCTTTGTTACAATTAGATTCATTTTCCTAGTTCCCCTGTTTACTCTCGCTCGCCCCCTGCTGCCATTCTATCTCTTTCTCCTCAATCTGCCTTCTGCTCTATCCCCTCACACCTGCAACCTGTTAGCCAATCACAATGTTTAAACTCCTCTCCTGCTCTCACTCCTTACTGGTTCCTCCTGTTACCTTCCAGTTAAACACATCTGTCTTAGGCTCCTGGATTCCTGTGTTTTTGTTCTGCCCTGGCTCCTTGTAGTTTTCTAAGTTTTGTTTTTCATTTTTTCATTAAATAACCAAATCTACTCACCCTTCTGCCTTTCTGCATTTGGGTCCACCATCTCTACACCAGTCACCATGACAGTTATACTCTCTCTGGTCACAAATGATGAACTGAACAATATTATATGAGATGTTCTAAGTTTTTGATATTGTTTTATAACCTAACCCTGCTTTAAACTTCTCCACAACTTCATCCATGACCTGCCTGCTGTCTTTCTTAATCTTCATTGTGCTGTTTATTTACTGATGACAGCTTAGGTCCTTCAGTCTTTACAGCAAGATGCTGCATATTTTCTATACAGTAAGTGTGTTGTGGAGAGTCCAGTCTCTTCTTCCATCACATTTTGGTGTAGGAGCATCAAACCCAGTGACTTGGCGATGGTGGCCACGGTGGTAGGAGTCAGTCCCATAATTGGTGGGTTGCTGAATTGAGCCCTGCTCTGTCCATCTCCATTGTTGTGTCCTTGGCGAAGACACTTCACCCACCTTGCCTGCTGGTGGTGTTCAGAGGGCCCAGTGGCGCCGGCGCACAGCAGCTTTGCCTCCGTCAGACTGCCCAGGGCAGCTATGGCTACAGTCCAGTAGATTGCCACCATCATCATGTGAATGTTTGTCTGAATGGGTGAATGAATGAATGAATGTAGTGTGACGCGTTTTGGGGACTTGATAAAGTGCTATACAAGTACACGCCATTTAAAAAAGCTAAAGATGTTTATCTTCAGCTTGCAAGCTGATAAAGAAGATCGATTCTGTTCTGGGTCCTTCCCAGGAAACCTCTGATGACTGCACAAAGAATGATTCTTCATAAAATAAAGAACATTGTGGAGAACCCTGATTATTATCTTCATCAGACTGTCATACAACAACATAGTGTCTTCAATTAGAGGCTTTATCAGAATCGCTGTAATACTGAGTGCAACAGGAGATCATTTGTGCACCAGCCATCACTATCGAGAATGACTATGAATGCTGTTAAGTTTGTACTTGTAAAGATACAAGAAATAAAATGTTCAAGGCCAATTGAAGGACACTGTACCTTTTTAACACTTTGAGGGAAAATTCTTGGTAAGCCAAGGGAAATATCCTGCAGAGTATGATATCCAATGGTGCTGGAGTAATCTTGTGCAGCAGAGTGTACATAGACAACAGTTCTTACTAAGCAGAGAAAGAGTATAGCGGTTTATCTTGGAGGTGGGAGTGCAGATAGGGGTTTTTCACTCCGAGCTATGAGTTCAGTCCAATTAAACTTGCTCATGTCAGAAAGAAATAAGGAGTCGTTTCTGCCTTGACATGGCTTACATGAAAAAAACCCTGGGGACAGGTACAAAATGTTCCCTCCTGTTGGCAGGTCTTAGAGATGTTTCACTGGAAACATTGGTAGCTAGTTTTTTCGGAATAGCTGCTCAGCTGATAGATGAAGAAATTGTTTGTGATGGTGGTTAGAAACCATTTTTGGATTAACTCAATCCTGTCCAACAGGCAGCATTGTTTTTAATGAAACTAATGCAACCTCTCCCAGTGATGGGTGGCAGACGTCATTGGATCAACACAAATATGTTCTTTGTGCTTTCCAGCAAAATATCTTGTTGATATTCATTTGTCACATGCCATGCAACCCAACCTCGTACATGCTGTTCACCGAAAACAGATTATATGACTCAGAGAAGCTCATGTACTTCAGCTTTTCTTTCCATACACGCAAATACAATGGGAGCACTGCACATTCTGTCCCAAATGAAAACAATAACTGTTCAGTAAATGTATCTATCTGCAGAAATTGAAGACAAATAAATATTCAACTGCAAAAAAACAAATTGCTGAGTCTGCATTTTACATTACAAACTCAAACATTTGCTTTGCAAACTCAAAAAATGCTTGTCGACTTCACTTTCCTGTGAGTCACTGAACTAATATTTAGTTGTACACCTGCTTTTTCTGACAACTGTGTCATCTGTGTGTCAGGGTGTTGACGTGTTTCTGGCACCTGTGAACAGGTGTTCCGGCCCAGGTCAATTGAGCTACATAATCCCTCTGTATTCCTTGGTTCAGCCTCAGAGACAGCACGTTTAATGCTAATCTACAAGTTGAATGTTGCATTAGGATGCCTTGGATTGGGATGGCCGCTCCATAACATTAATCTTGTTGGTCTGGAATCATAAAACTAACTTGGAGTCAGTGTATTTTTAAAACTCCACTGCAAAGGGCAACTCGTCTTCGACATGACCTCTTCAAGTGTTTGTATTTAATCAAATGGATTAACGGTCCCTGGTATGTGATAAATAGGCCCAACATTACTGGTTCAAAATATATGAAAACAGTATTGTATAAAACTAACAAGTGTTGCGTAAGTATTGATCACATCAACAGTTTTCACTCTAAACATATTTATAATGGGCCTATTTACTTGAAATTCATACAAGGCAACCCATTGAACTCATACATACGGGGAAATCAACACAGATTAAATTATCTTCAGTGAAGTGAATTATAAAATACATTGAAAAACCAATTAAATCATTGAAATCCGTTAGTCTACAGAAAGTGCAAATTAACATGGCCTTACTCGTGGTTTCCTATTTTCAGAGTATTTCACAGGAAGGGTGAAAGAAAAAAAAAATTATCCTAAAACCCATCTATTGCCTATACCCACTTATCCTAGCCAGGTCGGGAGGGCTGGTGATTATCTCCAGAGGTCATTGGGTGAATGGTGGCATACACCCTACACAGTTTGCCAGTCCATCACAGGGCAACACAGAGATAACAGGATTAGCAACCATGCACACACACACCTAAGGGTAATTTAGAGATACCAATTAATCTAACAGTCTGGAGAGAACCCACACATCCACAGGGGAGAACAGGCAAACTCCATGTAGAAACACAAGGTCAGGATTCTAACCCAGGACATTGTTGTTGTATGTTAGTAGCAACATTGCTACTAACTGTGCCACTGTGCACCCTCTTGAAACCTTATTTTTTTTAAAAATGAACTGGCTACAGACATCTTTAAAACTTTTGAACTCTCCAGTGTACACTATTGGTGCCATAATTCAGAAGTAATCTGGAATCAGAACGATAATTTCAGCATGATTGAGCCACAACCAAGTGCTCTTCAGAAGATTTATGACAGAGGCGTCAAGAGAATAATCAGAATAGTCAAAAGATATTTACTTAAAAAAACACTGGCATATTTGCAATCCATAGTTATACCGTAAAACAACACAAAGCTAAGTAGAAAAGATTATTAAAATATAGAAACCCATTTATAAATCCTGAAAGTTCTCATCTGAGAATAAGATCTCACGTAGTAGCATTTGAACAGAGTAGACTTTATTTAGCAGGAACATAAACATTTCAACAAAGTGGAAAGGTTAAGTCCTCACGATGTGCAGGTCAGCACAAATGGTCCCACATTTCCATCTGCATGTTAATCTGCACCATGTTTGAACTCTGACCTTTGATCTTAGGTTGGTCAGTCCAGAGGCTGAAGGTCATCCTGGAAGTGTGTTAAAGAGAAAGTGATACGGTCACTAATGGAGCTTATCTGCTTTAGAGCTCCAGCACTCTATACAGGGAGTTCAACTGGGAGCTCGCCCCACTCTGGGTATCTGAAAGTGGACATCAGTGCTGCTGTCATGAAGGCTACTTCTTTACAAGAGAGATAGGCACCAGCTCCCCTGCGACCCTGCACGGACAAGTGTATATAGTGGATGACGGATGGATGAATGGATGGATGGATGATTCAAAATGGATCAACCTCAAGTGTTTGTGTTTAAGGCAATGATTATGAGTCAGAAATTGTTTTTCAGCGCATGCCTCCCTCGCAACCAGGTGGCATAGAAATTGTGTCTCATTGTTGTCGTAGAAACTTGGTGACCACAAGGTGCTGGTCTGTTGCGCTGTTGTGTTGGTCTCTAAAGATTTTATTTCCTACCCTTACCATTTATCTACTTCCATCACCATCCTCCTCAGTTTGTGTGATTACATGAAAAACATTGGTCCTTTCTCACCCTTATTTGTCACAACTCCAGATGTTTGAAACATATTCATTATTGCTCTGACTGTAGACATCAGTAAGGTTAGTTGAGTAGTTGTTTAGTTATAGTTGAAACCTGACTCTTGAGGATCAATATGCCTTTGGCTTACTTGAAAGGCATGTTCTCTTGAAGATTGGCTCAGTGAAAGGAATTGCTAATTAAAAATTCCTGGGAACTCTGATAACCTTAAAAAGTGATGGAAGTATCGATTTAAAAATGTTTTGGATATTTTAGTTCTAAAGGAATTGACAGGTTCCCATAAAAAAAAAAAAATAAAAAAAAATAAAAAAAAAAATTAAAAAAAATTTCTTAATGTTGAATGATTTCACCACTAAGTAAAATTAAATCAAATTAAGGCCTGGATTTTTCTAACTCATTCAGTGTGGAATGCATCTACAATAAATGATAATCTTTTAGGCTTTCTAATTTTCTTTATCAGGGGTGCTAATTAGTGTGAAGGCCACTATAGCCAAAATTTATCATGTAACACCAAGCATGTAATTTTTTTGGGATCTCTGCCACTCTAACTAATTTAGTACTTTACTGAAACATCCCGTATCTTGTAAAGCTCTTGCTAAGTATTTTTATGCATTCTCCATAAAAATCCAAAGGCTGTTTAAGAGGTGCATGGGTTCCTATAATGCAAACAAAATATATTTGGTTATGATCATTTCACGACTGTGTTTTATTCATGACAGGATAAAATAGGAATAGAGAAAACCAGGTGACAGTTAAAAATTTTATTTATTTGTCATAGCATTGAAGAAGGGTTTACATTTTTAAAGTCATATTTTTTCTTGTTAAAATTTTTTTTACAAGTTTTAAATGGTTTAGCTAATTTTACAATTTTTATGATCATCAAACTAACAAATTTCTGAATAATCAGATAAAAAGACTGAATCTAGTATTAAGCTTTTTACAGCTGTTCATCTGGTTTCGGTGTTACAGAAACGAATCCTCGGTTGCTCTGACAGGGTTTAGTCACTGTACAGACGAGTATGATCCTTTAATCCATCCATCATCACACCAGCATACAAAACAGAACATCGCCTCTGAATCTCTTAATGTGATCTGTTTGAAGCAGGAGGACTGAAGCAGAGTTGACAAAATTAAAGACAGAGCCAGAAAGCCCAATAATGCTTCATTAGCTTCCTCACTGCTTGAGGAACAGCCCTTTTTATGAATTTAATTTTGGTTCCCTAATACTTTTTCTGCAACTACATTCAGCAGGCCAGGACTTTGATTCAAAGTGCCAGAAATTAAATCTTGTCTATGTTTACATCATCATGAACTAGCAACGAGTGTTGTTTGCTGATGTTTTCAACAGATGGCACGCGTTGCCAGAGGTGTTAGCATTGTAATATTAGCTAAGTAGCACTAAACAATCCATCTTGTTGTCCAAACATTATAAAAGTAATTTGTAATTTGTAGTATAAAATGTATTTGTAGTGCTCTTAAACCATATTTGTTTATTTAATATTCTGATTCTGATTGAAGCCAGTTATTCTCATTTATTATATATAATTTTTAAATGCTTTTTTTTGGCTTTCTTTCTTCCATTCTTTTTTCAAACTTGCTTATAATTTAGTAGGAATATGGCTGTGTTTTCCAGAAAATGTCAAGACTTTCCTTTAATTTATCTGTTTTATGTCCTTTTGTTGAAAAATTACCTTGCACAGCACTGCTTCCTGAGTGGGTAACATTCATTGACAAAAGATTTGTGAAATCCTTTTTTATTGTTACAGTCATAATTTGAAACTGTTTCCCACAGGTTCATTGTGTTTTCGTTTCATTTTTTCAGGTTATGGGCCATGACACCAAACAAAACCTTCTATCAAAAGGATATTTAGGAGGACAATGGTGCTGGAGGGAGGTAAGGGGTGTGCTTCCTGGTCTACTGTGCAGGAATGCCAGGAAAGCCAGGAAACATCTGAAACTAACTCAGCAGTATAATCCAAATCTTTCACTTACCCAGATGGCTTCACCCGAGTATCTACAGGTGCAAAGGATCCAGAAACAAGAGACAAGGAGCCAATAAAGAGCAAAATATGCGATACCTTTGATGTACCTTTTGCTTTGCATTTTAATTTGCATTGTTCTTGTTTCATTTAAACCTCCTCTAACAGGTTTATCTAAGAATTGCTTTTGATTCATTACATTTATTTTCAATGATTCTTGTTTACATCTGATAATGTAATTCAGTGAGTGTATCTTTTAATCAAAAATGGGAAGTAAACAGTTACATTTACTTGAGTAGTTTTTTAAAAATATATATATACTTCTAGTAGTAGAATTACTGGACAATTAATTTTACTTGAGTAATATGATTTTGATGCTACTGATCCTTGAGTACAATCTCTGGCTACTCTACCCACCTAAAGTTACTTCACTAACTGAGGAACAAACATGTTTTTTACCCAGAAATGCACCAGACACAGAAATGCACTTACAGTTTGTGCTAAAGTGAAACTTCTTGTTTGTGCACAAGCTTCATTGTTCTCTCGTGTTATTTTCTGCTGAACCCACTGTGCTATTCAGACATCAAGTGGATATACAGTAAACAGACATTGTCACTAGGAGTACCTTGCATTGTTCTTACATATATACCTACTGTAAGTATTTACTTTAGAACATGTGAAAATATAGATCTGGAAATTTGTGTTTTTTGTAATCATGTTTTATTTGTTCTTTAAACTACCAGAATTTGCACATAACTTTACTTTTCTGTATGTCTGATTACATCATTTTCACGAAGTAAATCAGATGTTATGATCAAACAGTTACTCAGTATTTGAATCACCTTGTTACCAAATATTTTGGATAACTACATTTTGCTTCCACTTGAATAGAAATATATTGAAGTAACACTACTCTTACTGAAGTACAGATTTGGTTACTCTAGCCACCCCTGCATTTAATAAACTGATTGGTACTTTGTCACACATAATAGTTAAATAACAGGCCCAAAAAACCAACCATTTCACCGATCTTTATAATATGAAATCACAATAGTTTTGCATAACAACTTGGCTACAGGCCACATAGCTGCAATAATAAAAACAGGTCAGTCAATAAAAGACTTTCACCATACTGTCTGGGCTTTTTTGTGAATGCATGTTAAGAAATATGGGCCCTGTAGTTATGAGATATGCACTGCCTGTCCAAAACAAATGTCGCCACCTGCACTTAACTAAGGTAATAGCTAAGAACGTTCTGTCAGATAATTACTGCATGAGCAATTATCTTTCAGTTGACAATACATTAATAAACCTCAAGTGACTCAATGAGTAGCTTCTCATTTCTTAAACAACCATGGTGAAAGACAAATCCCGTGGTTGTGGAAAAGATATTAATATAAGAAGAGTCAGATCATTGGAACGCATTAAGCAGAAAAATCATCTAAGGAGATTGCAGAAATGACTAAACTTGGGTTAAGAACTGTCCAACGCATTTTTAAAACCTTGAAGTAAAGTGAGGAACCATGGAGGAAGAAATGTGATCCAAAAAAATCCTGAAGGATCAAAATTGACAATCACTTAAACATTTGGTGAAATCCAATCAAATTTAAACAACAGTACAACTCAGAGCTATGTTTAAGTCATGTTTATTTATGTGTTTATTTATTAAGTTTAAGTTTATTTTAGCACATTTCAGAAGCAAGGCAGTTCAAAGTGCTTCACATCATAAAATCATCAAAATCATCAAAATCATTGAGCAAGTATATACCAAAATCATCAAGTTTAATAGTGAAAGTAAGAGCATTTCCAAGTCAAGTCAGGTTAAGTCTTTTCCAATACAAAAATATTGTGTGGCTAAAATAAAACTACTAATCAGTGAAGCTACCCAGAGAAAAAGGCTTGAGTTTACAAGGGAGCATAAAGATTGGACTCAGGATCAATGGAAAAAGGTCATGCAGTCTGATGAGTCTTGATTTACCCTCTTCCAGAGTGCTGGGCATATCAGGGTGAGAAGCGAGGCAGATGAAGTGATGCACCCATCATGCCTAGTGTCTACTGTAGCAGCCTGTGGGGGCAGCGCAGTGATCTGTGGTTGCTCAGGTCCAAGTTCAGCAACATCATGAGCCTAAAAAATGAAGTCAGCTGAATACCTGAATATACTGACTGACCAGGTTATTCCATCAATGGATTGTTTCTTCCCTGATGACACAGGGGTAATCCAAGATGACAATGCCAAGTTTTATTAGGCTGAAGTTGTGAACGAGTGGTTCAAGGAGCATGAGACATCATTTTCACAAATGGATCGGCCACCACAGAGTTCAGACCTTAACCCCACTGAGACTCTTTGTGATGTTCTGTAGAAGGCTTTGGACAGTGGTCAGACTCTCCCATTATCAATACAAGATCATGCTGAAAAATTAATGCAGTGCTGGATGGAAATAAATTTTGTGACATTGCAGAAGCTTCTTGAAACAATGTCACAGTAATGCCATCATCAAAGCTGTAGCTACTTTTTTTTTTGTTTTGTTTTGTTTTGTTTTTTGGTGACTTTTTTTTTTTTTTATTTGGCCAGGCACTGTACATCTGCTTAGTCCATTTAAAAAATAAGATGTATTCAGATTTTCATTAATATATGTCACTAATATACTGAAAAAATTATAATGTATAAAATTAGTATGAAATACACTAGGGTTATACATCTATAATACCTTAAACTACAACCATAAAATCTAAGCATTATTCAGGTTTCACTTTCATTCAACTGTAGCTAGACAGGAAGAAGGGCATAGAGAGAATGGGAAGACATGCAGTAAATGGCCTGGGGCGAGGAAGCGAACCAGGGACAACTGCATTGAGGACTGCAGCCTCTGTATATGGTGCGCCTGCTCTACCACTGAGCCATGTGGCTCCCATGAAACAGAGATTTGTTTGATTTATGAGATAAAGCTCAGAGAGTTTGTGACACAAGTGAATTAAGTCTAATACTATGGATTCTTTTGAGTGTTCTTTTGTTTTAATTTCCTACATTAATGAATTCATTCTCAGTTTTATATTGAACTCAAAGGTCTTGGCCTTTTTATTAACAGTGAGATTCAGGGGCACATTTGTGTGTGTGGAGGGCATCATGTTGCATCAACAATCAGTTTATAGTTGCAACATATTCCTCTGAACCATAATTGAACCAGATTGTAAATTGCATTCCAACAGAGCCTTAGTGTTACTACCTTGCCTCAGGAAGGTCCCGGGTTTCAATCCTTGTCTGTGTTTTTTTTTTCATGTAGTTTACACGTTTTTCCAACGCATGTGTGGGTTCTCTCTAGGTACTCTGGGTTCCTCCCACATTCCCAAAATATTGATAACTCTAAATTCCCCTTAGGAGTGAATACATTTTTATCCTGTGTGTCTCTGTATTCCCCTATGATTGACTGGCAACCTGTCTACAATGTACAGTGTAAAGTAAATTGATTATCCTAAATATGAAACTTTTAAATAATTAATAATTTGATTTACATTTTTAATTATTTAAATTGAGTAATATGTGTAATTTATAGTACAAGAGCAGGGATTCCATATCTTTCTAACAAAGAACAGCAGGCACACCCCTCAAAGGCTCTATGGAGGGTAAAGTAGGATTAGCTGCCTGGTCCAGGACCCCCATTATCCCCTAATGGAGTAACTAAACTGACAAAGATGCTTGCTGACCAACATAAAGCCCTCTCATGTTCAGGCAAAAATGAGGACAGGATGATCCACACTAAGCTGGTAGAGATATAAATGACACAATCCTGCTAAAATAAACTTGTCTAAGATTATGCAAATGCCTCGATCCAACAAAGGCGGCGTGGCAGTATGTCCCGAGTCTCAGGACTAATGTAATTCATGGATGTGGTTTATGTTTTCCTTCCATAACTGACTGCTTGTCAAGAATGTGAACAACTGCACTGAGAGCAGGGGTGGGGTGAAACCACATAGGTTTGAATTCCCATGATTAACTTGTGCAGTGACAATACGGTGCAAGAATTTGAGTTAATGTGAGAGGCATGTTGAATCCTGCGCAATTACAAGATCTATCTAAGCAATTCACTAAATAAGTATAAACCTCACACATTGCTGATTAGGTAAAAAATAAAGCTTCAGAGGCTGGCTCTAACAAGTTGAAAAAACATGAATTAATTTTATTATTAACATGATACGACTGGTATGTATTTTCCCTTTGTGAGACAACTCAGTATGTTTCAGAATAGTTGGTGTAAGAGCTCCAAACACCTGAAACATTGTTGGCAGTGGGTTGCTCCTGGTCAGAATGGGAAGGAAGCTCTTCAATTTTAAAAGGACTGAATGTACAACATAATTGGTTATTTAATTAAATATTATATGAAATTAACTTGAACAAAAACAATGAGCTAGAGTTGTATTTTTTGTATGTTTGTGTGACAGATCAACACAAGGACATATTTGGAAATGAAAGGAAAAGGACACATGTTGTTTAAGATCTTTATGAAAAAAAAATGTGAAAAGTGTGGTGGCAATTTCTTTTTAGCCCCCCTGAGTCAGTACTCCACAGTACCAGCAATTATGGCTGCAAGTCTTCAGTCTCCACCAGCTTTCCACATCTAAGTACTGAACTCTTTGCCCATTCTTTTTTTTAACTCTCCCTACAAATTCTCCGTTGGGTTTAGGTCTGGAATTCATTCTAACACACGAAGACGCTTTATTCTGACCCACTACTTTAGTTCTGGCTTTATGTCTTCTTTAGGTTCTTTGAGCTGATTTAAGATGAACCTCTGCCCCAGTCTCAGCTTTTTCTCAGGTTTTAATAGGATTTTCCCATATTTACCTCCATCCACTTTCTGAGCAACTCTGGCCACCTTCCATGTCCCTGCTGAAGAGGTGCATACCCACAGCATGATACTCCCCCTGCCATGTTTCACTGTGACGATGGTGTGTTCAGGGTAATGTACAGTGTCCGTTTTCTACCTTACAAAAATATTTTAATTTCAGTCTGATTTGAGACTTTCAACTATATTCTTTTTGTGCCTTCGTTATGGCCTATAGGAAACTTTAAGCTAGACTTTTTGTGGGTTTCTTCTCTTAATGGATGTCTTCTTTCCACTCTACCATCAAGGCCAGAATTGCAGAGTCCACAACTAGTAGTTGTCCTGTCTACAGATTTGCCCATCTTAGTTGTGGATCTCTGCAGCTCCCTCATGGACTAAAGCTGTCTTTGCCCTGACAGTCAGTTAAGTTAGATGGTAGGTTTGGATTTGAGTCATATTATTTCCAGTTTGAATAATGGATGGTTCAATACTCTCTGTAAGGGGTTTTCTAATCTAACCTCACTTTACACCTCTCCACAACGTTCTCCCTCACCTGTCTGCTGTGCTCCTTGACCTTCATGATGCTGTTTGTTCACTTATTTCTGCTGAGTAAGATGAGATGACCTCTGAAAACAGTTGGTTGCACTGGATTTTATGTTGGGTGAGTGTCACAAGAGATGGTTAGGAAGGGATGGCCTTAAACTGGCGTTCAAATCGAGGTTATGAATAATTGATATATAACAGAATATATGAATATATATAAATGTTCACAGTAACACCATCTATTACTGAATATATTGAGATACTGCACAAAAAACATTATAGAAGGGCTTTGTTTACCACTATGTTGTCATTATGTCTGCAGTGGCCCTGTTGCTCTATGGCTTAGGCTGAAACATAATCTTTTAACACTTATCTGACAGATTTTCCCCATTGTTTTCCAATTTTTCAGTGCATCCAGAACTTTATGCTGCTATTATCTTAAATAAACACTGGATTTCCCATGAGGTTAACCAGTTAAGTATTGAAGTTGACCACCTTTACACAAGTCAGGAGTCAGACAGTAATCACCAAATTGATCTTTTTGATTATGAAAATATGGAATTAGGCGTGTGTGCTTCGTGGTGTCCCCCCTAAGCTGCACAGAGACCTTTACTAAGAAGATTAGCTCAGTGAATCTGTGTCAGGATACTATGCTGGGTGTCGATTCATGCACTGTGAGAATGCAGACACAACATGTTTACAGTAAAAGACATGTCAGTAAAACCTAGAAAGCTTTTCTCAGCGCAATACTGACATCTGCTGTTCCTTTCTGAGTTACACGTGAACTTTGCCTGGGTGTTTAAACTGATCTTGCTCGGAAGATCTGCCCTATAGATGATCTGTGATAAATGAGAATTATACAGGAAAAGAGTTTTTTAATCCAGAGATATTTAAAGACTGTTTCCTGTGTTTGGATTTTACCTTGGACTGAGGAACAGAGTTGTGACTTTCAACTGTCAGAGTGAGCTTGACAGGATGATTCAGGAGTGAGCTTGCAACATGAGCGGGCCAGATGTTGTCCTCCTACCATGGACAATACAGTCTATCACTCACACTGCAGGTGGTGGGAAAAAGGGGGGAGGCACACGGGAGAAGAGAACGAATGAGTGAGAAACGAGGGCAAACAGGAAGCAGAGGCCTTAAAACACAATACTCCCAGAATTTCCTGCAGGCGCACACAGATAAGACGCAGCACTTTGTTTAAAGAGGCATTTTTACCCCAAACGTTTCCCGCTTCTGTAAGCACATCTTGCAAAACTTGCAAAACGATTCTGCAGAACAGGGGTGACGTTGTATGGCGCAAAAAGTGGAAGAAACGGAGTGACAAAGGCAACTTACAACCTTGAATCTGCAGAACAATGCACCAGCAGTAAGCTCAAAGGATGCATAATACAAGAGGTAGTAGCTGACAGTTTATTATGTGCTTTCTGATCGAAAGGAAATACTTTCTACATACCTTTAATGCACTACGACAGTGTTCATCTTGAACTTTTCACATGGTTCAGCTTTAAAGTTTAAAGAATTTATTTGGATTTTATGTGATAGGACAACACAATATAGTACAGATTTATGAGTTGGAGGGAAAGAATACATGGCAATACATACATAGGAAAATACATACATAGCAAAAAGTGTGGTGGCAGATTAACATAGTGAATCACCCTGAATACGATCATTGTGAAGTACGGCAGTGGCAGTTTCATGCTGTGGGGATGCTTATACTCATGCCTATGAATGACCTTAAAACAATTTGTAGTTTAGTTTTTTATCTGCTCAAAATCTTGAATACAATTTTACAGTAACACAAGAGTGCATTACATGATGTTGGTCTTTCACATGAAATCCCAATAAAATACACTGACAGGGTTTAGCTGCTTTTGCAATTCACAGTATTTGAATAAAAAGAAGTTGGTTTTAGATTTGATATATACAGCGCCACTGATTTCAGGATTTGATAGCATTCCATTTAGTTATTTTAAAACTTTTATTTAATAAAGCCTCAATAATTTTCACTTGGTTTATTGGATAATGCAACCACCATGGGTCAAAATGTTCGTGGTAATTCTGAAGGCTGTTAATTTTTGTTAGCAGTATATCCTGCAGATTATTTGATGTAATTTTTATGATCTTTAATAAAATAAATTAGAGTTTTTGTCAGCCAAGTATGTATATTTTGTTAAGGATTGCAACCTGAAAGCATTATCTTTGAGACTACACTGAGAATTAAATTGTGTGAATAATTATTACTTACAAGTTTAGGCAGTGACAGAATATTACAATAAAAACAAGATGGGACATATTTTCCAGCTGCTGTCTAATCGTGCAGTCGTGTCAGTTTGTGATGGAGGAAACTATTACTTTCAGTTCGTGCTTCATAATGTGTGAATTTATGAACTCAGTCACCTCAGAAAAAAAGGCAGGATAAACCAAAGCACACGATCCTGCTGCTATAAACAACAGCTGATGACAGTCTAACAATGCCAATCCAGCTGTGCTCTTTGGCCCTCAGTTTGCCTTCAATTGGTACAGATTGTGTTGCTTAGAAATATCATCTCACAGAGCCAAAGTGGTGTACCCTTTGTTTTATTGTGAATTCTAAACCTGAGCTTTCAATTAAACTTCCAAAACTCTCCTGTAGCCATATTTTTCAATTATTTAATATAAACCGAACCTTGAAATGAGATTATTTTAAAATGTACCTAAAAACATAAGAGTAGGTAAAATAATCCAAATCTCAATGTTAATTTATCGAGAAACTCTTGAGACTTTATTGAATTTACTGTTATATGCTTAAGGATCTTGAATGTGGCAGATTATGGTGATGAATTATAAAAGCAGATTACTGGCTAGTTAAGAAAAGATACAGAGAAATTAAATTATCTTGAATTCTGGTTTCTTTCCCTACAGTTATGTATATTAACTGTTTCGAAAATCATTTATCCTCGTAAATACTCTTCTATACTTATGTGCCATCATCCACTGGGAAAATTTAACAGTTGCCACAGTTGAGACCTTCAGCTGCAGTCAATGATTCTGGATAAACACTGCCCTCTGTGGACTTTTAATTGTAATACACCCAATTTTTTATTTTTTTTCCTTTTTCACATTTAATCACATTACAACAACAGATCTCAATGTCTTTTATTAGGAGTTATATGCAAACAAATCTAGTGCATAATTGTGAGAGGAATGGTTTCCAAACTTTTTCACAAATAAAAATCTGAAAAGTATTGTCTAGATCTCTATTTAGCCCCTTTTACTCTGTTCTCCCTAAATAAATTCTAGTGCAACCGATGCCTTCAGAGGTTAAGGAAATAGTAAAAAGAGTCCAGAAGTTTGTGATTTAACCTCTGTATAACCTGTTCTGTGAAGGCCTCAGAGGTTTGTTAGAACATTAGTGAACAAAAAGCCTCATGAAGACAAAGGAACAGGGATAAATGTGTGGCAAGGTCTACAGCAGGGTTTCATTATAAAATAATCTTTCAAGCTCTTAGCATCTCACAGAGTTCTGTTCAATCCATTACCCAAAACCTTTGAGAATATGGCACAACTGGAAACTCACCAAGACATGACTGTCCAACCAGATTGAAGCTTAGGAAGGACAATGGCTGAGAAGCAGTGAAGAGTCCCATGGTAACCCTTGGAGAAGTTTTTGAGTTACACAGCTCCTGTGGGTGAATCTGTCAGCAGGACAACTATGAGTGGTGTGTTCTACACGTGTATTTTTTGTGACAAGAAAAGTATCTTTGAAGGAAAGCCACAAAATGGAAATTAATTATGACACCTGGAGAGGGGCATCACCTGTGTTACTACTGCTAACTACTTAATGTTCTCCTTCTATTGATGATACACTTGACTCTGTCTTTCAGTGTTTAATCCTGTCTCCCTCCTAGACAAAGCAACTGGCTGAGCCTTTTCTGCAACTAGCAGTATGGACTCTTTTTCATCCTATTAGCTTAAAAATTGTCTTAGCGCGTATCTGTTCAGCTGTGCTTCTCTCCTATATGAAGCCACTATGGAAGCTACTACTGCCATTAACTTTTCTGTAACATAGATAGTACTGTTGAATCAGTGATTCTGTTTCTTTTTTGTGTGTATAGTCTGTATTCTGAAACCCCCAGTTGGTCATGGCAGATGGCTGCTTGCACTGAGCCAGGTTCTCTTGTAGGCTTCTTCCTGTTAAAGGGGAGTTTTCCTTCCCACTGTAACTACATGCACACTCAGTATGAGGGATTGCTGCAAACTCGACATCACAATTCAAGTGACTGTCCACTGTTGCTGCATGTTGGGCAGGAGGAGTGAATGCTGCAAGTCAATGACTCGATGCAATCTGCTGGATTTCTTAGATCAAAAAATGTTTTAACCATTTTCAATAACAAACTGAACTTGACTGCGTGGCCAGGATCAGTTGGAATGTATGTAGCATTGGATTGAATTGACTTTTTTGGTAAAGTGCCTTGAGATGAAGTGTTGTGAATTGGTGCAATATAAATAAAATGAACTGAAAATGCAAAATCCACATCTAACTTTTCAGATTTTTGTTTGTAAAAGGTTAATAATGACATAAAATTTCCTTTCACAATTATGCACTACATAGTGTTGATCTAAAAATCCTCATAAAACACATTGAAGTTTGTGATTGTAATTTAATAAAATGTGAATGTGGTGTATGAATATGTGGTACTGAGATCTCTAGAAACATACAAGCCAGTTTGTCTGGTAGAACTGCATCTCCCATCATGCCACAGCACTCTACTTCCTTCTTCATCCCCTTGACTGAAATAATCAGATCAGCTGATCTGTCCTAGCAACAACACAACGTAGCTACAGAAATCTGCAAGGGAGGGGGGGGCTGAAGAACAAAACAATGACACCGCTCGGAAGGATCAAAACACAGTAAGACTTTAAAGGACTTTTAAAAACGTAATTGCGTGGATTTCCCTCCCAGTCTAAAGCCAAACCAGCCACAGTTATCAGTGGTTCTCTCACCGGCTAAATTTGTATATATGCCTCTTCAGTTCAGCTGACAAACAGCAGGCTAGCTGCTTGTTTTGGACGGATGTGGAGCTTTAGCATTTGCTGCTTCTCCGTGGAGGAAAAGTTAACACACAAACCGCTAAATCAAGTCAGCTGTAAACTGAACTGAGGCTGAATCGTATAAAATCAAGTTTATAAATTAGCTTCCTAAGCTCAGTTTGTTTTGCTAGCAAGCCTGTTGTTAGCATCAACGTTTACATATATATTTACGTCAGGAAAAGCTCCCATAATTCGCTTGGTACTGTTTGTTCCTTCAGAGTTATATGTTATTAAATTATTTGAACACTAATTTTATTCAGTTGGAAATTAAAGTTGGCAAATCCAAATCGATCACAGATATATTTGAGGGATGTTATTAAAAAATATAACGTAAACGCTAACTTTATTGTACTAGCAAGCTAACTTAGTGTTTAGCATATCTGTTAGCATTACTTTTAGCTGCACTACATGACATTATTTTAAATTTCGAAGTCACATTCAACACTTTTTATCACTTAATAAAGTTAAAAGCAGCTACACTTACCACCATGCAACTGTCTTAAGTTTATTTATTAATATAGCATCATTTCAGTTCAGGATTTCGTTCATTTGAACTGTTTTTGGAACTAGCTCGTTCTTCTGCCAAAGCTGTTTCAATAAGTAATAATTCGAATTTAAGATAATCATTTAATAAACAATGAGTGGACATGGCTCATCATCTGAAAAAGGAGTCAATACAAGTTTAACATGTCAAGAGAATTATTCCTGCGGTGGCTCCGAAGAGGCTGCATTCGAGTGTGATGATTGCAAAACCCTTCAGTGTGTCAGATGTGAGCTGGAGCTCCACCGCCAGGAGCACCTGAGGAACCACGATCGGGTCCCGGTTGGTCCTGGGCATGTTCCCTACTGTGACAACTGCAAAGGAGGGAATGGAGATAGCAGCAAACGCCACAGGTCTGTGGTTCGCTGCCAGAATTGCAAGGTGAATCTGTGTCAAGACTGTCAGAAACGTACTCACAGTGGAAGCAGCAAGAAAAAACACCAGCTCATATCTTATCCTCCGCCACCCAAACCCGCTGAAGTGAACTGTACCAAGACTTCAGTCCAGAACGCTGATGCACCTGAGTCCTCTGAGAGAACGAGGCTTCTGGAGAAGGTGTCAAGCTTTCTCCTTGTTGATGAGAATGAAGAAATGCAGGTGAGTTCTGCCAACGGCACTTGTTTTGTTCAAATCACTTGTACATTCAGTCACACACTTTTTCAGACTGACTGAAAATGTGTTTTGCACAAACTTTACTACTTCAGTGTTGTTTTATCAAACATTCCTGTGCTATACTGAAGTTGAATATTTAACATTCATAATTTTCAAATGCTCTTTCTGTGGAGCAGATCAAGTCTATACATTCTTTATTCACATGTCCTTAACAGTCTGAGAAAACTGCCTTAACCTGGTCCTTTGTAGTTCAATCCTGACACTTCCTGCCGAATGTTAGAATGTCTGTCCTTGATGCCTTCTTGATTGCATAATTCTCCTTCTCACTGTGTATGCAGAAACATTGCTATTCCCTTAACAAGCTCTGCACTGGTGGCAACATAATCCCTTTTTTGATTTGTCTTTTGGAAATGAGGTTTTTTGTGAGGATTTGTCAGTCTTAAAATTTTGAGCTAATGTTGTATGCTCTGTTTTTCTAATGAAGGTAAAAGATGAAGCCTCGTTCATGAGATCCCTGGGCTGCAACCCCAACCAGCTGCTCAAGGTGGTGTCCATCTTTGGTAACACTGGGGAGGGCAAATCCCACACCCTGAACCACACCTTCTTCATGGGCAGAGAAGTCTTCAAAACCTCCCCCACACAGGAGTCCTGCACAGTGGGTGTATGGGCAGCATTTGACCCCATCCATAAGATTGTGGTCATCGATACAGAGGGGCTGCTTGGCAACAGCTCCAAACAGGGTCAGAGAACTCGTCTATTACTCAAGGTGCTCGCCGTCTCGGACCTCATCATTTACCGCACTCATGCTGACCGCCTGCATGATGACCTTTTCAAGTTTCTTGGTGATGCCTCTGATGCCTATCTGAAGCATTTTACCAAGGAGCTAAAAGCCACGACGGCCCGCTGTGGTCTGGATGTCCCTCTGTCCACTCTGGGTCCTGCGGTGGTCATCTTCCATGAAACTGTCCACACCAAGCTCCTGGGTTCAGGTGACACATACTCATAATGTTTTCAGCAAGTAATCATTTACTTTCCACTCTATGTTGTGTAAACAATACTCCTCAGAATGACAGTAAAAACACTCCTTCTGAACACAAAATGCACAAAATGAATATTTTGGTCCATTATATCCCATTTTAGGCCTTGCTGCATGTTTTTTTCTGATGTTACAATTTTTCACAATGGAGAGGATGTGTCCAGAGTGATGTGCATTATTAGTTTTCTTGTTTCTTGTTGCTTTGACAACTAGGTTTTGATGCAAAATATTCTTCAACATAAATAAGAAGCCCTATTTTTTATTGTTATGTGAGACAACAGTTTTAGGAAGAGAAAAGAGTCCTGTTGATGCACATTGAGCTATTTAAAAAAGGAGAATCCATGTCATTTGTTTAAAATTTCTGGTAAATGTTCTATTCCAATCCTTGTCCCACTGTAGATAAATCTTCTGAGTCTGTGGATCGGCTGCTGCTGGATCGCTTTAGGAAGCTTTCCCGTTTTCCTGAAGCCTTCAGCTCCGTCCAGTATTGGGGCACGCAGACTCTCAGTCCCCCTACTGATTTCCGGGGCTTGCAAAATAAACTGGAGCAGCTCCTAGATAACAACGCTACACGCTCCCCTCGTACCACAGGCGTCATCTTCAAAGCCCTGCAGGTAGAGCTGCATGTCAGCTGACTTTCCAATGATTAATCTGCTTTAATCTGGTTGGATGTTTAATAGACCATGCTGATCTTAATGAGTCAGACTGAACATAGTTTAAGATGACTCTGTGCAGTTGCAGTTATGATTGTAAGTTTGGTTTGTTTTTAATCTGTCCTCGCAGGCATTGAGTGAGCGCTTTAATGGAGAAATCACAGGTGAGGTTGCAGCACACAACTGCTTCTTTCCTGATGAATACTTCACCTGTTCCAGCTGTTGCCTCAGTTGTGGGTCAGTACTCTTTCCTTCTAAAAGACAGCTGTTGCCCCCTCTAGTTTAATGTTCATAATTACTAATTGCATTTATCACAGATCTGGCTGCAAGAATAGTATGAACCACTTACAGGAAGGGTCGTACCATGAGGCGAAGCAACGCTGCCGTTACTCTGCTCATTATGATAATCGCATTTACACTTGTAAGGTAAGCATACTGGCTCAACTCTATATTTATTGTTCTCTTTTTTGAAACAATACTAAAATATTTTTTCTTGGTTAATTAATAAGGCATTGCTTGGATTAATGTTGTCATCTCAGGCTTGTTATGAAGGAGGGAAGGAAGTGATAGTTGTCCCGAAGACGTCTGCTTCCTCAGACTCCCCATGGATGGGCCTTGCCAGATACGCCTGGTCTGGGTGAGTAGCAGATAATTTCACTTAGCAGTGTTTATCTAAACTGTACATGGTCAACATGTTCATTACATTACACTAGGCAAAGATCATTATTAGATCCTCATAGTGTAATAACCTTAACTGCAAGACTAAATATTAAAAATAAAAATGTATAACATGATCTAGTGGGAAAAAAGGTATTTGATACCTAGGCTTGAGCAAAAATATAGAATAAAAAGGTTGATTGTCATTTCACCCCTTCACTATTTTCCCACTTAGTAGGTTTGGTTGTTTCATTTAACAGAGACCTTGCATTAATTCGTGCATGCATTGATAACCAATGATTCAAGGAAATTTTGTTTAAAATGTACTCATAAATAACTGTAAGGAAATAAACACCGACTAAATTTGGTAGTAAATACTGAATGCCTTTTATACAGATTATTGCAGCTTTTTGCTATCCTGATTTTTAAAAAGTAACCCTAGGGGTTTACATGCTGATATTGTCTAGCTTTCTGCTCAGATCAATCTTGTAGTCGCCTGCTGAACAGAAATTCATCTCACAGCATTTTTTTTCCCCCTGTGCCATGAATGTCTCTGTTTTTCACAAGTGGAAATCGTTCCAAGCAGCTGAATTTGTCTTTCTTGTAAGGGAGGGTGAAGTGTAATAGCCTTCTTTCAGGTAGCCGACCAGGAAGTGCGCAGCAACAGTAAGGGGAGGTAAGTTTAGCGTACTGCTAGATGGAGAAAATTTCAGTTTAGCACTTTCTGTTTTATCACATTTAAAGGACCTTAAACCATCCTTATGGTATGAGGATATGAGGAAAGATTTTAGTGGTTGGTAAACCATAACTTCTTTAAAGTTTTGTAAACATCCATACAGATGACTTTCAATTCAGTCCTAAAAGAAACACTTTTATTTGCACATTTATTTTGTTTAAATAATGAATGTTTTTTATTTTTTTTCTTCTTCTATATGTTTAGGTACGTTATTGAATGTCCGAACTGTGGAGTGATCTACCGGAGCCGCCAGTACTGGTATGGCAACCAGGATCCTGTGGATACAGTCGTCCGTACTGAGATCCAGCATGTTTGGCCTGGGGTAACAAAAGCTGACTGCTTACATCTATTTTTAAGTGATATAATTATTTAAAGTGAGAGTATTATGAAGGATAATTTCCTGTAGTAAAACGATGTGTTATTTGAGTTTTTTGACAAGTGAAGAAATTCTCTTGGTGGTAGAAGGCTATCTCCACTGGATACATCACTTTGCTAATGACTATTAAATGTCTACACCTTTATAATCCTAACACCCACTTTAGCCCTCAGTCCTGCTGATAAAATTTTTCGAGGGCTGCAAAGCCTACATGAGCCTTTAGAAAAAGATAACTTGTCAAGTTTGAAAAATCTGTATGAACTTATTTATGGTTAAGTTGAAGAACCATGATTTTATTTCTATTATTAGGTTTTAGAACAATTAAATAAACATCCAAACTTTTAGAAAATGAGAAATTATACATTTTCCTGATTGAAATGTTCCATTTTGACAGGAAATGAAGAAAAAAGTATGTACTTTGGGTCTAACAACAAAGTCTTTAAGAAAAAACTTAGTTTTCCTTGTACCATTTTTAAAATTATCTTGTATAAATTCATTGCATTAAAATACACCCACCCACCCCCACTAAAATTAGCCTTTTTGTTACTGATACATGCAAAAATACTATTTAGTTTTGCAGCAAATGGCCAGTCTTAATAACAGTCACTGTGTATGGCCTAAAGAGCCACAGTTTGAAGACCCCTGGTCTATACTCTTACAAGGGAAAATTGATACATTTGTCTCTGCGTAACTGATGCAAAATCCCAAAATTTGCTGTATGCTCAGTAGACAGAACAGATTGACGAGTTATACAGCCAACAGTCTGGACCAACATAACTGTGTAGTAACGCTGCAACTGTTATAAAGCTAGTTCCTGTCACGTCTTTGAAGTCCATGTATTGCTTTTGATTCACTTCCAGTTTTTATAGTGAACATATATTCGGTATTATGATTAAGTGTTCAGTGATCTACTGAGTCAGCTGTGACATCACTGTTAAGCTGTATTTTTTCACATTCAAGGAATAATTTTGCTACTTTCTGAATATAGTTATTAGCTGAATTAATCAGAAAGTAGGTTGGTAGGTTGTGCTGTCAGTTCCACTTTCAGTTACAAGTATCTGGCATACCAAGGTAAGTAAATCTTCATCAGTGCAAAAGGAGCGATTGTGTAATGTTGCTCAGTATTAGGTAATGCTAATATTGGGTCAATGCAGTGAGATTTAAATATCAGTTGTGTAAATGCCTTGGCTGTGGCCTACATGTGCGGTATACTGTACATGCTGTAAGAGCTGGGCAATTCATGCTGCATAATTTCCGTTATGTGCAAAAAATCCATATCACCTTAGCTTAGCTTGTAATCAGATAATATACGATACAGTATAAAATCAGTTCATAAAATCCACACGGCTGCTCCTTTTATTATGTAGACCTTGAAGTATTGTGATATTTAAATATTTTTTCCTGTGGTTTTGTAGTCTGATGGCTTTTTAAAGGACAACAACAACGCTGCACAACGGCTTCTCGATGGCGTCAATCTAGTGGCCCAGTCGGTATCAGAGCTCAGCGTGAAACCTGCTAAGGCCGTCACCTCTTGGCTGACAGATCAGATCGCCCCAGCCTACTGGAAACCCAACTCCCTCATCGTGGTGAGTGACACAGACTCGCCCTTTGCCACCCACTACCAGCAGCCAAGTCAACACTTTCATGTCCAGAGGGATGTTTACTCTCTGTAGCGCTGTGTTCCAGTTGCACAACTCATGCATGCCTGTCACAAGATAAAACTGGGAAAGACTGCTGGTTGCAGCCTCCTCCCCTTAGCTCTTGATCAATAACATGTGCTGTTGTTTTGTTTCTCTCTGTACAAGATGTGCCACAAGTGTCACACAGTCTTCCAGGATAACGACAACAAGCATCACTGCCGTGCCTGTGGGGAGGGGTTCTGTGATGGCTGCTCCTCCAAAGCTGCGCCTGTCCCTGAGAAAGGCTGGGGTCTTGCCCCTGTCAGAGTCTGTGACGTCTGCTTTGAGCAGAGAGCTTCATATGCAGGTACACCCTCAGAGATTTTAAATGTCATTCCTCTTCCTGTTTATGCTGGTATTTAATCTTTAAGTGAGCATGGCTTTATTCAGGTTTTTCTTCCTTTTGCAGAAATACTTGCATCAGAGCTTGAGGAGGAAGAAGGCGGGACTCTGGCCAGGAAGGTTGGAGAGGCTGTCACCAACACCATAGGGGTCGTGGCTACTGCTATTGACATCCCACTTGGTAAGTACTGCTAATAATCAAATATAGTTTATATATCACCTATGTTTATATCAAATATAGGTGTAAAATGGGTAGTATAATGCCCCCTTGTGGTTGAGTCTCATAAATCTTATTTTGTGGTTAAAAATATCCCTAGATCAAGTTTCTAAGAGGAGTTATGCACAAGTCTAGTCAATAAAACTTAAATAAATGAGTCATATCAGGTTACCTAACAAACACAGCTAGTCACTTACTCTAAATCAAACAATGCCTTAAAGAAAAAAAATCCATATCAAACCAAAACTTGCTTTGCTTAAGGAAAATTATTTAGATATACCCTTGATCGGCATGGAATAAGAAGATAAAATGTGGCTGAGAATATTTAAATGTACTGAATTGTAAAAGCTATTTCAAATTTGATTTAAAAAAAAAATTTCAACACTCATGTTTTATGGAAGTGAGGTTGCCAAAGCTGCTGCTTTGCATCTAAACAAACATCAGTTGTAGTTTAAATACCCTGAATCTGTTGATAAGGAAGTAAACAATAATTTAGAAATTTTACACCCAGTACTGTTTTTTTTAAAGTACACGGTTTACACAATGTATATGTAAAGATTGTTCTTTTTATCTTTTGTTTTCTCTAAAGTTTTTATATTTGTATTTAATGTTTGTAACATGTAAAACCAAAGTCAAATTCCGTGTTTGTGCAGACAAGCATGACCAATAAAGGTGATTCTGATTGTAGATTACTTTATTTACAGTCCTCTAGAGCGGTTTAGAGCTGCTTCACTTTGGACTGCAGTGTTACCATACTGTGAACCAAACTATTAAGTGGCTGTAGCTGTAATAAATGGAAACATTTTAATTGGCTACATTTTTAAAGCTCGATAACGTTACTGTTGTGATCTAATCAGCGATTCATAATTGCTCCTTTGCCATCCTTTTTTTCTATTCAGTGCTCTCTATTTAATGAAATGTTCAAAGAAGTGTTTTGTTTTTGTAAGCACAAAAAATCTGGTAATGTTACACATTTTTCCAGGTTGTAGCTGTTTTTATCTGGGAGTTAGATATAATTCCTTCATTTCCAACAGTAAGAGTTCAACTGTAATTGTTCAGAGTTAGTAATGTCTTCTCACAGTTAGAGCACAGTTAGAGCAATGTAGGCACTGAAGCCTACATTGCTGGCTATCTTCTATTAATGCTGTGTTATTTGGTGCATTTCCCCCTCAGTAACTTTTTCCTTGTGCCAAAATAGTTATTCGGGCCATCTTTTACTCCAACCTCAGTTTGCACTGCATCTGTCTGTGTAACTAGATTATCAGGGTAAAAGTGTGATCTATCAGAAATAATCAGTGCTCCAGCCACTCCTTTAATGTTCCAGGTAATGTTTCAAAAGAGCAACCTTTGAAGAAAGTACCTCCCCAAAAAAACAAAGCACTTAAAACACTCCTAAAGCTGAATTCACCTATGATCATGTGTAACCTTATCATAGAATGAATCCAAAACCAAGCTAGTACTACAAGCCAAGATGCAACAGAGTTGTTTTCTTGTTCACTCATTGTGTTAGACTTCCCGCTGTGTATACCAGTTAACATGTTGGACATCAGTGAGACTGATGTTTATTTTCAGCATCCAGAAAAGTGATATATTAATATTACTCAACTGATATTCACTGAGCTGAATCATCAGATTTTGTCTTCTATGTTAACCTCAAGAAGCCCGTTTAGTGTGATGATATTAATAGATATATTTTGTAGCAATAAAAAGGACCTATTCGTGTCAGAAATAAGCGTAACATTTAATAAACAGGCTTTGTTGTATTCAATGAATGAAATATTGTGACATTCCCTTACCTGAGTTTTGTTATCAAGCAATATACTGTTTATAATACGTTAATTAGGTTAATTAGGTCATTACATGCTAGCCTGGTGTTGGCCTAAATGTACTTCTGAAGGACTTAGATAAATATGTTGTTGATAACCTGATATCCTGCTGAAAACGTCTGTGTATCCATGACCAACCCTAAAATACCTCAGAGCAAAGTCTGCTCCAACCACAACAAAATTAGACCTCCTACTTACTAGTTTTCTTATTTCTATGGTAACAAGAACCACATCTGCTAAAGATTTTATTTAACTCATAGTAATTATCCACTTCAGACATTTATGATAAAGAAAATGCACAAACAGTGTTCTAGTGTGTGTATTTAGGTTCAGCACCAAAAATCAGTTTGTAATATAAGAAGTGATGTGTACTCTGTGGATCTAAGTTTAATAAAGTATTATATACACTTAAGGATATGCGGAGATATTTTGGGTTGTAGCTGCTGACTTCCAGAGAGCAAACAGGGGAACTTAAGCAATAGCTTTCTACACAATTTTGACTCAAAGTCAATATGTTCGTACTTTTCCACATCCTGTCTCATTACAAGCGCAAATGTCAACATGTTTTATTGCAGTCAGATCAACATTGGAATGATTTAGATCAAAGCATATGCATGTGTTAGAGTGGCTCAATCAAAGTCCAGACCTAAATCCAATTGAGAATCTGTGGCAGAACTTAAAAATGTTCACAGACTTTCCATCCAACCTGACTGAGCTTGATCCAGTGTAGACAGTGTAGCTTCAGGTCGACTGATTTCAAATGCATGCCACATGTTTTTCCATTTATTTGTAACTTTACAATTTATGCACTAACTTGTGTTGGCCTATCACATAACATCCCAATAAAATACATTGAAGTCTGTGGTTGCAGTGTGACAAAATGTTAGACAGTTCAATCTGCATGAATACTAAATTTTTTAGCAACATTCCAATAGCTCTAATGCTATCTGTCATCAAACTGACACAGGATTAAAATCCATCTTGATCATGGTCTCTTTTCTCAGCAATGTTAATCATCACCTTACTGTTTTTGTATTTTGTTGAAGACATGTTAGTGTGTTGTCAATGAGTTTATTTTTGTTCCTTTTTCTCTTTAGGCCTAGTGAAAGATGCAGCCCGTCCTGCCTATTGGGTGCCTGACCAGGATATCCTGTCGTGCCACAACTGCCAGCGCGAATTCACTGCCAAGCTGTCCAAGCACCACTGCCGTGCCTGCGGCCAAGGAGTGTGTGACGAATGCTCCCCACAGCGTCGAACGGTCCCTTCCCGGGGCTGGGACCACCCTGTACGTGTGTGCACTGGCTGCAACCAGAAACCTGGAGAACTTTGATATGGTTGCTTTTCCATCCTCTTAGTACCAGAGAGAATCGTTCACTCATTGGCAGTCTGTCACTGCTCAGGTGTACACCTGCTACTCTAATGGATTGGTTTTGCATATATTGAAAGGAAGGCATAGGGAATACGTCAATATTTTAGCAAATTTGGATTTAAGAGTTCCTGTGGCCTTTCTAGAACACACAGAACATGGGGTTACTTGACTGAATGTGAAACCTGAATTTTAGCTTCATATTTTGATCAATATGGACACAAATCCAGAGCTTTTCTGTTAAATAAAGCTGTTGAGGTATTTTTCTATTATTAGAAAATATTTAAAATTGCATCATTTGAAAGACTTAATTGTTGAAGATGATAGCTGATTGCTGTGGTTATGACTCTAGCAACACTTGACTGGTTGTTGCTGATGTTGAGCATGTAAGAAAAGTGTGATATTTTGTATTTGTGCAGGCATACAGTAACTGCAGGTTCCGTTTCATGCATGCATTGCAGGATTTTAGTTTTTGCACTAAGCCTTTTTTCAGCTGTTATAGACTGTTGCTTAACATGGCCAAAAGTTAGGTATCCGACAGAGGAAGTACGTTGTTTCAAACTGAGCTAAGGTCTGCAGCAGTAGGTTCAGATTTCTGGTGTGCCAAAATGTATTCAGGTCATTGTGTCTGTGCAAATGTAATGTTTATATTCTATCATGCGATTTGTGGTTGTATGAACTCACAGGTCTGAATCTGACTTGTTGAAAAATATTTAAGTGTTAATTATATAGAAAAAACGCTTGTAAGCACACTGTCAGGCATTACAGTTTGAGAGATCCATGGCCTTTTTACTTGTTCAGACAATAAGATCTGAATAAACCTTATTATCTCTCTTACGAAGTGGCATTTTAGAGTGGAGATGTTACAAAATATTTCCATTTTATGTTCAGATTTTTTTTTGTGTGTGTGTTCATTTCAATATATTTACTTCCTGCTCAGACATATGAATAATGATCATGGTAATGGTTTGCCGGAGGTAAACAACGTCCAGATTTCTCTTCAAACTAGTTTTTCATTATTCAGTAACTGAACTGAACAATGGAACAGTGTCTTGAGAAGGTATTTAACCCACCCCAAGGTTTTTCACATTTTTAATCGTGGCAACCACAGACTTTAATGTATATTATTTGGATTTTAAATCATAGACCAACACAAAGTAGTACATAACTGTAGTACATGTGATACAATACATTTTGATCTATTCCATTGTATTTCTGTGTGGATGTTTAGGGTTGATACACTCCTGGAAGGTTAGCCTCTTCTGCAGTTAGTAGTCTTTTGCAGGGTCTAACAAGTTTTCTTCCAGGGTTGCTCTTTATTTAGCTCCATCCATCTTCTCATCAGCTCTGACCAGCTTCACCCCCCACGATTTATAAAAGCATCCCCACAGTAGGATACTGCAGTATGTTCAGGGTGATGCGGGGCATTGTTTTCCCTCCACACAGCAATTGTATCACACTTTTTTGGTTTGTTCATCTTTTGATGATGAATTTAATAGTACCCCCTGAAATATACAAAGTGTTAAATATTGTGTGATAGCCGGATAAATGTGGACATATTCGATGGGTATCAATACCTTTGCAAGGCACTGTATAAGATAAGGACTATTGCAACTTTTAACTCCTTGCATTTGTTACTTTAACAGTTATTAGGGATTTTTTTTGTCCATCCTTGTAGAATTTTTTTTTTAAATTTGTTTTCATGTTACTGTGTATGTATATTTATATTTGTTGTGTTGGAAACTATGCCAACAGCTCTTTATTTATATTTATTTTATGTTTTTAGCCTCAGACTGGTATAGTGATATTCAGATCTAGCTGTTCTGACACTTTGTCTTGCGTGAAGTAATAGAGTTTTAACCTGGCTTCCATCATTGTTAGTTTTATTGAGTACCCAGCCTGTTACACGGTGATATCATGCAAAGCACAAAGGAGGGTGGCCTTTATTGGTAAAAAAAAAAAAAAAAAAAAAAAAATGTAGGTCTTTGTGGATAGTTGGTTATCCTTTTTTTTTTTTTTTTTTTATCTCTGAGGTTATCAGCCTGGTCTCAAAAAGATTTATTTGTTTTAATGTTCAATCAAACAATCCTCTGCTTTAGCAGTATTGCACATAATAGAATATAAAATGTTATAGTCCTGTCTGTTCATATCTCATCTATCATGTTTTGGCTTTTTTAGCTCTGTTATCAACACTCCTCATTTACAAACAAGGAGGAATGACTGATTTACTTTAAACTGTTTGAATCTGACTTGAAGAAGGCTGGTGGGGGAGTTGCAAAGGATTAAAGCTGTGTCAGCACCCTTCTGTCAAAACATAATCTGGAGCTGCCTCCATGTTTTTTAGTGCAAGTGTGTGTGTGTGTGTGTGTGTGTGTGTGTATTTTATATCTCTTCCCGTACTCTATGTGGGAGGAAGAGATTGCCTGCACTCCATTCCTGTCAAACATTGCAACTACAGATATAGTGAGTAGGAAAAGATTTAGTGTACTTATTAATTATGTTAAATGATTTCTGCTTATTTTAATAAATAAAACATTTTTTTTTTCCATTTTAACATTTATTGCTATTTACAATGTGCTGTTTTATTAAACCAAAAATTCCACCGTCAGCTTTCGGGGATACAGTGATGGTCTCTTTAAAAGTGCTGAAATTCAGTTGTGTACAATATAAATACAAGGGAAAACCCTTTAAAATAATTTTGACAGTTTACCCCTATGAAGCCACGCCCCATCCGCTCACGCCTGCCGGGGATTGGTCCACTAATTTGCCTCGAGTTCCGATTGGTCATCCGCCCTAGGTTTCCCTCAGAACTGCAAGACGCCGATATTGCGTTACATTGTAGCAAAATGGCGGCTGTCATTCAGAATCCACTGAAAGCGTAAGTAATTTAGACATTTATCAAATTCTGCATTATTACTTTGCTGCCAACTCAGTACATTGGTGATTTCCTTTCGTGTGCGTCATTTCCAGCCGTCTGTGTAAGGCAGGCGAAGCTGTCCGAATATATTTTCTGTACTTCTTTCATGGTAAAGTAGCCCTCTGCTGATCTTTTATTTTGCCAAATTTGAACATTTAGACTCTAACATGAGCACACGGCTGCTTGACATTGTCTTAGCATTGAAGGGGGCTTCTCCCCCGCTCGTTTCGGTCAGAGTGTCGCCTCTCCTGTGCTGTACATTTATTTGAAAACTGTCGACAACGTGCCGATTCGCCGCAGCGAATGGTTAAAAGCCGATTTCCCTTCGAGCTGGCTCGGGCACACGCAGCAACGGAATATCTCCTGGCATTCCCAAAGTCCCTTATAGTTGTGGGAATTGTCGACATGTCAACTTTGGCTCCTTGGAGTGCAGACGTGGTCAAGACCCGGTCAAAGCAAAGCAAGCAGGCAGACGGGCGAGAAAGGGAGGAGGCATTTTGCATTTGCAAGCAAGGCAGGCGAATTTACAAAAGAAGTGACAGTAGTTTCATTTTAAAATTGAGTGGTTAAACAATGTGTGCAAAAGTGATTTTAATCACTGAATTTCAAGGAAATATCCCATCTTTTCCCCCATATATCCTTTGTTCTGCTGTGCTGTTTCTCTAATGTTAATACTGTGGAATAATTGTGACTTAGCCTCCTGCTTCCTGTCATTTTAATGTAGAATTGCATTATAATTTAGTAAAGCTTCTAATGCATGATCGGTTTAGCTGTACGTGACAGCAGCAGTCAGCCTGGCTTTATTGATGTCTCCTAATGATCCTGGCTCAGTGGGGACTGAGGAGGTAGAGCTGTAGCTCCACTGTGCCTTTAAGTGGAGGAGTGCTGGAGATTAGCCTGGTCCAGGATCCTGGGCCCATCTGTCAAAGAGATGCTCCAACTGGGAGGAAGTGCTGGGTTGAAGCAGAAGAACCATCTGCTCCTCCACAGAGGTACCCTACAACCTCTGTGGAGTGGAAATGGAGCATCAAGGTGCAGATCCATGGACCAGTTGTCGCGCAATGGGGTTCAGGGTTGTCTTAGTCTGGCTGAGGAGCCAAACTTGTAAAAAAAAAAAAAAAAAAAAAAAAAAAAAAATTACTATAAAGCAACCACAAACCCTGCAGACAAACGATTTGTGCTTAGTGGTTGTCTTCCAGATGATTTCAGTCATGTTATACCTCTTTTGCTTCTTTGTCTTCACCTTTATATGTCACTTATGGTTTTCATTGAAGTCCACTTATTTGCATGTATTTGTAGAGATACACCAATCATTAAGCCAGAGGTCAGGTTTAGACAAAACTGGGCAAAAAACAAGCAGAATTGATCATTTCCTATTCATTGAATGCGTAAAAACCACCATCATTTTTGGTGTATGAACTCTTCAACTAACAGCTTGTGCATTGTTGCACCTTTTTGAGTTTAATAAAATATCAGATATAGTTAAGGGACATATACTTTGATGCATAAATGGAGACAGTTATTCCTCCATTTTCTGTTTGTTCTGAAATCATTACATCTATCATCAGCCCCTATCAGATGATCCTTTTGGTCTGTGATCTACGTGAGCTTATTATGCCTCACAATCAACTAAAAGGTCCTGATGCACAATGGGGTGGGGGTTGAATTTGACCCACCAATATTACGCCCTGCTTCACCTCGGGAGGTAGTCATAAAGCTGTAACCACTATGAACTGTAAGGGGATTGTGGAATGACTGGGTTGTAGTGCAGACTAAAACAACACTAGTCCACTGGTGCGCGAAAAACTTGGACATCATCTCATTCTCCAGTGTCTGTCTGATTTGAGGACTATGTTGATCAACAGAACATGATGCAGATGATAACATGCTTAAGATGGCACACAACAGCTTTGTTTGTATTTAAAGCAATGAATGCATTTGGAGATCCTGCCTGCATGAGAATTTTGAGACAGAGGTCAGTGCCATGTGAGGAATTTACCCTTATAGGAATCCCACACAGATCTTAAGCAGATGAATTATGTTAGTTGTAGGCGATGCTTGCTTAGCTACAACCTCAGCTGCCTCGTCTGAACGTGCACAAGCCTTGTAATCTTGGCAAATCGAGTTGTGTGATGCGATAGAACATGCTACTCATTTTCGATGTTTCTTGTGTTATTCTTACAAAAAATCCTAATGATCATATTAGCAATTAGCATTAGCATTATTCATTCCTAGCATTACTGTATTTGCTGAAGAATTTAGGTCCTTTAACTGTGACATTTAAAAACAACAATTTCCATAAGACACCGAAGTTGAAAGTTCAAAGGAATAAAAATGATTAACTGTCTCGTACTCTGTTGATCTTTTCTATTATCTGCTGAAGTCTCACTCTCTCTCACTCTCCTGGACCCTGATTTAACCACAGGGATGTCTTAATATGTCCTATATGTGTTGTTTCCTTTAAATAGCTTTCTTCATTTCTGTACTTTATCTGACTTCCTTGTAACCACCTCGTTGATACTACAAATAGCTAACTATTCCATGTTCTTCATTAAGTTACACATTAACTGCTTTTGTCAGCACAATATTTTAGCACTTGCATTTAGTGTGTTTACTAATTGAGAAAAGATCAGAGTTTTGAAATGTGCAACTAGTAAATAATAATAAAAAAAATAATCATCTGATTCTGTTCAGCAGACAATTTATTTGTACATCTCTAGTTTTCTGGTTGTTCTTTGTTAAATAAGTCCACAGTTCTGCACAGCATTGTTGCTGTGCTGCTCTCTTGCAAGCCTGAATAGACCTATTCATTATGAAGAATATGCAAATAAGAAACTGACAAAAGTATTCTTAACTTTGTCCTTCTGTCAAAATGTACTGTATAGGATCTCTTTAAAAGGATATTTAGATAAGGTAAAATCAGCATTCCTTTAACCTATGCCTTTTCAGTCACTTTCCACTTTTTCTTGTGGAAAAATGACAACTGACCGGGGGGGGAAGAAAAATTAACCCAGCTAATACCATTTCCTTTTTAAACTGCTTCTGTACCTCCCGACCTGGTATCTCTTGGTATGGTGTTCTTATTGACCAGTAAAAAGATTATTTTAAAGTGTCAGGTATGGCTCATTCAAGCTGAAAATAGTTTATGACCACCTGGCGACTGCTTAGTGAATCTATAATTTGCATGTTTTTAGAAAATTATGATTGTCTTACGGTGGTTGCGGTTGGATTTTGGTCACATTAGGATCAAAAACCATCTTAGGATAGAGCTTTGATATGCATTAAATAATAAACATTTTTAAATATAAGCAAAACATATTATGAGCAAAACACAAATAATATAACAGAATGATGGAGTCTGTTTCAGATTTCTTCCTTCATGGCTAATTATTGCTTTTGATGCAATATGATATCTTGATCCCCATCTCCTCAGTATCTCTTGATTGTTTTGATCCACTTTCTAGAGAAATCAGTCTACACTTTGGGCCTGGTTTTTCATTTCTCCTACATGTGTTTTTTTTTATGTGGAGATAATTGACTCACTAGCTACAAAGAAGCTCATTTTCAATTCCCTGAGTAATTTCTAAAATGTTACAGGACACTCAGAGGGGCCTGCAGCGAAATAACTCCCCACCTGCATCTCTGGAGGAACTGCTTAATAAAAAAAATAAAGGAAAACTTTCCATCTTTCCATGTTTCAGTTTTGCCAACAAGGGAATTACCCAGGAAAAATCATGGCTTCCACTTAAATGCTTCTCACGAATCAGCAGTGTTTGTCATATCAAAAAGTATATCTTGTTATTTTGCTGGACTGTTTTACACTCTCTTACATCCCAACAGACTTCTTCATGTGTCTGCTGTTTTCATCTCTGAGCACTTTTAGCATTCTGATGTGGAATGTCTCCTTGCTATAAGCTGTGCTTAATGAAGTGTTTCAATCTGCTATAATTAGCCTCTGTCTTGGGTTTTTGACTTCATTTCACATGTTTGTCAGATTATAATTAGTCACACTTGACACTAATTGGGTGCTGGTCCTGTGGACCAGTTTGACCTTTTTTGTATTAAGAAGATTCACTTTAGGGAAATGAAATGTTGGTTTGACTTTTTTTCCTAAAGATGAGGCTGATGAAGCGTTGGAACCTAACTTGCACGATTGTGAGGTCTGCCCCTCGTCTGTGAACAGGATGACGGTAATCTCCAAAATCTGCTGATTAAAACGGAGTCTGGGATATTTAATTAACGAAATTGCTCATTAAAATTTGAGCCATAGCTGGAGTTTTCCACCGGCTGGACTTATCTTTCATCCCCAGCTCTCCTGAAACTACATCAGCCCCTTTACAGACTTCCTTGTCGACAGGGTTGAGTAGAATTTGAGTGAGTCAGGCCTGCTGTTTATTTGCTGAGCGATGTGGAGGTGTACTGTCTGGTTTTGCTCCTGCCCTCACCCAGACTGTGCTGTTCGTATTGGTGTAATCAGAGGTTGTTGTCAGGATGCAGTCACTCTGTACAAGCCCTCCCCCTCACTTGATATGTGGTGGTTCTGACTTCCTGTGAAGCAGCAGTGCACCTGCAAATTTAGGAAACCATCTGAAAGAGAACATACAAGACATTAGTGTTGATTTTCTTGCTTTTTTTATAATATGGAAGTCAAATCTCTTGGGTTCGTTTTAAAGTAGACACTGGCTGTTTCACAACTCAGATCCTTCCTGGGAGCTGTGGTGCCAGATATGCAAAATGTGTGTTGACACATGCTCGCATTACGGATGCACCCATGTGGCACGGCGAACTGTTGACAGAAACAAGCTGATAGTGGAGGCCCCACTGGCCACAAGATTTGCTTTTACTCCATCTCACCCTCATTCTGCTCACACTCACCTTATCCACTCAGCTGGAAGACGGTGAGGATGTAAAGCACATGTTCCGAAGATGTTCTCGGGTTCTGCTAAAATCACCTCTTGGCTGCCCGACAAAAGACAAGTACAGGTTTTAGGGAAATATGACTCAAAGTTCCAAGCAACAGCAGTGAAATTTTTCTCACGAAATAGTAATTTAAGAGCTATGGTTTTAAAGGCACAATGTAAATCTGTGAGGTAATCAAACATGTTGAAGAAGCTAACAGTTTGGCCACTTTATATAAAAAAGTCTGTTAAAATTGTGGTTGTGAGTCAGTTTTGTATCTTTTTTTTTTTTTTTTTTTTTTTTTTTTAAATCACTGCTGAAGTTATTATTTATTTATTTATTTATTTTTGGTTAAAAAATTGCCTTGTTTGTACCAGTCTGTTATTGGATGGCTAAACCAAGTGTGTAATTGCTAGTTCTGTAGTTGAACCCTTGAATTTTCAATTGTGTGTTATGTCACTGATTGTTTAAAATACTGTTTTACATTCCTGAAAATGGCATTTGACAAGAGGTTGCCATATTTAGACAAGAAGTTGTAGCTGAAGAGTGAAATCTGAAAGCTGATTGGACCGAAATATGCATATATGAAGCACAACATTTCATGTATCAAATTATGGACTTGGTTATAAAAGAAAAACTGAGCAATAGAGAGGCACCAAGAAATCAGTTGGTGACTGGCGTTGAACATTTTTTATCTAGTAGAGATATAAGAAGCTGTATTATCTACAACATGTCGACAAGTCTGCGGTTCGTTTAGACTGCGAGCGAGTGTGTAAGACCTTCAGCAGATCAAAAGACTTAACAGAGTAAAGCATTCACATTTATGAATGAACCAAATCAGTTGCCTGGCACATTAACATGAATAATGATAACTGAGTTGCAAGTTTTTTTTAATTGTTTTTTTGTGGTGTTTCACACAGATGTACACACAAGCTCCTCCTTTGCTCTTGCACTGCGTGAGACGGAGAACAGGCTCAAGGGAAAGAGCACAGAAGATTGCGTGTGTGGTGCTCATTTGATATGCATTACCTCAGCAGACCTGCCCACACTGTCTTCAAATGAGTGCCAAGTACCCAGCAGTTGAACAGGAACGTGGGGGGGGGGATACACCAATGAAAATGACCAATCTAAGTAAAAGAAAACGTGCAGCATCTGGATGCACTTTTTGAAAGACAAAAACTGTGAAGCACATTAATATGTGGTATAAAAAAATCTCACAGATGTCTAGGTCAGCAAATAATTAGCTACACCACTTAAAAATGATGACGCTGATCCAGATCCTACCCACTGCTTCTTCTCAGTAATTTCCTTAGATAAAATGAATTACTCCAGGCTGGTTTCTTAAAAATGAACCAGTCTTTCAAACAGCTCTTTAAACGAGCTATAAATCCCATCTCTACTTACAGATGTAGAAATCTTATGTTGCACAGTTTTCACATTAGAATAGACTGGGATGTTTGAATTTGCCTTCATGCTGCATTTAATTGGCCTCAGAATTTGTCTACCATGTTTTATGAGTACAACGGCCTTATTGGATACTAAACTCAGGGCTTCCCAGTGATTTCTGATCTTCCCAGCTTCTGAGTATAAATAGATTGGCCCATTCTTCTTTTAGGTTGGTTGCATTTCTCTGTTGCACCTAGCTTTTAATTTGTCTAGCTTGTTGCTTCACTTTTGGAAACTTGGCACTCATGTCTGCACTTGTGTTAAAGCTGAATTAGTCTATGACAAACATTGCTGTTTGAAAATTTCATAAAAGTTGCAGAACAGAAACGTAAACGTCTGGTAACAGGATAAAAGTTGTTCATGCTGTCTGGAGCATGAACAGACAGCATGAACTCTCTTTCATCTCCTGTGTTATTGGACATGTAAGTCTTGTCACTCATTACAGGTGTCAAAAAGATCTCTCACCTTAGCTGGTGCACCTGCTGCTTGAGGTGGCAGGGCTCCAATGGAGGACATCTCATTGCACAGACAGCCTTCTTCCACTTTTTCATCTGTCCTTTCGCTACTCATCCAACCCTCTCTTACCCTCTGTGCCAATTACGTGAGCAGTCTGAAGTTTCTTGGGATGACATAGCCTTCAGGAAAGCTTATGTCTGATTACAGCTATGTGCTGATGTTTGCGGTAGCAAAGCACTTGAGTTAGTTTCATTCACTCTGAGGATCTGTACTTCCAGGCAACATATGGTACATTTTGACAATTCATGGAGATTATAGAACAGCTGCATGGTTTTAATTCGTTTTTTTTGGGGGGTCTACCTTTTGAAATTTTCAGATCATTAAACAAATTTAAATATCAGACAAAATATGTGAGTAAATACAAAATGCAGTTTTCACATGATCTCATTTATTCAAAGTTCTCTAGCCCTATGTGGAAAAAGTAATCGTCCCACTTGATAGATAAGGAACTAATCAAATATTTGGAAAGTTGAATTCAATTTTAACATCACCATCTAGGCCTGATTACTGCCAAACCTGGAGAATTAAAAAAAAAAAAAAAAAAAAAAAAATCACAAAAATAGAACCCATCCAACAACATGAAGTAGGCTAAAACATCTCAAAAAGCAACACATCAGGAAGTGAGCTAAGAAATTTAAGAACACCTGAAAAAAATCACGCCAATGGGAGAGTTCCAAGGCAAAATCCACTGCTGACCAACAGGATCACAAAGACTCATCTCCCATTCCTCGAAAACATCTTGATTGTCAAGACTTTTCGGAAGATATCCCATAGATGGCGGAGACAAAAGATGAGCTTAGAATTTATGGATGCAGTTGGGTTGTGCAGCAATGATCCCAAACACACCAGCAAGGCCACAGCTAAATATTCAAACAAAATTCCTTCACGATGATGTAAAAGACTCACTGCCAGTTATCACAAATGCTTCGTGGCAGATGTTGCTGCAAAGGGTTGCACAGCCAGTTATTAAGTTTAGGGGCCACTTACTTTTTTTTTTTTTTACATAGGATCAAGCTGGTTTGGAAGCTTTTTGTCTTTTACAAATTAAGTAAAAACGAGATAACTTTTAGAAAATTATAGGATTCTTTATTGTATTTTGTAGTATACTAAGAAAAAAGTTGACACCCCCGATTGTTACTGTATAATTTACATCTAGACGTAGACGGCAGCGAAAACCAGGAGTTAGATGATTTACTCATGGGACCTCTGCTTTCAGGCAACACATGGTAGAAATTTGACAGTACATTTTATGGCGAGCTGGGTGGTGGTAATTTTTATGAGTGAGTTGTCTGAAGACAGTCATGAAACTACTGAAGAATTATGTCTAAGCTTACTCACAACAAGGTATTTCTGTTTTTAAGTCTGAAATGAAAGATAAAGGTGGTTTTAGGTGGAAAAATGGACCCTCTTTTTAGTTTTGTATTTTAAAAGGAATAAAGAACAATGGCAGTGGTTTGATGATTAACTAGAATAAATGTTACCTGGGTTAGATCAGAGTAAGGGAAAAATGGATACAGTACCATGTGTATTTGTCTTGACCTGCCTGCTTTCTGTTTTACACCCCCTGCTGCCTCCTTTTTCCTCATGTCTCATCTTCACGCCTCTTCACCTTTCGCTGCGCTCCTGCTGTACCTGAGACTATTTCCTCTCTCCGGTAACTCAGACACACACAGCTTTGTTTCTCCTCCGGAGCTCTGAGTTTATAAGGACCAGCATTCATGATGTGGCTGTCCTGCTGGATGTTTTCCTTTTATCAAGATCAAAGCATGGCGTATGTAGAAAAACCGCCCTTCCAGCTTCTTCATCTTAGCTTTAGTTACGGTATGAGTAAGAACCTACAGCTTGTTAGTTTCACTTCAAAATGGCCGTCTTGCTAATTGAAAACACATGGAGGATATCCGAGAGCACACACTTGCTCTGATTTGCCTTTTTTGGGGCCTGTAATTTAACAGCAAACTGTAAAAAGGTCCACAAACTACCTTGTCACAAGAGTTGCAGCCTTTTTTCCCCCCATCTTTCTCGTGTAAATCAGAACCTGCCCTTGTGCAAGGAATTCTGCTGAGATTAATTAAGTAGGTTAATTACCATACCAGGCGTGTGGCAGAGATTGAGGGCTTGAATGTGAAATAGCCACCCCCCACTTCTCTCTGAATATTAACACTGAAACCCTGAGGGACTGCCAAAATCTCAGTGGCACCAAGAAAAGTGGAACTAAACTGCGAGAGTCTTTGCTGCTTGTCGGTCAAAGGAGTGACTTGACATCAGCCCCCAGATTCTTTGTTTCGGTGATGATCTTCACACACGGTCAGCAGCAGCAGCATAGCTCAGTCCAGAGAGGTAATAACGTGTTTAACCTGTACAGTGGGAGCAGCAGCACAGTTGAACTGGTGTAAACGAGTTGCATTGTTTTTTTTTGTTTTCTGCCTGCAAATTCTCCCCAGTGGCAGGCTGGAAGAAGGAGAGAAGAAGCTGAATGGTTTGATCAGAAGTTTGAACCGATGTGAACAGCAATATCCTGGTTGACATGTTTCTCCCAAGAAGAAACATAGATTGCAAGGAGATTCTTAATTTAGAATACTGTGGTTTCACTGTTTTGTGGTGTACATGTAGGAATTTACAACAAAAATCTATAGTGACCTAATTGCTGAAAATTTAAGATGGAAAAGAAACACTTATGGCTGCTGCTGTTAAAATAGTACGTTGATTATTACCATTATAAGATTGTATCAGCCCCGTGACTCTGAGAGGATATGAAGAATTAATAAGATTTAATGACATTTATTTATTATTTTTGAATTTGATAAAAATATTAGCAAAACTATGAAATAAACATTCATAAAAGTTGTAAAAATGTGGAAAATTCGCCCAAAGAAAATGCATCATCAGAATCTAAAATACCAAGGCTCTTGGTTGGCGTTTGCAAAACAGCCACTCCAGGAGCACCATTTATTTTCTTTGCTGTTGGCTGTACACCAGAGAGCTGGAATAAGGAAGACTCTACATATCAGCTTCTGTAGTAGTGCTAAGACGGTTTCCACTGTGCATATAGATGATGCATATCAAGGTGTATTTGGTGTTTGGAAAAATAGGAAGTTATATTTTAGAGAGGATCTCAAGTATTTGCTGGTTTTTAAGTATTCATGGGTGGCCGCTGTCCCTTGCTTTCTCAAAAACCGGGTGTCCTCTGTTGATCCATTTGATCCACGTTACTGCTCCGTGTCTAGTCCCTAACCTTTATTTGGTTTGAAATAAACTCACAATAAAGTGGATCAAAGAACTTGCTGTTTCTTGATTTATGTAAATACATAAAATATGACTTTTCCTTTTTGATGCCTTCAGTGAACAATGAAAAACAGTCAGAAATTTTCAGTATTTTATCTGTCCATAACTAGTCAGAGCGATCAAGGAAAAATTGGCTGATTGGTTTGTCATGAATTAAAATCTTTTATCTGCTTCATCTAATTCACACAAATCTGCAAAAAAGGGATGAGCAATATGGACTTTAGAGCTTATCACAATTTTTTGTGCACTTTCTTGTGATAACAACAACAGTGATGATACCATCCAAATACTGCTCTTAAAAAAACAAACAAACAAACAAACAAAACAACTAAGAATAATACAACTGCAACTGCATGGAATCATTCTTGTGTTTTATAAATATGGATATTTGCTGCTGCTTTCATGGAACCAAGAGGGAAATATAATCGTTAAAGTAGCAGTAGCAATGATACTTTTAGTTAGGGGGGGTGAGCAAACATCATCATGCAGACTTCAAAAAAGTTGTTTGTAATTTGTGTATTTGTTCATTCACTGGTTCTTCCATCAACTGCTTTGGGTTTTCTCTCTTTCTCTTCCTTTATTTATGTATTTCTTTATTTTGGACAAATGCAGTGTCTGAATTTAACCCATGTGTCCTTGCTTTGGCTCAGGAATTTTGGCAATATTATCCTGTGGCAGAACTACAAAGCCCATGAACTAGACTAGTAAACAGAAGGAGTTTAAACAAAACATTCGGCCTCCCTGCAAACCCCTCATAGGATTCATGTCTGAAAACTATTTTATTGCAGTTGGTTTAGAAAGTTAAGATCCAAACATTCTTGTTGGCTATGAGTATAAAGACTGGAGTCTCATACCCACGCTGAGAAAAAAAATAACAAATTTATTTAACCGTTTAACCATATTAACTTTCTTAAGTTGAGTCAATTCAATATGAGTTTTGTTTTTTTTTTGTTGAATTAAGTTGGTTCTCATGAACCCAAAAGTTTAACATTTTAATCATAACTGATGTGAAAAGTTCTTAAAAAAATCTGAAATGTAACTTACAGAAACGTGCAGAAACCCAGCACACATTAACCCAAACAATCTCTGTAGTTGTGGCAGCAGGACGCCAGTAGCTCATGTGCTCACACATTGAAATTACTATTATCCTGCAAAGTGATTGCTTGTTTGTGTTCTCTGTGGAAGCACATTGTCAGTGCCCTTTACCTCTGCTGCTACTGTTCCCTGCTGAAGGTTGGGCGACCAGTTCTATAAGGATGCCATTGAGCAGTGCCGCAGCTACAATGCCCGCCTGTGTGCTGAACGCAGCGTCCGCCTGCCGTTCCTGGACTCTCAGACTGGCGTGGCTCAGAACAACTGCTACATCTGGATGGAGCGCCACCACCGAAGCCCAGGTAGGATGACATACACACCCACTCATGTGTAGACACGCAAAGAGGCACAGAAACCACAGAGCGATGTTCTCCCTGATGCACGCTGAACTGGGTCAGGCTGCGCTTTTAGACTCAGGAGGTTGCTGTTCACAGCTGTGAGTAAAATACATGCAACATATGTTGCAGAAAACATGCTGAAAATTTTTCTGTAACCTTATCCCTGACTGTGTCAGAAAGCAAATAGTAGGTTTCTAACAGCCCATTATACACAGATCTCAGCCTGTACTGATAATCATCATAATTGTATTTATTAAAGAATCTGTCCAGACAATTTATGACTCATAGATCTGCGAGGCTTGAGCTCCAACTTCAACCTGTAGAGATGCTATTGGCTGATTTTTTTTTTTTTTTTTTTTTTTTTTTTTTTTTTTTTTTTTTTTTTTTTTTTCTTCTTAATGCTTTGAGAGATTAATATGTGGTAAAGCTCAAGAAAACTTGCAATAGTGCTGATGAAAGTTGCAATGGGTATGTGACTTATAATAAACAATAATCATCACCCGTGTGAAAACAGTGTTCATTTCTTTTTGCTTTGCAAATATACAGTAGATCCTAGATAGCGAGTCATTTAACCAGATATTCCCAGCAGAATCGTCAGCATCTGCCTACAGCTGCTGTTTTGGCAGTGAGAAAACTTATTTGGAGTTTCTTAATGACTTTTCTTACCAGAATATCATAATGTGCTTGGAGCACATTTTCTGTTGCAATAAACAAGCATCAACAACTATATTACAGACACAGAGAGCTTGAATGTATTGTTCTTGTATAATAGGCTCATATTTATTGCAATTTATAGGTTGTGCACCCCTAATAGTAGCGACTTTCATTTAGTCTTTAAAATTGAAAAATCTGTAAAAGTTGTTCTACTGGACAAACCTTTTAGTCTGTGAAAATAATGGAAATCTTCAGTTATAGCCAGTTTTATGGCCTTAACAATACAAAACAAGATATTAAATCATCTTACAGATACTAAAATCAATTTGAAAGGATTTTTAACCTGCTGATATTGATTTTAGCTCATTCCAATCAGGAGGACTATAATTACCAGCATTCCTTATCTTTATTGATATTTATTTATGTTTAATGGGAGCAGGGGTGATGATTAAAGAGGAGTTGCTGTCAAACAGGCTTTTACTATTACATTGAAACAAAGAAAACAAAATTCCTGAGGTGACATTTTAAAGGGTCTTCAGTAGAGTTAGCTTTAGTACATGTAAAAAGTAGCCTCTGCATGTATTCCCTTGAGAATGCAGATCCTTGCTCTGAGATTTTCAGAAGACTACTGGTATTTCCAAATCCAGCATGTTGCATAACAGACAGGTTAGAGGCTCAAAAGGATAAAACAGAGCAACTTCACTGCAATATCCTCATCCTTCAAGCCTCAGTCTCTCTTGAAATAGCAGGCAGGATGAACCGCAGACATGTCTCCACATACTGAAGACGGCTAGAACTGAATGCTTTCCCAGCAGTTCCACTTCTAAACCAGTCCTAGTTCTTGCTTAGAACCAGTTCATTGTCTTTCCAGTACTGCAACTGCTGGGTTTGGCACTGATAAACAGATTCCATCTCAGCCCCAGCTGTTAGCTGGGCCAGAAGATAAAACTGCTTTTGTCAGAAGTAGAAGAATTTCTTCCTTCCATCCAGGTGGCATGAACAAGTTCATTTTGGCGAGAGCATTTCATACTTCACGAGAAATCAAGTTCAGAACTCCTGGGAGGTCCTCATAGGTGCCTCCCACTGCAGCCTTTGTCTGTGTACCAATCATGCAAAAGTTTGACACCACAGAAGAAAAATTTCTGCCCAGATGATGTGTCAAGAACAATTTGCAAGAACAAAATGATGTCTCTTTGTTCTTGCAGAACAAAGAGAATCAGTTTCTCTGTTCTTGTGGGGTATGTGTCCTTTGGTCTAGTTTCTACCTAATCTGAAACAAAACAACTGTTGTAAAAATTTGGATTAGCAGTGGAATAAAACCAGCTCCCTTTCTTCTGTTTCCTGCTGTTTAAAGAGTCAGTACATCACATAGAGCATTGCTTAAAGATACAATTTTCCACTGAATTTGAAAGCGCCATTTCCGACTGGTTTCTTAAACATTCTTGACCTTTTAATATCATCAGTTAGAGTTAATAAATCATGTTTAACTGCTTCTGCAGCCCTGCTGGATCTATACAGAGATCAGATTAGGGTTTGCGGAGCGTTTATAAGTATGGAAGGCTGATTAAAACTGTATCAGGAAGTTAAGATGGTGATATTAGGTGATCTGTTTACAATGATATTGAGTTGAGTACTTTGATTTTTGTGGTTAAACCATCTACCTGCAAAAGTCAGAATAGAACTAATGGGATGAAATATTCACGTGAGGAGGCGAGTTTAGGGATGTAATGATGTGCTAGCGAGCTAGAACCAGTCAAGTCTTAGCTTTAGCACCAACTAGTTAATGGTTAACTACTGGTAGTACTTTGGTAGAAAAACCCGATTCGAGTCTTCCTTCCTCAGTAGCATCTTCCACACTGAAGATTATTGTCACTGGTACACTGATCAGAAAAAGATCGGATTTTGAGTTTCCAACCAGTCAAGCTAAAAATCAGCAGATTCAATCATGAACCAAGTTCTCGGTGCAACTATATAATTCAAATGATTTTTACACAACAGTATGGTCTAATCAGCCGCCTCTTTGAATTGTTACAACTTTTTTACAAACAGACCATTTGCGTATGTGTAATCCTCCTGGCTCCAGGACTAAAATGTCTTGCCTGTTTCCACCTTCTTGCAATTTTGCAGGAGTTGCAGCGGGGCAGATGTATACGTACCCCGCCCGCTGCTGGAGGAAGAAGAGGCGGCTCCACAACGCAACAGATTCCCGTCTGGGCATCTACGGCCTTCAGCTCGGTAAGACTCCTCTCCACCTGCCCATCGATCTCCGCCCCCTGCCTGGCTCTCGACCTCCTTCGAACTCCTGGATTACTGGTGCTGACCTGTAATGATGTCATCAGGGGCAAATTATTATTATTTTTATCAGTACGCAGAGCAGAATGCCAGATTTTTTATGTTTTTTTTTGTTTTGTTTTTTTTTTTCCCTAAATATAAATGAAATGTAGCTGTGTCCTCCGTGGCTGGTAAACTTGTTTTGTGAGTAGTAGAACATGTAATTAGGTTTACCACAGCTTGGAGCGTTGAGACAGAGGTCAGCCACAGTAGACGGTATTTAATAAATGTTAGGGAATGGAGTATGGCCTTCTGTGGCTGCCACTTGAAACAACTCACTCAACACATTCTCCCTGTCCTCTATATTTCTGCCTATTTTCTGCTCTCCAGCTTCCTTGCTGATTGGTTTTGTTGTTCTATTTTTGAGGCTTTTATCACAGCATTAGTCCACGACGGAGTCTGTGTTGCGACTAGTGTTGCGGAGCTCGTGCAGCCGATCCATTCTGTTCCCAAATCTGGTGGGATGAGAGGGATTTTCATGCAAACTAAACTTTATTCATCTTTTCACGAGTTTCTGTGAAAAAATGTAAAATCATCGCGCTTTAGCAGAAATCCTTAAGCTCCGATCCAATTTTTTGAAAAGTTCCAAGAGTGAGGAAAAAAGCATCTTGGAAGAGAATAGCAAAATGTAGCAATAACTCATGAGCTGAGCCTTTGTTTCCTAAAAACATCCCATTGTTGTCTATTGTTTTCCTCTGCACCCACTCTGGCTTAGGCTTCACCACCACCAGCTGTCCCTTCCCCTCTTCAGCAACAATGGCTTGCATACGTGCTGTCTGCAAGAGCCCAGCAGAGGTGAACCGAAGTCTGATTGAACCTGGCGTCTCTTCCACGGAGCACGTAGAGCAAGTGGCCAGAGGTGGCCGGCGCAGGGCAGCAGCCAGGGTCTGTGTCGCTGTCTAACTGATGGTGTGCTAAAGAGACTGGGGCTGCATGCAGAATCAGCTCCCTGCTGCAGGCTGCTGCCAGCTCTATTTTTAGCCCCCCAGCTCCCTTGGGTTTAGATGGAGGGAGGGAGAGAATGGGTGAGCTTGGAGGGGCGGGCGGTTGTCTCGTCGCGGAGAGTTGAAAGTCAACGTGTGCAGACACAATGGTGAGGGGCTACTGCCACGTGGTTGGAGGAGCATGTAGTATCTGCCTTCCTTACTCCTACCTTTTTGTCTTCATATCTTTGCAGTCTCCTGTTTTTTTTCACGTCTCATATTCAGTAAAAAGTCTCTCTAGTGTGTGTGGTCGGAACATGAAGGGCTGATAGAAAGCTGGAATTTGGATAGCAGGGGGGCTTGGGCTTTGAAGTGGCCACTCTCCAAAAACCAACTGAAAGATTATGCAGCTCTCTTTTGGGAAGGGGTTGTGTGAAAAAAATGTGCAGATCTGGCTGCCTGTCACACTTCTGTTTGCTTTACAGAACCCGCTCGCCTCCTACAATGTTTGTTCATATATTCACTGTAGGAGGAAATACCTTGCAAAATATTCACAACCCTTTTAAAATTCTCACATTTTATCACATTGCAGCTACAAGATTCAGTGTATTTTAATGTTAGACCAACACAAAGTTGTAGGAAAATGATACATGGTTTTAATTTTTTATCCCAAATAAAATTCTGAGAAGTGTGGGACATAGTTGTATTCATTCCTCCTGAGTCAATACTTCATGGAACCGCCTTTTATTGCAAATACAGCACTAGAGTCTGTACCAGCTTTAGTATGTCTATAAACTAAATTTTTGCTCATTCTTCATTGTAAAACTGCCCAATCAGACTGGATGGAGGACGTCTGTGTACATCAATTTTCAAGTTTTTACTGATTCTGGACTTTGACTGGGCCACGCTAACACTTGAATGCACTTTGTTCTTAAACCGTTCCATTGTAACTCTGTGTTTAGGATCATCATCCTGATGGAGGGTGACTCTCCTCCCCAGTCTCAAGTCTTATGCAGCTTCTGTCCAGTTTTCTGCCAGGATTGTCGTTTATTTAGCTCCATTTATTTTCCCATCAACTCTGACCAGTTTCCCTGTCCCTGCTGAAAAAGCAACCCTACACCATGATACTGCCACCACCATATTTTACTATGGACATAGCTTGTGGTAAACTGCAAACAGGACTTCTTATGGTTTTCTTTCAGCAAGTAGTTTTTGACACTCTTCAAAAACAGTCAGATTTGTTTGGTAAATAGTTGTGTTAACAGATTCTCCCACCTGAGCTGTATATCTTTGCAGCTCCTCCAGAGTTACTGTGGGCTTTTTGGAGGCTTCTCTAACTTCAGATGATGGCTTGAACAGTGCTTAGTGAGACGTCCAAAGCGTAGGCTATATTTTTGCTTTTACCATCTCCGCAGCTTTATCCCTGACCTGTCTGCTGTGTTCCCTGGTTTACGTGATGCTGTTTGTTCACTAATGTTCTCTAACAAACCTCTGAGGCCTTCACAGAAAAACTGGATCCATACTGAGATTAAATTACACCCTGTATTTGCAAATAAGGTGACTTCTGGGGGCAGTTGGGTCCACTGGGTTTTTTTTTTTTTTTTTTTTTTTTTTTTTTTTTTTTTTTTGGCAGTTTTACTTTTGATCTATCTATTTTATTTGTAAATAATCTTACACCATTTCTCATTTTCCTTCCAGTTCACAATTATGTGCCACTTCATGTTGGTTTGTCACATAAAATCCCAATGAAATTGAAGTTTGTGGTTGTAGGCTTATGTGAAAAAGTTCAAAGATTAAGAATACTTTTGCAAGTAGCAAGGTGGATTTGAAAAACCATTTAATTCACTTTATAGATTCAAGAGGACAGAGTGGGGTGAATCTGTATGAGAACGTACTGATGTCTTTTCTTGCAGATTTAAAACTTTTTTTTTTTTTTTTTTTTTTTTCGTTATACGAGTGTGAAAACAATAATTATGGTTTCAGTCAGTCTTCACTAATGATAAATGGCAAAGGATAGACGATTATATCATTTCCCTCTAAGCTGTTGTGATGATTCCAAAGATATCGCTTTTTTTTTTTTTTTTTCAATCAGATGGTGGCCTCATGTCCAGAGACGCTTTGCCCACCCAGGGCACCACACTGGAGGCTCTTCTGCGAGGAGAAGGTCTGGACAAGAGGAACAACTCCAAGAATGACGAGGAGAGCCTGCTAGAGATCCAGGTACGTCCTGCCAGTGAAACACCATTTTGTGGGCACTTAAAACACTTTGTTGTGGCCGAAATGGTTGCAATGCAAAACCTGCTAAGTTTTCCCAACTAACCTGCAGAGTTTGTTAGCTGAGAGCTGGAGAAGCGGACTGTCTCACGCTTGGCTATTAAATGTACCTGGTTGTCACAAACTGTTGGGTTCATCTGATGTTCTGTCAGTGAAGACTTTGGTTAAAGGCGGGTAAACCTAAACTTATCTCAGTATCGCACATTCCACCAGAAGCATGTGGAAACAGGCTTGTTTACAGGAAACAGGGATCTGTAAGGCTACTCTCTTCATTTAAAGAAATGGTTGATGGCTGATTAAAATATCTAATTTAGCTTCCAGTCAAATGTCTGTGTCTTTTTTTTTTCAGAGGGTTCTGGAAGCAGATGCAGCAGAAGACGCTTTCAACGACGACGACGACTACGAGGTGGACACCCCTAAAAGGAGACATCGAGGCAAGGGAAGAGTAAGTGGCTGGAGGACTCTCTGTAATCATCTACTAAAGTGGCAGTTTTATACTGTAATGATATTTAAATCATTGCCTGAAGGTTGAATGTGTATGCTGGAATCATTAAGAGCAGTTTTATTTTTTCCTCTGCTCAGGGCCGGGGTTCAGGCCGCAGGAGGACTGATCTAGATGATGATAAGCCATATGTCTGTGACAGTAAGTGGAGAAAAAGTCATGATTTTCAGAAAGTAAGGTATACAAGAAGAATTACTCTTGCATTCAAAATACTCTCTTTGCAGATAAAGAAATTGCTGTTGTGTGTTGACTGTGAATTTAGCAGAAAATCTGTTTTTTGAAAAGATCAAAAAAGAAGTTTGTAAAAAAAAAGCAAAAAAAACAAAACGCTGATCATATTGCCTGGAAAACCTGGACTTAATGCAGTCACATCCAGCTGATTCCCTTAAGCTGAAACCAGGTGACCTGTGTCACTATCACCTCAGGTGTCCCTGCATATGCAAGTTGCATGTGGAAAATCCAAGCAAGAGGGTATTGGATTTTACTGAAGTTGTCGTAGCTCTGCTTGTATAACCAATTTTCATGTTTTCTTTCTCATTTTCCTTTGCTTCAGACAGATACAAACAAAAGCAGAATTCAAAGACTTTGACCTCAGGTACCTTTATTTGTCAACTTCTTCTTTTAGCTTTTTTTGTAATTGTGTTGAAAGAGCTGATTTTTTTTTTTTTTTTTTTTTTTTTTTTTTTTTTTACCTTTTCCCAAGCTTGAAAGTAATCATAGGTTGAGTGCCAGTATTAAGAAATATCAAGCTCTTTAAAAAGTTGAAAAGCCAAAAAGGGTTTTCACAAAGATGCCAGAGGAGGTGTCAAAGTGAGCACTTTCTCTGGCTGTGTGAAGCATAGAGCAGGGTTTCTACACAGTCTGGAAATAAGAGTATTGAAAAATATTAGCATTTCCAAACGTTCTTTCCATCTCATTGTCATAATCAGGGGTCTCCAACTCCAGACCTCCAGAGCCAGTGTTTGGCCACTTTTAGATGCATTCCTGTAATTTCCTCTTGGAGCAGAGATGCATCTAAAACTTCCCCCAGTTCTAGAGTCCTGGTCTAAATGTTGCCTCCCTCTTTCCCGTCATCCTTCCTCGCTTCCTTCTTTCCTATACAGCCTTGTGTCGTTCTTTCCTTGGCATCTCCTCTTTTTTTCTTTGTCTCCTTTCTTCTCTCCCTCTTGTATCTTTGCTTCATTCACTACTTGCATCCTTCCTTCTTTCCTCGCTTCTGTCCTTCCTTTTACCGCCCTGGTGTCATTGCATTTTTCCATTTTTTTTGTGTCCTTCCTTCATTGTATCCATCCTTCTTCACTTTTGTCCTTGCTGTCTTGTATGTCTTATTTCATTCTGTGCGTCCTTCCCTCTGTCCCTACCTTTGTTCTTGTGTCCGTTCTTTTTTTCATTCCTTGTCTCTTTCCTTCCTTCCTTCCTTAAGTCTTCGCTTATTATAATGTCATTTCACTATGTTGTAAAGAGTTTCACAGTTAGAATCAGATCTTTAAGCTTCCCCTTGTTTCTGTTTATTTTCTTCCAAATATGTTGAAAACAGTTCCATTGCAGCAATTTCGTCCATGTTTTCAGATGCTACCTTTCTCTGCTGTAACTCAAAATATATTTTAGTAGTATTGCTCCTCTGTTCTCTGCTGTATGTTTTATATAGAAGCAATAAAAATGAGCAGTCTTATAAGATAAGCAAAGATGCTGTTGAACTTAATGCGCTCTGTTTGTTGCAGTCTGTACAAAGCGATACAGGAACCGCACAGGACTAAGTTACCACTACACTCATTCCCACCTGGCAGAAGACGACAGAACCGGGGAGAGAAGCACGGTGGCGTCCCGCTCTCCCACTGCACCACAGACTGACAGGCACAAACGTAAGCCTCCTCAAACTTAAGCTCTAAAATGTTGTAGGTTTTCAGCTTGTATGTCTTCGGGAAACTTGTTGGTAGTAAATTACTAGTTTTTGAATACTTTGAGCCAAACTCTGTGGCTTTAACTAAAAATATTGTTGCCAGCTGCCTGTCACTGAAACATGATTAGCTTCTAAATGCCTATCGATGCTTTTTTTAAATGTTGTAAATTAACTGTTGCGTGTGGAACAACACTGGTCCATCTGTTGAGTTGAGGCATTATTCTGTTCAAAGGTTTATAGGTCAGAGTCAAAAATTCTTAGGTATTTGACTTTAAATAGGCAAAAAAAAAAAAGCAGACAAAGCCCAAAGAAAAGTTTTGAAAGCTATTCAGGACCTAAAGACTTGTTGATGGACTCCACTTGAAAAGATTACAGAAAGTCTGTCTCCTTTTTAATAATTAGAAATGACTGACTGACGACTCAAGAGCTGCGTACTAGAAGTTACATTTGGTGAGGTGTTTGAAGCCCATCTCCATAGCTTGGGGAACATGTATGTGGGTGATTCTTTCTTTAAAATTCATAGTTTTGACTTTTTTAAGCCACAATTAATAGATACAAAGTAAAAATTATGACTATGTATTTTATAATTGTCAATGTCAAAATATTACTTTGGATGTGTGTTTTTATGACTTTATATCATGATTATGACTTTGAATGTTGACACTTTTTCATTTGCATCTTATAAATATGAGTTATGACATAATTAACACTTTAAAAACCAAAAATGACTTTGAGTCTCCTAATTATGACATCAAAAGGGTAAATTATGACTTCTTTATCATAATTATGACTTAGAAAATCAAGATTTAGATTTTTTTTTTTTTTTTATTTCCAAAAATAAATTTGGATCTAATAAATATGACTTTTGATCTCAGTCTGAAAATAATAAAAAATTACTTTCTATTTCATAACAGTGACGTTCAAAATAAAACATATGACTTTGTATCATAATTATGGCCTTAAAGGAAAATAAAATATGACTTGCGTCTCATAAAGATGACTTCTTTTATGACCAACCACATGACAAGTGGCAGAAATGGGCTTCCAAAGAAACATAATGTTTTTTCAAGTACTTAGCAGAGAATTTTTATTTATTTATTTATTTTTTAAAGTTACAGGAAATCTGGACAATGTAGTGATGCAAAGGTTCCTTGCATAAAAAAAAGAGATTAAATTAGGGTTCCAACAGGATTCTATTTGGATGTGTATTTAGAAAAGATTAACTTGCATCGGGTTCAACTTCATCCTGGAATCTTTTCAAGGTCCAAAGGTTTCTGGTGGGACCACCATTCCCAACAACTACTGTAATAAATGCCAGGGCGCAAACAGGAAAACGGGTAAATCTGGGTCTCCCTGCTCAGCCTGCCAATGCACAAGTGAGTTCATTTTCTCCTGTGTGCAATATGCACAAAATAATTGGCTACACCTCAGCGTCAAAATGCTCAGGATGGTATATGTAAATAACTTTCTCGTGATCTATGTCCGTCTCTGCTCTGCATCACAGCTGGTGGTGGAGAGGAGAAGGAAGACGGCACATTCGCAGCAGCCGAGGAGCTGTTTGGCACCACCTCGGAGAGCGACACCTCCACCTTTCACGGTTTTGAGGACGACGAGCTAGAAGAACCAACCGCAAATAGCAACGGGATATCCAGCCGCCACAGATAGACTTGTTAGATTTAAATTGACACTTTTTTCAAATATATATATATATATATATATATATATATATATATATATATATATATATATATATATATATATATATATATATATATATAATATATATATAAAGGATTACCCTCTGGCAAAAATCAGCTGCTTCTTTTTCAAATTTTTTGTTTTTTGTTTTGTTTTCAGAAAGCACAAACTTATAATTTCCGGACAGAAATGCAAGTGGTATTTTATCTACTGAACATTGTCGAATAATTTATGAAGACATTTTTATATATATATATATATATATATATATATATATATATATATATATATATATATATATATATATATATATATATATATATTAATATACGGCATAAATGGACCTTTAATGCAACAAACTATCAATGTTTCCTAAAAAAAAAAAAAAAAACCTGACTGTGTAAAACAGAAGATGCTTTTGGTGTGCTTTTTAAAATTTTTCTTCATTCCCCAACGTTGGTGTAGAAGAAGCAAAAAGCTATGAACAAATGCAAACACTGGAGAAAGTAGAGACAGTTTTGAACAAGTGAAATTTTGAAGTGATGAGTTTGGTAGATGATCGAATTTCTTTGAGGATGATATTTGCAACCGAAGGTCTACTGGATGTTCTCAGATCAGAAGTCTGAGGGACTTTGAAGGCGTCTTCTTCTCCGCTCACTCTGGGTTGAATGTGTGAAAGTGAAGGAACTAAATTACAAGCCACTGGAAATATTGGAATCTGGAAGTCTTTTTTTTTTTTTTTTTTTTTTTTTTTTTTTTTTTTTCAGAAAGGGACATAATAAATTAAAGGTAAGCCATATAGTAATCACATAATTAAACATGAAGCTTGTACAGGCTTACAAAGTTGCCCGGATGATTGCAGACCTTTAACCTTGTTTACCTGTAGCGCCTTCAAAAATATTTAAGCTTCCTGACCTTTTCCACGTTATTTCATGTTTTAGCCACAACCTTCTATATATTTTATTGGGCTTATTTGTTACAAACACAAAGTGGTACATAATTATGATGATCTGGAACGGGAATTATAACAATGCATGTTTTTATAATTTCTCATTTTCACAAATAATAATCTGAAAAGTGTGTTGTGCATTTCTATTTCTTCCCTTTTTAGTACAATACCCCTAAATAAAATGCAGTGCCTTCAGGCGTCACCAAATATTAAATGGAGCCCACTTGTCAATACTTTGTACAGCCTCGTTTTGCTGCAGTTAGTCTTGTTACAGATTGGATTTAGGTCTGCACTTTGACTGGGCCACTCCAACACATTGATATGCTTTCATCTGAACCTTTTGTTTAGATGTCTTTGTTGCCTGTGTTTCTACCAGCTTTGAACATCTACAGACTAACGAGCTCCCCTGTCGATGCTTATGGCTTTGGTTCAGGAGTAACTTTCTTTTTGCCACTCTTTCTTAAAGGCCAGGTGTTTGGAGTGCAAAACTAGTAGCTCTCCTGTTGACAGATTCTCCCATTTGAATTGTGCATCTCTGAAGCTCTTCCACAGTTACCATGAGCATCGAGGCTGCTCAGCCTATCAGTTTAGTTGGACGGCCATGTTTTGGTTGATTTTGGAGCTAAACGCTCTTTGTTTTCCAAAGATGGGCTGAAGTTGTTCACTAACAAACCTTCACAGAACAGCTGTGTTTATGTCATGATTAAATTGCACACAGGTTTACTCTGTTTACTAATGTGGTCACTTATGAAGGCGCACTGCATTTATTTCGAAGTATCAGAGTAAATGGCGCCGAATTTCACACTTTTTCACACAAAAAAATTTGGAAACCATGTACGTTTTTTCTTCCAATTAAAAATTACTAACTACTTTTTTGTTGGTTTTTCACATAAGTTCAAGTTTGTGGTTGTAACGCAAGAAAATGCGAAAACAGTCGAGGGGAGTGAATACTTTTGCAATGCACTGTAAATCCTGTCGTACTCTAACTATGATTATCCATCTTGCAGGAGCAGTGAACACATTGCCACGTTGTCCTGGGATCAGGGGGATGGCCAGTGAAGAAGAGGATTTAACCTTCAAAAACTAATGAGCCCCTCGTCTGTCCTGATGTGGGCTCAGAACACGCGACTGAAACGCCTTCCATGAGCAGCGTGGCTCAGTTGAAACAGCTGCTCCCCTGATATCATGTATCGAACCCCTTTTGAAACATTTGAAATGTGAGCATCCGGCTTCATTTTATCTTATGTGCACTGTGCTGGGAGCTCCTCTCTGAACTATGAGAACACTAAAGGCCAGGCCTTTGGATCATTTGTGCCCAACGGGCACATTTGGGGCGACTCGGCATTCCCACTCCTGCTCTGTGACCGTGTGTCTGCCGCGTGATCTGATGTGACAAGAAGACGTCACTATCCTGAACACTGTGCTAGCCTGCCGCTCTGCACTGAAAGCCAGCTTTGATAGCCATGACTCCTCCAGCCTGATCGGACCAGTGACCCCCCACCCCTTCGTTGACCTGCAGCCATAGAGCCGGTGCTCAAATCCACCACTATTACATGAAGACCTCTGAACTATGTAATCCTCTTACTTGGACAGTTTCTTTTTTTTTTTTTTTTTTTTTTTCTGTTTTAGTCTATTTCTGCAGTTGATCTTCAATGAATCACAGCAATTCTTCTCCCTTTTTTTGCATGCTTTCTCTGCTGGACTAAATTTCCGTTGATTTCTGTCTGACTGGACTGATACCTCTGTCCGATCAGGTGCACAATACCCACAGCTACTCAGGCATCTTTTTTTCCTGGTGATTGTTCAGCTTCTTAGCTCAGATCAGTGATTGTATTCGGCTGACGAGGGGGGAACAGCAACACCCACGCCTCGATTCCTTCGTTTGTAATCAACACCTGGAAAGAATTTTGGGATGCAGCAGTCGGATGCTACACCTGCAATAACGAGCTTTATTTGTTTGCAGATTTTTATTTGAACTTCTGTTATGTGTTTAATATTTAAAACCTAAATAGAAAAACTCCTTTTTGGTTGAAAATGTTAAAAGTGAGAAAATAATGCTTAAATTCACACCCTAAATGAGAGGGGAAACTGTACACGTGGTTTTTCAGAGCCTAATTGCGTTCTGACATTTAAAAGGTGCTTCCTGTACTGATTCAAGAAGCCATTAGGTCCAAAGGTTGCACATCCTGTTGCAGAGGTGTATGGTTATCCAGTATCGCTGTGCCATTGTTCCTTTATGTCTGTTAGGGCTTATTTGTACATTCAAATCATCTGTCCTCGCTTCCCTCAGGGACCCTCCCCCAACTTTTTTTCTTATCTCTGCAGGACAAAAAAATGCTTTTGAAAGTTGTCCGTTATCTTGTCTTCCCGTGTAACAGTTATGTAACGTTTCCGTTTAAACATGGGGTCAGTGTGTCTTATCTTTCAAAGTCACGCCAGTAAGTGAAAGACGTGTCCTAACCTGCTAAATGTTGCAAATACTAACAGGTAAAGTGCTCGCATCTCTCAACAAAAAGCTAAAAATATAAATATCTGCTTCAAATAAAGCGTCATCTTTTTATTAAAGAGCCGGTATACCTCGTCACAGACAGCAATAGGCCCTGGTGCTCCTTGTGAAGCCTGCCGAGGGCGGGGGGGTGGCTTAGAGAAGGAGGATCTGGGTGCAAACGGAGCCATGAAGAGATGAAATGGACATGAGCGGGTGGTGTTTTTGTTTCTGTTTTTCCTGCTGTAAATATAAGTCAAAAAGGAGAGAATGAAGTGTTTGTTTGGTAAACTATTTTTATTGTTCTGAAGAAATAAAGACAAAATAAGGAACAAATGTGAACGAGTGTTATTTTTTTTGACTGGGAAGATGAGTCATTTTGAGCTGATCAGGAGGACAGATCCAGACTGGATCGATAGGTTGAAGTGACCTAAAAGTGGCATGTAATTGTATTCATCCCCTTTACTCTTATACCCCTAAATAAAACCAAAAGCCAACTATTTAGTAAATGGAGTCCACTTTGGAGAGTGGATACAAAAGCATGTCACACTTTTGAGACTAGTAAAAAAAACTAATCTTGGAAGCAACAAATCTTTTCCCTGCCACTTCACTATTATTCACACTACTTTGTGCTGGTCTATCATATAAAATCCTAATAAACTAAGAGAAGCCTTTTTGCAAGGCCCTTCCTGAGAAAAAGATCAGCTGTGACCTAAAAAATTATGAGAAATCACTAGAAGGGTAATCTACATCTACTGACTTCAGCCTCAAATATGAACATCAATTTGATAAGCCTGTTTTATTTAGTCTAATAACTTGTAAACTTGCAGAGCTTGAGGACTACATTTTATTTCAAACCTCTATAGCTTCTAAATTCTCATAGCTGTGTATCAAACCTATGTTACATTCTGTTTGTGCACTCACAAGGAGATGGCACTAATATATTGTACATAAATATGGAAATTAATGTAATTAACATATTTTAATACACAGGAAAGCAAGTGAAATGTAACAACGCCCAGTTATTTTTCTCCTATATTTGTATTAAAGTTGTGTCAAAAATTACTTTCCATGAAGTTTTGTTTAGCATGTCAGGAAAGTTAGTCATGTCCTACTATCACAAACACAAATATGTGGGGTTCACTAAACTCTGAACTCTAACTGGAACCATGTATATTGAGAAGTTTTGACTAAAACTTTTTTCTTAAAACGCTTCAGACTGGGATTTAGATGCCTTCTGCCCCCCCCCAAACAGAATAAATTGATGTAAAATAAAAGTTTTTATTCTTAAATTTTCAGTGTTACAGTATGCTACTGCAATAAAAGGTGAATTTATTTTAAGCCTCGTTACACATTTTATGGGTGCAATGAACAGTAGAGCAAACATGATAAAATTAAAACCAAAATTTCAAAAACACCACAGAAATACTGATTTTTGTTCTTTTTTTTTTAAATTTTAATTATATTTTGCTTTTTGTGTAAATGAGAGACTCTTTCAGCTTGTTTTTCTTCTATGACTCAGAACAGCAAACAGCAGCACAGAGCAGACAGGTCCAGAGATTTTATTATTTGGTACCCGTGAACAGATAACAAGTGCTTTGAGTGTTTAGAGTGCCAGTAGTTATCTTGCTGATCGAGAAACTAAAAGCACAAAAAAATGCCCTGAATATGTAACATGCATAGTAATGTGCTCGCATCATACTAAAGTGTGCTTTCGAATAATGAAATGTAACCAGTTTAAATTTACAACGCACTTGGCACGCAGTGTCACCATGTTTGTGCTGAGGACAACATTTGGTACATAGACTCGACTTAAGCATCTCTCTACCTTACATTTAGGAGGTTACTGGGTTAGGTTAATAAGAATAATTAGCATCATGACCTGTACAGTGCATTGCAATGACTACTAAAAAATAACCGATGAGACTTATTCAGCGGTGCATTCTTGTTTTTCACTGTTGCAGTCAGTGGCCTCAGGGGGGAGCTGTGTCCCAGCACTTCCTTTGTGTAGAAGAAGGCAGCAGCCACAATGGAGCAAATCGGACTCAATGTTCACATTGTTTCCTCTTCAGCCCATTTCAGATTTTAGAAGTTCCTTCATTAAAGAGTCTTGCTCTCGCCCAGTCAGGAGTTAAGCCATACCCTGCACTTCATCGTGGTCCAACATGCACCATTTTCCACATGACAAACACTCAACAGTTATTGGACAGAGCGTAATAATAATAATAATAATAAAAAAAAAATGGCATTGGTTTTAGAGAATAAAAAATGAGATATCCATGCAACAAAACAGAAAATGTCCCTCACAGGGCAGCAACATATCTCTGTCATCTGAGAATCTAATTGGAATCTAATCGGAAGGATAGAGGTCATTACACACAGATCTATATACTCCAAGTATTTATTTCTGTTAAGATTAAAGATTTTGCATGAAACCAATTTAAAAAGAGGATTAAAAAAAAAAACAAAAACAAACAAAAAAAAAACAAAACAAAACAAACAAAAAAAAAAACAACAGAAATGTTATTTTATGGCACAACAAAATTACAGGGAAGAGTGCTGACTTGTCTATTGTCCAGAAAGCAGCTATTGGCACCCTCCACAACGAGGAAAGCACCCTGTTAAAGAAGCTGGATATTCACAGAGTGCTGTGTTCAAGCACATTGATGGAAAGGTGAGTGGAAGAAAAATCTTTGGTCAAAAAAAGGTGCACTAGCAACCGTGATAACCAGAACCTGGGCTTCCTTAACTCCTTAGCAGACCCACTTGCTGACTACTTCCATGCTATGCTGCACTGCAGTAATTTATGCTAAAGGACCCCAGATCAAATATTGGAAGCATATACTGTGTTGTAAATCCATCTTTTAAAAATTGTTCTTGGTGAGAGAAAGTGAAATTAGGGGTTTCATTAGCTATTTGCAATAATTAATCAAATCAACAGATATAAACAACTGAAATGTATCCCTCTGTGTGTAATGAATCTTCAAATAAGTTCCCTCTCAGTCTGTCACTTGGTACCACAGATATAGTATGGGATATCACATCCTCGAGCTGACTTATAAGCTGGCAGGCAGCAGTGACTAACACCAATGAGAGAAACAGGCTGACTAGCTGCACCTCCTGTTTCAGAGATGTTCGTAGTGAGGTGAGGAGCTAAGAGCTGCAGAATCACGGTGACAGTAGTAGATATATGCATCTTTGGTCACATGTTGTTTGCCTAAAATGATTAGAGGTGTATTCAGCCAGGACATGCAAGGGTGTGATGTCCCATACATGTGTTCTGCCTCTATTCTCTCCTTCAGGTGACAGTAATTAGCTATGTTTTAACACTACGTTTCATGTTTTGATCTGAATTACTGAATTAAATTAACTTTTTTATTATATTTAAATTTATTTAAATGCACCTGTTTCATCATTTAACATGATGTGTACACAATAGAGTGAAGTCTTGTAACACTGTTGAGGCGGTCCTGTGGCTCATGCACCACTAGATGGACCCATGGCACTGGAAACTTTCAACACTACAATACGAACCCCAACAGATCTCATTTTGCTTATTATTTTGTGACAGCACACACTATAACGGTGCTTACGCTAAAAGCTCAAATCACAATGTTTCACTTAACCGTACTAGTGAGTCACACTTTTAGGCCTCTAAGGTATTCACACAGACTTTTGGAATTGGCTAATTTTACTGGGAATGTTGGAACTTGAAGCCAGGACATTGAGCAGTGAACCAAACCCACCATAGGCACAAGTCTTGTTACAAAGCAGTGCTATTAAAACATGACTCTCAACGAGGACATTAGGATGAAACATGCAACAGTGCCTTATGGTTGCTACATTAAGCCCTTATGTCAGATTTTGGAATGTAATGAAGATTGAAAAATCTGCTTTGAAATGTGAAGGGGGAGGAGGGGAGAGGGGTACTTTTAATAATCACCAGACTTTCTTACTGTTTAGCTGACCTGCTGACCTGATCTATTTAATTAAAGACATATAATAGAAGTTTTAAGAATGTCAAAAGAAGCTGGATGGATTTATTTATGTTTCAGATTTGTTTGTTTTTATTGCTAATTGCCTTGTGAGAACAGCTGCACACCTCTTTTTAATATTTATGGCCCCAAAGTGTTATGGAAAGGAAAAATTAGAGAGTAAGAAAATAATAAAATTAACAAGCCAAGTCAAGCCAGACAACCATTTGCCCTCTAAATGATGAAGATACAGGGCAGTATTAGTTTGGATGTGCTATTCTTTTATACCACATGCCGAGTGATTTGTTAGCTGAGGATCTTCTTGTAGGCATCGTCTCTTCCGCAGTGGTTCTGTTTGGGTGGTTCGGCCTGGTAGGCCCAGCACTGCAACAGCAGAACAGCAGCAGACCTTGAAGCAGGATGTCCGAGACCTTCCACAGCAGCCCTGTGCACCCCGGCTCCACTGTTCGCATCCCCTGACCCCGGCCCCTGTGTGGCTGTCAAACCCACCAACAGGGTCTGGTTGTGGCTCTCCAGGACAGGCTGTGTCAGGATGACTGCATAAGGCCTGTCAGGCGCTTTTCCCGTCAAAGACTTCCCCTGGAAAATTAAATCAAATAGTAATAATAACAACAACGTTATTACAAGACTGATTATGACGCTAGGAGAAGTATTCTACAAACTATAAAGCCACTAATCTCCTAAAACATTTCCCACCTCAAATTTTTCTATTGTGTTTCTTCTGCTTCCAGATGAAAATTAAATCCATGTTCATCAAGGATTAAACCATATTACATATTAAGTTGCAGTCACCTATCAGATAGAGGTCGGGATTTATAATTTGTATTTAAATAATTTGACAAATTTCGGTGCTTAAAAGGTACGTTACAGGCTGTGGGACATTTATGTAATTCATTTGCAAGCTTTTGAGATATAGTTTTAAATTCCGATTGAGAGTGGCCATCAATTTGTCTAGTTGATGCCCACTCTCAACTTGACAAATTGATGCAAATTGGAAGTAATATCCATTTGCAGCTCCTTGCAAATGGATATTACTTCTGACATACACCAGGATTAGAGTTTATCTTATACATCAATGTTTCAACATGTCCGGAATGTAAAAAATGTAACTTTTTATTGACAATATTTATACTTTCTGCTTGCAGTACCAAGATTTTTGTGTTTCTGTGTTTTCTAAAAACAATGAAGCAATGTCCAAATATAAGGCAGTTCAAAAACAGATACAAATCTCTCTCTAATAAATCTTGACTAAATATAGAGTAAAATATTTGAAATTCATAGAATGTTTCTGTCACTTCATGAAATAACTTCATGCTTAACTGAGATTTAATTAATATAATTGCTGACTTTCTGAAAAGGGATGTGATTCATTAAGTACGTTCTACCTTCCATTCATTTTCACATATGTAAGCTAAATAAACCAAGTGGCAGCTACATAGCCAAGTATTAGTAGTATTTTAATGTCCGTTGTCTCATTTCAAAGGAAATCCAAATAAGTTACTCTATATTGTTTATATATTCAAAATAACATTTTCTTTAAAAATACATTGTCATATTAAATTATATAAAAAAATGTATACCCTAAAAAAAATGCCTATCCAATATTAAATATTATCAACTTTAAAAATTAAAACTTAATTTAAAACAACTTAAAACAAAATTAAACTTGATTTTCTGATTTTAGACACATCTTTGTGATTATTTGTTTGTTTTACTATGACTTTATTTTTTAAAAGATGGAATTTCTATTCTGGTGTATTTTACAAAGTAAATAATTTAATAAAAAATAGCCTTGAAACTGCTCCAATAACAACTGAGTCTTTATTAATAAAATACAAAATGAATTAATTTACGCTAAATTATTTTAAAAAAAAAACAAAAAAAAAACACAAACAAAAAAAAAAAAAACAATTGACTTGATTATTTGTTTTAAGACTTTTTTAAACATATCTAAACTCATGAAAAAGCCTTTACCAAAAGAAATGAATACAATCAAAAATTTAAGGAGGAAACTTCTGGTTGATCTAACATGGGAAGACCCAGAGATTTACTTTGGTGCAACCACTCACATCAATGTAATAATGTCTCATTCAAACAAACACATGCTTACACACGTTGAGAAAGCCACAACAGAGTGTAATATGGTTGTAATTGCAAAAGCCACTGATAGTGAGCCAGCCAGTGTGGTTTCTGTGATATGAACAGCCCAGCTCCAAATGACTTACCACGCTGCGGGTGAACTTCTCCAAGGAGGTGCGGCGACCTTGTTCAGTGTCTGCTGGCTGCTGTTTTGGGAGGGGGGGGGAAGCAGGGTGAGTGTTTGGGTCAGGTATGGGTGTTGACGGGAGGAAGGTTGGCAGTGGTGTCATTAGAGCAGGGAATAAAATAAAAAAAAAAAGAGGAGGCCAGGCATTGCAGAAAGCGAGGGCCCAGTGCAGGCAGAGCAGATGGGGTTAAATTTGGGGAAAAGGGTGTAGGATCAGTGAAAGGCCAGCAGAGGGAGCAGTGTCCAAATGAGAGAGGGCAGAAAGGCTGGCATGAACAGAGGAAGCTGTGATCTGATGAAAAGCTCCATCTTACACAATTAAACAGCTAAGAAGGTTTTCTTTTTAGAGCTTAAACTCTACAGGAAGTACACATGATAGCATTAAACAAATTAAAACAGGTTGTACTTGGCATGTATTAATACATCACTGTATAAATCATGTCTGGTTTCGTGTTTTCACTTTTAACACCAGAGTGTTTCTTAGTTTTGAGAAGATTTTAGCAGTTTTTCTGCTTTTATATCTTTGCTCTCTGAGGTCTTTTTATATCACAATACTAGTATATCACAATACTGACACCAGTCTCCACAACCTTGAAACTGAATTAATTTTCAGGTACAATATCACTGACCTAACACAAATAAGCAGAAAGAGGCTCATAAACATAAACACTGCTTTATTTACAATGTTTTTCACTGTTGGAACATTTTACTTTAATAACTGAGGGAAAATATGTTTTCGATGCACACTTATTAATTTCAGAGCATTATAATGTATATAAAAGCCCTAATGTAGCAACTGATAAAGTTAGGGACAAATTGTTGAATGTTCTCAAAATCTAAAGGCATCAAACATTATTAGATTTGCACAGTACAAAAAAAAAACCCCATTCTGATACAAATTTATAGTCTAGTTTAACATCTTTTGTTATAGGTGTATTTTTTACTTTCATTTATTTAAATAAATACATTACATTAATTGTTTTGTTAATAGTCAAGTAGTATTCAGGATATTTTCCCCTCTTTGATACTTCCGTCGAGAAAACGAGTGAGTGTCAACTTCTAGAATTAACAAAAGACGCTGAATTCATGGATTATTTTTGAAAATGTGGAACCAAATCAAATTTTTCCGTCTTTAAAGGTGTATTTCATCATATTTGGTGCCAGAAAACCTAAAAACAGTTGTAGCATAATAAAACATCACAGGGGGCCTTTCCACTGTTTACCAAGCTGATAAGTTATTCTTAAATACACTTTTCTTATACGACGAGTCCTCATAAGGCAGAACCTGTACAACCATATGGAGTGATAGCAAGTAGCATGAAGATGCAGAAACCAAACTGATTTGTTAACATAAAAGGCCCGAGGACATTCACTTTCTACTAGGGTAGCCAGTGGTTTGTTATGCATTGATGCCTGAATTTGGTGCTCTTTTTTTGCATGTTTCTTGCCTTTGGTCTTAGACATAAATACACTTATTATGAGGTACACTACTGAGAAGGTTATGGTGTAAAAATAATGAAACATGCTTTTTAAATTAGAAGCTTTTTTTAAAGGAAAAAGACTGATCCTCCTACATAAACCTGGCTATCTGTTAAACTCCGTCGTAGGAGCAATATGGTCACAAGCTGTTTTGCTGTACTTTGGATCATTAATGAATTCTGAAGTGCATCACTGGTTTCTAAAGGGAAATATTAAGATACAAATCAATAAACTGCATCACAAAGAGAAAATCTATAATTAATACAAAGCTTGTTCTTGAAAAGACCTGAAATGTGTAACTTGCATGAGAAACCCATCAACATCCCATAAAATGTAGGTCTTTCTTTGCAGAAACAGGCAGGTAGATTTATTTATATCAGTACTAAAAGTGCAAATACTAAAAGTATTCTTCTTTTCTCACAGATACATAATACTGGATTGTTCTCCTTTACCAATTAAAAAATATATGTTTTGTATTCTTGATTCTTTTTTTAACTGTTAAACTTGAGTAAAAATCTCATGATTTTCATTTTAGACTAACACAAATCTAGTTTGTTTCATCATTATTTCTAGATTAGAATTTGCCTTAATATAAACATTTTAATATATAATAAATGTAATTCAGAACAAATCTTATATAGCTAAAGGACATTTTTGTTGCCAAAATGTTGCAGAATTCTGATGTGAGATAAAAATCCATCCAAGCAGGACTTAAAGGATAAACCCCCCAACACTCTTTTTAAATACCTAGTATGATCATGAAATTAGAAACAAAGAATCAAACTAGTTTGAGAAATGCAGGCAGAATGCATCATGTTGAATGTGGAGCAGAGGCCGGAGTCAGGGGCGACTGGAAAACTCACCTTTTTTCTGGCCGACAGGAGATCTTGGTAGATGTTGGATCGCAAAAAGCGTGCATAGCTGTCACTTTTCATGAGCTTGAATATGTGCTCCTGCAGCAGAAAAAGAAAAAGACGAGTTTGTCTGGCATGAAACCAGTAAAGCTACTGGTGTACAATAAGGGTGGCATTGATACAGACAGTGCATGCACAGCCTCTCACAAGTGTTCAAACTCCAACTTTTTTTTTTTACGTTTTGTCATATTGTACAGACAAACTTGAATGAACTTGAGGAATTAATGTGATAGACCAACAGAAAGTAATACTTTCTGCTGCTCTGATGATGTGAGGTGGGAACAAAGTGGAAAGAAAAGAAGGAATGCTTGGATTTCAAAATCTTTTCAAACAGAAATCTGAAAAGTGAGTCAAAAGATGACTGCTTCTACATCTCGATGTTTCTGGTTAGATTCAGATTTGATAGAAACTGTTCAAACATCAGTTTTGAAGTTTTGCCATAGATTTTAACTTGAATTTAGGTCTGGACTTTGGGCCGTTCTAACATAGATCACACAATGATCTTTATCCATTCCATTGTACATCTGGTTATATATTTAGAGTCAGCCAGCTGGAAAGTGAAACTCTGACCCAGTCTGAAGTCTTTTGCAACCTCACACAGGTTTTCTTCAGATATTGCCCCACCTTCAGTTCCATAAAGCTGCCCTGTCATTGCTGACAAAGACTTCCACATCATGATGATGCTGCCACCACCATGTTTGAATATAGGGATGGTGTGTTCAGGGTAGTGCACTTAGTTTTCTCCTTGTGGCAAACTGCAAATATGCATTTGCCCTGTAAAATCATTTTGTGTCATTTGTTGTTTCAAATAAACTGAAAGGAAATTAAATCTTGTGTCAACTTAGGTGACTTTTAAAGGGAGTAGGCTGCACAAGATTTTATTGAGGAGTATTAGAGTAAAGTGGGCTCCATATAAATTCATTTCATACCATAATTTACCTTCTACAATAAAATCTCAGTAAAATGCATTGCAGTTTCAGACTGTGATGTGAAAAATTGGAAAGCATTTTTGCAAGATGCTGTTTATTGATCCAGCTGGTGCATGTGTGTATGAATGAGAGCAGTTGCTGCCAGCAGTAGAGCAGGACTGATTGATGTGTTGTCGGTCAGAGATGCTGCACATGACACATCACCAGTGCACTTTAAGACCAACATAATCCACTGTGAACTGAGTGAAGGACTTATTCATGGTATTACTTGCCTCATTAGAGCCTGCCAAAAACACACTCCGTCATTCTTTCTCTTTCCATTTATTCCCCCTCGCTCTCATTGCTCACAGTGAAGGGTTTTCTTTGGTCAAGCAGATGAGACGGTGAAATAAGTGGATGAGTTTCCACTGAGCATATCTTGCGTTTGTTGTTCTTGTGTGCGTTCATGAAAACATGAAGTCATGGGCAGCCATGAAGAAAACCACACAGTCAACCTGAGCGTCTTCATAGCTGTATCGCCCAGGGTCTTTGAGGTTCTGGCTGGTCCGCTCGTAGCTGTGAGAGTCCAGGTTGATGGAGCTCGGAGCTCCCTCAGCCAAAAACTCCTGCCAGATCTCTTGAGCCCTGGTGGACACCTCCTGGAGCGGCCTTCGCTTTAGATCCTGCACTGCTAACCAGAATCTACAACAGTGTTTAGCAAGATTTTAATGTGAATTAAATCTTTTTCAGTTTTTCTCAAGAATCTTTCAGAAATGCTGGGGATCAGTCTCACCGCAGGTTCTCAGAGCTGAACTCTGACTCCAGGAACTTCAGGAACTGGTCCCGTCCCGCCGGGTCCTTCAGAGCCTCCTCCAGAGAGAAGCCCCACTTCTTTACCCGCTGCTGACTGGGATCGCGGCTGCTCAATGGAAAATAAATCAGAAGAGGAAATAATAAAACAAAACGCAGAGACTAGGATGTTAATACATAGTCAGTATTTGCCAATGTTGTATTTAAGGCATAGCAACTTCAAATAACCCCAGTTATACTGGACCACTAGGACAGATTCACCCCTCCCCCAGCTCTCAGCACCAAGCCTCACCTTGCCTCCATGTCCCAGAAGGTGGTGTCATCACTAATCCAGGGGTTTGAGGGCTCCACGCCTGACACAAAGGGGTCATATTCCATGAACTGCTCTGTGTAGGTCATCAGGCTGTCAGCCACTTTGGAAACCTTCATACAGTGTCTGTCCAGCTGGATGTTCAAAAAGGTTATCTGAGGGCAGAAGGAGAGAGACAAGAAGGGGCTAAATAAGGTAACGTCTCATCAGTCTGTGTCTCTGATGGTCTCAATGATGGATGAGAGAGGCAGATCAGTGGTAATGAAGTGTTGAACATAATGTCACACTCACCTCTTTCTGAACGTCCTCTTTGGTGGGCTTCCTGCTCGGCTGGGAGCTGATATGAATTGGACTTGGTTGGCTCTGGCCGTCGTCTGGTACCCCATAGACCGACTGGAAAAAGTGAGGGAAGACAATAGTTACTTTTTTTCCCAGGGACTTTCAGTTGCAAACATAACCAATAATCTGCACATGGCAGACTTCAAGAACTGACAAAAATGTTTCCAAGCTGAGTATCTTTTTGATTATTTAATTTTATCTACATTTGAAACCAGAAGTTGTATAAAAAGACACCAAATAACTTTTTCAAACCTTTAATTTTATTTTCACCAGACTACAGGACATGTCCTCTAAAAATTAAGGTCTTTGTCCATGAGAGCATTTGCAAGCTGTAATCTGGTTTTTAGTATGTACGGTATTGGCTTCTTCCTCACTGCATGGCATTTCAGCCCATGTTGGTCCAGGGTGTGTTTCACTATATAATGACAATCTCTTACCAGCTTCAGCCAGCATCTTCATGATACCTGAACATTCCCATGGTGTTGTTAATTGAATATAATTGTTAGAACACCTGATTTAGTTTGATTTTTTTTCATAGTATCATTCAAGCAAGGAATGTTTGAGATGTTGTTTGAAAATACATCAACATGTGTTCCCCAGTTTACCTCAAATGGTGTGAATTAGATGCTTACAAAACCAGGAGATCATAGGCTTTCCCAAGAAAGTCGAAAGAAAGTAAAAAAAACTCTTAAATTATAGATGTAATGTAAATATGTAAATAATATATATAAAAAACATCACTACATAAACTACATATGAGCTTCTATTTCAGCATTTACTTCAAAGAACATAATGTTCCTGTAAATCCAAGACAGTGAGACTTGACGTCCACTTCTGTGTTGTCACCTTTTTCACCCTGTGTGGGTTCTTCTCTCTTCGACACTTGCGAATGTCCATCTCTGTGGTGTTGACACAGCCTGGCTGTGGGAGACAGCAGAAAACATGACGGTTTGGGTCACTGTTGCATGAGCATGTGTTGGTGCTACATCTGATTCTGATTTTTCTTTTTTTAATTTTTGACATACTTTCTGCTTTGCTTCCTTGTGTGCTCACAGTAGCAGCATCTCTGACATTTGTGTTATTTTTCTTTTTCTATAACTCACCACTGGTCGATGAACGTCCCAGAACGCCCTCTCCTGGCTGTCAAGGATCTTCCTCTCTGCTTTGTCCTTCTTTCTGTCAATCCTGCATGCAAAGGAGACAGCCCACACATATAGCATATAGAACTGAAACATGAGGTCAAGCGGCATAAATTCAACGCAGCCCTGACTTACAAATAAGGCAGCCTCTTCCTCGCTCCTCACTGAAGGCTGCAGCCTAAAGAGCAAAAAACTCAGGAGTCTAGGTCTTGATCTATCTACTGGTGTTATCTCTGGAGAGACCAAGCCCTTACATAACTGACATTTACTGATCGGCCCCTGCTTCTTATTGTCCTCCGATACATGACTTCCTACATTTACCTCACTTCTGTCAAACAACAGCAAATGATTGATGTTGTGTATTTTTTATTGTCTTTTTACTGACAGCAAGGGATACAGCGTCTTAACAATCTGAAAGGGATTGTATTGTGCTTACACCTGCCAGCCACCAGAGAGCATCATCACTAAACAATCCAGAGCATGTGCTTGTTTGAATCCATGAGGAATTGCTGTTATTTTTGGGAGAATAACACAAACTGATGTGTCAAAGCAAAGCATGATTGACGTATGCACTCACTTGACTTGAGCCTCAGCTTGCATGAAGATGAATTCCCACTTTCTGGCGAAAGCCCTCTGCAGCCGAGCGAGGTTCTCCTGCAAGATGCAATTTGAATACAGCGTTTGGGGAGAATTTAGCTTTATAGTATTTAACTATTCACTTTGATAATCTGATAAACAGTGCTTTGCAGAAGTATTCATACCCCTTGAACCTTCCTTCAATTTATCACGTTACAACCACAGACACTAATGAATTAAGATTTTGTACGATTAACCACTGAAAAGTGATGCGTATATTTTCAATCAGCAGGCATAAGTCAATATTTGATGTAGGTGTATAAACCATCTTTTGCTGCAAATACAGTTGCAAGACCTTTGGTGTATGTCTCTACCAGATTTGCATATATACAGATCAAAATTCATCTCCATTCTTCTTTGTAAGATTGCTGGAGCTCAGTTAGGTTGACTGAAGATCATCTGACTTCTATCTGATATTTTAACATATGAATATGCTTTGATCTAAACCATTCTATCGACCCTCCGCTACAGCCTCAAGTCTTCTGCAGCATTTAATAAAATGTTTTCTTCTAGGATTGCCCTGTATTTAGCTCCTTTCATTTTTGATCAACTCTGGTCAGCTTTCCTGTCCCTTCTAAAGAAAACCATCATCACAGAATGATGTTGGCACCACCAATGTGTCACTGTGTGGATGGTGTGTTTATTGCAGTGTTAAGGTTTCCCCCCCATTCTCTTTCTCCTTTACAAATGTGCACTACTTGGTGTTGGTTCTTAAAATGCAATCACCATGAAATACATTAAGGCATTGTACTAAGAGAACATATGCAAAGATTCAAAAGGTACTAATATTTTTTCCGCTCTGCATGAGCAGCTCTACTACACAATGCAAGCAGATTTTGTTTCTTAAATGTGTTTTGACAGGTTTCAATGTGGTGATGTCCAAAGCTGAAACTAATCAGAGTACGTTTTACATTTTGTGAAAACACAAAATGCAGCTGTTAAAAGTTTGAAATGTATTCATGTGTTCCTGTTAATTCTCAAAAAGCTTCTGTCCAAGCTAAAGTAAGTGACCTCATTACAAAAAGAAAAACTCTGATCAGCAGGCATGTTAACAGTGAGAGCAATGATGCCTGGAGGCATAAAGTGACCCGAATAGAAGGGGAAGGAAGTGTACTGGACAATAGTTGCAGAGTCATTTGGAATATTAAAGTGCAGTACATAGCTACTCTGTGTAACAGCAAGAAATCAGCACTACAGTTACGTGCCTCCTGGGGGCATATTGATCTGCTGATGTCAAGTAATCCTGTGGATATTTTGAGGGTACATTTTGTGGCCAGGAAATTACTGCCATCAAATGGATCTCCTGGAGCCCAACTATTCATAATGGCTTGATGCCATTTTCAGACCCCAAAAGACATGAATAGAGATTTTTTTTTTCTTCTGTTTGCAATCAACTTGGTGATGATTTTTAAGGTAAAATATCGTTTTACTTACTGCTTCGTAGTCTGCAAGCTCAAGCCTGGCTTTATTCTGCATGGTGCGCTTGCACAGGTAAATGGCTGGAGGGAAGAAGGAATAATCAAATTTTTAAAAGGTCAAATGGTTTTAAAAAAAAAGGTCAGCAGTTTCAAATGGATAGCTATTTTTCTGAACTAATATCTCAGATGTTTACTGCAACACCAATGATTATCTAATTTAAGCTGGAAGGCTATTAGTTAGCTTATGAAATAAAATAAAAAGAAGAGGGCCACCCAGTGAGACAGAGATCTGGTCAAACCAATCAATGTATCATGATTTGTTAGGCTAATCCTATTCCACTGGGGTCTCTCTGGTGGATGTTCCTCAGGGCCAGATGTATTACAGGGAATAGCCCCGTGGATCAATACTTAGTGTGTGTCAACAACAGCTCAACAGTGTGAGCTGTGTTTAAGCTCTGGAGAAAGAAACAGTTGAAGACATCAGGGAAAACTTTTGAGAAGGAGGTGGAAATCGACAGCTTTTACTCACCATAGTCTGTGTTCTCGGGTTCCCAGCAGTTTGAAGGCCAGAAGTACTGAGACTGAGGATACACAGAGTTTAAGTTTAAAAATAGTTCATTTTCTGTTTTACAAGCTAAAGAAAGTCTTTGTCTCAATTCCTTTCACCGCTTTCAGTACAGTACAGGTCAGAAGTGTACATACACTCATCTAGGCATGACTGTCATACTAGTTTGGACTTTTAATGATACATCTGAATCGTCACTTTTCCAACATGCAACCTCCATGAGTATTTTAGACAAGAACTGGGTGCCCAAGTTTAAATGTACCATGGATTCTGCCTTGATCCTTGGTAACCTGGATTTGCGTTTTGATATGTGTTTTTGTCATTGTTGGCATTCCATATTCAGTTCATCTTTTAGATGCTTGTGTTCCTTATTTTAACTGTTTTCATGTCTTTAGATTTTTTAAGTCATAGTATTTTGTCACTGTTTTCCATGTAGACCAAAGCTTTTTTTTTAAAGTGGACCCCTATCTATTTGCAGTTCGGTATTTGTGCATTCACCTACTCACAGTAACTACAGTAACTGGTGGAAAATTTTGCAGATTTTGTTCCAAAATATTCAAAAGAAAATGCAGCTTGGGAAGCTGAAATACCAGTGTTACTTGACATGCTACTGGTGTTTGCAAAGTTGCCAATCCTTGAGAGTAATTCATTTTCATTGCCACCCTCAAGAGCAGAAATAAGGAAGACTGTGGATATTAGCCTCTGTTGTAGTGCCAATATGTTTTCCACTGTATGTAATGTTGCATCTTAAGGTATATTTGGTGTTTGAACTATCAAAATAAACAGATGTGAGCATTTTTAGAAGAGGTCGCAAGTATTTGTGGATTTAGGCTATTGTGGGTCCAATGTATTCTGGTTAACTGTCCTCCCTTGAGGTCTATTAAGTTCCTGTTTGTGGTCTGTGGAGCTCTGTAAGCTCCTGGTTCTCCTGAGGTTTTCTCTCCATGTTTCCATTATTGGATTTTCAGAAGTTCTGGACTTTCTTAATTATTAAAATCCTTTTTTTACCACAAGGCTGCCTCTCTCCTGCTTTCATTTGGGTCCTCAAACAACAAAATTACTGACAAATTCACACAGGGACACAATTATACATACAGGTTCAACTATATACATATACCACATTTATCATTTTGCAAAATTATGGTTAGCAAGTCACTAAAAAAACCATACACTCTTAGTGGCCATCAACATGGTCCTGACCTAATTCTGGTCAAGATGGTAGAGTCAATTCAAATGTATTTTTTCCTTGACATGGCTCATACATTTACAATTGGATTGAGGTCCTTGCCATTCTAGAGGCTTGATAACAGATAACTTTCTCCATTCCAGTGCAGAAAACCTTGTGGACTTTGCTTGAAAGCTGGTTCTGTGCCAGGAACCAAACCAGTTTAAATAAGCATGACCATTTCCTCTCAGATATTGGGTTGGCCAAATATCCAGCCAGAATAATGCCAGAACCTCATTGCTGCCTACAAAAAGCTTGAAACATGATAAGAGATATTTACTTAAATATTAATGAGGTTGTACGAATATTTTTGAGCCTGTATGTACCTGTGTGTATTTCAGAAAAAAAAAATACAGTACCTTTAAAACTGTGCACACAAGTCTTGTTTTTAAAATTAATTGACTTTGTATTGTTCAAATGCATTGTTAAAAGTCCAAAATTAATCATAGTTACGTACATCTCATGTATGGAAATGTATGACCATCAATATACACTCCCTTAGCTTTATTGTGATCAAACGGTAATCAATATTTGTTCAAACACAATCTTTGAAATAACTGTAGCGAATATAAATATCCATGAAGTGATGGTGAGTTTTTTTTTCTCTATTCTAGCTGAAAATACTGATTCAAAATTCCTTCCTGAGTCCATTCATAATTAATTACTTTAATTTGTCATGCATTCTTAATAATGGGACAGAATTAGAACCACATATTTCATTTGCACTATTTGTCATGAAGGTAATTAGTGAGAGGAGAAGGACTGATGCTGATGAATGCACCTGTGTGAACACAATAACTTGCTCTCATTCAGAACAGTCAGCTCGGAATAGTCTGTAACACAATGTACAAAAGTGTGACAAACATTGAAAGATGGCTGCCATTTAATCTGGATGCTCTACTAGTTTAGTATCTATTTTAAGGTTGCCACAGTGTCTTGCAGCGCTGCTATGCTTATTTCCCAGAATGTTACATATGCACTGTGGATTCTTCTCAGAGGTTCTGGTGAAGCAGGCCTGTTGCATCACCATCAGAGGGAATATTTTTAGCCCCAGCTGAATGAGCAAGTGTTGCCCTCCCTGCACAGGCACAATAATGGCTTTTAATCTTGGCCATTACAAGCAAAGATAAATGCTTTCAGAGACAGAGTAGACTCCGGAGGAAAAGCACTATGCAGACAGCTCTCAGCTTCACATCTTGGGGCTTCCCAGTCAAGGATTGTGCAGCATAAGAAGGAGCAAAGAAAAACACCTTCCTGACAAACTCCACTGCTGACCCACAGGCTCTATCCTGCTGCCTCCTCTTGCTCTGATGCACCATGCAGCAGGGGTGCGCTGTATAGTACCGACCTTGGTGGGATGAGTAATAGGCTTAGGAAGGATTGCACTCATTAGTATCACGCAGTAAACACATCCCTCTGATAAACAACTATCATCTTATTATTCTACACTCAAAGGTCTCCCAAAGCCCATCAAGGACAGCCCCGCAGCGTACTCCTCTGTACCTGAAAGCGGTAGTGGGTTCCGTCATCCTTTAGGGTCAGGACATGGTCAGAGATGGGAAAGATGTAGCCATGGGCTGCGATCAGACTACCAAGGTGGATGGCTTCAGCTAGAAACAGGAGAACAGGAAAGCACATGAAATTGTCCTCCACATCTTTGTGTTTACATGTACTTCAACATCTCACAACAGGCCTACCTGGATCCTCAATGGAGAGGTTTTTCATCAGCCACTGAACAATGTCTGCTCCTGTTTTCCAGAGAACAACATTGGACAGAAAGGGTGTCACAATTACAAATCCACAATAGTTCTGCCAAAAGATGCCTCTCTTCAGAGCTGTCAAAGTTGGGTAGGTGTCTAAATATAGCATATTGTTGGCAGGTTGGCACTGCATTCGCTATCTGCTCCTGGACAGCAAAACATTCGGCCCCCCGTTGGTGCTTAGCAGAAGCTGCTGGAAAGGCCCGGAGGAAACAATGTGAAGGACTGACTCAGACACAGCCACATAGAGACGGAGCAACCTCCACGTCCTATTCTTGTGACTCACTATTACACAGAAGCAAAAACATAAAGGAATACAGCACCTACACAAATAAGCACGCAGACAGAGGGGAGAAGGAGCTTTTCTGCATTGGTGGCAAGGACAGGATGAAACAACCCTGCAAAGACATGATCTGCCTCCTTTTATAGTAGTAACGTGGAAAATGAGCACAGAAGGTCATACATGTATAATTTATTATGACTCATATGTTTTGCATTTTAAAAGTGGTGGAAAAAACACAATGCCAAGGACAAAGTTATAAATGCATCAGGTGAAATAAGCCCTTATTAAGAAAGAAGGAGATCATTGGGTGCAACATTTCTAAATGTTTAAGCACGATACATGCACACATATGCACATTTATGGTTTTCACACAAATACGAACCTGATACCACACTTGGGATCTTGGAGAGGAAGCTTTTAACAGTCCGGATGGCAACTCCTCCTGCTTTTTCATCTTGTATCCGTGTAACAATGTCTTCCATCTGTGGCGCACAAAGATAGAGATTGCTCATGTTGTCATATTTTATACAATACTGGTCAAAAGTTTTAGAACACCACAACTTACTCCAGTTTTTAAATGAAATTCAAGGAGTTCAAGTCCAATGAACATCTTGAAATGGTACAAATGTAATTGCTTAACAGCCAGGACTTAAAATAAAGAAGCAAAAACCAAAAAATAATATATGTTTCAGAAACGTAACAAAAAGGCAATTATCAGAGAATAAGAAATAAGTTTGCAACTTGAAATTGTTATACAGCAATGGAGGTTTTCTCAAGCGTCTACATTTCTGCCTCCAAATTCTGTGAATTGTGCCCACAAATAATTAGCTGAAACAATCGATACATGGATCCAATTCCCCTGCTGATACTTTCATCAATACAGAGAGAGTGTCTGCATAGTGTAGCATAAGATTAAGAGATGTTATTATCAGGTCATTACTGCATTATTTATGCAACATTAATATACATTTCTTAAAAGTGCCATCAATGTGTAACATCTTTGCGTTGGAGTATATGCCACAGAATTTTGTGATCAACATATGCTCCAGAATCGTGCTCCTAAAGGATAATAAACTCACTAACAATGACCTGTATTCCACAGAAAGGCAGTGCAGATATGCAATACTGTGAAGTGAATACAAGTAAAACAAGGTATTTTCTAGGTGATGGATTATTTGCAAAGTTTAAAGAAAAGTGTGTAATAGACATAGCGTTAATTGATAACCTTTGAATATGCATTTGTAGTGTTTTTCCCGCAGTTGAGTGGAGAATAAGAAAAAACAGGATTATGGTTGAGCAAAAAGTAATCATCTCATTTTGCAAACTTCCATGATTGCAGAACCACCTAATATTTGCAAGAACCGCTGCCCATGTCTTCTGAAAATATCAATTTTGCAATCAAAGAAAAAACTACAAAAAACGGCACACAAAGTATTGGACCTGCAAATTGGTGACAATGACTGTTAGCTTGCTAGATAGCATTAGCAGTGCCATTGTCAGCAGCGATAGATAGATAGATAGATAGATAGATAGATAGATAGATAGATAGATAGATAGATAGATAGATAGATAGATATTGTGCTGAGAGAGTTTAAAGAAAGAGTCATATGTCATTGTATATAGTGAGTAATGTTTATGATATAGTATTGCAAGTACTTGTCTGCTTTTTTCATTCATTTGGATTTAATCTGAAATTTTCAGTTCTTAGCTTTAAGGGTTTTCTGTTGCATGTATGTAAAATGCAGAGGTCAGGCAACCTTCTGCAGGTGACACGTCATATCCAATTCCACTGTGGTGAAGAGGCTTGAAGCTAAACAGTTTAATTTAAACATTTCTCTTTCTAACAATAACATAAAGTGACACCCTGTGGGATCTTCCACTCTGTAAAGCTCAAAACCTCAAAGACAAAGTACACTTGGGTCAAAGGTTTAGCACAACTTAATACCATGTTTGCATGGTTGTGGCCACACATTTGGGGTGATTTATTTAGCTACATCTAGGGGTTAGAAGTTTCCCATAGTCTAAAAAGCTGTCAATGTTAATCCCAGTGGCAAAGATAAACATCACACCTCCGACCGAGCCAGGGCCTCAAACACATCACACATTAGCTGCCTAAAATTAGCCGCATCCCTACACAGCTTGCCATGCAGCCAGTACACAGCACAGATCACACAGCAAACAAGCAAATATTCAGTCTCTCAAGGACAAACATAATACATCCTTATAGGAATTCATAATTTATTACTATCACATGTAAATGTGTTTAAATGTCAAATCTTAAATTATTTATGAGGCGGGTAAGATAGTCTGGTGGAGCCTTACTAGAACCAATTAAAAATCCCCTAAATATTTACACACAGGTGTGTACCTACAGCCAGCTTAATGCAGTACTTTCCATTAGGGTAGTTGGATTGGCAAAAAAAAATGCTTTATGCCTCACTCAATGTCTGCTCGGAGAGTAAGCACAGTCAGATATACACGTACACACACACACACACACACACACACATACTCACACACACAGTTGCTACAGTGTGCGTGGGTCAGTTAACAAGGAACTTTTAGGATAAATGCAATCAGAATTTTAAGATAGCTGTATACAAATTTCTTTTAATGTTGCTTAATATCCCACCACAATTAAGGCTGACATCAAGTCTCAAAGTCTGGCTCACAGCATCCCGCTGCGCTCTACAGCCCATTTCTGCGCACTTCTGGCCACCCGCACCACAGTTCATACATCATTTAAGAAAGCATATCTGTAAGTGGATGCCTTTTACTTACACAGGGAGGCTGGCTTGAAAATGCAAAGTTAAACATCTTTCAATAGCATGTCTATATATGTGTAGTATTTTCTGAATTAACTTTGTCAGGGCATCAAGATGCAATCTCCAATTTTGCCTGTATGGATACCTTTTGATAAATATTGTGTAAGTATCTTGACAAAGCTTTGTAGAGACATTTATAACAATGAGAGTATAAAATAAAAAACATAAGTACTTCCCTACTTGGTTCAATTTGGCTGCCATACTCAGTTTAGCACCCACTTTAGTCATTTTGGCCAATTACCAATAAATAAATATTTAATGGTTGCTATTTAGCAACATTTTTCAGACCTTTTGACTATCATTATGATCCAGTAAATTCCAACTCCAAATATCAGCTTTGTCATTGTGTTTTTTATCAAGGCTATATAAAAAAAACAAACAAAAAAAAAAAACAAAACATAAGAATTGTCACAAATTGTTGTAATTTATAAACTGTAATCTGACTTTTTTGTCTTGCTTTTATAGAAATGGCTTCTTTGCAGAGTGGTCTTTCAGCCCACGCTGGTATGGAGGTTATTTCACTGAGGACAAGGAAGCTAGCTTTTCAGATTCAGTCAACATCTTAACAAGGTCTTTTCCTTTTGTTCTGGAGTGCATAAGCCCATTTCACACCAAAACAGGTTCTTCTCTGGGACATAGACTCCGTCTTCCTTCTGAATGGTATGATTATTGGACATTCTTATTGTCTTAAGGTAGCAAATTAGCAGCATTTGAGTGGTGTTTTGGCCACCAGAAAATATGGATTTAAATCAGTATTTTGGCTTTGGCTATTATTGTATGTTCCAATTAATTACTTCTTTAGAAATATGCTTTGTTACACTGTTATGTTTTTAGTTCAACAGGATGTTTTTCGTCACTCTCAAACTATTGTAAATGGTTCAAGTTTTGTGTTTTTCGTCAATCAGTTTTAGTGCATTACCTCAATTTGATAAAAGAGAGAGAATCAGAAAAAAAAACTTTTACAGGAACTGCAGCATGCTGCAAGCAATTTGCTCAATAAAAAATATACAGTCAAATCTAATTATCTTCCCAGGTGAAGCTTTATGCTGATGACTCATAAACCTGCACTGCCAATCTACAGCAAGACACATTTTAATCATACATACTTCAAAGCATCGAGCTGTGGGTGAGCAAGATAGTTTTGTGGCAAAACAATTACTAGTATCTCAGCTTATTGGAGCGCATTGTAATAAATTTGTGAACCCTCGCTGTGCAGAGTCAGTGTTTCAGCTATGTTAATAAATCTCTCTGCAGAACAGCAGAGGGAAACTGGGATACACACACACACACACACACACACACACACACACATATATATATATATATATATATATATATATATATATATATATATATATATATATATATATATATATATATATATATATAATTTTTTAATTTAGAAAAAGTCATTGTTATACTCTGTCTATTAAGTTGGTTTAAGTGTTTAGGAAATGTTATGTAGCAGCTTATGCCTTTTCAGTCAATGCAGCATAGATATGACTTGACTGAAGAGGTCTTTTTTATTGGCCCCTCATCAAAATGGAAAAGTCCAGAAAACATGCCCATAAGTGTATTCATCTTCATAATTCAGGGAAATAGCTTCTTGTCTACACCTGCTGACACCTACTGTCAGAGCAAAAGCTCAAAAGTGACAAACAAGGCTGGATGAGGCCTGGAGTTTACCTTCTTATCATACACAGTAAAGACAATGTTAAAAATCTTTGAAGCGCAATGTGATAGAACTGCAGCAATAGGTGACATCTTGGCATCACCTGGTCTCCCTAAAAACAGTAAACATGAGCAACATTCCAACCAGTTGTTTGGTAGAGATGTCAGGAAAAATCCTTTTCTACTTTACTGTTACACATGATATAATCAGATAGAGTTGGCTAAACTTCGTATTTACCAGGAACCATGTGCTTTGGTTTGATGGGATTAAGGACCTGTCCACATTAATCTGGTTGTTTTGATAAACTGAAGCATTTTTCTCCCTATCCAGCACATGTCCAATTGCAAAGAGAGCTTTTGGTGATTTAAAACAAAAGCTTTTTAAAAATTGTTTCCAAAGAGAAAATTTGTATCACTTTGTGCTGCGTACCTGTGGAATTGATATTCAGAGATTTTTGTAAATAATGATAGAGAGTCCCACTTTGCACATCCCCACTCTGGCTTTGTGTGTTAAAACTCACAACAGTGGAGCTGGTTTTACGTTTTCTTCCCACATCTGTTCAGTTTTTTTTTTCCCGATTCTGTTTTCAATAAACTTCAAATGTAAATTACAGAAGTGAATAAAGAAATAATGAGCAACAGCTGTTACAGTAAAATCATTCGTCTAGCACTGCTTTAGTCAATATCTTCTTTTCAACTTTAATTGACTTAACATTGACATTATTACCACCTGCTGGAGCACCATGGGTATTAAAAATTTTTTTAAACAGAATACTACAGATTTAATGAAAGGAAATGCAGCTTATGCTCACAATAATGTACATTAGGGGATCTGTGATGCTGTGGGCCTATTTCTCTTTCAAAAGGCCCTGAGAACCTATATGAGTCATCTATGGGATCAGCTGGTCCACTTTTGGGATCAGAACCACCTGGAGCTAAACCAGCTCAAAACAGTGGAGATGATGGTGGACATCGGAGAACATCCCCGACACTTCCTCCGCTCCCATCACCTTCATCAACAACACTGTATCTACTGTGGATCACTTCTGGTTCCTAGAAACCACCCTTTCTCAGGACCTGAGATGGTCCTCACATTTAGACACTGAATGGAAGAAAGCCCAGCAGAGGCTGTCCTTCCTGTGGCAACTCAAGAAGTACAACCTGCCACAGGAGCTTCTGGCTATCTTCTACACTGGGATTATTTTGTCTGTCCTGTGTTAGTCCTTCACTGTGAGGTTTGCCTTATCCACAAAACAGGACAAAGCCAGACTGCAGCGAACAATTCTCTACAAAGAGAATCATCAGAGCTGACCTTCCCTCCATCTTGGACTTGTGCAGGACTAGGGTCAGGAAAAGGGCAGTTAACATCTTCGCAGACCCCACACATCCCTGCCAAAACAGCTTAGAGTTTTACCTTCAGGTCAGTGCTACTGAACGTTATTTGCAAAAACCAGCTGCCACAGAGACAGTTTCTTTCCCCAGTATTTGGGTAATGATCCAAAATGTATGACCAACACATGGCAGAAATATGATCTCCTAAACCCAAATCTTATAGAAAACCTATGGGGTATAAACCCAGAACTATCGAGAGTGATTGTGCAAAGACAACAACGAACATTCCCTCTCTCTCTCTCTGTCTCTCTCTGTGTGTGTGTGTGTGTGTGTGTGTGTGTGTGTGTGTGTGTGTGTGTGTGTGTGTGTGTGTGTGCATGCTCCAGCCTTGTCCTACTGGCAAAACAGGGCTGTACAAAGTATTAACACAGATGATTGTGTTTTGTTTTTTGTTTTTGTTTTTTTTTTTAAAAAAAAAAAAAAATAATATAGGATTTTTTTTTTTCTCCCTCAATAAATGTACTCAATTTAAACATTTGAATTGTCTAACTGTTTCGGTATGATACTATCCTGCAACAATAAAAGATTTAATTCATTCTAGGTTAGTCTAGGGCCTTCTATACATCTTTACCAGTTTTAGGGCAGTCAGTAAGTGTGAAGGAGACTGTAAATGAAGCTGTTCATGAATATTTGGGGGATGCAGCCTAAATTGTAGCTTCACAACTCAAATATCACCATCTTCCTATTAACGCCAGATCAGACTTTTATCAAGATGTCCCAACTCTCTGTTACATATTTCTATATTTAGTATTAAATTAATTGGAGAAATCCCTAAAAATGACTTGCAACCTGTTCTGGTTCATAACTAGGAAAGGGTCCTAGAATCAACCTTGAACAGGGCAAAGCAGGGACAGAAATAGCAATCAAGTAAATGTGACATGCTAAACTCTTGTGGGGAAGATATGAGTGTAAAAACACCTACTAAAATTAAAACACTGTGCCAGTTTTTCCAAAAAATGAAATGAAGCTCTTAAAAAAGACCCAGTCTTTAAAAATGAAACTGAAGATGGATCCATTAGTTATAGTGCCATCAATGATTCAGCAGACTCGGGCTGTATGTCACTGCTGATTTTTGGAGCTATAAAGAAAATGAAAAATGTCCAGGTGATGGCTGAAAAAAAGGAAGATGTCCAGCCTGGAGATCATTATCACTTGTCAAGGAGCACTGGGTGAAAATTAATAACTAAGAATAGTTTTTCCCAGGCATCCAAATCAGCTCTTTTTAATGTTGTATAGCCAAAACTCATAACATTGTTGATGTCTTTATGACTTTTAGAACAAAGCGAGTAAAGCAAAATGAGACAAAACTGAACTTTTAGACCAATATGCAAAACTCTACATGTGTACATCAACACACCATTCCCAAGGTGAAACAGGGTGAGACTGACATTCCTCCTCTATCCTCAAGCTATAATGGAATAGTTTAGATCAAAGTATTTTCATGTCTTAAAAGGGTCCAGTCAAAGTCCAGACTTAAAAGCATCTGAGAATCTGTGGCCAGGCTTGCAGCTATAATTGTAGTAAAGGTGGTTTTACTAAGTACAGACCCATTCAATAAATTTGAATATCATTGAAAAGCTAATTTATTTCAGTAACTCCATCACCAAGTTAAACACATTATATAGATTAATTAGACAAAGACCGATGTTTTAACACCTTCATTTCTCTTAATCATAATGATTTTCCAAAACACAACATTTAAGATTAGAATATTACAACAAACCAATAAAAAATATATTTCAAGAACAGAAATGTCAGCTTATTGGAATATTTGCTTAATACCTGCTTAAAGGTTGTTATTTTCAAAAGGTACTTTTAGTCTGACAAATGAGACTCATCAGGACATATTTCCTGATTTATTGATTATGACTCTATTTACTCAGGGGTGCTGAACACAAAATGAACACTGTACTTGTCAAATCTGTATTTGTAAAGCAATTTGAAAAAAAAAATTCCTACTACACATAAGTGCTCCTTTTTGTTGGTCTACCAGATAAAATGTAGTTGAAATACCAGGAAGTTTGTGGTTGCAACGTGACAAAATGTGGAAAAGTTTATGAATATATTATATTCTGATGTTGCTTTTAAAGACACACAGATGAAGAGGACATCAGTGCTTTGCTACTCTTTCTCATCCTCCTGTCTGAGGTCACAACCGTGCCTGTGTCAACAGCAAACATGTCCCCTGAAGTTTTTATAAAGGTTTATGCAAATGCAGAAAATGCACTTAGCTGGTTTCCAACATTATTATCTGTGTTTTTGCAAAAACTGCAGAAGCAACAAGGCTCGCTGAGAGGAGCCACCATCTGCTCCAGCTGCTCTGAGGTGTTGTGCCAAGGGTGAGATTGGCTCGGCGGCGCCTTAAATCCCTGATTGTGTTAAAATGTTTATAGCTTATAATTCTACTGAAACTGCTGTTCAGTAACTGCAGCGATGCCAGTTGCCTTACGGTGTGCCAGTTGTTCTTGCTTTGCATTTAGTAACTTGCTGTGTGAGGTAGTTTAATCCAACATGATTTAACTGGATTGTAGTTTAATCACCTTTATATGGTTTGGTTTAAACTAATTTATATCTTAAAGCCATATCAGTAAGGACTTAATACATATTTTAAATACAAGTAAACAAAACCTACTAATGATATTGTTTTATTAAGATTATATAAGGTGTAACAGCATTATGTTTGCACAGATTATTCATTTTGTTGCATAAAAACTGTTTTCTTTTGCTACTTATTGTGTGACATATTGCAAAGTAACTTCTCCAAAGTATGCATCCTGTCACACAGTACTCACTTCAATGCCACTTTGACCTCTGCACTATGCTGACTGCATAATAAAGTGAGTTCCAGCTGGTATGTGAAGCCTTGGGGGTCTGAGGTGAGAATAAAGCCTGCTGGAGAGAGAAGACACCCTCCTATTCCTTTAATTTCTCCTCCCTACTACCAACACCAAACAACTCTGGAGCATGTCGAGTCATGACGAGGGAGATGCGAGAGCTTCCCTGCTGGATCTGACACGCTGAGGAGAGCCACTGACAGCTGCTCACAGAGCAGCACACAGACTGGAAAAGCCAGGCTCAATAAGTGTGATGGTTGGAAACTCGGACTGCTTGGAGACGTGTGAATGAATCACATTTGCATAAACTCCCTCGCACGCTGACACATATTCATGCACAGTCATGTGTGCAGAATTCGAAAATGAACCAAAACATAAACAGTTTTATGTGGATGTGTAAATGTGTAAATTGCTATCTTCCACAGAAACACCCTACAGGGAAAGACTTTTCCTTTCACACAACAAACTGTTTTTCCTTCAGGTCCTGTGGCTGAAAAAAAAAACACCTTTTACTCCTCAGTGAAGCTATTTTCCCTTCTGTCAGGATCTCTTATATATGAAGTGCTTCACAAAAGTATTCAAAAGTGTGGTGTGCTTTTGTTTTCAGCGTCTAATACTTGGAAGAATTACCTTTCACTGCTGTTCCATCTTGGGGTGAGTCTCTATTAGCTTTGCAAATCTAGGATGAAATCTTTGTCAGTGTTACTTTAGCTCAAAATAAAACCAGTCAAACTGAATGGAGAGCATTTAAGAACAACAGTTTTCAAGTCTTGCCAAAAGTTCTCTGGTGGATTTAGGTTTGGACACTGATTGGGCCATTTCAACACGTGAATAGGCTTTGAGCCGACCCATTGTAGGTCTGGATGGATGTTTCTTGTCATTGTCTTGCTGAAAGGTGAACACACCACTCTATGGTGTCTTCCCATATTGCCCTATATTTAGTTCCACCATATTTCCCATCAACTCTGACCAGCTTTCTTGCCCATGGTGAAAAAAAAGTATCCCCATATCATGATTCTGCCACCACAATATTTCACAATAGGGGATGTGTGTGCAGGGTGATATGTGGTGATAGACTGCTATCACAGCGTTCAGTATGTAGGCTGAAAACTTTAGTTTTGATCTCATCTGACCACAGGACCATCTTCAATATCATTCCTGTGTTCCCTGGATAGCGCCTGGCTTGTTATTATTGCTTTATTTCAACAATGGCTTTCTTTTTGCCTCCCTTCCATAAATAACAGGTTTGTGGACTCAACAACTCATAGGATTAGTGTTAACATGTTAATGCTCTCCTGGTCTGGCCTACCTGCTGTTGATCTTCAAGAGGCTGTTAGTTCTCTAATATTCTCTAACAAACCTCAGAAGATTGACAAAACAGTTAGATTTAATTACACGCAGGTGCACTCAGTTTACTAACAGGGTGACTTCTGAAGGGAATTTCTTTTCAGATTAAAAAGAGGCCAAATAAAAATGCATGCCACACTTTTCAGATTATTATACATAAAGATGTTCTATCACATAAAGTCCAATTAAATCTGATTAAAGTTGTGGTTGAAACTTGACAAAAAGTTCAAAGCAGATGAATAATCATCAGGGTACTGTGATCTCAGTTATCAGATGTGTTGTAAATGCATTAAAGATAAGAGTTAAAAAAAAATGCACCACAGCACATGTTAAACATCCTTATCCTTATCCTCTGAAGCATGCAAAATATTCATGACTGATGAAAATCTAGTCCCTGCAGTTTAGCCTCCTTCATTCCAGTCAGGTGTTGACAGTTTGATTCATGTGTAATTAAATTACACAGCATGCATTAGCAGTCTTTACCTGTAGTATCCACAACAGAACAGAGTCCCAGCAGAAGCTGCAAGATTGCATTAAGAGTCCTCATTTAGAAATAGCTTGATTGCCAACTCTCATGGTTGCTAATAGCAGAAACATCCTTGTAAACCAGATGGATTCTTCTGTGATACTTAACCTTCAGTTATACTGGAAGCAATCAGACCAGAGTATGGATAATGATGTTCTTCTTGATCAGGTCAGATGAGAATCAGATGCTCACTGCCAGAATAATGAGCAAGATAATTTTTTTTAAAAGATAACAGCAAGATAACATTTTTAAATTGTGCATATGCCAGTTCAGATTATCTTTCTGAAAACACGAGTGGCATGATAATCAGTGCAATTAAAAGTTTAGCTCCACTAATAAGCCTGTTGTTTGTGCTTTCATCCTTTCTTTTTATAAACTGAAAACTTATTTTATGCTTTGCAGTGTCAAAACAAGATGAAAATCAGTGGTTTGATGTTGGCAAAATTCTTCCGAGCAACAAAAAAATGGAAACAATCCCAGGCTGTGCTGAGGAGAGTGTAAGCCTGCCCACAAACCACAGTGACTCATCAGGTCACCTTTTGTTGATGAGACTCAAGGAGGACAGAAAAAGATCCCCTCTCCTCTTGTAAACGTCTGTTGTTAGATACTCCACGGGTTGCTAAGGGCTTGAGTGAGGGGAGAAAACCGGAGTCTGCCATTCCTCACAACAGACGGTCCTCTCTAAAACAGAGTGCCACGCTCAGCTACAGAGGCTGTTTTCTAAAAAATGAAGGGCATCAACTGCCTCAGACGGAACAGGCTGCTTTTAGATGCTGGTTTTTACGCTGCTATGTATAAATCTACACAAGTCGTGAGCTTTCTTTTCTTCAAAATCAAGCTGAGGGGCATTTTTACAACACTTAATATAAAAGTCCATGAAATGTCACTTTCTCCATGACGTGCAGTTTCTTTCCCTGTTGGAGATCACTTACTAGCAGAAATTTACATGCAGGGAGGCACAACCTCTCACACCACCTGCATTGTAAGTGCCTATAGGACTCTGTTTGAGCTTGGACCCCATTAAGGATCAGTATCTTCAAAAGTACTTTTTTTTTTTTTTTTTTTTTTTTTTTTTTTTTTTTTTTTTTTAAAGAGGCTCAATGGAGACCAAATTGCATGCAGAGCAAGGAAAATGACAGATAGGATTGTAAAAAAATGTGTAGAAAAAAAGCCATAAAATGTAAAACTCCATCAAATACTGTGCCCTGCAAATGTATTCATACCCCTTGGACACTTCCAAATTTTGTCACATTACAACCTCAAACCTGAGGTTACAGGATATTTATATCACAGACCAACATGAAGTAGGTCGTAATTGTAAAGTGGAGGATTTTTTTCCCCCTAAGGTTTGGACAAACAAAACTATAAAAAGTGTGGCATGCTTTGGTATTCAGACCCCTTTACTCTTATGCTCTTAAATAAAATCAATTGCAACAAATTATCCTCGGAAGCCAGTATTAATAAATAGCATTCACTTGAGTGTAATTTGATTTCAGTATAATCCAGCTGTTCTTTGAAACCTCAGAGATTTGTTGGAAAACATTTGAGAACAAACCTCTTCATGAAGACCAAGGAACACACCAGAAAGGGCAGGGACAAAGTTGTAGAGAGGTTTAATGCAGCTTTAGGTTGCTGCAAACCTAACAAGACATGGCCATCCACCTAAACTGACAGGCAGGGCAAGCAGAGCATTATGCTGAGAAGCAGCCAAGAGACCCGTGGTATCTCTGCAATCAGCAGCTCAGATATCCACAGATCAGCTTGGAGAATCTGTCAATGGGACCACTGATCAGATCAGGTCAAAACTGAATTTTCTAGGCAACAAAACAAAATCTGTGGTAGAGAATGCTGCACCTGAGCATACCATCCTCACTGTGAAACATGGTGGTGGTAGTCTTATGATGTAGAGATTGTTTTCTTCAACAGGGAAAAAGCAGATGGAAAAATAATTGAGCCAAACAGAGGACAGTTTTAGAAGAAAACCTGTTAGAAGCATTAGAAGATTTGAGACTGGGTTGGCTGTTATCCTTCTAGCAAAACAACAACCTCACACATACAGCCAGAACTACAATGCAATGGTTTAGATTAAAGCTGGAGATGTGCAATGCAGGTAGACATACTTCAAAAGAACTCCAGGTGTGGCTGCTATGAAAGATAAAAAACTACAATGTACACGACAAAGTATTGACTCAAGGGGTTGGATAAAAATGCAGTCACCAAATATGTTGTTCTTTGTGTCGGTCTACCACATAAAAACACAATAAAGTCCATTGAAGTTTGTGCCTGTTACATGAAAAAATGTAAAATAGTTCAAGGAGGATGAAACTTAGAGAAACTTAGACTCCCACAGCATGTCCTCTATCAAACTACTGGTGACATAGGCATATTTCTTTGGCTGCTAATATAAATTCAATTTCTCTCACCGTTTTGGTCAATACATCTTCACCTTGACTTTTTATCTAGGGCACAGCACAGCCTAACATGTTCTAATGCTTGCAGGAAATTGGTTTGAGGTGCTGAAACCTCAGGACCATCTGTCTATCTTTGATGCAGGCATCGTCCCCTGACACTGCTCCTGCTGGCCCCCTTTCCTCGAGGCCTAGTGGTAATTGGGTAGCAGCGAGGGAGGAAAGCGGATGAGTTGTTGGGCCCGGGTTTGTCTCATCCTTCGCTGGAATCACAAGTCTGCTCTTGATGTCTGAGGCTCAGGAGATGAACTCCCCTGCTGAAGAGTCTACTTATGGGTGAGGAGAGGACAACTCTGGACACAACTGAAGGTGTCTAGAGGTTAGATGACTGAATTAGGTGTCAGAATGTGGCAAAACAGCCTATTTTAAGTTTCACACATACAAAATCGTTGTTTTAGTTGCAGACTGACAGAGAGTAGTAAATAACTGTGAAGTGGAAAGAAGAGGATACATTGTTTTAAGCTTCTTTTTTTCTTTTTACAAATAACAAGCTGATAAGTGTGGTGTCTATTTGTACTTAGGATCCCTAAATCAACACTTTATAGAATCACATTTTGCTGCAGTTATAGCTGTAAGTCTGTTGGCTTATGTCTCCACCAGTTTTGCAGATCTCGAGAATTTTGCGCAAGATTTTCCAAATTGAAATAATTTCATCTTAGTCAGAGAGGACGGAGTATCTGTGGACATGAGTTTTCAGGTTTTGTTAAAGATTTGCTATTAGATTTAGGACTGGTCTTTAACCAGGCCATTCTAACACATCACTATGCTTTGATCTACAAAGTTATTCTATGCTAGTGCTTGCTCTACGTTTAGGATTCCTCTCTTGTTGGAAGATGATCTTCCAGTCTAAAATCTTTTGAAACCTCTAGCAAGTTTTCTTGATGTTTTTCATGATGTAGCCACCACCATCTTTCACAGTGGTAATGGAAGGTTCAGGGTGATGGGCAGTCTTTGTTTCTTTGCCACACATGAGATTTTTCATATTAGCCAAGAAGTTCAATTTTGGTCTTATGTGACCAGAGCACCTTCTTCCACATGTTGGCTTGTGGTAAACAGCTAAAGGGACTTACGTCTTTCTTTCAACAATCACTTTCTTCTTGCCACTCTTCCACAAAGGCTACAACTGGAGTGTATGACTAATAGTTGTCCCAGATTCTCCCACCTGAGCTGCGGATCTCTGAAGCTCCTTCAGAGTTATCATAAACTGCTTTTTTGATTGGGCATGTCAGCTTGCGTGGATGACCATCTTTTTCTTTTTTTGTTATTGAGCAGTGCTGTTATAGTGAGCTGTTCAAAGCTTGGAATACTGCTTTACAATCCAACCCTGAAAACTATAATTTTTCCTCCATTTCACTATTATATGCTACTTTGTGTTGGTCCAACACATAAAATCAAATTGATATGCATTAAAGCCAAAATTTGAAATAGGTCAAGGTGTATAAATAGTTTTACAAATCACTATCTGTATTCCATTGGAATATACACTTTATCCTCTGTAGTTCATCAGTAGTGTGTGCATGTGTGTATAATAGCATATAACAGCACTTTGCTGCCAAATGATGTGTCACATCTTAATCAGCTTAACCACGTTTTGACCTAAATGTTATTTTTCTTCTTTTTTTATGTCATGAATTCATAATGCCATCTGTTCCTTATTCCTTCTCTCTGGCGACAGACTTTATGTTTCAACCTGCCAAAACATTTTATACCTCGGCCCTAAATGATCCCGTTTCTTCTCACCTCCACTCCTTGTGCAATACTCACAAGACATCACTGTGTGAGAGAGGCCCTTGACCTTTAAATATGCATGGATTTTCTGTCATGGCTGCCAGTGTAGAAGAGGATTTTTACAGCTCCGCTGTGTATCATTAAGCTCCACCCGTCCTCTCTTTTTTCCTGCACTGTTGTACAACTGGCACCCACACACACAGCTGTTACTGCAGACCTAGTATTCCCATTACCTGTGCTGGATCTGATCTATGCAGCACAAAGTGGATCCGCACAGATCCTTTCGTACTGACGTAAAATCAAACAATCTGCATTTTTACTACCAGGATGTTTTTCTAAGAGCAACCCTTCAGTTCTTATGATGAGCTATGAAGACATCTCTGCCTCTTACTGGATGACAGATTTGCAATGCTGGCAATAAAGCCTTGTTATTCCCAACTTATACGTGCAGGTAATGAAATTTGGCCAGCTGGGCTCACATATGGAGGTAAAATCTCATCTCCTGATGCCACGGGGCAGCAGGCAGTGCTGCACACTTGTAATATGCTTTGCTGCACTTAGTCCCGGAGGCGACGACTCTTTTTCCTGACAGAGACCTGCAGAGGAGATGTTTGCAACCCTGGCCTTTGTCTCACTGTCATCGCTCCCCTCACACACACCTATTCTGAAGCACAAGATGACTTTCAGCAAATGAGGTATGAGGTGTTCAGTGGGAAGCTATGAAAATTGTAGCACAGGTAGAAAAATGTGCTTCGTAATAAAACATATTGAAAAGTTACGTTCAGTGATTGTTCTTAAAAATGCTAATTCAGCTCACTGCCCAGGATGACACAGGCTGCGGGACACCCTAAATTTAAAAAAATGTAACGCTTTCTCTGCCTATTTCCATATTTAGTCAGTGAATAAATGTGTTAGTATCTGATTTGTGTGCTAATTAGGAGGGCTATTTCATAGTTTTTAATCTACACTTAATTTAAAATACTTAAACTGATCAAACCTGTATTGGATACTTCTAAACTAAACAGAGATTCTTTAAAAGACAAACTCAGTTTGATGTCACCTTTATACTATTTGTGAAAATGCCAAAAAGAGCTTTTTTTTTAGTATTAACCCCACCTTAGATTGAGAGAACTATGTAAAAGCAACATACAGAAGGGTCAAACTTGGCCTAAAATGTTTTTCTTTATGTGAAAATTCTCTTTATGAAGCATAAGCACTAACATCAAAAGAGCTATATCACTTTAGTTTTAATGGTTAACAGAAGGTATAATAAAAAAAGTTATTTTTTTGTGCCGTTGGATTCTCTGGGAGAGTGTATCTGCATGTGAAGTGCTTGCCCAGGGCACAATCTATGCAAGAGCCATCACTGGTTATGTTGCATCACAGTCAAAAACACATACTGTCACTAAATGGTGCTTTTACTGATAATCTATAGAGTCCAACTGACCACCTTCTGTGCAAATCTAATGCATTGCTGGGAGGCATCTAAATGTGCTCATAAATCTTGAAATGCGTCACCTCGGGGAGCCAAAAATGAGCCATTTATTATGTCTGCAGAACTAGAATTTGCAGCCTAACCATCTCACTGCTTTAAATTATTGAAAAGACTTTCTAGAAAAAGGCACTAGCCATGCTTTGTGATCTAATATCCTTTCAATATATTTTAAAATTAAGTGTCTTTTACTGTCTCCCACCCATCCACAAGCTAGCTGCCTGTGACAGTAGGTTGTAATTTTAGCAATGGCTTACAAGGCCAATTTGCTCATCCACACCTGATTTACAGGGACATCTTAGTTGTTTTATCATTTCCTCCAACACAGCAGCAGCTGAAAGCACTTCTTCTCTTGAAAGAGCTCACAAATATCTTTCAGATGACATACAGTGGGATGACTAAAAGCAAGTAGATAAAATATAATGAGCTTGTGTCATCATTGCAAAGCAAAGCTTGTTGAAATGTTATTTAGTTCAAAATAATCTCTGACTTGAAAAAGGTGATTACCAAAAAATGTTTACTCATAACCTGAAGCCTTAGTCACAGTCTGCAAAATGGCCAAAGCCTCTTCCATGTAAATTTACATGCCAAGTGTTCAAATCACCCTGAATGTCAATCCTGATGGGAGGTACAGTTGGCTGCACTGTTGCCTTGCAGGAGGAAGATTTGAATCTCAATCCAGGGTCTTTCTGCATGTAGTTTGTATGTTCTCCCCCTGTGTGTGTGGTTTTTTTTCTGGGTACTCTGGCTTTCTCCCACTGTTCAAAAACATGACTGTTAGAGTAACTGGTGCTCTAGATTTCCCTTAAGTATGCATGAGTGTATGCTTAATCCTGTGTCTCTTTGTTGCCATGTGGACTGGCAACCATTGTCCAATGACTGCTGGAGTTAGGCACTGACACCCTTGCAAAGCTGAGTGAGAATAAACAATGGATGGATGTCATTAGAGTCTAACGTACTTTAGCTTGCATGTAAGAAAATAAGTATTTTAGAATGAGGCATGAGGAATGAGGAATTAACATTGATTTTACTTGATTTATTGTTGTCATATCATTAAGATTGTATATGTTGAAAGTAAGATAAAGTTGACTGAACAAACATTTCATCTCGTCATCCTATTGTCATATCTTTTATTGATTTCACTGTAAAACATTCAGTCATTTAGACATGGTCACTTCAGTTGCACGATCCAGCAGTTTGCAATATTTGCCACTCACTGTTCTATCAAGGGAGGAGCAGTAACTTATAAAATTATTCATTCTCTTTGAGCTTTTCACATTTTGTCACAATACAACCACAAACTTCATTTATTACTCTACACTTCATTTATTACTCTACACTCTACAATCTTAAGTGATAGAGTGGATAGAAAATAAAATACATTTTTCAAACTTGACAGGTTGACAAAATAAAATATGAGAAATGTAGTGTACATATACAAAAATCCCCCTTTTACTTTGGTCCCCTAAACAAAATCCAGTGCAACCAATTGCCTTCACAAGTTTTTTAATAGTAAGAGTAAGTAAGAATCCTGTTTGTAAGTCTCAGAATGAATGTAGATGTGCAGGCCCAGTTTATCTAACTGGCCAAATACATGACAGCCACGCAGAGCATGGTACTTAAAACAAAACAGCCCACCAACTGTTGAAATTCCAACGAGTCCTGTGCATATTTCATGGCATTGCAATACATATTGTGATTAATGTGTTACTCTGGTGGAATAATGATCTCACTTTCATGCATTCATCGAAAAAACTGTTGAATGTTGGCCTGTCGCTTTAAGTCATTATATATGATTTTCAGACGTAGCAATCCTCTGCGGTAAGCTGTTAAATCTCACAAGTCATTTGCAGCACATAAGGCACTAAGCCTATTGGATAATCGCCTGTTGGGTGTTGCAGTGTATATCTACCCTGCATGTAGTCAGTGATGACAATCTGTTTTATGGGCAGGAAACACTTAAAATACTACAGTGTGGCTTCTTCTGTGAAAGCCCTTTAATGGAGCTTGTCTGTGTAATGGATGACATGTAATGAGTTATGCTCTCAGGAGAACATTAAGGCCACATTAAAACCAGCAGCTGCTGACCATTGCTTCATTTACTGAACTATTTAGCATGTGCTCACTGTGAAAAATAAATCCCATAATCATGAATTTTTATTTGCACCTTTCTGCCATGTGAAGCCACAAAAGTGTGGGAGGAACCTCTCAGGTTCCCCTGGAGGCGCCGCCCAAAAAGCATCATTAGCCGCCTCTGCCTCTATGGATCTGTATCAATTCTGATAATTATTACAAGCTTAAAAGCATTTGGCACTCCCTTCCTACTTTCTTTTCTGCAATTGAAGACCAATTTCCAACTAAAGGAAAAGGCGGTGGTGTCAAATGAAAGCCTGGATGTATTGGAGTGTCTAAATGAATTAAGCTCATGTTGCATGACACTTCTAAGTAGCTGTTTGCAAAGGAGGATGGGATTATTATTAGTTCCCCACACTGGCAGAGAACATCTTGCTTTATGTACAGTGCCTCATAAAATTATTCATAGTGTTTAAACTTTTTCACATTTTGTCAGCGACAAACTTAAAGGTATTTTGTTAAGCTTTTTTGTGATTTACAAAATTACAAGAAAAAGTATATGGTTTTCATTTTTTTCTGACAATGAAAATCTGAAAAGTGTGGCAGGCATATGCATTCAGTCTCTTTACTCTGATATCCCTGAAAAAATCCAGTGCAATCAATTATATTCAGAATCCACATCAATAGAGTCCACCTGTGCAAAATTTAATCTCAGTATTTTAAAAATTGCTGTTCTGTGAAGACCTCAGAAGTTTTTAGAGAACATTAATGAACAAACAGCATCATGAAAACCAAGGAACACACCTGACAGGATAAAGTTATGGAGAGGTTAAAAGCTGGGTTGGTTGGATTTAGTTGAGCACCTTAACTGTCAAGTCTGGCAAGGGGGGCATTAATTAGAGAAGCAGCCAAGAGGACCATGGTTACTCTTGACTAGCTGCAGAGATACAAAGCTTAGGTGTGAAAATCTGTGTACAAAACTTGAAGTCATGCACTCCACAAATCTGGCCTTTAGTGAAGAGTGGCAAAAAGAAAACCGTTAGAAGTCTTATTTGCAGTTTACCACAAGCCAAGCAGCAAGAATGTGGAAAGAAGGCTCACTGGTCAGATAAGATCAAGATTAAACCTTTTGGCCTACTTGCACACTGCAATGTGTTGAAATCTCACACTGCACATCACAACAAAATTATCATCCCCGTGGTGAAACTGTGGAGATGTAAAGATAGTTAATGGCAGTATGCGGAGAGTAAACCTCTCAGAGGCTGGACATGGATTGAGACTAGGGCAGAGGTTCACCTTCCAACAGGACAAACTGTGGTGAGACTTGAAAACTGATGTTCACAGATGATATCCTATGAATCTGACTGAGCTTTAGTTTGCCAAATTGATTTTTTTTTTTTTTTTTTTTTTTAACAGACTCATGTCCACATAGATAAAACCAGAGATAAAACAATGAAAAAAATAGTAACAATTCAAGTCTCTAGTTGGAAAAACCTGGTAGCCACATACCACAAAAGACTTGCATCTCTAATTGCAGCAAAAAGTGATTTTATTTTGACATCACGATTATGTGCTAATTTGTGTTGGTTTATCACATAAAAAACATGAGAAAATGTGAAAAACCTTGAGGGGTATTAATACTTCTCCAAGGCCTTGCTGAGTATAGGTGTAGCAGCAGTAAACTCAAATAAACCACAATCATTTTGACTGATGAAAGCAATCACATCTCTGTTATGTACTTGGCCTCTGCTCTCAAGTTATTGACACAACAATTGGAGTAGGAACTGGAACAGGAACACAGCAAGGTCTGCCACGATTGCTTTAACATTCAGCATGACACAGAAGAAAGGGAAAAACCTGCAAAGGATTATTATGTAACTCCTGCAAATAGTGACAAACAGCGCAGGCTCTCTCACGTCACAAATTCATTTTAAAATCTCCCAGCGCTCCGCAGGATAACAGTGTCATCTTTGACAAATGGGTTTCACAGACCTTTATGACTCTGGCTGCAGCTACACACACACACACACATACACAGAGATACTTGTGTAATTAATTTTTAAAATGTTGGGTTGGTGGTGAGGGTGGGGGGGGTTTGCGTTGACAGTGTGGTTAACAATGAAATCCCAACAGGCAGGGTTATGGAGTCTGAGTGAGTCGAGGTGAACCAGAGCAGAGGGAATGCACGTCTCTGAGTCGGAACAAAACCAGATGGTTGGTCCTCTGAGCCATGTTTAGTCAGACTAGTCTGTGAAGGTGATTAACATTCGGGCTCAGGTGACTCATTTCTGTTTCATCCTGAACCCGGTGACAATTACAAGGAGTCTCAGCACTCCGACCACAGACAGTCCATCCCTACCTGCGCTTCCATGGTACACAGATGATGCTGTGTCCCTCCGTGTCTTTGTCTGTCCTGCTCACATGAGTCAGACATTTATTTTAATCAAAATACATTTTTCTCTCTGCCAACCTTTCAGATGCATCTCTAAACAATACAAATGGCTGTGCTGGCAGATGGTTCTGCAATTACAGCACATTTGTTGATCAGAATATTTCATTCAGACTTCACTGTGTGACAAGCTGCGTCATGCTCTTTGTCAGCAGTAATCATTTTCTGTTTGAATGTCATGTGTTCTTTTGTTGCTGTTTCGTCATTATCTAAGCACTTCTTTTGCTGTCTGAGCAGAGAAGGGGCCGTTTAATGAAGCATTCAAAAATTAAATTATGAATTATCTTGCAATCATGCTAGCATCGCGTAGCTTTTTTCCAGCAGAGAACCATACCTCATCAGTCCTATTCAAGATATTGAGGGCACTCCTGTTGCTGACATTTGAAGAATACTGTGAGAGTTTGGCTCAAAAATTTCCCCAAAAAATGCTGTAATTTTATTTTTTTTAACAAAGTGTGAGTGTGTAGGCAGAAAACCTACTAAAATACATAAAAAAGTGATTATAACCAGCTTGTTATTTTATGGAAATAGTGTAAATATTCCAAAACATAAACAAATGAAAGGATCAATAAGCAAATTGCTAAATAATAAGTACCATAGCCATCACAAATAGTAATATTCAAAACTTTATATGATAATAATTATCATAATAAATAATAATAATTATTATTAAGATAATAATTATTGACATTATAAGCATGCTATAATGTAAGAATAAAAAGAGTAAAATATGCCAATAATAGATAAAATATATCATTGTCCCTATTGTCATCATCATCATTGCAATCATCAATAAATAAAGCTCATAGTATTGCTACTAATACCGCCACTACTACTTCTACTACTATGCATAATAATCATAGTTATAATAAATACCATTGCATCCCTAATTGTGAAGAAGTAGTTAAGGGAAGATAAGGAAATATGCAGAGGTCGTGTTGTAGGTGATTTATTATGTTAAGAATAGAATCAAATTATTGTGATGATCTTCTGGGCCACTCTCAGACTCTCTAAATAGCTCTCCTAATGTTGGAACATGCAAAAGATGAATTTATAAACTAATTGGATGACATTCCTTCACCATGGTTCTCTTTTGATTAATGTGTAAAAACTGCATGGAGCATCTCTGCATCTGATCATGTGATAATCGCTTTTTAATGTTCCTTTAAAGATGTAACTCAACAGGACAGATGAACCAGCTGACCCTACATTCTTATTGCTTAATCAGCTGTCAAATTTTCATCAGCCAAATTGAGTACTACAAAGTCTTTCTGCTGAACTCACTGCAGTCTGCACGCACAAGTGATCTGCTTTAATAACTGATCCTCGTCAGCTGTGGGCGCCTTGAAAAGAGGATCACTTTTATAGAGTTAATCTATCATTGCTGTCTAATGAGGCGAGTTGTAAAAAGAATAAAGAAAGGAAAATAAGAAGAGGACAGAAAAGCAAGATTAAAGTGAAAACTTACAAATTATGTTTAGTGATGAAACAAGCAGATACCTTGAAGTATGTTGACTTAAAATCTAGTTGCAGGTTTTTTCTCTGAGATATTTAGGTCTGGACTTTAACACATAAATATTTGCTTTGATTTAAACTATTCTATGGTAGCTCTGGCTGAATATTTAGAGTTGTAATGTTTTAGGGATGATAAAGGTGAGCCTCTATCCTAGCAAGCTCATGTCTTCAGCTCCCCTTTTACTGCTCAAGTACCCCCACAACACAATACTGCTACCACCATGTTTCACAAAGGAATGCCATGATCATGATGAAGTTTTATTGGTTTTTTTTTGTTTTTTTAACCAAATATTGAATTTTGTATGTATGCTATAAAACTCAATCTTGGTGTCATCTGACCAGTCCTTTACAGAACTGGGTGTTAATACTGAGATAAAATTACACACAGGAGGACTAATTTATATTCATTCATCAGGTGACTTCTGAAGGTGACTGTTTGGACTGAATTTTATTTAGTAGCATCACGGTAAAGGGGCCTGAATACGAATGCACAGCACATTTTTCTAGATTTCTATTTGTAAAAACATGGGAACAGACTATTTTATATTGTTCTGTGAAATAAAATTTGAACAAAATACAATGAAGTTTGTGGTTGTAAAGTGACAAAATGTGGAAAAATTCACGAGTATACGTACTTTTATCATAGGTACACAAGTGTACTTATGGTCACCACACCTTCAGATTTTCCTTCCAACTTGCACTTCCATGTTCAAATCTTTTGTCCAGTATACCTACCCTGCTTCCACTCTCATGTTTACCTTCACCTTTTGCACACCACCTATGTATTTGGCTGGTCAACCAGCCAAATATATTGTATTTATGTATATTATGTATATTATGTATATTATATATTTCAACTCATCCACCTTCTAAGCCTTTCCTCCCTGCAGTTTTATGGTTCCCATCTTTCTTCTTCTGACTATCATTTCCTTTTTCTCCAGGGCATACATTTACCTGACCCAGCTCTTTTCTTTGTCCTCACTGCTCTAGCTACATATCACAGTGTCATCTGCAAACATCATAATCCTTGAAGATGCCTGTCAGATCTCATGTTTCAACCTGTGCATCACCCCTGCAAATGAGACTGGATTGAAAGTTGATCCCTGAAGCTCTAAAAAAAAATTCCAAATGCTTATAATTTTTTTAGAAACCTCCAGGTGAGCTCTTTAAAAGTTTAAGTAGAACAGCTTAAACACACAAAAATGCTTATTGACTAAGTTTACAGAGCAAACAATACTTTTTGTTTTTCCTTTCATGTTTTTAATCATTTCTGTTGAAAATAGATCTTTTTGTGCTTCTTTTTAATGTTTTCACTGTCTCTTTATATGTATGATTTTTCCATTATTTACCTATTTCTGGAAGGCACATTGATTAGTGTTGATAAATATAAGCATATAAAAAATTCTTGCTGATGTTTTTAATGCTTTTAAAAACTGTGTGGGAAAAAAAACATGGGGGCAGTAACAGCTTGTTCTCCTTTTATGTTCCATTTCGTTCCTGATTCAGTGTGTCAGCACTGCTGAAGGGTTAGTCACTGTCCTCAAACATGTCAGAGTCTCACCTCAAGGCTCAGAGAACCAGTATTTGACAGCAAAAAGTTATTAGCATTTATGGCTCATGATGAAGCAGGAATTTTTCTTTGTTAGGTTAATTTAAAACAGCTAAAGTGGGTAGCATTTTCCTCATTAATGGCATCACATTTCAGTCAAACGACAGCTTATGTGTAGATCCTGGGTATACAACTGAATGCATACATTTATACACACTAAATAAAAGATTAGAATAAAAAAATTTTAGGTCACTTGATATTACCAAAAGGATTGCTAAATGCCAGAATAATGAGAGAATTAAGATAGTAACTACACCTTTAAAAAATTTGTGAAAGCCCTGAATATGATGTCATGGCATTATGGGAAAATCTAAAGAAATCAGTCAAGATACCAGAAAGAGATTTGCAAATATCCACAAGCTGCCACATGCCAGTCCCATGTTCATCTCTTCAAACTGCCTTATCAAGTATAAATATAATGGAATTGTAAAGCAATTACACCCATCAGAAAGGAGACTGCTTCTATCTCCCAGAGATGTGCTTATTAACTCAAGAACAAAAACAAAAGACTTTGTGAAGATGCTGACCGAAGCTGCTAAGAGTGCCATTATTTAGAGGGAAACAAGTCCTGTACCAAATTAGACTGAAAGATCGCTCGGTGCAGAGGAAGCCATTACTTCAAAGGTAACGTAAAATTCCAAATTATCAGAGAGAAAGACCCTAAGTTTTGGAGACATGCCTTGTTGTCCGATGAAACTAAATTTAAAGAGTTTGACTGTTGTTACATTTGGAGGCAAAAAGGAGACGCTTGGACACCTAAGAATAGCATCCCAGTTGTGAAGTAGGAGGGTGGTAGTATCATGCTATCAGGGTGCTTCATAAAATAGATGGCATCATGAAGAAAAAATAGTATGTGGTAATATTAATGCAAAATCCTAAGACATCAGCCAGGAAATTAGAACCTGGGCATAAATGGGTCTTCCATTTGGACAAAGGTCGTAGTGTCTAATTAGTTACAAAGACAACAAGGTGAATATTTTGGAGTGGCCATCACTATGTCTTGTGCAGTGGACTACAAACCTGATTCAGTTACACCAGTCTTGTTCAGAGGGATGGTCCAAATCTCCAGCAAGCCATTGACATAAGCTTGTGGAGGAAGAGGTTTGACCCAAGCCATATGGTTTAAAAGGCAAATATACCAAATACTAAGGATAAGTTAAGTTTATTTGCTGATCAGTGATCCACTTACTTTATTTTAGAATAGAAGCATAGAAACATAGAAGCATATTTAACATAGAAACTTCTGAATTTCGAAAGTTAAAAAAAAAATCTCTATTATTCTGGAATTAAGCAGTTTAAAAATGTTGGTAATCCTAACCAACTCAAAACAGGAAACATTTAGTCTGAATTGCCAGACAGTGATGAAAAAAATGTATTGTTTCTTTTTATACAGCACATTTGAACATCATGTTTCAACTATAATTTGCAGTACATTCATCTCATCTACTTCCATGGGAGTGCAGGTTGCTCCTTAAGTGTCCTGGAGACATTCTGAGGTTATCAATAGTCAAAGGTGTTTGAGGAGTGCTCTATCTATTGTGCGACTTCATGCAGAGTTTTTATTCTGCATCAAGTGTAAGGTTCAGAAGGGTTTAGAGGGCTCTAAAAAGTGGGACACAGAGGTGAGAGCCATTCCCCCACATCAGCCACCTCTCATCATCAGCCTCTGCATGCATGCACAGCATTACTCTCTGCTTGCCAAAAAAGCACAATACTGGCTGCATTATTAAATTCTTCAGGGCACATTGTTGACAATGTGCAAACAGATAGGAAGGAGGTTCCTTTTTCATCCATTTCAATGCTTCATGGATGAGGTAAATCATGGCATATGCACTGCATGCAGGCTGCTGAACCACTGTAAATTATTCTCCACCCACACTTTGCTTTCAAGATTTCCATGTGTTGTTTTACTAAACAGAAGAAGAAGAAACACAACACATGACACAGACAAGAGCTGGTTACGTAAGAGATAGAGCTTTGCACTCATGGTTTTTTATCTCATTGACCCAAGCAGGGAAGCAGCCCAGCAGCCCACATTTACACTTAGCATGCACAGGCACATAGGCTTTAGCTCATACCAGCGCCTCAGATAAAGACTCCCATGGAGCAAGTGTTAAAATGATCGTGCATGATAAAGCACTGGGTGAACTCTTCCCTACAGTTGCAGAAGCGATATCAAGAGTATTCGGCTGCAGCATGCTATCTTAAGTGCACACAGGCACAGCAAACAGTGGTCCATAAACACTTCAGACTGAGGCTAGCCTGAAAAGAGAAGAGATATTCCCTCCATGGGCCTCTTTAGAGAGAGGCAAGAAGGAGTGTGACTCACTGGCAGCAGGAGAAGGATGAGCAATGCAGCTTCCTTCTTCTGACCAAAGTGCTTCTGTTAGCCCTTCAAATCCACCCAGCTGTCATCCCTGCTGTAGCTGGAGAATCAGTAGTGCAGAAAGCTGCCATTTACAGTTATATTATCTCTATCCACCCAGCAAGTGGGAGACAATGTCCAACTGGTGGTGTGCTGGCTGCAATTTTCAATTAATTTCCATATGATTTACACTGCATTCTCAAGGGGAAATCCCTCAAAGAATCTCCCTCTTTGTTCCGTCTCAAAATGATCTTCATGGCAGCACAATGACAGTCATCCGTTTGGATGGTGAGCAAGGTTCAGGGTAATGCTGACAGTAATTTCTTTTTTTTCATCCCCCCGGAGAATATTAGATTTAACATCCATCTACCTAAGTGGTATGACACAGGTGTGATAACCTGCGTTAGTCACCCCACAGCTGTTGTTACAGGAGCAAACACTTTCATTATCCTTCTTTAATATCCAAGCCAGTAAATTAATGTGCTTAAACAATACATAAAATAAGACGTTTTGCTATATTTTTGGCATCAAGGAGGCCATTCAAGTGATCATAAAAAAGTGAGATGTATGAACAGATGAATAGGAGGAGAGAGGGACATGATGTCTCAAAGGAGCAGATATTTTTCTGAATTTGGAACGTTCCAAATGGGCTTCAATTATTAATTAGCAAGAAGCAAAAGAAAGGCCGCAAAAAGCAGTGAAAGATGAAAAGTGGAAAGATGGTTAAAAATGTCTGCCCACTGCTCTGCAGGCAGCAGTAAACACTACAGAGCTGATAGAAGCATTACTGTTGTTATAATGCTAGCAATTAGCATTTTGGTCTGTTAACAGCTAGTTTTTGGTGTTCGGAAAGGAAATTCTGACAAAAAGAGAAAGATCTTGACACTCAGCAAGAGTTAGTACACACTGATGGTGATTTTTATGTTATTATTCCATGTATAGCTTTTTTTTGTTTTAGCTAAAGGCTGGAAAGACCTTTGAAATGTGTCAGGACTTTAGTTTTACAGGGTACTATATCATAAAAAAGTATTTCCTCCTTACAGATGGTTCCTATTTCTGCACATGTATATATTTCAGATCTTCAAACACATTTTAATATCATAAAAAAGAATCTGAGTTGATATAAAATACAGTTTCCAATCAATTATTTTATTATTTCTTAAAAGAAACCATCACTTTGAATCTAATGTTTGTTTTTATAAGGTCATTTTTTTTCTGATAATAAAATTCATTTGATGATTTGGAACATCTAGGTTTGACCAAGAAAAAGCAAAAACAGCAGAAATCTGTAACGAGACAAATATTCAGCGCAAAGCACTTTTGGTGGCCCTAGATTTCAGGCTGATGTTTATATTTCATTATTTATCCCTCCACAGCTCCTAAAATCAGTTTGGGCGAAGATTTCTGTAAAGCACCTGAAAATGAATGCTACTGTTATACTGGTCATTAGCAGCTGCTAATTATTTGCAAACAATAGTAGATTTTTGCGTCACATTAGAAAATTCTGAAACAAGGGGAACGATTCAGACTCAACAAGAATCAATTAATGGTGATTGTACAGTGATTGTTATTTCTGTGGTTTCATTGCACCTAACAGAAAATGATTAGCTTAAGAAAGAAAAAGCATCACAAATGTACTAAAACTTTGAAATGGTCAATTAGCAAAATTTATTTTGGTACTCCTGGTTTTAAGGCAAATGTTTATTTTTAATGTTTTACCAACCCACAGCTCGTTAGAATGCTCTGGAAAAAACCCCCCAAATAGGTGGAACTGCTATTCTAAAAATTCAACTATAAATCTCATCCTTCTGAAAACATATTGTCTTTCTGCAGCAGCTTTCTTTTCTTAGCTTTCCTCACAAAGGGTCTCAGCGTCAATGATAGCCTGATGGAAAAAGGGAAAAATACATGCACTCATGCAATTAGGGACAAGAGATGTTTGCTATTAATAGTTAGCAAGCTTCACCCCATCAGAGCTGAAAAGTGTCCTCTATCCTCAGCTTAATTGAATTTCCCATCACAGTGATGCTTCTCTTAGCTTCTTTGTTGCATGCTGAGGTGCCAGTCTTACAAACCAAGACAAAGAAAAAGTCTGACATAGCTGAGTATGAGTATGTCTGCAACCTATGTCTGTGCACCCATTCCGTTTTTTTTTTTTTTTGTTGTTTTTTTTTGTTTTTTTTTTTTTTTGGCAATAAGATGTGCTGTATTTATTGGTTTGTGTTGTTCTACTTTCTTTTCCTCATGGGTAGAGAGGCAAAGGAAGATAGCACTGTATCGCCTACGCTGCATGAACAGAGACAACCTCCTCCTCTCCAGAGCACTCCACATCTCTTACGGCAGGATACGTCACAGTCACCTTTGTCTAACTGCCTACGCAGTTAACTCAATATTCTTTAGCAGAAAATATGGCAGATTGAACAGTATATTTCCTTTATGCAGTACAACCAAATGAGATCCACTTTGTAATACTTTTGTCTCTTTGAAAACACAGTAGCCCTAACTCCTTGCGAGTAAGATTATGAAGTTTTCCAGCTGACAGAGGCTGAAGCCTTCGGGACGAAGCTGCCAGTGTTTTCCCAGGCGGCAGAGCATATTGGTGGCCATCTGGCTCTCCGTGAGCAGCGTTCAGCCTTCACACTGCGCCGGCTTGCCCACCCACTGAGTCCAGAGGCTGTGGGTACCTATAGCCCCCAAAGATCCATCACCTCTCTTCTATTGGCCTCTTTCCATTCCACAGTCACCAAGGGAAGAAACTTAACAAAATATAGGGAAATTTCGAATCATAAAAGTTGCAGAATCAGTAAAGTTGCAGATCTAGATTAGAAGGAATGTGCTAAAATAGTAATCCTATTTCTCGCTCTTTAGATTTTAACACTCTGTTGCTTTCTGAACTTACCTCTTTAAAAGCTTTGAATAAAGAAAACCTCCAAAACAGGAAGGGCACAAAGTCCTGTCACTCTGAGAATAATCTGTCTGTTGTCACATTGTATGACTAAAACATGAAATGACTGATATTCTCCCAGATGGCCTCCTGACGAGCAAAATCTAGTCTCTTAAATGTGTTGCCTCCAGGCATGCAGTGTTACGTAATGAAGCTGCACCGTGAAATCCATGTGTTACAGCAAACTACAGTGTTCTCAGTTGTACTTCTTCTCAGAATGCATGAATGTACAATGGTGCATGAATTCTTAATTTGTTGCGATGCTAAAACAGACACCCAAATATGCACAAATGCTAATGACAGCTGAGAAGTATCAAATTCAAGGAATACCCGAATGTTTGACCTCGTATCTTTACAGGGTGGTTTTATCCATGCAGATAGTGAATAAAAAAATATGTGGATCATATACTCTGGTCTATGTGGTTACCATATTTAAAGACAGGCAAGCATCAACAGTGTGTCTAAATTTTTGAACTGTTGAGGTGGATACAGAGAACTGTTTCTGAAGATTGGTTTCTCATCATACTTAAATGAGATTATCAGACAATGTCAGAAAAAGATAACCTGAGTAAATACAAAATGTATTTTTCAAATTGCAGAGAAAAGTATATGTAAACTAATGTGACTCTATGTGAAAAAGTATTTGCCCCCTGAACCTCATAAAATGTTATGCCACCATGGACAGCAGCAACTGGGTTTATGTCATAAGTTTCAACCTGCAACTGTAAAACCTTCATTTTTTTTAGCTATTCAAAAGAGGAGTTGCCACTGTGCTTTGGATAATTGTCCTGCTTAATAGCCCAAGTATGCTTGAGCTTTTGGTCACAAAGGGATGAGCAGGCATTATCCTTCAGGATTTTCAGTCAGAGAGGAGAATTAACAGTTCCATCAATCACAGCAAGTCGCCTAGGTCCTGAAGTAAGAAAGCAGCCCCATAGTGTCAAACTGCCAATACATTTGAGTAATGATTTGTTCTTTTCTGAAATGCTGTGATTGTTTTACACCAGATGTAACAAATACCCACCTTTAAAAAAGTCCAACTTTTGTTTTGTCGGTCTACAGAATATTTTCCCCACAGTCATGGGGATCTTCAAGTTGGTTTTTGGCCAATGTAAGATGTGGTTTTGGGATCTTTTTGGTTAGTAGTGGATTTTGGTCTTGGGACTCTTCCATAGAGGCCATTTTTGCCCAGTCTCCTTTTTATAGTTGAATAATGATCACTTATCTGAGCTGAGGCAAGTAAGGCCTAAATGAGCCATCTATCCAATCTTGGAGTAGTGGAAAAACATTTTTTAAAAATGGCTTTGTAACCCTTTCCAGACTCAGACTTGAGATGTTTTAATGTCCTCCATATAGTCAGACAAGCTCTGTTTTTGTGATTTGGCACTTGTTAGGCCAGGGTAAGCCTAATGAAATTTACCTCAAATTTCTGAAAAATTGGGTTAATAATTGTTAATTCATGATTTTTACACAAGGCTTGGTAGGATTGTACAGATTTTTCCATTTATAAATTACATTGCAAAAGCTTATTTTAGTACTTACTCGAATGATCTATAACGGATATTAAGATTTACATAATGATCTGAAACATTTAAAGTGACAAAAAAGCAAAAACAGAATAAATATGGAAGAAGTAAATTCTTTTTTTATAGCGCTGAATATGCCAATAATACCAAGTAAGACATGAAAAGTGCTCATCTGAACCCCCATTACACTTCCAGCAACAAATACATTTAATGCATTTGTGCAAAGAAGTTGTTCAGATTTTAAATCATGCAGAGATAAGGCAGAAAAACCTTTCCAAACCAAAAACACCAATTTAAGAGATCACAAACTTCTTTCTTGTAGGAAATCCAGGTTTGTAAATTTGAAATAAGCCTTATCAGTAAAAAAAATCTTTAAAAATTAAAAAAGAAGAGGTGAAAACCCCTAAAGAACAATTTACTTGAAAATAATGCTCTGCTGACTGCTTGGATAGAGAACATTTCCAGTTCTAGATGCAAGATGTCAACAGCTATGAGTTTATTTCCTATATACAAACATTGCTTCAATCTTTGTCCTCCATGCCTGCCTGGATGATTCGTTTTTAGTGCCCACGCAGGTATTTGTCACGCTGCGCTGTGGCCAAAGTTCAACCAGACTGAACAGCATGTGCACAAGCACACCGTGCTGTGTGTTGCCCTTTCTTTGACACAGTGGCAAACCACTGTGCTGCGGCACAAGCCAGTAGTGATAATGGGCTGTGGATTGCAGTTGTTTTGTTGCTGCAGAATTTCTGGAAGAAAATGTGACTTATAAAATCTAAACTTTGGGTTGGGAAGTCAGTCCATCAATCCAATCATCTCTTGTCTTTCACTTATCTGAAATTGGGTACCAGAGGTAACAGTTCCAGGACAGAATTTCAAGCACCCATCTACCCAGCTATACTCTCCCGCTTATTCTAGGGGATCACGAGATGTTTCAAGGCCAGAAGAGATATAGAATTCCTTGATGAAGTTTTGGGTCTGCCTCAGGGGTTTCTTCCCATTGGGCTCTACCCAGATAACCTCTAAAGGAAAGCACCCAGGAGATGTTCTACTCAGATGAGTAGATGTTCGCTAACTCCTTTGGATGCAGAGGAGCATTTGCTTTACTGCAAGCTTCACCCAGGTTATCGGGTTCCACCTTATCCCTTAAGGCTTAGCCACGCTGCTCTAGGGAGAAAACAAATTATAGACACTTGTGTCTACAAATCTCAGGAAGGTTGGAATGTAGACAGATCAGCAAATCAAGAGCTTCGCGTTTTGGCTCAGCTCTGTCTTCATTAAGGCAGACCAGACCAACATCTCTACAAATGAGGCCCCAGTCCAGCTATTCACACCCTGCACCATCCTTACACTCACTTGTAAACTTGTCACCAAGATACCTGACCTCACTTGAGCAAGAGACTCGATTATTTTTAAAACACCCACACCTTTCTATTGAGATTATCATTAGGGCATGCAGGCAGATCTTTAGGAGGATTGGACATTCTTCCTAGAATTCAAAGAACAATTTCAGTTGTTGCTCTTATCCTACTTCTACTATCCATCATCCTGTTAACAACTGATGTGACACTGTTTATTCACACAATGCAAGCATCTTTATTGGGAGATTCAGAGATATATCAGGATTCAGAATACCAAAGAGGCCTTAGCCATTATTTTAGCTGGGGAAAATATGCTTAAAATTCCTCCAGTAGTCACAAAATCCTAATCTCAACGTGGCAACAATCTTAAGAAAATAAATCTTAGCCACAGAGGCAGATGCTGTCAACAATTATTTCACATCCTGTCTTTGCTGCCCATGCTTCCACTAATCTGTTTAGCTCACCATATGAATGAAGATCTGTTCGGCTCAGGATGAAAAAGGAGATCTGGGACAATTTAGCAGTAATCTAAACAAAATTCTCAATGGTTGCAGTGGATTCCATGGGAAATCAAATCAAGAGAGTTTGAGTGACCTGGTAAAAGGGCAAGGAATTTCACAAGGTATCTGTTGTGTGGGGGGAAATACCACTTTCTCACTGGCTATTACAGTTTCCAGCCCCAAAGACTTAGCTACTTCTCCCCAGCTGAATATGCACGTAATTAGCCTCCAATACCGCTAACCCTCTCCAATCAAACAGTACTGATTGAAAGTAAAGGCGCCATGGGGACGAGGTAATTACCCCTGACAATGAAAGGATCCCTCACTACCCAGACCCTTCACTGAAGGGATTGGGAGATTATTAAAACATTGGAGGGCAGCCTGGAAACGGACACAGAAGAAGGAATATGGCTCTGAAGAAACAGGAAAAAGAAAGAGTGGAGCTTGATTTAAAACAGTTGAAAGGAAAGACATCCTAATTCCTCACAGTGATACCAGTGTGTGGTTGGTGTACCGTTAGCCGAATGTTTCTTACATCATATAATGTAGAACAGAATATTGTGCAGACCTACCTTTCTGTACACGATCATATTGGGGGAGTCCTCCTCTGGTTCTGCGACACCCGTTCCTCCCTGATCTTTGGACCCTTCTGCCATTTTCAGTAAGGCCTGAAGAGAAACAGAAACAGCCACATAATCACTGAAGAAACAGCATGTATGTTCCTTTTGACAATCTATTTTTCTTCTTCCTCATTGTCACAGTTTATTAAATACATTTAAAATGCAGCTGGGGAAGGAGCTGTTTTCTAAAACAATACCATATTTATGACTAGCTAACAAATGATCCAACTGATGATGATGGAAGCAATTAGGCTTAGAAATGTATGGAAACATTTGAATGCATAAAAATTCACATAAAGACATAAACTCACTAGCCACTTTATTAGGTAAGTCTGTTTAATTGCTTGTCAACACAAATAGTGAATCAGCTAATCACACATCTCAGTCCATTTAGGCATCTAACAGTGGTGAAAACAACTTGCTGAAGTTTGAACTAATCAGAATAAGGAGAAAAGGATATTTAATTGACGAGAAATGCTTTGTTGATGTCAGCACACAGAGAGGAATAGGTAGACTGGTTTGATATTATACAAAGGCAGCTGCAATGCAAATAACCACTAGTTACAGCCAAGGTGTGTGGAATACAATCTCTGAATGTACAACACAGAAATCTATGAATTATATGGGCTATAGCAGCAGAAGACCACACCGAATGCCGGCTAATTAAAGGAAACTTAAGTTACAAGTCACTCAGACTCACTAAAACTGCACATTGACAGATGAGAAAAAAAACGATGCCTTGTGCAAAGAGTCAGATTTCAGCATCATCATTTTGCAGGGTCACAAATTGTTGTAAAAATCATGAAACCATGGCTTGTTCCTGTGTTGTTTCAGTGATTCAGGCTGCTGCAAGTGGTGGTACAATGGTTAAGCATTGTTTAAACTGCACAATAAAATTAAAATTATTAATTTTTAATTAAAAATTAAAAATAATGATAGTTCTGAAGGCAAAAAGGGGTCCAGCTCAGTAATACTAAGGTGTACCTAATATATTGACCAGTGGGTGTGTTTCAAGCTTAAGAGCATTGGTTGCCACATTTTTCAGCTTCTGATCCATAAAACAACTTTGTAAGATGCTGTCTTTCAGTTTAGTATGTGAACATTAAATGGTGAAATGTTGCCCATATAAAGCAGCATCAAACATGTATAGTTGAGCTATTGCCTTTCTGGAAGGGTGGTCAGTCACAGACCCAACACAGTAAATCACACATGCATACACTCAGACCTAAGGGGAATTTAAAGTACTCCCAACATGCATGTTTTTGGACTGTGGGAGGAAGCCGGAGCACCCAGGGAGAACCCAAACATTTTAAGTGCTAACTGCACCACAATGCAGACCAGAATGACATTAAGAGTTTGACCAGTGTGAACTATACTTTGTGGGACTCTATTAGATCTAATTTAATGATGGATATTTTAGACTTGACTACATTCCCCACATTAGCTGGCCACCACCCTACGGTCTGACAGCAGTTGTTTTAGGTTTTATTCACAGCTTTCAAACAGTCCTGGGCACTAGAGCTGTCACACAGACGTGCTCTTAGGAAAATTAATTCTGCTTAACTAAGGATTTCCATAACCTACACTTTAAGAGCTCATGTTGCCACTGAAGGATACAGTGTGTATCCAGTTGGTGGAACCATCAGTTCATTAATAATTGTCACTTGTTGATGCTGAAATTTAAAGTGCAAAATAGTGCAATGAAAAAACAAACTTACACCCCTGATGACCCCTTTACTATTCATTGTAACAGCTGCTGTGGACCCCCGCCCATTCATGGTTTAGTATTTGTTGATTGACATATTCATGGATTTTTCCAATGAAACATAACTCCAAATTATTAGTGGAAAATCACCTGTTCACAGATTTTTTTTTTTTGTAGAGAAAATCGGAAATATTCAAAAGAAAATGCAGCTTGGGAAGCTGAAATACCTTGGCGCAATTCTACTTGACATGCTGTTGGCTGTGCCATTCATTTTCACTTGTGCTTATTGGCTGTACTCCCAAGATTGTAGATAAGGAAGACCATAGATGTTATCTTCAGCAGTACTGCCAAGATGGTTTCCATGGTGCATATTAACGCATATTAACATATATTTGGTGTTTCAACTCTTAAAACTACTGCCTGGGGGTGAGAAGACAGAACAGACATACGCAAAAAAAAAACTGAAGCACTGATCTAGGAGTACTTTCTATGTTAAAGAAAAGGTAGAAAGTTAATGGCAGTAGTAGCTCCTTCAGTGCACAGCTAAACAGATAAGCTCTGAGCCAGTTTTAAAGTCTATAGGATGAAACTGAGCAAATACATCAATGAACAAACAGCATCATAAATACCATGAACACAGCAGAAAGGCCAGGGACGAAGTTGTGGAGAAATGTAAAGCAGAGTTAGGCTATAAAACAATATGCTAAGCTTTGAACATCTTACAGAGCACATTCAATCAATCAATCAATTATCTGGAAATGGAAAGAGTATGGCAGAACTGCAAACCTATCATGACATGGCTGTTCACCTGAACCAACAGGCCAAGCAAAAAGAGTCTTAATCAGAGAAGCAGCCAAAAGGGTCATGGTAACTGAAAAATTCACCTTCAGGTTTCTGTAAAAACCTGCTTGAAATCCTAATACAAAATGTGGTCCGTGGATGACCAAAGCCCTTATTTAAACCTCACGTGTAGTCAATAAACCTGGTCTTTTTTGAACAGTATCAAGAGAAAAGTAATTTTAAAAATCCCATTTGCAACTTGCACAAGTTATGTAGGGGACACAGCTAACATATGGAAGAATGTGCTTTGCTCAGATAAGACCAAAATAGAATTTTTTTTGGCCTGTATGGAAAACAGTACACCCTACCCCACTGTGAAATATAGTGGTGGCAGCCTCATGTCATTGGGATGTGTGTTCAGGAGAGATTTTGTAGCTGTTCAAAGTTAATAGAAAGATGTAAGGAGATAAATAGAATGAAATCCTGGAGGATAACCTGGTAGAGGCTATAAAAGACTTGAGACTGGGTTGGAGGTTTATCTTCCAGCAGCACAATAACCCTAAACATACAGCCAGAGCTACAATGGGCTGGTTAAAACAAAACATATTCATGTTGGATGGGCTTGTTGAAGTCCAGATTTACATTTGATTGAGGATCAGTGGAAAGACTTAAAATTTTCTGTTAACAGATGCTCTCCCTCCAGTCTGACTAAGGTTGAGCTATTTTACAAAGAAATAATTTTTAAAAACTTTCATCTCTGGATGTGGAAATCTCCTAGAGACATATACAGTATACCCAAAAAACCCAGAAGCTGTAATTGCAGCAAAAAGTATTCGTGCAAAGTATTTGAAAAGTTTGTTTTTTTCTTTCCACTTCACTGCACTGTTTTGTGTCTGTCACATGAGATCCCAATAAAACTCATTTATGCTTCTGGTTGTAATGGAAAAAATTTTCAAGTTCAAGACGTGTAAATACTTTTGAAAGAAAAGAGTATGAAGTCTTCGTTCTGTAACTGATATACTGGCAGATCTTATGGAAGAGGGTTTGGTATTAAATGAATTATGTAACTGTAGCCATCAATTATACAAGTTTGAGAGAGATGAAAGCTGAAATTGTCCATTTTCAAACTGCACAACAGCAACATGTAAGGAGGCTTTGTAACCGCTGCTGAACTCTTAGATGTATTACACCACAAAAAATGGTGATGTGCATGAGTGAATAAGTAATCACCTGTTCTCACCTTTCTGTTTGTTATTGCCAACAGAAGCGGGGAGAACAGCACTCCCCTTTGGTTGACAGGTTTGTGCTCCTTTTAGAGTCTGAGCACATTAGACAGCTAATCTTTGCATCCGCCACGAGTGCCATATAGAACGCCAGGCAAGTATGGATTATATAGCACCTGCTCACAGAAAACAAAAGTGTGCAAATAGTTTCCCTGTGGAGAGGAAGCTGTAAGTTAAGAGAAGACCTTCCTTCCAGTTCACCTGCTCAAGCATGCAAAGCCAAAGTCCACACAAGGCCCCTTGAGTCTGATGACTGTCTCAAGGAGACACATGCAGAGCGTCAAACAAAGCGACAAAATAATACAGGCGGACAATATGCAGATTTACAGGATAGAAGCCCCTGCTAAGACTCAAATAAACAAGATTAGCAACCTGAAACAAACCGGTTAAATTGGAAAAGAGTTTGTGCACAGAGCATGCATACCCTGCTCCAAATTCACTAAGAACCATACAGAGATTGAAGGTCCCAAAGCCCCGATCTGTCTCTGTAGTGCAATGCAACATCTGTGACACCTGACAGTTGCCATCAGTGAGGCATTTATTACCTTGAAAAAACAAAAATAACGCCTGGTTCACTCTGCTCCCCCTGGTTGGCTGCCCCCTTAGCAACAAGCAGCAGGCGGCTTCATGGTGTAGCTAGCAGTAGGGAAGAGTGGATGAAGAAGACAGGGCGGTGGGGAGGGTGGGGGGGACGCAAGCAGTGAAGCAAAGAGAGATGGAGAGTGAGAACTCTGAAGAAAAGGAAGCTGGATGGCCACTGCAGTATTCCTCTAGACTTCCTCCTCCTCCTCCTCCTCCTCTTCTTCTCTCGTAGCCAGTCCTGCCTTGCTCTGGCAGTTGAGGAGATCCTCACATGTGTGCACCTCGTTCATCCCTCCCTCTCCCTCGGTCTGCATGTGCCAGAGACTGAGCGAGTGAGAGCAAAAGAGTGAGTGTGCAAGAGAGAGAAAGAGAGAGATAGAGTAGACACTGTGCAACGGAGAGGGGCAGATCAAGCTGAAAAAGTGGGAGGGATGAAGGAATTAGAGAGAATATAAAGAGGGAGGAGAAAGACAGGCAGAGAGATATGTGTGTGTGTGTGTGTGTGTGTGTGTGTGTGTGTGTGTGTGTGTGTGTGTGTGTGTGTGTGTGTGTGTGTGTGTGTGTGTGTGAATGTGTGTGTTTTGGTGTGTACACATAAGAGAAACACCAAGCAATAGAGGGAAAGGAGGACAGAGAGATGAACACTGCAGCAGTACCCACTGATGCTAGAAAAAAGTAACACTTAAGGTGGTATTAAATAATTTAATTAAAATTAATAATGCAGAACATACACAGCATTCAATGAAGTTATTGGGATTTCATGAACAGCATTTGACTGGGTTAAGTCATGTCCATCAGATAGATCTCAATTCATCCATGTTAATGGTGTGGCATCTTCCATTACTACAGCTACCTGTGGAGTTCCCCAGGGCTGAGTGCTTGGACAAGTTCTTTTTGGCTTTAATGTGGTTGTTTTGAGTTAGGGAACACTGCAGAAAACAGGAATCAGTAACCTTCACTGTTCAAAGGGCCCAGTTTACACAACATTTTCTCATTATACTGTATATATATATATATGCCTCAGAATTTTATGTAACGTCAACAAAAATAAACATTATTTTTATACAGAACTGTCAACGCACTGAGAAGTATGTTCATTCTGTACGATATTTGCACTAAATTTTATGTCTGAACTCATTTTGCATGAACTGCTGTACCTATGTGCAAAGGAGTCAGTTAGCTTGCAGCACTGTTGAAGAAAGCATGTAGTGCTCTAAAGTTTGGCTGTGCCAACTTTGGACCAACACTGGCAGACGATGGGCTCCCAAATTCATCACTAAATGTGGAAACTTCATGTCAGATCTCAGGCAAAGTTTCTTTCTTCTTTATTTTCTCTTTAATCTGAAAAGAGAACTTTGGAACACCAAGCACCGGCCCAGTCCTCTGGTTCAGGACTAGTTAAACACAAGAAATCCAACAGTTGTAGCCTATGTCCTGAATATTAAGTTTCTGCAGATGGCTGTTGGACCACAGGGAGGAAGTAGAGCTTCTGCAGCTTTAAAGCATGGTCTCCTGCTGCAGTCCACACCATATGAATCTCATCTCATCTCTCTTGAATAGGATTTTCTTCAAAAACCTCTCAAGAATGCAGTTATCCCTGATTCCTCTGCACATTTTTGCTTCCACTCGACTTCCCATTAATATTCTTGCCTACAGCATTCTCTGAACAGTCAGCTCATTTAGCAATTATATTTTGTGGCTTTCCCACATGTTATTGTCTGTCTTCTGAACAACAGTCTAGTCAGCAGGGTTCCCCAAGACTATGTAAGCAATAACATAACATTAAAAAAAATCTTCTTTTTAATTGGTAGCATGTTTCAAATTTTCTGACATAATGATCCAAATGAACAAAAATCAACACTTTATCATAGATACCTCTTGTATAGTCTATAATATGATTTTCATTATTTGTATAAACGACTCAAATAGCTCAACTTCTCAGTGATATTCAGTTTTTTTGAAATCCACCTCTACTAAGTAAGTCTCGTTGTCTGTTCGTTTTCATTGGCACAGCATTGGTAAAATTGAAAGTACATTTTCTCTGGATGATGCTGAAAAGCTTGTTTAGTTCTCTAGGAAATCTTCACCCCATTCAAAATGCTGCTGCGAGAGTACTGACAAGAAGGAATAAAATAGGCCTCATCTCTTCTGTGTATCTGACTTGTTTCCCTGAACAATTCAGAACTGAATTTTATATTCATCTCCTCTCCTTCAAAGCCCTGAATGACAAAACCAAGTCACAAGATCTTGCAGTTCCCTATGCTCCTAACAGAACCTGCATTCACAGAATACAGGGCTACTTGTAGTTTTTAAGAGTTTCCAGGAACACGTTTGTAGCTTTGATGTGGAACCAAGTTCCTTTTCTGACTGGAAGTCCAAAAACACTCTCTGTGTTTAAATTTGGATTTAAACTTTTCTTTTTACCAAGGCTGATGATTGAAGTTTTCATGGAAAATTCTTGGCCTATAATTAAGTAGTAGAACTTATAGGTCTAATCATAATCATAATCACTGGAAGTCTAAAATTATTGACACCCCAGCCAGATTTAGGTTTCAAGTAATCTTTTAATTTTAGCAACATGTTTATTCTTAATGACAGTAATATTAATGTTTTGGAGTGACCCAGTCAGACTGAAATGGACAGTCAGTGGATGGAGCCAAAGATTAGAGTGATGGGAAGTAGCCCTTACAGTGTCAAAGACGGGGACCTCATCACCAAAGAGAATTTTTTGAAATACTAGTGGAAACATGCAAAAAGCTGCTCAGATTTTTGCATGTTTGAAGGGCTTAACTGTAAGTAAATTTGTATTGGAAATGATTTTTTTTTTTTGCCTCATTATATATTGCTTCTATTTTTGTTTTTTTTGTCAAGCTTACAGTAAATATTTTAGATGATTAAACTAACACTAATATCAGTATTTGAATATATGCATAAATAAAATGTTTAGTTTTCAAATGTTAATATAATTTATTATGGAAAAACCTATCAAGCCAACCTGGGCCTGTGGGAATATATAATTGCCCTCTTGTTCAATCATAAATGAACCACATTTTTATGTTTTGGTTTTATTTTGTTAAATAAGATGAAAAATTCAAGTGTGACAAAAAAGCAAAATGAGAAGAAACTGTTTTTTCCTGTCCCCTGCTTGTCCAGTCTTTCATTTCCTCCTTCTTTTCATGGTAACTTTGGAATCATTGAAGCTTAAATGGCAATCCAATCCAATGGACCTTTTTTTCCTGCAGTAAATGAGATCCTGGGAGGCCCCAGGGAAGATCCGACATGCCGTGGCCAATTTGTGAATGCATGCATGCAGAGTAAAAAAAAAAACACACAGGCTTAGATGTTTGTATAGACAGAACCTGTTCACCAGTTATCATGGAGCCGCATCAATGGCTTGTCTTCACCGTTTCTTTTTTTTTTTTTTTCATCCCTGCCTTTGAGATGTCCTGTCTTCGCTGCTTGTATTAATATTTCAAAATCTCCAAAAACACCTAGTGTGCAGCTTGAATCAAGCCTTACTCAGAAAAAAGGCCACTTCTGTTTATTTAACACACTTCTGTTCTTTGGGGAAAAAATGAAGCACAAAAACTGCTGTTCTCTATACATTTGGCAACCCACTGAAAGTGAGGTCACACATTCACATATGTGGTGTGCCTGGTGGAGTGTGAAGGCATTTGTTGGCCCAAAGGATTAGTGCTTACCACACACATTTCTCTTTACGACAGAGAAGAGCATCCATCCACAATGATCTACAATCACTACAGCTACATCTCTGTGCAATCAGTACAAAGAGAACAAAATGACACCCACTCTGCACTGATTGCAACTAACTAAACAATATGATGATCCACAATATGCACGACTTCAGAAAGACACGCAGAACAGGCTAGCCGACAGACAGCGAGTTCTCTAATCTGTTTTAAGGGGGGCAGCTGCCCTGTTATAATCTGCATTACTGTGAAATTATTGAACAGCATGTTCAGAGCCTCACCAGTGCTGCAGAGTAACACCTCAGGCCACCTACAGCACAGCAGACAGACCATGGACATGTTGACTGATGTAGTACTGAAACATGAAGATGCACTGGAGGCATTCAATCTTTACTCATTATTTTTGCAGGTTTTGTTGTATTAAATATAACTGCAAAGCAAAAGAACAGGAAATAGATTTACATTCGCAATGCTCCCCACCAAACAACCCCAGCCAAGCCCAGCCCCTCATCTAGCAACCCAAGCAGAGCTCTGCCCACTTCAGTATTAGAAAACGAACACGTTTGGTCAGTTGGTTTCACAGACAAGTGTTTTGTTGTTGACTAACAATTCAGAAACAGCTTGTTGCATCCTTGATGGTTGTGCAGGAGGCTTCTGTTTCTGGATCTGACTCAGTCAAAGATGTATGGTTGTATAAATGTTCATCTGTTTGCAGCCATTTTCACGTGTATAAAATGCGAGTGTAAATATGGAGGCGGGGGCGCAGCCACCTGCAGCTACTTTGCAATAAGTGACAGAGCCCTAAAAAAGCACATTCTAAAAGGACCTGAAAAGATGCAGACCTGACAAGTGAAATCTTATCTGAGAATGATTTTGTGCAAAAAAATGTAATTAAAATGTTTTTCATAGCTCATAGACCATACTCTTTTGTTTTTAGGAAGCATAATAGGTCCCCTTTAATAGATCAACACAAGTGCCTAATTGTGGAAGTGGAAGGAAAATGATTCATGTTTCTCAACATTTTTTAAAAATAAACCTTTTATTTGTAGCTCTTACTGTATGTTTGGAGTTGTCCTGCTAGAACTTGATTCTTCTCAAGCCTTTTGCACTCTACTGGGCTTTCTTTCAGGATTGTCTTTTAATTAGCTTCGCCCATCTATCAGTTCTGACTTGTTTTCTTATCACCTCTCCTACAAAAAAAAAAAGAAACCTTTCCAAGCCATGCTACTTTATCCTCTATGTTTCACTGGATGAAGAGCAGTATTAGTTTTCCACCACGTAGTATTTTACAAGCAGGGCACAAAGTTAAAATTTGCTTTCATTTGACTAAAATATATGCTATGTCACAGACATGGATTGAGTCAAACTGAACTTTTTATTGCTTTATTTACATTTCTTTTATAAAATAACAGATCTGTGAAGTGCACAGCTAATAGTTGTCATGTTGACACATTCTTCTTTGGAGCTCCTCCAGAGTTAATGTGGGGCTCTTGGCTGTTCCTTTGATTAATGCTTCCCTCGCCTGGCCAGTCGGTTTAAAATCGGAGGTCATCTTGGTTATTCCGTATGTGCTGCATTCTTTTGACTGAACAGAGCTTTGTATGATGATAGTTATGCGATTTCTGAAAGTTTTCCTTCAAACTCAGACAACTTAATGCTGTACTATCATCTGAGACCTAAAAAACCCCCCAAAAACGTACAAATAAAATTGTTCCAGCAACAAACAAAGAAACATAAACATTGAGTACATTTGCAAGATATAATCTACTTCACTTAAGGCTCTAGTAACTTCTTTGGATGTTCTTCATCTGTACAAAAACTTAAAATCAAAGGTTACCTTGATCTTTAATGTAAGTGTAGCGTCGTGAACATTTAATCAAATCCTAGCAGAGATCACATTACTTGTTCCTCAATCAATAAAGGTCCTTTTTCATGCTTTTCATGTATATTACATTTAATCAATCTGTGAAATCCAGGTTTCCTCTCTGAGGGCAAATGCCTTGTTCAATCAGAACAAAGTGGAAAAAGAGCAGCTCTATGTTAATCACCATACAACAGCAGGCGGTCACCTGACGGCTTCCGCTTTACTTGTAAAGCCACATTCAATAACCACAGCACCATTCCAGGCTCCTGTTGGAGCACACGTGTTGAAATTCTAATTCATCTTCTACAAACTGCTGCTTCAAAGAACCACGCTTCAGTCACGGTGTAAATTCAACAAAATATCTTTAATAGATATAAATTTTTTTTTTTTTTTTTTTTTTTTTTTTTTTTTACACATCACAGCTCAATGGAAACATAATCACATGCTGTCACACATGTTAAGAATGAAGGCAAAGGGGTGATCTGCTCTGTCAGGGATCTCAGACTCGTCTGAGTCCAGCTTATGGGCATTGTTCAGTCTTTTTAACCCCTTTTTTCCCTCTTGCATAACCCTCATTTCTCTCTCTGCTACTGGGTTAAGCAAAATTCAATGAAAAATAAATGTATAAAATAAGACTGAAGGTGCAAATTTTTGATGAATAATAAACTCTGCTTATATACAGTTGCACAGTGTCTGAGTACAAAAGGAAGCGGTTACAGCGTAAGGTTTAAATAAGGGCTTTGGTCATCCACGGACCACATTTTGTATTAGGATTTCAAGCAGGTTTTTACAGAAACCTGAAGGTAAAATTTTCAGGATTTACACAATATCTTAGTATGTAATTATACACGAACAAGTACCGATTTAATCTACTCCAAGAGTCAGACTGAGGCCATTTCACATGCTATGAAAGGACAAAGGGTCAGTTTCATGTAGTGCTTTACATGTTGTCAAATAATCCACTGCAGCAGGCAAGGCAAAAAAAAAGGTTATATGTCTAAAAGCATAAAAATAATTTGTATTTTGGATTAAAGAACTTTCACATAGGATGCAATTTTTTTCTCATAGGAAACTGCCAAATATCTAACAGCTCATCCTTCTTGGCCATCATCTTTGTCATAAATACTGCTTACATTATTACATCACAGAAGGAGAAAAATAAACTCCGACTTCACATATTTACAGTCATATGGATTGTATATTTGCATCTTTATGGCACCCATTGTGTGTTTGTACAATATATATTTCTTTCCTGCTGTGATTATTTTTATTTTGAACATCCCTTAATTTACCTGCACAGTTGTTTACACACAGAAAGGCCATCCCCTTACAGTGCCAACAGCGTGTGCTGATGTAAGGGTTCTGACTGTGCCTACCTATTTACGCTACCATCAAAAATAACATTTGGATTTTTATTTTGGTTAGAGGTATAAAAATAAAGGGTGTTGGGAAACAGCAAAAAAATTTTAACATTTAAGTCTACAAAAGTGTCCATCTGGATGCGACCAACATTAAAGGATTTCTTTGTTTTGCTTTATCTGAGATTTATAGTTGTCAATCTGCTCAGTTGTTTTAGGTTAGCTAAAGAGCTACAGTGCCAGTCAAGTTTATAAATAGATCATCAGCATGAACGTTACCTTAATTTTGGACTTTTCATGATGGAGTTAAACTGTTTTTGCTAGGTAAACAATAAAAGAGAAAAATTCAATGAATTTCAAAAGCAACTGGCTGCACAAATTTGAATTTATTGTGGATTTTCTCTAGTCAGTAGAAGGTCTAAGTTATACCTACAAGTTAAAATATGTGCATACATCTCAATTATTATTTGGTTAAATGTCATTTAGCAAGTTGCAAAGAAGCAACACACGTTTTGTAGCCATCAACAAGCTTTCTGCATTATTCTGGCTGGATACTTGACCACTCTTCTTGTCAGAATAATATTAGAAGGTTTCCTGGATTGGATCAAGCTGTAAACATAATTCATATCTTTTTAATAGGGTTGAAGCAAAAAAAAAAAAAAAAAAAAAAAAAAAAAAAACAGCAGAAGCTTAATGCGACTTTATACTTTCAAAAAAAAACTAATTTTTGCGTATTTTAGATGATTTATCTGCTGAAACTGAAACTGCTGAAGCTGAAACTCCCAAATGTAGGGTGTGCCAATTTAAGTTGATGCAGCAGCATGAAGTCAATATTCACTTTTATACACCAGTACAACTGGTATCTAGCCAGAATTATGCAAGACGCTTGTTGGTGGCTATAAAAAATGTACAGTTTCTCTGCAATTTATATAGGTATGTATTTAAATCAGTGTGTATAAACTTTGACACTGTGAGAAACATGTATTACAGTCAAACTTATGTACTTTATTCTGATTCTTAAATTTATAGAAGTTTTAGTTGTATAAATATTCCTTTCAGGAAAAAGAACAGTCCAAATGCATAATTAAGAGCCATAAATAATATGACTTCCATTTGATGAGGGAATGTAAACTTCTGATCGGGACTCTAAACGGGGTCAAATGCTTTAAATCCCTTTAGGTTAGTTTCAACATTTCCATCTCTAACATGCAAGGATGCCACCAATGCATTACATAACTTTATGTACTCCCAGGAGGGGAGTGCATGCTGATAAAATCTAATGCGAACTGTTCGTTTTCTCTGTCCTCCTTTTAAGTCTGTTTTCATGATTATTTTCACAGATCCACAAAGCTGAAGTAGGATGGTATGTCAAGCAATGTTGGAGCTGGTTTGACAAGGAGCCCAAGATTAAAAAATTAGCTTCAGTAGTGGTTAATATCCCAGTGGAGAGCAGCTGACATCTGTGGGCATCAGTTCATGTCGATGGTGTTGAAGACCCACTCTGTGAATTTCTTGAGCTTAGCTGAGGCGCTGTAGGACTCCTCCAGGAGACGCTGGTTGTCCTCTCGCAGGCTTTGGATCTGGACTTGTAATGAAGCCTTGGCATCCTTCTCCTAATATTAAAAAAACAAAAAAAAAAAAAAAAAAAAAAAAAAAAAAACAGTTCAGTATCTCATGTTTCTCTTCTTTAATACAAGACATACTATTAGCTTCTATAACTCACCTTCTTTAGGTCCTCCTGCAGTACTTTCACCATGGATTCTAACTGGCTCAGCTTACCCATCAAGCATGCTGGAATTTCTCTATAAAACAGGGCAACCAGGAAATTAATATCCTGATTCTCTAAATGTTGATTTTACAGATAAGTGTGCGGCCAGCCAGAAAAGGGAACCTAATTGATATCATTAGCTGCAACAGTGTGTGACTAGAATGAAGTGTGCTGAGTCTTCCACGGTGTCAACAGTGCTGGAAATGTGGGAAATAAAACAAACGTCGATGTCTTGACGTGACCTGAGACTCCTTACCCAGGCGAGGGCTGTCTCTGTGGAGCGGCCTGAGGCTCGGCCTGCTGAGGGCTGGCAGCTGATGTGCTCTCAGCCGTGGAGCTCTCCTCCTGGGCTGCGAGAAAAACCAGTCTCTGCTCTATAAAACACAAAAGATGTGTTGTTAGACGTGAACAAAGAAGAAAAAGCTAAGTAATGCTGCCCTCATCTGGTAGAAGAACAAATAACAGCTGGATTTATAATTTTCAGGATTCAAATTTCAAGAATCCTGAGTCATTTTTTTTGTCCCAGTTTAAAAGTAATTAAAAAAAAACAAAAAACAAACAAACAAACAAAAAAAACAACTTTACTGCACACATTTTTACAGTGTTCAGTCGTTAAAATGAAACCTGAAAAAAACTACACTACAAGGACGGATGGATAATACATAGAAATAACTTTTGGATAGAAAATTAAGTATATATAAACACATATTTTCCCATATTCATGTTTCTTTTTCATATCAATATAAAAACTTGGCAAAAGCTAAAATCAAATTATATACTATATCCAGACAGTTTTAGATCCCTGGTCTAATAAGCTTCAAGTTCTTAAGTTAGTTAATCAGCATATAGCATATAATCAGCATGTAGTTTTCTGATCCTGAAAAGGAAGAAGATGCAAACTTACCCTCAAATGCCTTGGCGGCATCCACCAGGTGAGCCCAGTCCAGAGGGCCATCGGCTCCGCTGTCAGGTAGGGGCATGAGAGCAGGATCTTGCAGCTGCTGCTTCTTCCTCCTCTCCTGCTCCAGCTCTGAGCTCTCTGGGGCAGTCAAGTCTCCTGGGGGTAAATAAAAGGGAGATTAAAACACCTTCGGACTCCACACATGACAAACTGATGACATAAAGAGACCCTATAAACCATGTTAAAATTCCTCACATGCACCTTCAGTAAATCAAATCTACATCACAAAAAATTACATATCCGGGTGCTTTTACTGTTGCTATCAAATGAAAAGAATCACCGAGAGATTTGTGTGATGCCCGTCGATTTGGACCATGCCGGGTGATGGGTGATCGTGGGATGGTGGAGCAGGTGAAGAGAAGGTCAGCGGATGTGTCACACTGTCCACTGGAGGAGGACTCCCTTTGTCCGCTGTAAATACTCTCATCTGACAGCGTCCTCTGGAGGGAGCGGCGGCTGGGAGGCGGGCCTGGGAATAATGGCTTCAGAGAGACATGGAAAGAGATAAAGAATGACAGGAGTCACAAAAGAAGTGTCAGACGGTGCTGAACTGGAAAAATTACTTAAACATGAAAAAGAATCGTCAGTCACTCCAAAATGTTGGGAAACACATTTATGACCTCAAAATATGACATTCTGAATTACATGTGTTCAAGTTATAAACTGAATGGTGCTGATTACAGCTGTTTTCTTAGAAGATGTTTTCCAGCAGATTTAGTAACATTTTTATACAATTAAATGGTCAGTGTCAACTTTTAATGTCAATATTTAAAACACATAATTTATAATTAGAAACTGTTTTCTATTATTATCACTGTAACTGTGTGATGCGAGTCAGACTGATAAGCATTATTAATATTAGCATCGTTTTTGTGACTATTTCAACCATCCGCCCGTCACCTGAAGCTATTTTTTAGTGTTTTACCTGTTTAGTTTGATATCAAAATATTTATTTGAGATGTCAATATCTTTCATTATTGTACCACTTGCTCCTAAAGGCAATTTTAAGATATAAATTAACCAGACATTCATGTCTAGGACAGTGGGAGGTAGCCAGAGTACCCGGAGAGAACCCATGCATCCACAGGGAGAGTATGTAAAGTCCTTGCAGAGAGGCCTCTGGCTAAAATTCCAACTAAGTCTATTCCATTAATAATTTTTCTTCATGAATTTACTTCAAAGATTAGAGAGAGAGAATATATTAATGTAGCATGAATTGATCAAAGTTTTATGATGCAGGAGCCTGAATACTGTTGGAGACTAAACAGAAAATATTAAAACTGTACCAATCCTGACTTGACATCATTGAGAATCTTGAAATAAACTCCACCAACTTCTGAAACAGTAAATGTTTTATGACAGGATTGGCTGAAATCAGGATTCCTCTTTTTCTGTGCTTAAAACAGTGTCACTGAATGAATCTGCATTGCTTTTGTCTTCCAAGGCATATCAAAAAAGATGATTTAGGTTTTCTATGTGCCGTGTTGTGACATTGTCACTTTAAATTCTGAGAGAAATGTGTCCTTCTACAGTTTTTTCTTCATCCACGTCGCAAATTCTAATAACGAGGTTACCAAAAACATTCATACATAGAGGCAGGAAGTGTTTCCCACAACCACATATATGAACAACTGACCAGTCATTCTGAGATTAGCGCCACCAAACACATGATTTCATAAATCACACATACAACTTGTCCAATGATCATTGCTGCATCTAGATTTGCACCAGTTTTTGATAAATGAAGCGCAACAACTTTAGCTTAGAGCTTTTTTATTTACAATTTATTTATTCAATACCATTTAAAATCATGAAAACTGTGTATCCAATAGCTTAATTTCTATTACAGTCATGTAATTCAGCCATTTCATCCAATGATAAACCAACAGGAGACAAAGTCATTTTTAAATCATTACTACTAGGCAAACATTTTAGCATGACAATGCAAATAACTGGATTTTATGCTACCTTCTCTTCATTTGTTGTAGGTGGCGGGCTGTCAAGCATGATCAGTTTCTTCAGGTCTTCTTCCAGGCTGGATTTGGCAGTCTGGCGCTGGGGAGACTGGGAGCCACGGAGATTGGCCCTGAGCTGGGGCTGACCACCGAGCAGACCATCACTCTGGTGCCGCCTGGAGATAAAGCAAAACCCAGTTCCAGTCAAAAAACATGTTATATCATGTAGATTTGTATAAAAAGGCAAAAACAACAAGATAAACATTCAAAACAACCAAAAACACAAAGAGATTTCTGGTGTTTATATGACAGAAACCAATGCAAACGGTCCTTCCACGCTTTAAAACAGGGTAAAAACTCTGGTATGCCTCACGGGGGCGCTGTTTATCAACTTTAAAAATTAGTTTTAACCCTGCCCAGCCGATATGCTTCATCACATTTAAAGACTCAGCAAAAAACAAATCTTTTTCTGCCTTACTTGCGAGTGCTGCTAAAATCCACAGAGTTCACGGTTCCTCCAGGCTTCTTCCAGCCAATCAGGTACTTTGAGGTTGCTCCTTGACGAGGATAGAAGCTCTTGGCTCCCGGGGACTGGGCATTCTGGGAAGTGGGTGAAAGGTCCGCTGCGGCTGCTTCGTTCTGTGGTGACAAGGCGCTGCAGCTCTGTCCCGTCGGACTCCCTGAGTGACCAGAGCTGATTGTGCTGGAGCATCGAGACACAGATGTTAAACATTCATAAATATATCAAATGCGAACACTCAAAAGCAATATTATAGATTAATTGTAACTGTTGCTTGGTTCAATTAGTTTTGATAAATAGTTTGATGAATGTCTTTAATTATGGTTAATTTGGTGACTGTAATTTAGCTGCAGCTGCTGCTTTAGGGCTGTATGTCAAACACAAGTATCTATGAACAACTTTAGTAAACTTTATTTTTATTATTGCTTCTTCACCTATAGACAGCATGGGCTGATCAAATCAGAGACAGAAGCAGGACATCATGTCGTCTCATGACTTCACTTTATTCTTGGTCTATAAAAGTGAGCATTTCTGTGTGTGTGTGTGTTATAAAATACATTTGCCAGCATAGATCTCTGCAGGAAGAGAGTTATCTCTGGATGAGTGAAAGGAGAAAAATAGCAGGAGTGAGCAGAGCTAAGCTATGACAGATACCATAACAAATACACTCTTCCCCTCCCTGCGTAACCCCAGACCTTGGGCCTTTCATAAAGAGGGCTGTTCAGGACACATCTGCACCACACAAAATCAGTTTACTTAGAAAATTAGAAATGTACACCGCAAAAGAATGACAGCCCACCTGGAGTGGGACGCTGCATCACTCATACTGGAGGAGGCGCCATCAGGAGTCACTGTAAAGCCGGTTGGGCTCTTCACGGCTCTCTCACTGCCTCCGGTGGGAACAAGAGAGTCTGGTGCTGGAGGTGATGTGCTGGAGGCTCTCTCACAGCTTCCTGCCTCATCCTGCCATGGGATTTTTTCCTTGGATCTGAAAGCACCAGTTGAGGAGGCCGTGCTGCTCTGGGTGGCGGTAAAAGAGGTGGCGTCGATGCCGCTGTCAGTGGATGTGCCCTGAAGATAGCCGTTGAGCTCTAGGTCGCTTCGTGCTCCGGATCGGGAGCCGACCTCGTACCACTTCTCGTCGCTGTGCGCTGAGCTGGAGGCGTTGCTGGACAAAGTGTTGCTGCTTGACTGACTGGATGAATACGGAGCATCGCCCTGTTTACAGAGGAAGAAAAGAATGGTCTATATCAGCTCATGTAGAGGAGAAAAAACCAGGCTGTTCATTTAATTGAAATATTCAGGTCCCAGTAATATTTTAATCCTGCCTGCCTGTCATATACAGGAGCAGTGTTGGTCATGGACATTAGAAGGAATCAAAAGCTGGTTCTTCTGATGAAGTCCTTCACAATACACTAAACATTTTTATTTGTAAGCTTTTTTTTTGTGTGAATACTATGGACTATTTTCCTTCCCACTGACAATTATGTGGCGTTTGACGTCTATCTCACACAAGATCTATAAAATAAATTTATTTATTTTGCAGTATGTCAAAACGCGAAAAAATTTAAGGGGTATGAATTCTTTTGCAACACACTGTATAAAGCCTCTTTAAACTCTGCCTTTAAGTTGCAACATAGCGGTTACTAATTGACGCTTACCTTGGTGTTCTTGTTTGGTGAAAGGCGGCTGCTCTGATCTGATGACTGGAGCCGAGGAATCACCACCTTAGAAACTACAGTATCTATAAAACACAAGTGAATCAACAAATTAAACTCTAAAAACATTCATGGTTTGTACATTTTTTTTTTTTTTTTTTTTTTATCTCAGAGGGTTTTCTAACCTGAGCCGGCTTTGTCTCCCATCCTGTTTGCGATGTCGCCGTCTCCAGGTCTGGACCATCCAACAGCAGAACATACTTTGACTCCATTGACGCCATCAGCGGCCACTTGCCGCACAGACGTGACAGGCGACTGGGAGCTGTTATTAAACCTGCACAAGACAACAGGAGGACTAATTCACCATGTAGCATAATGCAACAAGCCAAGATGTAAAACAAAAAGAAGTCAGTGTAATCTGCATTTAGGCAGGCAGATGGGCTTACCCATCAGGCACAGACTTCTGCCTCCAGTGGTTGGAACTCATTGTGTCAGTGTAGGAGAGGTTGGAGGGCGAGTTTGTGCTGTGTAGCGTGCGACCCATCACAATGGAGCATGCCAAAGCGTAGTTATCATTCCCTGGGGAATATCTGCAACAAGCAGACATATGGATGACATTTAGGACATATGTTGCAACCAGACAGATAAAAATTCAGCACGTCTGATGATTGCATAACAGACTTATATCCATCCAGTGACCTTTTAGGGTTGAGAGGCCGACCGTCGCTCGACACGCTGCGAGGAATAGCGGCGGTGCTGCGGTCACTGACGTCTGAGGGCTGCGCCTTGATCAAGGTTCCCCCTGAGACAACAGAGCGGGGGCTGGATGAGCTGCGCGGCCACTTGGCGTTGTTGTTTGCTGGCCGGAAGGGGAACTTTAACTCGTAGGGCATGCCCTCTTTGTGGTTCTTGTAGTCCACAAGTGGCATATGGTAGATTTCAGAGCAGCCTCTATTAGCACACAAAGCACTCCATATGAAGATACTAAATAAATATTTATACATGTCACAAATTGAATTTAATATTTATATTTTACTCTACCTGCGTGGGGTGGAGTCGTCATGTGGTGGAATAATGACCACCTTGACAGTGACGGAGGTTCTGAGCAGGTCAATCATCTGCTCATGGGACAGCGAGGCCACCGACACCTTGCAGATCTCCACCAGTCGGCTGCCCTGCCTCAGCCCAGCCTGCCAGGCGTAACCGTAGGGCTCCACTTCAGCTACGATGCCCTCAAAGTTGACATGAAAGCCCAGCTGGCCCAAGGCATTCCGACGCAAAGTCATCTCTGTGGTCTGACTGCCTTTGGTCAACAGCTGCAGATGAGACAGAGTGAAGGAGTGTCATTTTGGACATACAGAGATAACAAGGACAGAGTGAGGAGGAATTAAGTTGGAAACTTTTCAAAAATATACCATGTAACTTTTAGACCTTGTTTACATGACAACGATCCATTGAATACGGCATTTTGTACCCATTTCTGTTAACACGTCTACATACCAACGTTTTAATTACAATCTCCGTTTACAAGGCAACAGTAGAGACACGAAAATGGTGTAATATTCTCGCCACGTCACAAGCTATGTTCTTTGAAAACTCTCTGCCTAAAAGCTGGCACAACTACGAACTGTTTGAGATGGCAGAGAACAAAGTGTTTCTATGACCAGATGACGAGGTTCAACTGTTGCTTAAGGTGACTTTGAATTCTAAAACCATTTAATTTCAAGCCATTTGCTATTGTTGATAATTTCTTCTTCTGTGGTTTTTAAAAATTGTAGGCAGCCATTTTGTTGTGTTGGTGTGCCATCTTCTGATATCTGTCATACTGTGCATGAGCCAGGGATTCCCTGTAAGAAAAAAATCTATTTTTTCTGTTTACACAACAACGGAGACCGGGACGTTTTTGAAACATTACACTGAAATCAGTTCTCAAATTGTGCCGTTGTCAAAGAAAACAGTCGCTGTTGTCATCTAAATGAACAGTACAAACGCAACAAAAAATTTCCATTTTCACCAGAAAACTGTCATGTAAACAGAGCCTTAGTAACCCAGACCATCACTTTAGTACTTGCAGGACGTTGACAAAGCAGCTGCAGTTTTCAGCATGAGAACAGACCAATTTAAATGCTTAAAATGATGTCTTCATTGGCACCAATGGAAGAAAGTCAAGAAGTAAAGAATATTGCAAAACAGTGATGAAATCATACAATGCAGGACTTAGAGTCAACACAACAACAGTGGCATTTGGAGATTGTATAATTGGAGGCTATGCCTATGTGGCTATAATAACATCAACAATACTATAAGATTATAAAACAGCACAGCTGTAAGAGGTACAAACAAAAGGAGAAAATGGCTACACTTCAGATGAATCAAATTTTACCCCTTTCCTTGATTCTTAGTTTTCAATCCAATGTGTCTAAGGGGTAGGGCATTACAGTTGTCAATTAGAAATACATCTAAATGAAAATATTTCTTTAGGTAAATATTTAAAGGACAAGAACCTCTATAAAGTGTTGACTGAAATATAATATATTACATTTGGTATCACTGGTAATTATACCTAATCACTTCTTGGCTTTTTTGCATAAAAATAACAAGGATGAAATATTTCTCAAATTAAAAAAAAATTAGTATGACAAACCCCCTATGGTTAGGTTAATGCATACTAATATATTTTTTAATAGCAAAAAAGAAAAGAAAGAACAAAAACAGAGAATACAAAGTAGTGTCTAGTTCAGGGATCAGCAGCCTTTGTAACCCAAGAAGTTATTTTTGTTCTTACTCCTCGGAGATAAAATTTTCCGGGAACCACAAAATCTACATAATATACATATCAAGTTTTATAAATACCTACAAAATAAGATTTGTTTGTTTTATGGCTATAAAATCCAATTTTTACATGTTTTTACAAAGATAAGCATCAAACTTGCAAAAAAAAAAAAAAAAAAAAAAAAAAAAAAAAAAAAGATAATGAATACATTTTCTAGTATGCAACTCCATATTTGTCAATAATGAAAAAAATTGTGCAGTTTGAAGTGAAATTATAAAGAAAGACTGAACTAAAAGATAATTGCTTACACCATTGGTGTTATTCTTTTCTTAGCCCTACGAAGTGGGTGTACTATCAATTAATCCTCCTAATGCCTTGCTTAGAACTTCTTCCCTGAGCACCAAGTCACTCCGAAGCAGCTAACCTGCTCATATGGACATACAACCTCATTTAGAAATGTATTTTAGTTTTACCACTGGTTATTTTTGAAGACTTCCAGATAACTATAAATTACATTTTGTGGAAACCCCTTACTTACAGGCCACATTAAAAAGATTGAATGTCAGCACTCACTGACCTCCAGTCTTTTCACAACCTCTCCGAAGTCCTCAGTGTTGTTGTTGATGGATCGAAGTGATACGCTCTCTCCACGCTCGTAGTAGATCTTCAGAGAGGCGGGGCTCCCAGTCGACCAACCAATGATGTCACGTGTGGCGCAGTTAAACACGACTGCTTTGGCCTCCTGATCCAGCAGGATGATGAAGTCATTTGAAATGGCCAATAGGCATTCCCGTTCAGCGCCTGCCACCTGATCTTCGGCATGAACCTGCCAGGTTATGGCCCCGAGACTACGCAGCTCCGCCCCGCTGTACGGACGCACCTTCTCCCGACGCTTGTGTGCCAGAGAGATGAAGGGAAACTTCCCAGCGGGCTCCACGGGTGTGCTGGTCACATGGCGCTCTGCCAAATCGCGCAGGTACTCCTGCCGCGTGCGCGTCGCCATGGCACCGAACTTTTCTGACTTGTGTGCTGCGTTCTCAGCGTTGATGACCTTGGCCAGCAAGAAATCCCGGAAGACAGTGGACTTAGGGAAAGTAACTCCCTTTGGGATTGGTGGACCAAAGGAGGGAACGTCCTGGGAACGGGTGACGGCCACGCTACAGAGGTAGAAAAAGAGAAGACAGAGGGAGAATTTTTTATCTTGAACCTCCAAAATAAAATAAGCAATAAAATGTACTGTTTACAAAAATATATGATGATAGTAATATGAAATAAAATCAGCGATGTGTACAAAAGAAAAGCTAATAAATTACAAATATCTATAGTAAAACTGGTTATACAATGACCCAACATATAGCAAATTATAAAACTAAAGTGACACTGGGTGAAAACAGTTCAAGAGGAAGAACAGGCATCAAACTGGTTGTTGGTACAATGGCTTCGTTCCCCCTTTTGTCACATTCAAACCACAAACACAAAAGAGCACATATGACTGTGTTTTGTGACTGCATCTTTGTGCAGGGGGAATCCAACAAAGATAAGCTTTTAGTTGTGGCACAATAAAGTAAAATTATAGTGGATTTAACTGAATTATTAAAAGTAAAAAAAAAGATATATAATTTTGCTGAAAGCATCTTCTATTTGAAAGGGAGTTTTCCTTTCCACTGTCACCGCATGTATGCTCAGAATGAAGGACTTCTACAATGTCAATGACTCAATGCAATCAATCCTTGTTTGGGAGGAAGCATTGCTTCATCATGTAAAGGACTTTGAATTGCGCTGTTGCTGAAATGCGCTATACAAATAAACTTGCCTGCCTTGCTTTAAAGTCAGTGACTCAATCCAATTTGCTGAGAATCCTTAAACAGAAAGTATTTGCAAGATAGCATAATAATAATAATAATAATCATAATAATTTTTTTGACTGGTTTATTTTTGTATATACAATTGAATCAATGAAATATCCTAAAGTAGTGTTTGTTATGGATCACTGGTATATAAATACACAGCATCAAATTTGATCTTATTTTTTTTAGTATACAAAAAAAACTTGAAAAATGTGGTTTGGATTTTAATTCCATGTGAAAATAAGATCCAGAGATAGTCTGCGTGTAATTCAATCTTAGTATAAATATTTTCCAATCCGAACTGACAGGCTGGGTGAGAAAATAGACAGAAGCAGGCAAGAGGTTCATGGTGAGTCTTCAGGAGCTGCAAAGATCCACAGCACAAGTAGGAGAATCTATTAAGACACCCAAGATGGGTATTTCACAAATCTAGCAAATTTGGAAGACAGCCAAGAAGAAATCCACTGTTGAAGGTGAAATGTAATGTGTGGTTGGAAGCTAACACTGCATATCACTTTACACAGACTATCCTAATGGTGAAACATAGTGGTAACAACATCATACTGGGGTGATGCTTTTCTGCAGTAGGACAAAGAAGCTGGTCAGAGTTGATCAGAAGATCAATGGAGCTAAATACAGGCATATGCTGAAAGAAAACCTGTTAGAGATTGTGAAGGACCTGAGACTGTGGCAGAGGTTCACCTTCTCAGCAGGACAACGACCCTAAACATACAGCCAGAGCTACAATGAAACGGTTTAGATCGGAACATATAACGTGTTGGAATTATTCAGGCAAAGTACGATCCAACTGGCATTCTGTGGCAAGGCTTGAAAACTGATGTCCACAGATGATGTCTGCTGAGGTCTCTGGAGACCAAAACTTGTGGAAGTAATAGTATTTAATAATATTTATTTATATTAATAAATTAGAATTTGTCTTTCAGTTTGTGTTGGTCTAAAACATAAAATTATAATTAAAACACTGATTACTGTTTTTAACATGATAACAAATGGAAAAGTTGAAGGGGGATAAATAGTTTTGCAATGCAGTGTGAAAGAATAGTGGGGACATGTTTGTCTCCTATTAAGAATCGTTGCCTTTGACCTATATAATTAGTACAAAGAAGGGTGTTCAATTCTTACAGAGCTCTCCTGTTACCCTCCACAGCTCCAGTTCCAACAATGGAGTTCAATTGTTATAAATTAGTGACAAGGTGTTTGTAACATTCCCTAACACCTGTTCTTGACAAGAACCTTGGCACAAAATCAGCAAAAGGACATTGTATTCACAGTGACACGGTTTAACCATTGTAGGAGAGATTCGTTAAAGCTTCAGCTTACATGTTTTAACCCTCTACTTGCTTTCTAAAGGAAAGTGAGGAATTCATACTCAATCAGAAGCTTGCAAACAAAAAAGCTAACAAGTAAAAAGAAGAAAAATCAACACGCTGTGTACGATAAGCTGATGTGACAATCCTGACGAGACTTGATCCACCCCATTAAACTGATCACTCAGCCAATGCCTGTAGCAGAAATGTTACACACCACGATTTACTCGCCCTGACGTATAAAAACTATGCATTTGACCTTAGTTGACAAACCAGCTCCCGGTGCTGTCATGCTGCTATGCTCTGCAATACCATGGTATGTAGAATGAGCACAGCGGTTGGAGTTAGCAAGCACAAACAACCTACATTTCCTAAACAAAGACCTGGTTATGCAATCCTGCTTGTTGGCCTCGTGTGACTTTGAGGCAGCGGTTGAAAGCAGCAGATTAGCAGCGTGCTGGCTTTAGGCCACTTACTCCTCTAATGCGCGACACTGCCTCAATATGACTGAAGCATTACCCAAATCTCAGCAGCAAGCAACAACATTACTATTAATAACTATGTCACTCAACAAATCACAGAGATTAGAAGATACTTTGCAATAAAATTTAGAGTGAACAAAAACGTTTTCTTCATAATAAAATATTTGCAAACAAATGCATATGAGGCACAGGGAGTACAAAAAAAAATTAAAAAAAATTTGCAACTTCATAAGGTAGTGTAAATTTAATCTACTTGACTTCTGCAAGTTATACATAACTTTTTCAATTGAAGTTGATGCTTTTTGATTCTCATGCAGGTCATGTGTCTCCAGGTCAATTAATTCTTTGGCCAATTTGTACTTAAGCATTGCCTTTTTGTCCCTTCCCCCTTTATTCTAAGTCTGTGAACAAACCATTTCACATGGTGACCTAAAGCACTGTTTTTCAGCTGTTGTAGTAAACTATTTTCATTAATTATTAAGATAAATCATAATAGGGATACTCAAATCTCATCTCAATTGTACATTGTTACCTGAAGACTTTGCACTACACTGTATTCCTATTGACTTTGGTTCTGATGACTGTTTGAGCCTGTATACTCCCATAAGTCAAGTCAAATCAAGTTTATGTGTATAGCACATTTCAGCAGCAAGGCAGTTCAAAGTTACACTCAAACTTCCACCCTTTGGAAAACCAAGCTTATTTTACCCAAATTTGTTTGCAGATTTATAGTCCAGACTACTAATCAAAGGCAGCTCTAAACAGGTGGGTTTTCAGCCTTGATTTAAAGGAATTTAGTGTTTCAGCTGTTTTGCAGTTTTCTGGAAGTTTGTATAAGGTAGATAATCAAATTTGAGAGCTTTTTGGACCCCACAGAAACCCTAAGCAGAGATGCACCAATCTAGTGTTTTTCCTATCTAATGACAGTTTCCAGTTTTCATATGGGTTTGATTTGCCAATTCTAATTTTGACCGAGTATTTTTTTTCTAATAACGATAACTTTTAAAACCAGAAATAAATGTGCTACAGTTTCCTTGTTAGAGGTAGCAGTTTTGAGCCCTACTGAAACCCTACAGAATCCCTGAACAGAGATGCAGCAATCAAACTTTTCCTGCCAATTTGTTGCTCATTCCAATTTTGACTGATTAATTTATTGTTTTTTTCCAAAGAATACACACAGAAGAGAAAAAAAAAATAGTAACTGTTTTCTTGATGGGTTGCAGTTTGAGTCTAACAAAAAATGTAAACATTACAAGTTTACCTCTATTTATTTATCCATTCAATCATATGCCTCCAACGTTCATCTAATTTTCATGACACTAAATTAAAGTTCTTGCTGTTGGTTGATATGTTTATGAACCATAAAGGTGGGGGTTCTTAAGTTATAATACAAAAAAATGTTCATCTAGCCAGCCAATAAGTGCCAATCAGAGAAAAATTGTCCACTTTCCATCATGACAGATAGACTAGGGAATCCCTAATCAATAACTCACCTCTTCCTCAACAACAGGGAACCATGCTCCGTTGGTTATTGCTAATGTTCTCAAACTCTAGTGCAGTCACAGATAAGAAATTATATGATCTGATGAAGCGATGATGAGTCAGTTGACCTCTGTAGCTAAAAAGAATACCCTAAAGTATTCAGCACGTTTTCAGAAAGTTTTGTAATTCGGTTCTTTTTCGCTGGGATCAGTGTTGAAGATCCAGGTTCAGACTTTGCAAAAATAATCCGAGTTAAATTCTGAATGATCCAAGCAGAAGCCAAATGTTCACAGTATTAATGACTCTGGGTCGAGTTGCTAGGTTGCCCTCCAGGAATCTGTATCTTTAGTCTATATATAGTATGTAAAGTAAACCAGTATTCCAGACATTAAATCTCTCAAAATCTTAAAGCAAAACATGCAAAGAAATCATAAAATATCCTCTGGTTCATGGAATCCAATAGGTGAAATCCCCTCCACTGAAATAAAGGTTAAAAAAGATAATCCTGGATGCGATGCTGGTGTGGGAAACGAAGACCAGCCTAACCCATCCACACCTGAGGTGGACTCTGTGAGATCTGAGAAAATGCTGCTCTGCACGCTCTTCTTTACTCACATCCATGAGCGGCTGAAGAGAGCACTTCATGTGCATGGCACTAACTCCTTCAGACCACTTCGGCTCATGCAACCCAGAGGCGAAGTGGCAGCCGAGGAAGGGGAGAGGGGGGAGGGGAAGGAAGCTGTATTGTACCAGTGTGTGAAGAGTGAGCCTTCAAGTAAATTAGTGTACAAGCAGGAAAGTGTGTAACTGTGTGTGCTGTGTGCAAGTGAGCATGAGAAGGAGGTAAAATGGAGAAATGGGGCTACGGGAGTGACAGAGAGCAACTACGTGTGCATAATATTTGTGCATGCAGTGCGGTGGCTTTGAGTTAGTGATAAAAGCAAAGAGTTGGTCTATCATTATCGCAAGGCCAAGAATAAGCCGGCAGAAAAGAACAAACATTGATTCGACAGCTACTGCAGAAATAATGTCTTTGTTGATAATCAAACAAATGTGCATGAGTATATATAGCTTAAGCAACCCACGATCCGTGAAAACGAGGAGAGGGTGATGCAAAAAGCTTTTATGTTTGATTCATGCCTTGCAGTCAGTTCTTTTCTCTTAATGCTACTGAATATACCTGAACCAAAAAAAAAAAAAAAAAAAAAAAAAAAAAAAAAAAAAAAAAAAAAAAAAAAAAAAACAGCTACTCCAACTGAGTGGGACAGGCAGCATTTAAGGGCGACATAAGAAGTTTTGGCCCTATGAAAAGATAGGTCAGACCTGATTTTGGTTAGGCTGGCCAACTTAAAACTATAAACATAATCATTCCTCTAGTTCTGTAGAAAAAGAAAACAGGATTAATCTACTTTGCTGCTGTTTTACCTCCGCTGCATGCAACTCTGTCTAATGGGCAGTTCAATTCCAAAAGTTAAACTCATATAGATTAATTAGGAACTTAGTGATATAATCTCAAGCATTTGTTTGTTAATTTTGATTTTTATAACTTACAGCTAATGAACATCTCAATTTCTTATTAAATTTGAATGTTATATCAGACCAACAAAAACAAGATTTTTAATGCAAAAATATGTTATGGCTTCCACAACCATTGTGAAGACTGCTGAGCAGCTACTAAATCTGAAACTTAGCAAAGAATCTGAAAGTTCACAGAGTGCTGCATCAAACCCTATAATTAAAAGTCAAGTGGAAGGAAAAACTGGTAGAAAAATATGCACCGGGTGATAATTGCTGTCTTGAGAGAATTGTGTAGGAAAAGCCTTCCATAACTTAGGTGGAGATTTATAAGCGTAGTAGAAGTCAGTGCTTCAAGAGTCACCATGTATAGAGGTGTCTGGGACTTGTGTTTGTGTGTTAAAGACACTTCTGAACCAGAGACAGAGTAAATTTTGCATTTCATTTGGAAATCAAGGTCCCAGAGTCTAGAGGGAGAGTGGAGAGGCACAAAATCGAAGCTGCTTGAGGTCCAGGATGAAATTTCCAGTCAGTGTTCATTTGAGGAGTCAGGTCATCTGTTACCGTTGGCCACTATGTTTGACCAAGTCCAAGCTCTACCAGGAAATTTCAGAACGCTCCATGCTTATCTCTGCTAAGAAGCTTTATGGAGATGCCGATTTACATTTCCAGTAGGACTTGGCACTGGTTCACTCTGCCAAAGTTACCAAAAACTGGTTCAGTGACAATGGTGTTATTATGCTTGTGACCTGAACTCCATACAGAATCAATGGTATTGTCAAGGACACCAGACCCAACAATGCAGTTGACCTGAAGGCCATTATCAGAGCAACGTGGGCTTCTTTAACATCTCAACAGAGCTACTAGCCGAGCACCTCCAGGCCATATCTCCCTGATGCAGTAATTCAAGAAAAAGGAGGCCCAACCAAGTAGTAAGTGCACAAAAATGAACATACAGTTTTCAGAAGCATGACACTTCTGTTTAAAATATCCTTTCTAAATGATCTTATATAATATTCTAATGTTCTCAGACACAGAATTTTGGGTTTTCATTATTTGTAAGCCATAATATTCAAAATTACAAGAACTGAGTTTTATAATGGTTGTGTGTTCAATACCATGGACATACTATACAGTAGGTGGACATTTATCTATTAAAGAGGCTATTTTCCAATTATTTTAATGATTTACTAAGAACTGAATTTGGGGTTTTTAGTAGCTATAAATCATCAACATTAACAGAAATAAATCCTTAAGACACATCTGTGTGTAAATAAATCTATATAATATATATGTTTAACTACTGAAATAAATACATTGAAATTTAAATAATGAGATGCAAATCTGCTTTTAATTTCTCTCCAGATAATCTGATGATACGACCCACCTGTAGCATGTGCCGTCAGAGCAGGGGTTGTGCACCCGAACAATGATGAAGACATGCTGAAAGTGAGACCGAATGGCTTTGGGCGTGAAAGGGTGAGCTCCCGGTTCCTGGAACACAATGGTCACAATGTCGTTCCCGATGTGCCGCTTCCTTAGCAACTGGAAGAACAACAAAGATAATGCTGACTTTGAAACTGAAAGTAATGTTAAAACATATCTATATTTGGCTCATTATGCCTATTTTTTAATATTTGAAACTAATTATTTTATTAAAGCTAAATGGGGTTCTGTTTCCAGAGCCGTAAACCTGCTGTATTCCTGAGGTTTTCTTTGGTGCATTTCTCCCCAAAGAAAGAAATTTCCCATTCTTGACAAAACATTATACTACATACAATTCATGTTCTCCATGTTTACCTGTTGTTTGTTGTTGGGTGTGTAAGGCAGCATTGTAGAGACATGAAACATGATCTCGTAATCCTTATAGGAGGTGTACAGGGAGTGAGTACCAGTTGAATCCGCTGCAAGAAGAATGGAAACACAGAATAGAAAACCGCTATAATATTACTCCCATTCATCTGTGCTTTGTGCTCTCTGTGCACAACAGGACACACTTTCACCACAGCCCAAACAAGCAGACAATAGTGAGCTGTGAACAAAACAAATGCCAGCTCATCGAAATTAATGTTCACTCGGGGAAAATTACCTTAACGTGTGTATCCTGTGCATTGTTTTTTGATCAACGGTAACAAAGAAAGTAGGTACTACAAAGTGCAGAAAATCCTATTAGTTTTATGGAAATATTTACTTTTCACTTCAAACTAAAGCCAAAATAACTCACGTTGAATTGCAGAGAACAAAAAAATGGTCTCCAGTATTTTTATCCAATTACAAACTTCTCAGATGCATACAGCTTTTGCCTCCACATCAATGTTGTTAACTAATTCATGTTAGCCTATCACATAAAACCCCCATAAAATACACTGAAAGTTGTGTTTTAAAGGTGAAAAATGTGGAAAACCTCAAGGGTTTGAATACATTTGAAAGGCACCACATGTGTTGGAATCTGAAGGAAACAAGGAAGTGACACATGAAATAAAGGAAAGCAAGCCAAATATGAAGAGACTCAGATTAACAGGTGGGAGATGACTGGGTGGCACAAAAGCCATTTCAACAGTGTTGCAGTCTATCTACTGGCTAGTATGACTGACCTGTTGATAGGCTGCTTTGGAGATACCTTTGTAGGTAAAACCAAAAACAATGTAGTGTGTGTAATTACTTTTGGTGTCCAGCTGGGCTCTGTACTTGGTGAAACCTTTGAGGCGGACCTTCTCCCCCAGCAGCTGGAAGAACTCCTCTAGGGCGGGACCGGCGGTCTCGTTGTTGTACATTTCCTCCTCTGTGCTTTGTCCTGCTCGGCAGTACATCACACCCACCTTCACCTGAAAACTTAGCTGGAGACCAGACACGGGTTCTCTTAAAGGTTTCTATGACAAAATAGTAGTAAAAGTTTCACACTTTTTCAGACTCACATTTGCAAAGTTTTGTATAACTTTTAAGTGATTTTTAAATCAATGTGAGTTTATAGCTGACATTTCTTAAAGTGGTCAAATGCCAAATATGGAATCTTAAAAAAATTGTCTGATTAGAAGAGAGAAAGAAAAATAGAAAGAGAGAGAGAAAGAAAGAAAAAGGAAGCAAAGAACACTCACTCTTCCTTTCAGTAATGGACAAATAATTTGTAATGCCATGCATCATCCTCCTACCCCTTGTTCATCCAACTTCATCAGCTGCTCTGTGACTTTAGGAGTGTTGAGGGCCAGTCTGAGGCAGGACAGATCCAGTTCTGGGAGAAGGTACTCCAGTACGTCTTTGATGGGCAGACCTCTGGTAGTCCCATGTTTGGAGGTAGAAGGCACTGCATCCTCCAGTATAGATCCTCTAAGAGTTGTCAGCTGGATGGGTAGAAATGTAAAGGAAGATTACAGAGAGGTGAGAGATAAGGAATGCACCTTGGGAATTGTTGAAGTTATTTGAACTTTAGCAAAACAGACATTCCCTGACAACAGAAATAACAGCGAAGGCTGGAGAGTTTCTAATATCAGCATCTTTTTACATCTTCAAAGACAAAAAACAAAAAAAAAGGCAATTCTGACTCAAACCTTTTGGTAAGTACAAAAGGAAAAAAAAAACGTGGGATGGCCTGTCCAACCATTCTTTAGCACAAAGTGTGCATTGTACTGAGCTCCTGAGACTGAACTCAATCACCCAGCTATCTTAGCAGCTGGAACAGACGGACACTCCCTCTTCCCTGCAAGCTTGAGGCTGTGCTGAGCTTGTGTTTACAATGGGCCACTGTTTCAGTGTTTGCATGAGGGATTTGGGGGGTGGTTAGTTACTTCAGTCCAACCTGTGAAGTTTAAATCACATGCACCTGTCCTGGCTCAATCCACAAAAAAAAAAAAAAAAAAAAAAAAAAAAAAAAAAAAAAAAAAAAAAACAAGTTGATGCTTCTGTGTTCTCTCTGGGAATACATGTCATTAAATCCTATAAACCAAGTTTAAAACCAGATTTCCCAAGATGACCCCATAGGAGTGCAATCAAGCTATCATATTAAAGAAGATTTATATTTAATTGAAAGCTCTTCATATGGTAGTTTTAGGTTGCTGACAGGCCTTCAGGGCAAGAGGATGAGTGAACTTCCTGAGGTTTCTTCACATACTGCTGATATCCAGCAGACAGCTTAAATAGCTTGGGAGAAGGTTGCATAATAACAATTATAAAAAATAAAATAAAAAATAAAAAAAAACAAGTAATGCAATTTTATAATTAGTTGGTTGCATTATACAGCATGCAAAAAAACCTTGACCCATAGTGAATAAAAAATGCATAAGATGACTGTTGTGCTTATTAAAGTTTCCCTATTAAATCCCCAAATTAGTAAATACAAAAACAAAAATTTGCACTGTTAAAATGCTATGTGCAGCTGGAACTAAAAAAAAAAAAAAAAAAAAAAAAAAGGAAAAAAAAGTGTGTTATGGGAGTTGTAGGCATATCTGACCTCACTTGTTCTGAAGATGATGCGATAGTTATACTGCTGTCCGCGTTCTTTTTCCTCCTCCAGCTTCTCTCTGCGCAGACTTACAGCAACTGGACCCAGAGTCTCGTCTATACCGAAGTAGTTCCAGTGCTCTGAGGTGCAACAAGTGCCACATATTCAAAACGACATGTTAAAACATCACTGCTTTAGAACCACAGCATTAGTTTGTAGGTAGTAAAAAATTTAGTGTTGTTCAGAAGGTTTATGCACTCATCATCGGTGAGATAATTTGGAATTTTCAATGTGCTGAACAACTTAATTTCTGGCTGGAACAATGCCATAAACAACTTCAGCTATTTTGGAAAATCAAGAATGGGGCACATAGTTTTTAACTTAAGGATTTTCTCTATTTCAGACAAGTCAAAGTTGTGCATGTAGGCACTACTATTTGGAATATGACGTAAATCTGGGTGGATATTTAGTTGATTTCCTCACGCTAATTGAGCTGTTAAGCATATTACACAAGTTTTTAGTCGAGTTGACATTGGAGCTAATCCAGAGTCTTAATGTTAGCCTACCATATCCATTCCAAAAACAGTTCTCAGGTGTGTTTGGCATCATTGGAACATCCAATTGTGTCCAACTGCCTAGTTGAGGAATTTTTGGTAAGGCTGCACATTTTGTGCAGGATACCAGTATCATGGGCAATGAAACAGACCCTCAGCATGATGCTGCCACCACATGCCAGATAGTTGGTATAGTAATTTTTTTTGTTTGAATGTTTTACTTTGACTTCTCCAAAATACTTCTGGTCATGGAAGAAAATTTGATCAAAGTTTTGTCTGATCAGAAAATGCTTTTTGCCCTCTTCAGGTGGAGGACTGAAAATTTCAACAATGCTTAAAAGGTGCAGATTTTGGAGCTCCTGTTTCTTTCTTGATCAGCTTGATCAGCCTTACATCAGCTTAAGTTGATGTAAAACTCACTTCAGTGTGGATTAGTAAGACAAGTACTCCAGCATATTCCAGTTAATTATAGGTTTGAGTCTTGGTGATTTCTTGGGTTGCTCTTTAACATTCCAACCAATGTCATGTCTTCCAAGGTTGACAGTTTGGGTTGACAGTGGCACTGATGCATTGCACAAAGTGAAAGGAAAACTAAAAAATATACACAACCTTCTAATTGTTCAGCTTTACAACAGATCAACAGCTCGGAGGTTGAAACTTGGACCAAAGTTAGGCATTGCAACAGGACAATAATCTCAAGCACAAAATGGTTTGGGAATTAATAAAGTAGTCTCGCATTAAGCTTCTTGAAAATCCTAAAAGAGAACACCATGAAAAATATATAGACAGTGAAGGAACCAATTTAAATAAACTCTACCATTTCTGGTAAGAGGGTGTTCAAATATCCAGTCACAATTAAGCCAGAAACTTACTGATGGACACAAACAGTGCTTGATTCTCTACAAATTGCTGGGAAACATTTATTCGCATATTAGTCAGCATGCATGGATAAACTTGAGCATGTGTGGATAAACAGACCCTGCATGGCTCAAACCCACAATAAATTCAAACCAGTTCACCTAATTCTTGTCTGTAAAAATCTATAATTTTATTTTTATTGTAACATTCACTCTAAAAAGACCAGTTCAAGTGCATCTGTAAAAGCTTAAATTATGTTGCATTCATGTTCTGATAAGTGTAAGCAAACTTCTGATCTGCACTGTAAATGTATCTTACCTCTAAGGTAGAAAAACTTTCTATAATAGTAGGCTCCCAGATCCACATGCTCCACGATGTACTGTTTGCCCTTTTCGCTGACTGTGTTCGGTCCCTCCTTCGGTCCCTCGAGAACAGCTACTCCAGCATTAGTGCAGTGTGTGCTCAAAGATGTTTCATATAAGTGACCTTCTCCAGTCAGGTTCCCTGAGCTGCTGCTGCCTGCTCCACCACCCACAAGTCCATGATACCCTGTCCCGCCTAGCCCAGCTGCTCCCAGGCGGCGCCTCCCGCTCCCATCAGTGTTGATCTCATTGCGGAAGCAAGGGCAGCTCAGCAACATTTCGTTGCTCTGTTCATCTCCTGCGTCCAAGCTCGGGCTGTCTCTGGAGCTGAGCTCTTCTTGGCTGCCGCTGGGGGAGCTGTAAGGCAGGCTGTGGGTGGATGAGAGAGTGGAGGTAGCAGAGGCTACGGCAGCAGCGGATGCTCCGGTGGTGGTGTTTTTCCTCTTTCCCGCAGTCTGTCGAAGTTGAGTAATTTCATTGAGGTCAAAAAGGATACTCTGAACATCGTAGTGAGCAAAACCTTTCTGACACACCCAGGGTTTTAGAGGGGGAGGTGCATCCTCAATCCGATTGTCCTCCACGTCAGATCCAGCTCTTGGGGAGTCCAACTCACCTCGTACATTCTTAAGCTTCCGGAATATGGACTCCCCTCCTGTTTCGGATTTGGTGCGTCTTTTTGGAGGCTTGTCCCTGTCTCTGGGTTTTAGCAGATGTCCATCTGTCACATCCTCCTGAAGCTCCTGAAGCTTTATCCCAACATTCAGAATGTCCTCTAGGTTCTCTGGAGCAGGGCTGCGCTGGTCAACCTTGTCCTCTTGATAACCCTTCAGCATTTCAAAGAAGCTGTCCTTAGCTATTCCGTGTTGATCTATTGATGACGTGCTGCCATATTCCCGATGAAGAGGAGAACATTTAGCTGCTGGTGATGGAGCCCATTCTTCTCCGCTGTCTCCACTGCCCTCCATCTCACTGATAGCCATGTCGCTGTTGCTACGTTGACGGACACGTCTCTGTCGTGGATTTTTGTGTGCGGGACCTCTGTAGCCTGGGGTCAAGTAATGGCTGTCAGGGCTGTAGCTGTTAGGCGGTGCGTGGGTTCGACTCTTCAAGGTGTTATGGATGTTGCGAAGCATAGAGGAGTCTTGAGGGCTCAAAACAGAGCCCAACTTAATGTGACTTTTAATAATAGAGGGGACGCCAGCCCCAGTGTCGGCAGACGAGTGCCACTGAGGACCTGGAATATCTTTTCTTGGGGGCCAATCGGCCACCCGAGCTCGAACACCCATTTTAGGCACTCCTGTGCTCACGCTGGCATGGAGGTTGTCTGATCGGGCCGGCAATGCCCCCCCATTAACTGGTCGGAGATGGCCAGTGTAAAACTCATTGGTGGCAGGAATGGAGCCTCCAACCGTGCACTCCATTGGTGGGCGCTTCAGGCTGGTCATGACACCAGTGCCAAAGGCTAAAGGCACTTAGCAGATGGGCATGGCTGCTTCTGGAAGTGGATGCTACTCACTGTCCTCATGAGCAAATTTGAATGTTGGGATCAACAAATGAAAAGGCAGGACAGCTCCTCAGCACTCAAGCTTGCATACTGCCTCCTTAGCCGCACCAGCGCTGACGCTTGGCATGTTCCCCGCTCCAATCACAGAATCCTGAAAAAAAGATTCAGAAATCTGTTAGGATTGTGCTGAAATATCAACAGAAGAAAATAACCAAAAATCTAAAAGTATTTGCATGGCGACTCTAAGCCTGTCCTGTAATAAGGTACAAGATGTTGAACTCTTGATGTAAAAATGATCTTCACACTTGATTTGTACCAGTATTGAAATCCTATTTAGCAAAACTACATCCAAGTTAACAAATGAATGCATATATAGCATGGCTACAAAAGCATTTTTCAAAATTACTCCTTTTTGCTTTTGCAAAGGGAAAAGCAAAACAGATATTGATTGTTGTTCAAAGGGAAAACTGAAAACTCCCACAAAAATGTGTAAAACATGCACAACTATGTAAGCTGAAAATATGTGTCTGCAGAACTAAATGTAAATTTGGCAATTCCCTTCAGTGGTTACATATATTTATAAGTTAGAGAAATGTTTCATTTCAGATAAGGCTGCATACTTTTTAAACCAATTCCAGCATAAGCCCCAAAGGCTGAAAATAGAAATGTAGATTGAAAAGAAGAGCTAAACTAAATATTATACTTTTTCACATAGCATACAATGAAAAATGATGTATTTTCATTATATTTTATGCAAACAAAAGATTCATATTACAAGAAACCAAGATTTCAGTGCCTTGGAGAAGTATTTACAGTCATTTTATAATCATTTGCTGTGACTGATCAACACAAAGTAGTACAACTGCAAAGTGGCAGGAATGGGATCCCAACATTTTTTAAAAGGTTTTTGTGGCTCTAGCGGCCTCTATTCAACACTAGATGGACAGGAAGAGGAGCAGAGAGAGGAGGGGAAGACATGCAGCAAATGGTCCGGGGCCGGGAATCGAACTGAGAACAACTGCATTGAGGACTGTAACCTCAGTATATGGTGCGCCTGCTCTACCACCGAGCCATGTGGTGCCACCAGGATCCCACATTTTTTATTAATTAAACAACTAAAACAATTTGATTCTATATTCACGGTCATGGCTCAGTGCTTAGTGAACCAATCCAACATTTAATATTAGATGGAGAGCATTTGGAGAGCAAATGTGATGTCCTGTCACAGATTCTCAAGTAAATTTAGATCTGCACTTTGACTAGGCCATTTTAACACATGCATATCATTTGATCTAAACCACTTCTAAACCACATTCTGATGTACATTTGTAAAAAGCTTTCGAAAAACATGCCTGTCTTTTCACTTCACAATTTCAGTTCACTACCTTAAGTTGATCTATCACTTAAAAGCTAAATGAAATACATGGAAATTTGTTTTGTAGCTTGGAAGAAAACAAACAAAAAAAAAAAATCAAGTGGTATGAAAACTTCACTGCATATATTTCATTAAAGAATTTCAATCTTTCAACCAGTAAATACCCAAGTCAGGTCGAGGCTCGTGTCTTCTGATGTCTTCTTAATTTGTTTGCTAGACTGATCAAATAATCCCACCTGCACATCAAGTCGCACAGAGTCCCTTAACAGTCACCTGAAAAATGGGCAGTGATCCTAAACCTGACAAATCGGGCCAATTTGGCAGCGAAACAAAGAGGGAGATTAAATCTCTTCCCTTACTGCAACCCACGAGGCTGTGACTGTGATCACATTAGCCACCAGCTGCACTGCGAAAACCCTCAGCTCAGACACCTTTATATTCCACTTAAAACATCAGGATCCACTGCATCTTAAAACTCAGAAGAAAAAGTATGTTCAGCTTTATGGCTCCAAACAGCTTTCATTTTAAGTATAAAAATGTTATAAAACAGATCTTTCTCATTTTAAAAAGTAAGTGCATTTTGCTTGAAGAAGAACTTACACCATGCAACATTTCCATGATGGAGAAATACTTCTGAGATACGGGTCAAATGCTCCCTAGACAGCACAGTATGTTTGATGTATCACCATCAACTTAACAAGTCAAGTGAAGAGGACGGGAGAAAGAAATTTCAAAGCTCTGCAGTGCAGACGACTCAGTTTTTAGAAATGCCTCAGGCAAAGCATCCTTTGCTAACCAATACGGAATATTTAGCTAGTCAGAGCTACATGTCGGGCAATCCTGGAATAAAACCTGTAAGAGGAGGAGGAGGAGAAGACTTAAGTTTACTATCACCATCCAGTAGGAAAACAACCATAAACATAAAACTAGAGATAGAACTGCACTGCTTAGATCAAAGCATATTTATGAGTTAGAATGGCCCAGTCAAAGTCTAGACATGAATCCAATTGTGAAAGTGGCAGGGCCTGAAATTCAATTTTCATAGATGCTCTCCATCCACCTGAGTAAGTATACGCCATTTTGCAAAGAAGACATTGATCTCTTGATATGCAACGCTTGTGGAGAGATTTCCCAAAAGACTTGCAGCTGTAATTACAATGACAGTGGGTTCTACAAAGTATTGACTTGGGGGGACTGAATACAAATGTATACCACACTGTTCAGCTTTTTGTAAAAATAAACAAAACGTAAAAATGTATACTTTTTCTTTTTACTTTAAAATAATGCACTACTTTGTGTTGGTCTATCACATAAAATCCTAGTAAACTTCCATAAAGCTTGTGGTTGTAATGTAACAAAATGTGAGTGGAAATGAATGCTTTTGCGAGACATCTTCAAGCATTACCAGAAATTGGAAAGAAGTCAAGGCTCCTCTTAGGGGTATAAAAATAAATCAAGTTTTCAGAGCTGATTTAAAAAACCTGATTAATTTTAAACAATATTCATGCCCTACAAAGACCCTCTTAATCTAGGTGAGCAAATAATCATGGAATGTAAATTAAATTGCAGGTCCTGTCCCACAGCGTTTTGCCTTGTTCCCTCATGCAGTCGTCTGGAGGGAGAAACTAATGAACAGAAGCAACTCGCTGCACATGTGCTCACACACAGACACACATAAATGTCCCAGAAAACAGGCCTGCAATCTGAATGCTGAACAGTCAGGCTGTCTTTTTGGTTTTTCAGATTAAATGGTAGTTACACTTTCATGACTCTGCGTTGTCACCTTTATGTTTAAAAAAATATTCTAGAATTTGCTGCTCATTCAGATATTTACCCACAAAAATGCAAAGATTCCTATCTATATATACTTACATTAAGATCTACAGTGCAACTCAGAAGTTTGCATGTACTTTTAAAATGGTAAAATGTACTTTTAAACTGCATTTAAGCAGTTTTTTATCAGCAAGAAATGATTATGCAACAAACACCATCATTGATTTTAAAAACGAGAACTCAGCCCATTGTGGGAGCAAGCTGGGAGTCATTGAGCCCCTAAGAGTGACCAGTCCTTTCATAAAAGTTTGTAAAAGCAGTCTGCATGCTTATGTGGCTGATTTGATACACCTGTGGCCATTGAAGTGATTGGAACACCCTAATTCAATGATCTGGAGGGGTGACTCAATATTTTTGACAATACAGTGTAGATTGAGAGGGTGCAGGCCAAGTAGGGTTGGGCAATAAATCAAAAACAATATATATCATGATAGACATGTGATCAATATCAATAGAAAATATGTCTGATAAAACAGAAGAGGAGAAAATGAGTACAACAGCTTGAGAAAAAACTGGATAAAACAGGAGAGGTCATGTCACCAGTTTGGCAGAATTTCAGATATTGAAAACAAAAAACTGATCAATAATTATCGATAGACTGATATGAAACCCTTATATCGTGACATGTTTTTCCAACCATATTGCCCAGCCCTACAGCCAAGTGAGAAGCAATGAGTCATAATCAACACCTTCAAGCTGCAGCTGAACATGGATAAGCTGAATATCTTGTATACAAAAGTTTTATGGTCAAAAGAAGCAAAGATCAGGCAGCTTTGTTGCAATTATTTTGTGCGTTTAAGGACTAAGTTAGACTTTTAAACTTAAAAAATAATGTATGTTGCTGTTAAGCACCATGCTGAAGGTCTATTTCACTCCCAGTGATGCTGCTACAATGCACAAAATGGATGGAATAATGAAGTTCTTCAACTTTGCCTAAAATCACCAGCTAGATGATTGAAACATGGACAAAACTGGGATTTCCAACAGAACAATGATCCTTAAAACACACCAAAACTGCATTTGCACATTTCTGAAAAGAATGGTCAAATATTAAGCTGGACTTTGCTACACAAAGTGTGTATTTTCCATACACTCGCACAGGGATATTTACCCAAATAGTAATGAGGTTGTATGTATATATTTGAGCCTGTATGTAAAGCTTTTACCTAGTGTGTTTAAAAAAAATTTCAACATGTACCAACATGTATATATTTACGTAAGTCTATATAGGAAGATCCTCTAGATGTGAGTAGATAAACATGAATAAAAGACAAACTGTAAAATATAACAGTATAAGGGGACAGCTTTTGAGTATCTGGGCCCACTGATGTGATGGAGTCAAGGAGTGACGCACCAATGCTCAGAAAGAGTAAAAGACTGAAAACAGGCAAAAAGAAAAAGGCAAAAACTAACGATCCACAGCAAAACAACAGTCTTGTTCCAACTCATTCTGTCGACCTTATCTCTTTAAGCAATTTTTCTATACAGGTTTATAAAACACGTCCAGACTGTTTATGCTAGTCGACTGAATTCATTCAAATTCCTCTAATTAAGACTTTGACATCTTGGCTGAAACTCCAGTCATGGTACAGCATGAGCCACAGATGACTGTTGATTCGTTCATGAGCCTGTGTGTGTTACTCAGAATGCCTTCCAGCATCTTGTGACATAACAAACACACAAATTACAGGGAACTAAAGGAGGAAGACAGATGGGAGTAAATCAGCTGGACAGATGAATCAGATCATGAATCAGAAACATGAACATCCTAAATCAGTCATCAATAAAAGACTTCTTTAACCCAGGGTCCCACAGTGGGGAATGTTTTTACTGAGCAAGCTTGCCTGCTTGTTGTCCCTTAGATAAAGGGCAACACGCTGCAGTTGAAAGAGTCTTCATCCCGGATTTTCAAACAGAGAAGGAATGAGGTTTCCCAGTACACTGGGCAAGTGTTACCGAAGCTCTGACAAAAGATTCAAGGGATTGCCCCACAAGCTTGTAATTACTGTGTGCTTGAATGGGATAAGGGGCTGTTTGCCTGACACCATTGGCTTTCAAACAGGCACCCTACCATTTAGTCCTTTGGCTGTCCCCAGCTCCTAATCTTTCTCTCCTCTGAGGGTCGACTGGGTTGTTGGGTAGCAAACACAAAGGTCCCTCTGTGCTGGCTCGGGCAAAACTGGGGCCCCATTCCAACACACTGAAGCCTTTGAAAATTGCTTGGCACTGGAACCTCACTTCAGCTGTGTACATGGGGCTTGCCAGGAAGACCAGATAAATTAAAGCTTTGGTAAGCTACGGAGCAAAGCCTGAACCAGATTAAGTTCAAGAAAACATTTAAAAAAATTTAAAAGTAGGAGGTATTAGATTTTCACGATATAACATGGAGCAAAATGACTACAGTTTGACAGAATTTATTAAAAATTGTAACATGATTTCACTGCTTTTATTTGCAAAGAAAAGCAACAACTAATCCTATTCCTGCTAAATAATGTAATATATTGATCAATACAGTTATAATGAACATTTGTTTTGATTTAGATACATTGGTCCCACCAAGTGCCCTTTTTGCAGTTCTGCTCTTTATAGACTAACAAGTACAGCATCTGATATTGGCCGTTAAATTGGTCAGTCAACCTGCTCGAGTAGAGCTTAATTTTAGCTGTTTAACAGAAATGACACTTGTAGCTTGCCAACTGTAATTTTACAATAGCATTACTCAAGTAAGACCGATGGGTGGTGCTCCTTTAGCTTCCACACCACAACTGTCCACAGCCAGTTGAGCTGAAGTGCACAGCCACAGATGGAGGAGGGGCAATTTTGCATTTCTTTAAACCCCATCAGTCCATCTCAATAGAAACAGGGGTAATAGGTCTAGGAGAAAAACCCAGACATCCTTCTTTCCAGCCGCACTGTTCAACACATTCTGCCAAATCCCAAGGAGTTCCCAAGACAGAAGGATGATACAGTTCTACCAGCAAGTTCTGGACTCTATCCGGGGTCTTCTCCAAATGGGACATGCTTCGGAAACCTTAAAAGGGAAGTACCCAGGAGGAATCCTGATCAGATGCCTGAACTACCTCAGCGTGCTCCTTTCAGTTCAGAGGAGAAGGAGCTCTGCTCCGACCCTTCTCTAAAGAACAGCATTCCACACTTTGTCTCTGAGGGTGAGCTCAGCCAATATACACAAGAAGCTCATTTCAGAGGTCTGTATCCAGAATCTTGTTCTTTTGGACCATATGATCCATGCTTCATCACTTCTAAGCAAGATATTTTAACTTCTTTAGAGACTAACAGAGACCATAAAAAGAGGGACATTCCATGCAGCAGAAGACCACTCTTTCTTTGGCCTGTCATTAAAATGAACTTATAACATAGATACAGTATGACAAAAAATATTAGTGGTTTTGGTCACTTCTTAAATCTTGGTACACCATAATGTCTGTAATCGGACCTTAATAGTAAGAAGATGTGAAGCGTGAAGGATACCAGACAAAAATCTAAAATGACAAGCTGTCATTTGGTTACACACCAGCTGTTTTTTGCAACATATTAACTTGTAGATGCAAAACAAGAAATCAAGTGACTCTTACACAGATCAATTTCCTTGTAATGTAGAGAGTGCTGAAAAGCAAGAAGCAATCTGAGGTTTACCATGGAGACTCACAAGCACAGGAGAATCTCATCCATTTCCGACTCCCTCAATTTGTCTGACTCTTTTTCCAATCTTTTGTCTGCTTTCTCCTCCCGTTCGTAGATTTGGCAGCAAACCACACACCGTACTATTGCCTGTACTATTGAGCAAACCTAAGAAGCCAACAGCTTGAGGGAAAACAAACCAAACAGAAAAAAAATAGTGAGGCATGTTGGCAGACTAACAACACAAGTAGCATCCGACCACAAGTCGGGATCCTGGAATTCCACCGATTTCAGTGGAGGAAGTGATGAATACCTGTGTGAGCGAGAGGAGAAGTGGGACATGTTTGGGCAATAACTAAGAGAGAAGTGCGGCACTGATTGTGACACTTGTATACTAATGCACAACAGAGTTTTGATCTATTCATGACTGCTGCAAATATGGAAGATGTAATATGGGTTGCATGTAGAATGCTTTACAATCAAGTATGAATATTTATGCTTATTGTCCTATGATGTGCTGCTGCTTCTGCCCCATCTCTGGGCCCCTCTCCTGTCTCTGTAGCACAGCTCAGTAAGTAGTGGGCAGAGCTAACTACTGGCAAAGCAAATTTCACTCGCAGGCCTTACAAGAAGAGACAGTTCTGGAGGAGTGCCAGTGTATATTCAATGCCATCATATCCAGCAGGGTATTCTTTCCCTCCTTTTATCTGGAAACCAGTCCGCCAGAGTTTCACGTGGGAGACGGGAGGTGGGGAGGAATAGACACTTCAAACACTTGACAGGCATGTCAGTGATGGAAAACCTGTGAAACTATTTCTAATTATCTGGGTGGACCACTGGTTCGGTTGTGAGTGCCTTTGTCAAACTTTAAGAGAGCCTTGTAGCTCCTATAAATGCTTATTGCACAGTGAGCAGCTTAGGTGGTCCACTTATGTAGACTACAGAACCACAATTTCTCCACTCTAATGGCTGACAACAGGCTGTCAGAACAAACCAATAAGGAAAGTCTGCAGCCATTTGTCCTAATCTCACAACTTTCTGCTCTGTGAAAACATGAACTAAAAAACACTGAGCCCAGATTGATTTAAATTCAGATATACTCTTCTCAACTTAAGAGAGGAAAAGCTTTGGAGGAGAAGCAGTGTGCTGCTGCCTGCAGAGGAATGTAAAAATTCCGACGAGCTGGCTGACGAACTGCTGAACTGCACCAGTTCAACGCTGCGGTTAAAAACTGGAAGTCTGCTTTAGGCTGCACTTTCCCTCCGCCTGACACAAACTCCTAAGACTCCATTAGAGACATATTGCTGCACAAAGACAGGTACATGCTGAGACAGAAGGACAGGACAAAGTCCAGAGCACCAAATTCTTCAAACCAACATCAGCAGAGAAGAGCCCCTCATGAAAACAATCCCTGCTAACTGATCTAAGATAACCTTCTTTAATCTCAAACAGCTGTTTCTGTTCTTTCAAAGATGCTGAAGGAACCTTGTAGACACAGAGGGTTTAAAAATCTTAAAATCAAACAAGCCAAAAATATTATTAGCAAGCAGATTTTGATATGGTATTTGAAATATCCAAGAGACTATTTAATCCAATCCAATTTGTGATTGCAATATTGCACACACTGATACTGCGATGATGACTGCAGTTTCGTTTGATGTTTTGCAAATCTAGTAACAACTTATCCCAAACTGAAATGGCAAAATCTAATAGAATCGTATAGAATATAATCTCATCAATGATTTCTGGTGCATAATCATAATGTGTCTGTTGATTAAAACAGCTGGATAAAAGTAACAAATGTAACATTTAACCTTAATTCAACACTCTTTATACATTTCAGATAAATACATTTCAGTCTTGATGAGAGGAAGGCAAATTATTATATTACAGGTTGGACTTTAATGTCTAAAGTGCGGTTAAAATAACAATTTGATCTTTTATTTGCAATCATTCATATTGTCACTGAACAGTCACAATCAGTACATCTGTTCTGCTGAACCCTCTCTGTTTATTTTATTTTATTTTTTAGATAATTAAAAGAGGATTTTCTCCTTTTCCCCAACAAAACATTCAATTTGATCTTCAGAGAAGCTTTTTAACTCAAATTTTGCTGATTATGCCAAAGCCATCATATCGTTTTGTCTTTTTGTTAATTTCTAGGGCACGTTTAAAAACTTTGCCCAACCAAAGTGCTGCAGAAGCTATGAAGAATAATTAGCACAACACACATTTTTAGTAAATTTAGACATTTTCCTAATGATTTGTCTTCAGTTATTACATCTGAATGATTACATCTGAATGATGAGCCAAATAGACGTAAAGAAAAGTGCATTCCTTAACGCACATCTGTGTGCACATGCCCTCAGACTGCACACGCAGAGCCACAAACAAGTGGAAACAAGGACATAGCACCATATTTTCTCTATGACTGCTATTATCATTCAACAAAATTCCTTTGTTGGTTCACACAACCATGTTGCTGAGGAAAACATCGAGGCAGCCTTGACTTGCAGTGCCAAAGATAAAAATCAACCAATGGTGGGATTTTTTTTATTTTAGTGATCTGTTTGTTAAAGAATTAAATTGTTGGATCTTATCCTGCTTACAGCTAAATAAATATAGTAGAATGAGGACGCAGGCTTCTGCTTCATTAAGGCTTTATTAAGCTATCTGCAAAATCTCTGGTATTCAATACAGTCAATGGTCATGTGATAAGCATTTTCAGGCATGTAAGCAGGGCAGAGATTATTCCTGAAAACAATCTAAAGTGCTTGTTCAGACAAGGATAAATCTTGGTTTGAAATTTCATCATGAAATGAAAACAAAGCGATTTGTTTGTGTTTCTAGTTCTCTATATCAGCCTCTACTAAAGACAAATAGCGGATAAAATTAAAAAAAGTGCATGCAACAAATACAAAAGCAATATCTGAGTTACGTTTCCCCCCCCCAAGTGATTAATTATTTGTTAGTGTTAATTGCTATGTGGGAGGCCAGCAATGATAACATCCGTGTTCCCCTTCTGTAAGACATTTAGTAGACAGTTCACCTGGTGTAAACCTGGCAGGCTTAGCTGTTACTTCATCTGCTCTAATTGGATGGTACCATTGCCATACAAGCAACAATTTAGGATCTTTTAGCTGTTTTTTTTAAATCTAAATCTTGCTCATGAGCATTAAAAAAAAAAGCTCATGAGCTTTTTTTTAATGCTCAGAAATTAAACACTTGTCTCTCTGTTTACACTGCGTCAGAGGGAATAAAGATTAACCCTCAAATAGGTCACAGCTTACTTCCCATGAGGATCTTAGTTACTCTAAATTGTTCTGATGATTGTAGTCACATATAGTCACGGATCCATTGTGAGTTGTGATCAGATATTTTCCTTTTTTAGTCATAGGCCAAACAAGCAGGTTGATTATTAGCAAGTTCCCTGTTCAGTAGCTCTAATAGAGGTTTTATGTGTGGGTGGCTCTATAAAACTATTTCATGCACAATACCCAAACCTAGCAATAAAGCTCAAAGTTCATATTACTAACTGCAACTCTAACATGATTCAACAGTTAATAAATACACAAACTGTTGGTCAAACAGTGCCATACAAAACTATTCATACCTTGAACCTTCTCACATTACATCCACAAACCTGAATGTGTTTTTATTGGGCTTTAAAGAGACAAACCAGCAAAAATAAGTACATAACAGGTAATTGGGAAATGGATGTAAAAGGATACAGGATTTTTATGTGTTTTGGAATATGTCTCTACCAATCTTTTTACATCTAAAGCCTGAAAGTTTTCCCATTCCTCAAGTTGCCACCATAATTCACCACGGGACTGGCATACTCAGGGTGACGTGAGGTGCTTTATTTGAGCAATGATTTTTCTTCCTACCACTCTCCCAACAAGAGCAGATTTGTGGATCTGTGAATCTCTGCAGCTCATCTATAACTTAACCCTCACTTAAACTTCTCCCTGACCTGTTTGGTGTGTTTCTTGGTCTTCATGATGTTTATTTGTTTACAGATGGACTCTAACAAAACCTCAGAGTCCTTCACAGAACCACTGTATCTAGACAGCCATTAAATTACACATATGTGGACTCTTATGTAATTTAATGGCTGTCTAGATACAGTGGTTCTGTGAAGGACTCTGAGGTTTTGTTAGAGTTTCATCCTGTTGAAACCTTACAAAACACAATGATGGCACGAATGCAGTGAGAGCATTTCCCTGCACGGTTCCTTGTTAAACAGCACTGTGCAGGCTGAGAGCGACACGTTTCCTTTAAGTCCCCTAACAAGAATGCCCCCTCCAAATATGTAAAATGTAGTAAACTCATTTGTTACCAAACAACTACTCGCAGCTCAGCATGACACTACCACAAATTCTCAGTTTAAGTGTTGGGATGAGACAGTTTGCAGCAGCTGTGAATTAAAATAAAAGGATGTGAGAGCAGCAGCAGTGTAATTAACAGCATTCATGTACAGAAAGGGGGTTGAGTGAATAGTTTGTGCACTTGCTGTCTATAATTTAGCCTCTCCACTTTAAGGGGGGGATAGGACTCAGCCAAGGGTGGACCAGCAAACGCTTTATAACTAGCTATTACTTCACTCGCGAATCAGAGAGACTTGAGAGCAAACAAATCAGTGTAAGCCCACAGTGTTGCTGGAGTGTCTCATGCATGTAGAGATACACAGATTGACTGTGACTGCTCCACTGGACCAATGGTATATCATCAGCAGCAGCAGCAGCATAGTAGAGGAGCTAAATGATTGTCATTCAGTCATAAACAAAGACAACAAGAGGAAAATAAATAAAATATTAGTTACATAATTGAGATTTTTAATGTATGAAGTCTGGTGCCGGATATTGGATGTTAATGTGTGCTGAATGCATGCATGACTGCCAGTCTGTTGCATGAAATCCCAACAGTTTGTGGTTTTCAGTGAAAAAGTTCACAGTTTAATTAAATACTTTAGCAACACACTGTATAAATGAAGATTATTTATAGAATGTATAAAGAATACATTTAGATCTATCTCCCTTGTCCCTGATGCAGTCATAAAACCCTCTTATGAACTTTGTTTTTAGTATCAGCGCCACATATGCTTGATGGAATTTACAATATCTTTCTTTGAAAGGAAAGAAACATGGGAAAGTATCCCAATTAGCACATCATCTTGCTCAAAGTAAACACTCTTGAACAATAACTGCTTTATTCATTCACATTCTTGTTTAGTAACTATTAGAAGACTTTTTTGAAGCCTTACAGGAAAATCTCTGCAAAAAGTTTACAGGGAAAGTTACATAGATTTGCATTCTTGTGTGCTGTTCCACCTGGAACATGAACAAAAAAAAAAAAAAAAAATCCAAGGCTGCAGTGCATATATGAATACAGCTTTAGGGAGCAAGATCAAAGTCATAAATATCCAAGAGTGTCATAAATAAGGAATTTCTACAGTGAACTAGGGGGAGGCAAGGTTTGATACCCTACAAAGATACCCTATTCCAGCAAGGTCTACTGGCAGGGTGAAGAAATCATATCCATTTCTACAAACAGAAGCCACATATAGTCTCAGAGTTTCTGATCCTCTGACAAACTCATCCCGAGACTTGGTGCCATGATGTCTCAAGTACAAGATTACTTGAGGCAGAAAGCAAAAGTCAGCATGCAGGAGAGTTTGCCATTTGAGGTCGACACAAGAACTTTAAAGGGTAAATGGAAAAATAAGTATGAATTCTAATTTACTGTCAGACTCTAACCAAATAGGACTGATGTCAGTTAGAAAATACACATACAAAAAAAAACTTTCTCTGAGGTCATTCCATGTTCATCTCTTTGCAGAGAAAAGATAAGAAGACATTTTATTTTGACGACTGTGTCAGCTCGAATTTTAAACAAAGCGGCACTCCTGCTGTCGTTAATGGTAAATACACTGCAGATGATACTTTAGTTAGAGTCTGTTAATTTAAAACAAAGAAAAATCCTACACTAATTCAGGAAATCTTTAAATGTTAATTACTAATCTGACATAAGAAGTTTATGAGAAAAAAAAAAAAAAAAAGTCACCATGAAGTAGAGTTTGCAATTTGAGTTCTACAGAAGGACTTTAAAGGGGAAATGGAAAGCTCTTATTTGCTGTCAGACAGCGAGGTGTCTAAAAATGACAAGTCAAAGCATAGAGATGGAAAAAGCTTTTTAAAGGAAGTTATTTTCTACAACATATATGTGTTTCACGCAGGCTGTGAGACAGCAAGAGAGAGCAAAACTTTCATCAGATAACAGAAAGGCTGAAGAAAGTTGCTCTGTTTTATCCTTCTGAGCTTTCATCCTCTTCCTGTTTCAGAAACACGTGGGATTTGGAAATACTGGCAGGCTTCTGGAAAGCTCTAAGAATTATGGTAATGATCTACATTAAGCATGAGCCAGTTACTGGTGTGAAGGTATGATTTTAAACAGGTATTGTTCAAAACCACAAAAGTTTTCAGTCACACTGTTCCTATAGTTTAATTCTTCACAATAAGCTCATTTACTTCAAAATTCTACTAAGTTTAGTCAATGTTTGTCAGTGTTTATTTTATGTTTTTAAAAGCTGTGTCAATATAACAATCAATTTTACAGTAGGAAGAATAATAGTTGCTTTTCTTTTAAATAAATCATATCATATTAGGTGACTGTAGCTGGTTCAACACACATGAATCAAATAATTACATCATTAGCGAACTTGATTAAGATGTAGTGGAGGAGGGATGCAAAAGCTGTAGGACACCAGCTCCCAAGTTTGGGACACCTGCTCTAGGGAATATGAAGATACTAGCAACAGTAATTGCCCATTTCAGATGTTAAAGTCAGTTTAAAATACAAACTAATTATGTTATCTTGCTTTTTAAAATATAAGTACAACCCCGTATTAAATGGACAGCTCTCTTGCACACAGTGTGACATCAACTCTGCTCCTAATATAAAAAATGAATCTCTGCTAAGGCATGAAGTTTCATAAAAATATTTTCAATGCCATCTTCCTATATTAAAGATCTCAAACAAAAACTTGGTTGGCTAATTGGCTAAAATCCGTGCCAACAAGTCAAAGTGGTAGAAACCCAAGGGTCTGGAAATCAGCCGGATGTGATCCTTGCATCTGTACTTAGATTATCGTTCATTAGTGACAGGTTAACATCAGTATTTCCACAGTCTTTCCACTTGACTTGTCCCAGGTTTTAATGTAGAACGATTTATTACTATCACACAGTCAAAACACACAATTTAAGGGCATCACCTTAATATGCAATGACGACTTCAGGATAAGGACGATGTCAAAAAAATGATTTATACCTTTAAGTACAACTGTTTATGAGCTGTGGGGTCAACTGACAGCAAGCTGACAGATTCCCACAACAGATGAGTCAATGTGACAAATACCTGTGATGTTTGGAAGTCATCCACCAGCCTGTCTTCTCACAACTCTGGTTATACAGGTTGCAAACAAGCCAATCACAGATGGCTATGAAAGAGCAATCTTCATTTGCCTTCCCTTACTCTCACTAAGTGCACTTAGTGAGAGTAAGGGGATTTGTTCAGACCATCAGACCAGGCAAAAATAGAATTACTGAGAGACAAGGGGAAGCGGCTGATGGTAACTCTGGAAGAGCTGCAGGTATGCAAACCTCAGGTGGAAGAATCCACCAAGTGTCCAACTATTAGCCGTGTACTCTACAAACCTGACCTTAATGAAAGAGTTAAAAGAAGAATGTCATTGCTTAGAGAAAACCATAGTGTGTTGAGAAGGATTGCCTCAGAGGGGCTGGAGGCTGAATACAAGTACATGCCACACTTTTCAGATTTTTTTTTCTGGCAAAAAAAAAATGTAGAAAACAAAGTTACCTTTTGACCAGCTTTGTGTTGGTCCATCCATAAAAATCCTGTGAAATACTCAAAATCTGCAGTCACGCTTACAGCAAACACTCACTGATTTATAGATCAAAGATGAACGAGAGTGTTTGGTATTTTCACATGTCTGTGGGAAAGTGATCTTTTGGAAGCTGAGGTGGTTTTGACCACATAGATTAAAGAAGGCAAAGACCCCATAAGTAAATAGACGAAACCCGAGATCCACCGCAGCAGCACCAGCAGCACTGACCACAAGCTATTTACACGGTCTGCAAAGGATGTAATCAAATCTGTCATAAGCTGCTCTGTACATGCCTTGTAGTTCATTTTCATCAATCAAGCTGATCTTCTGATCGATCAGCAGCTGCTTAGCCCACACAGATATCTCTGCAGCAATCAAGGCGAAGCACATAAATTCATTAGATTACACTGATTGATGATGGAGAAATGTTTCAGCTGTACAGCTTCATGACAGACTAGCGTATGCTGCTTGAGAAAGAAATAAGCTCCAAGGCAATGACAAGAGAGACTGCCAGAAATGAGTTGAAAGCTTGATTAATATTCCCTCACACTGGGCAAACACTTCCTCTATGGTCAACAGACATTAACCGTGTGCTCAGTAAACAAGATGTGCAAGCACCTTTGCGCTTGCAAGGTAATAAAGTGAGGGTTTTGCTAGGTAGGCATTTTAACAGAGAAAAAGACAAAGGAAGGCCTTTTTATCATCATCTGGGCAGAAAATCTCAGGGGTATTTGTAATGTCTCTGGAGAGAACTGATTGTTTGTCTTCCCTTACAGCTCATAGGGCGTACTTATTTCTCACAGATGAAAGTTTAGGTTTTCCACAGTTATCTGTTCTATTTGTGAGGAATAACAACATGTTCCTGATGTACTGTTCTCAAGCTGGGAAATCCTGAAGTGTGAGCCCAAAAACTAACTACAAGAAAAAGCGTCGCAAAGTTACACACGTAAACAGTTTCCAGTCATTGATTTTGGCACGTGTCCAGAGCATAGCTGAGTGCACTTCCAGTCCAATTATAAAGAGTCAGGCTGCAGAGTTAATCAATTCATACAGAGTCGAATAAGTCAGCTAGTGTTGCGTAACTGTGGTGCCCTGCTAAATCACGACATGCCAGAGAACCGGAGAACAAACCTGCACAGCATGTCGCTGCTGGCTGGTGGTGCACTCCACAACCAGCCCTGCCACTGCAGTTTATTATGCTCTCAAACCAGTCCCATCTCATTTAAAGCAGCAGATACACCCATTTTAAATGGTTTCACCCCACTCAAACCCCCCAAAGTAAATTAATTAGCAATCAAAGCATCTCCATCTGCATTATCTTATGAACTGGAATTAATCAGGACTACTTCATAAGTCATTGGAGTCAAAAACAGTGGGTTTTTTCACAGCCTCTTGTTTGCAAAGTGTTTCTTTGGTTATAGTTGCGACTGCTTCACATTTGATTTAGGGTCTTCTGCAAATGAGGCATTAAAACTTCTCAGAGAAATGACCAAAACGCATACAGGAGCAGGTTTCCTTTTTAAATGGCTGCTAGCAGCCGACGGTGACTCCCATCTAATCAGCATTCAAGTCAAGCGCGAGAGCCATGTAAACACCGGCACGAGTCTTCCTCACCTCCTCCCAGCAACAGTGGTGGCATCAGCTGAACTAAGCAATAGTTCTGTGGAACTATTGCTGAAAAAAACATTGAGGAGAACTTTAGCAATGTGAAGCATGTGGTTTCACTTGTGCTTCTTGTGAAGAAAAAAGCTAGGTTGGATGTCCAGGAATAGATCAATGAAACAGAGAAAACAGAGAGTAAGAGGAAAAGCTGGAATGGCAGCCGTGTTTGTTATGATTCAACTCTATCTGCCCTTTTCAACTGAAACATGGAAAAAAGTGACTGTGGTGCAACTCTGTAGTCGTTGTACAGAAGCAGTATACATGAAGCACCTTGCAAAATTATTCATGTGTAGTGAACTTTTCATATTTTAAGCTGTTCCAACCACAGATTAGCACACAGTACACAATTGTAAAGTGAAAGGGAAAGCACTAACACTTTTCAACATTTTTTACAAATTAAAAAACACTTCTGGCACACATTTGTATTCAACCCTTTTCATTCTAAAACCCTTAAAGAAAAACAGTACTGCCAGTATACTTATATTTACTCAATGGGTGTCTTCTGACACCCAATGACTAAATAGTATGCATAAGTGTATCATTTTTGTAAAGTATCACTATTACAGCTAGAAACTACTGATCAGGCCCGAAATTTTGGTGCAGTGATGGACTCAGACCTGAAACTTCAAAGACACATAAAGACAATTACAAAGTCAGCCTTCTATCACCTGAAGAACATTTCCATGATTAAAGGACTTATGTCCCAACAAGATCTTGAGAAACTTATACGTGTATATTTTTAGTCACACTGATTACTACAACAGTGTCTTCACAGGTCTGCCTAAAAAATAAAAAAATTAAAAATTAAAAAAAAAAAAATCAGACAGCTGCAGCTGATCAAGAACGCTGCAGCGATTAATAAGAACTGGAACACAGATTATATGTTCATCTGAATTACAACTTTTTATTATTTCTCTTTATTTTGCCTTTGCATTGTATTGTTTATTTTTTGTTTGTTCATTGTGTTATGTTTTTATGTAAAACACTTTGAACTGCATTATTGCTGACATTTGATCGAAGCAGTTATTTTGTGAAGGACTTGTTAGAGAACATTAGTAAACAAACAGCACCTTCAGAAGCAAGGAACACAGCAAACATGATTTTAGATCAGCTAAAACCTCTGGTCAGATGCGCCAATGTTAAGTATTTGGTATATGTGGTCAAAAACTAACACTGCACATGACCCTGAACAGCATCCCCAAAGTAACAAATGGTGCTGGCAGCATCATGATGTGGCGATGTTTTACTTCAGCAGGGACAGAAAAGCTGGTTGGAGTTGATAGAAGGATGGATGGAGCAAAATACAGGTCAATACTGGAAAAGAACCTGTTAATCCCAGTCCATGCTGTGCAATTTCAAAAATCGTACAGGACTTAAACACATCACACTGTTTGAGCTAGATAATATAAAATCTTTACAGTAGCCAAATGCTTGGTAGTAACATCTGTCACTGCACAATGGAAATAGTCAGTCTCAACTAATAATCTTTTTCCTGCAGCAGAAATGTATCAGAAAGGTCAGTCCAACATGGACACGAAGGAGCAGATCTTACTGCTCTTACCATTAGAGTCAGATGACGAACAAAGTGAGAAGAGGATGAGGAAAAGAAATGAGCAATAGAAAGGCTCATAGCTGGGAAAGAGAGGAGAAAAATCAGAGATCTGTTGCAGCTGCAGTCATATTGCAAAAATGTCCAAGACAATTTCAAACACTGACTGATATTTGCCTTTGGTTGTGAGAGAGTAAAATCAGTGGCCATTCCCTTTATCACACAGACCAATGATGGACCACCGATTCAAGCTTACAACCAGAGATTTCCCGTTGAGAACAAAGATTTTGTATAAGTTGGCCAATAACTGCACACTGTGATCCCAGCTTTAGAGGCTGCAAGCCACTTAAACGTGGCGGGCATGCATCTTCATACAACCAGACCTACAAAAGGATGGTTTAGATCAGACTGTCAGAATGGTCCAGTCAAAGTCCAGACCTAGTTGAAAATCTGTGGCAAGTCATAAAAATTGATTTATTAATGCTTATTAATCCATTAAATCTGACTAAAACCAAGCTATTTTGCAAAGAAGAATCAGTAGAAAATTCTGTGCCTATATGTGAAAAGCTGGTAACCAACAGACCTGCAGTTGTATTTGCAGCAAAAGTTGATTCTACAAAGCATTGACACAGAGCAGGCACAATATACATTTATCTTTCCAAAAAGTTTTAAAAGACTTGCATAATTTTCCTTACACTTTGTTGTAATGCTTTGCTTTGTGTTAGTCTATCACATAAAAACCCCAAAATAACGCATTAACATGTGAAAAAGTTCAAGCAGCAATTTTGCAAGGTCCTTTATATACGCCAACATAAATACAAGGTTATTAATTTCTTCACAGAATGAATAAAGCGATAAAGCTACCTCACCCAGTAAACCTGAAACGTATTTGTTTAACAGTAATTTGAATCTTAAAGCAGCAGCGTTTGCTTAAACATGGTCTGAATCTTCCCTCTCAGATTTATTGAGAGCAAATCAGGAACTGGCAGGCTGGAAATTAATTCCCTCGTTCCAAGTCAAAGGATTGTGGAATTCTGAAGCAATCTGATGAAGGATTATGGTAGTTTTAGTACAGGAAAGTAAGCCTCCCTCTCTTTTGATCAGAATATTCCTAGAACTCTCCATTTATATATTATAGGATATAACCTCACACTCTGTGCTGTTGTGCTCACATTCCAGCTTTAATACACACCCCATAATAGAAGTTGCTTCTGAAAGTAAAGAAACTGTTTATGTGTTGAGAGAGCAGCTTTTAGATCAGCTAAAACCAAAAATCTGTGTGCTCCTCTTTGCTTCTCAGATTTCTGTCTGTAGGAAAGAGGGAGGAGAGAGACGGGGGCCAGCAGCAAAACCTCCCCTCTCTCCGCGTTTTTGTATGTTGGAATTATTTTCCAAAGCTGCCCACACAGGCTCGGCATGAGGCGTGGGCTTGCAGCTCAGCCTGATGTTTTGATTCCTTTCAGAGCGGAGTTCTGTAATCCCCTTCCAGAGAAAGTGCACAGGCCAAAAAGAGGAGACAGTGAAGCAACTGGCAGACATGTCGAGACAATGTTGAGCACGTCATTATAGTGTGGCGGCATAGATAGCCTGCAGCAACACATCATCACTGTCACAATCCCAGCGTTCATTATGGAACACTTTTTGTTCAATGCCATTTAAAAAAAAACAAAACAACAACAGCCATTTTTATTCTGATTAGTTTCTCATCTCTGTTTCTGATTCTGTGTCCCATGTACTATTTTCAGCCCCTGTGAGGTTTGATGGGAGCAAAGCAGGGGAATTTCTCAGCGTCTGATCTCTGCCTTACTGTGGGTTTTGGTTGAGGCTTGGAATCTGGAAGCAGGATGAGGGAAGTTGCACAGAGGTTGTTTTAGTTCAACATGTAAATAACAGACCACCAAATGAAGACGCAGGAACAAATCATGATGAAAAGCAGCTTTCTGTACCTGTCACTGTTCAAACAGCTCAACTCGGTATTTCCTGCAGAGATAATTACAAAGTTGAAAATGATGGAGAATTTTGGTGAGGTTGCAACTCCCAAAGCAGGTGGGGGTGACGAGTACGGGGAATTTTCCTTTGTCTGTTTGCATTAACTCCATGGCAGAGCACTAAAAAAGAGATTACATCATCACCATTGTAGGCCCAGAGCCCTCCACTCCCCCCATCAGCAAACGTACAGTGGATCATCCGACCCAGACAAAGACGGAGCTTTCCACAACAGTTTAGCAAGCAGGAAATGAGAACCCAGGGTCACACCTCATTACGGTCAACCTCATCAGCCCCCACAGCCACCAGTAAAACGACAGCAAAAACCACCCATCACCATCAGGTCATTTGACCTCTGACAACAAGCTGACTAATATCAGACGCATCACTGATGGAGCTTCCTCTTTTTAAATAAAAATAAAGTAGTATTCTTCAAACTGTTTCTCAATCTTATGTCAAAATTCAGGAATAAATGACTAATTGTCATCGGCTATATGAAGAAATCTCCATTGGAGACATATTGCTACACCAGACCACCATGGGTCACAACGTCGCAAGGGCCGGTTACCAGTAACAAACTGGCTTGTTAATGTCAAAGGAGAATAGACAAACAGGTTTGAGATCACTGAAAGGCAACAGTAGGCCAAATAACCATTCATTACAACCAAGATATGCGTAACACCACCTCTGAAAGGCTAACCTTGAAGCAGATGGGCTACAGCACCTGAAGATCACACCAGATACAAATCCTGTCAGCTAAAAACAGGAAACTGAGGCTAAAATTCACATAGACTCAGCAAAATAGGTAACTAACAGTTTAGGAAAATATTGCCTCATCTGATGAGTCTTGATTTTGACTACATTCAGATGGTAGTGGCAAAATTTAGTGTAAACACCACCAAAGCCTGGTTAGATCCTACCTTGTCTTAATGGTGCAGGCTGGTGGTGAGAGTGTAATGGTATGAGGAAACTTTTTCTTAGGCTGTGAGCCCTTTAATACCAAGTAAGCACTCTTTACACTCCACTGGCTTCCTGAGGATTATTGTTGACCATGTCTATTATTTATGACCAGTGTACCAGTCTTCTGATGGCTACTTCAAGCAGGAAAGTGAACCATGTCACTAAACTCAAATCATCTCAAGCTGGTTTCTGGAACATGACACTGTACTCCAATGTTCACCTGATCTCAATCCAAATAGGCACTTTTGGATGCGTAAACGAAGAAATGCGTCGTGGAGGTGCAGTAACATCTGCAACACCTGCATGAAAGCTATCATGTTTAAAAAAAAAAAAAAAAAAAAAAAAAAGGAAAGTCTGAGAGGAATATTTCCAAGACCTTGTTGGATATATGCAATGAAGACATAAGATCTGAGCAAATAGTCCAACTAATCAACAAGCTAATATCATTTTGTTATTATTGCATCTTTTATTGTGAAAGGTATATTCTGTTTAATAACCACTTAAACTAATAAATTTACATACAGGTGTATCTCAATAAATAAAAGTATAATCAATAAGTTCATTTATTTTACTAATTTGATTCAAACATGAAACTCATACATAGATTTAATACACGCAGAGTAAAACATTTAAAGCATTTATTTATTGTAATTTTGTTGACAATGCCTTAAAACTAAACTGTAGTATCTCAGAGTAAGATTTTCAATACAGCAATGTTAGATTGTTACCATGTTATGATCTGGGGAAGACCACTGACTTGACATTGGTCTAGCAGACAGAAACTGACTCAGGATAAGTCATAAAAAAGGGCATTGCTAAGGAAGTTGAGAGGAAGAAAAAAAGTGAGCAAATAAATGCTTGGAATATATCACTCTGTGTGTGTAATCTATATATTAAGATTTTCACTTTTTGAATCGACTTACTGAAAATAATTAAACTTTTTAATTACATTATACTTTAATTATTCACTTTAACAGCAGTACCAATTTTTGTAACCAATTATGTTTTGAAGAAAAGTAAGTAGATCATGCTATAATTCATGCTTAAATTTGTCATAGTGGTAGTCATACCAAGAGAATCTCATACCAGCCTATTCCTACAAACGTCCCCAGATCCATTTTCATGCTTGCTCACTGTCTGATTCTCTACAAGCAGGTGAAGGAGAGGCTGGGTTGCACTTTTCCAGGATGTAACATCAAAGTCTTTAAAAGAAGAAGTGGCCCACAGAAAAATGGTCAGATAAAAACTTGCAGAGTCTGTGCAAAAAGGAATAAAAAGGATCCCCCTATAGGTTATGAAATGTAAACAGTTAATTTAAACAGCTAAAACCCATGCATTTCTAAGTGGCAAATTATAAAGCAGCACAAAGCTCCAGAGGATGTTCCCTTTTATCTTTGCTCAAGCTCTTCCCTTCGAGTTGATACACGGGAGACAATGAAAACATAAGCCCAGCTTGGCAACAGGAAACACTTCTGTGAATATGTGTTGCACTGACTGAAGAGGAAATAACATTTGCTATGTGAAAAACATGAGGCAAACAGACAAAAAACTAGAAATGCAACATTTTATTTAACCAGACATCAGAATCAGCCAGTTTTCTATTGACTGGTTCTGATCAGTGTTCAGCAGGTCAAAGAATGAAAATCAGATTTATTTTTCCATTCAATAAAGTCGTCAAAAGTACAATTTTGAACAAACCACAAATTTCAGTCAACTGATTAACCAATAACTTTTACTTTGATACATATTTTGAGATTAAGTAAGACCAAATAAAGATGAGGGACATAATGCTTTAATGCATAAATGGAGATTATCTTGTAATTTGTTAATTTTCTGTTGGGACAGCAAAAAAAAAAAAAAAAAAAAAAAAGCCTGATTGGTGCAACTCTAGAATATAAAAAAAACAACTTTATTCTTAGTAATAAATAAGAGTAAGGCATATTTATGCAGACGGAAAACATGAAAGCTGGTATTTTTAGCCCCCACAAGGAGCAAAATCTGCTCTAAAATTCCCTTGGACTGATGTGTTTTTTTTTTTTAACCTGCTGTTACTGAAATTAGTCTCAGGACCTCAAATGAGCCATTTTAGGCCCGTGTAGCAACACAGAGGGAGCATTCTTTTTCCTCAACACAATAAATCTGCTGCATTTGCCTTGGATTTATCCTCTGCAGGAAGGAATAACATCAAAAGTAAAAGGAGCAGTCTAGTGTGAGATTAGACTCAGCAGTAAAGATGGCAGAGGAGGTCTGTGATCAGTCATCCCCGCCACTGCAGGTCAGCTAAGCCTATGGGGAATGCTTAAAGTCCTTGATCCTAGCCCAGAGCTAAAGTCCAAGGCTTCACTATTTTTCCACCTGACTAAGGCCAAGTTAAACAACAGGAACTCTTCTTGTATTTAAGTGAAAAAAAAAAAAACACTAATATGAATAAAACACTGGGATTTTGGTATTTATCTGCTAGTGCTGTATTAACAGATTTTTTTTGTACCCCCACTCCCCCGAAGAACACTGTTCTGAAAAAAACTTTTTTTTTTTCCTTTTATAATGAATCTTATCGGAAACACTAAAAGCAAACAAATATTTATGTCTTCCATCCATTCATTGTTTATACCCACTTGTCTATGCAGGGTCACAGGGGGTCTGGTGACTATCTCCTGCAGTCATTGGGCAAGAGGCTGGGTACACCCTGGACAGGTCGTCAGTCCATCACAGGTCTCCAAGTCTTGTGTTTTGCAAAAAGAATTGCAAAGACAACCCAACTATACCTGTAAGTATTCTGATTTTAAAGTAGAAGTAATGTAATGAAACCCATATTCTTAAAAAAAAAAAAAAAAAAAAAAAAAAAAAAAAAAAAAAAATGAAAAAAAAGTTTAATATAATTTTGATTTTTTTTATCTACTTGTAACCTAATGTTCTTACAAGGTGTAAAACACTCGGGCCACTATTCACCATGCAGTTATGCAAAAACTAAAACTTTTTAGGATGCAACTTTGCAACTTCAATAACTTCTTTTTTGTACAAATAGCACCCACTCAGACCATGTCGCTCTGGGTGGAGAGCCACTTCGTCCATTTCCAATACCATTACTTTGCACTCAACTTTAAAAGGCTCTATCTTAACCCATTTTAAATGCAGAGTTTACTTAACTCTTGTTTCTTATTCTCTCACACTGGTATAACTGCATCTCGGCTGGCTTTCAATATGTTAAATTTGCCATTAAACAGATCATTCAGTGACTTTCAATCACCCTGGTGTTCAGGCAGATAGGGAGCTGGACATTGCTGGGGACAACTCAGGGTTAAACAGATGTGGAAAGGAAAGGAAATCACCTGGTGCTGGTGCTGTGGGGTAAGTCACGCGAAAATAACTCGGGTGGTGACACATTCATTTGTTTATGTTACATACTGTGTTTAATGGTGTAGCATGCAAAATACCACCTGTGTGTGACAAACTGCGTCCTTGACATACACAAGGGATTCGGGAATTTTGACAACAGCAGTGATATAGACGAGTCTCACCACCATTAGTTTAAAAAGACACCACTGGCACTGATTGCGCACTGAAAAAAATACAAGTATGTGTTTTCTTTTCAAACACAGACAGCCGATAGATGTTAGTGCGCTCGCACATGACCAGCACCACGTTCCCGGCTCACCTTTTCTCCTTTTTGGATGTCACACAACGCGGTTTTTCCTCCTTTTGTTTGAACTCGTAAGGTGCTGCTGTTTTAGTCCTTCACAAAAACTACGCGGCGGTTCCCTTCTGGTCTTCACAAGAAACGTGTTGGCTCCGGGTTCAGTCCAAAAAATGTTCCTCCGTCCTCCTCCGAAAGGCAACTTGGAAGTTTGATACAAAGTTACGGCTTTGCTTCGTTGCGGTATGCAGCTGCTGGAAGGATGAGATCATTCAGGCTCTGCCTTCCCTCACCTCCCTCTCTGCCCTGGGAGTCTCGCGAGAAGGCATGGGAGGGGGAGCAAAGCGTTGCCGTGGCAACAGAGCTCACCTGTGGAGAGTAGATAAACAAAACAAGAAATGTGAAAAAAGTATGAAGAGCTCTCACTCTGCTTTGAAAAACACAGCCATTTAAAAACTTACGACACCCCACTGAATATTCAGTCCTAAGCTAAGACATTTTCCCATGTTAGTGTTTTAGAAGAAATTTAATTAATTACAGGTAAGCAACAAAGAATACATTTGATTTACCCATTAAACAAAAGATATATACAAAAATGCACAAAAATTGCAAATCTTTTGTAAAAATGCAGTCTGATGGTGTCCCTGTCATGTTTAGGATCCAGTTCTGCTTTAGCTTGATTTTTTTTCTTACAGGTAGAGATTTTTTTCTCAAGCAACCTCTTGAATTCATAGTGAATTGTGAGCTGGACAAGTCCTGCTGAGGAAAAGTATTCACAGTTAGTATGAGGGTATTTCCCTTCAATGTTGTTTTTTGGTTCATGCCAGACACGCCCTCTGCTCTGGTGTCCAAATAATTCAATTTTAGGCTCATCTGTCCAAAGAACAATATCTAAGAAGTCCTCGTATTATTGTAGGTTCTGGTAGTATGCTCATGTTGTTCTGAGTGTTGATTTGACAGGAAATCTTTATTTTGCCAATGTCTTGAAGATGGTGGTGAACTAACTGTTTTAGAATAGACTTTAAATGGGAGCTAAAATGTAGGTCTGAATCCCTCAGAACACATGTTTTTTGAATCTGTGCTCTTAGCCTCATGGAGTCTAACTGAGTGTTGATTATCTAATCTTGCATTTTTGAGACCAAAAATAATTACTTTTGTATTTTCTGCATGAACATGGAGGAAATTCTAACTTCTCCATCCGTTGATATTATGAAAACAATGATTTGGTTATGTGGTGAAACAGGAAAGTAAAGTTGTGTGTCATCAGCATATGTATGTTTAGAGATGTAGTAATATTCCATAATCTGGACTGGGAAAGCATGCTCATATTAACAAAAAGTGGCCCAAGAATGGAGCCTAGAGGGACCTCACATCTAAATGTTTTTCACTCAGATTATTAACTGCAAAATGAGACAAAGTAGTTCTGGTCTGCCAAGTAGGCTCTGAACCAGTTTAGCACAATATCAGACAATCCCACATTCAGACCTAAAGTCAACTGACCTGAATTTTTTAAAATCTAAGAGTAATTAAGCCAGAGCACCCGAAAACAAGAAGTAGGGAGAACATGTAAATTCCATGCAGAAAGACCCAGGCTGGGATTATTTAAAACAGTCTAATAGTCTGCAAGTCAATGTTTTCAAGTACCAATGTAGCAAAAAATGAGTTGATTTGATATATTAGAGTATGCTTTTTTGACACATTCAAAATTTTATTTTCACGACTTTAATTTACTGTAACTCTCCAATATTTCAAACTAATTGTGTGATCCTGATATCATTTGAAGGCAGGGAAAGGAGAGTGGTAGATATTTAAAAAGGTACATTGTGAATGACAAAAAAAAAAAAAAAAGAAAGTACTTTAATATAGATACAAATTTGCATCTTATCAAATTTTGTATTTTTCAGGGGCCTGGAGGGTAGCACATTGATAGAATTGGCTTTGTCCCCCAGTCTCTCTATAACAGTGCCACTGCTTCAGTTTGCTCATTGTCACCACATTCTACAGAATGATAGTTGAGAGTGTGTTGATGTTGTCATCTCAGCATGGTACTGCAGCTGCAATATGACAGACAAGAGGGCCCTGTAAAGGATAGTGAGGGGAGTTGAGAAGTAGTTCAGTGGAGTGTCCCTGTCCTCTGACCCCTATCTGTTTTGAAGCTTCTGCAGGATGGACTTGCCAGAGACTCCTCAAACATTCAACAACTTTTTTTAACTGCTGCCATCTGGTAAACATCAAGAGCAGAACCAACAAACAGCTACACATCTTTCTTACGTAAACTGTTAAAATACTGAACTCTTGTTGAGATAATGCACTTTATATTATTGAACTTATATCTGAAACATGTTTTAATATTCTATCTATTTTTGTTTTAAATGTTGTTAGATCCATAAGCAATGCTTTCTGATCAAAATATTAAAACTTTATACAATTACTTTTAAAAGTTCTGTTTGAGTTATTAATTCATTGGCCATACATAAATGATCTTTAATGATCAATTCCTGGAACCAGAATGCAGGAGAAGCAACACTGCATTTCTGACAATCACAGTCCTGACAATAATGGGATCAAATGTATTAATTACATGCCAACATGCATTATGATAAAACATTATTGTAATGTGATTTGTGAAAGTGCAGAAACAGTGACGTAGCTTACAAATATTGGTGTCAACATGAGCAGAAATAATAGCTGTAAAGTGTCATGAGCTTGAGTGTTTGACACCAGTGCATCTGAGGCAAAACCCATCAGGATGCTGTTTGGCCTGTGCTGACTGTAGCTCTGACATCATGAACTGATCTGAATGTGAGCGGATGTTCAGAAAATCCAGTGTTAATCTGCGGACCCAGCAAACAAAGCCCTCTGTACATGGAAAACCAAAGCTGGATGAGAGCTCATCATACCAGAGCAATGTCGATGCTTAAATGACTGATTCAGGACTCGTCTTTAGGCAGCAATGTGGCAGTAATGCATTCCTGCAGCTGCATGGTTTACTTGTATCAGCAAATTTTACTTGGAAATGCAGCTTAAGTAATTAGCTGCTTGCAGGCCACCGTATAATGTTGATGCATATCCTGTTGGTTGTTTTAAAAGGTGCTAAATACAATTCCAAATTCCTTCAGCCACTTTTCAAGATTTATTATTTTAGGTATTTATTCAAACAACTTTGTTGTGAGCTTTGTCTGAGGAGCAGCATTAAACATATGAAGTAATAAAACACTTCAATGTGAGTTTCAAGATTTTATTTCTGTGAAAACAGTTTTGATTGTGCTTGGAATGCCATTTCATAAAAGCATGACTGGAGTTTCCATCCACATGATTAATTGGGTAGCACCATCTACTGGTAGCACTTACGTAAGACAGGAAACAGAAAGGATCATTCTGTTTTCCTATAGATAATATTCTATGACATACAGTTATTTGCAAAAATTTCACTGAAAAATGAAAATAACTTCCACTAATTTTAAGCACTTATATGACCTCAGATGATATTCCATCAACGTTTTAGAATATCACCCTCATTTATTAAGGCTTAGAAGTGTGGAGGTCAGCGTGTCAGTTTTGACAGTAATGAATGAAAAGCCATTAAAAAGCAGAGCTATTCTTAGGTCTTTGTTAATCTTAGCAGCCTTTGGATATCAGGCTCTACATCGATAGTTGGGAAATTCTTGCTGTATCTCTTAAAGGGCTCTCCCTCTGGCCCGATGAGGAACTTCTCAAAGTTCCAGGAGATGTCCGCCCTGCTGACTGGACTCCAAACAACAAATCTGGGATCCTGCATGAGGGAACTTGGGTCGTCTTCGGGATAGGGGAGCTTGTATTTGAGATAGGCAAAGACTGGATGTGTGTGTGCTCCGTTGACATCGCACTTCTCGAACAAGGTGAAGTTGGGCTTGAAGCCACCACCTGGTCGCACGTGTTGCAGTGAATGCAGAATCTCACCATTGGTACAGTTTTCCTGCAGAGAACATGCAGTGTTGATATTTACAAATGTAATTATAAATCAATTTTAAAAATGGTTCATAATTAAGAAAAAAAAAAAAAACACCTTTCTCATTTACAATCACTGACATGCAAGTCATTTTTTTCGACTGCAGCAAGATATCTAAATTCTCCTTTCAGATAATGCCTCATAAGGTTCACCCCTGAATTACATGTCTGAAGGATTCAACAGCAGCATAGACAGATTCAATAAATCAAATGGCTTCAGGTAAACCCTTTGCTCGACTCACCTGGTATCCAAACTGGTTACAAGGGAAGCCCAGGACTACCAGCCGATGGGGGTACTTGCTCTGCAGCTGATTCAGCTCGCTGAAGTCCCGGGTGGTGGTGCCTCAGAGCGAGGCTACATTCTCTATGAGGACCACTCGTCCCCTGAAGACATTGAAATCCACCGACTCCCCTTCTAGTGAGATGGCCCTCAGGTCATAGAAGGTCTTAGCAATGAAGGCCATCTTGGCTACTGTGATGTCTCAATGGAAGGAGACTGGGTCTCGGCATGCCACTGTATCCAAAACCCTGACCACCTGACTCACTCAGAGAAGCAAGTTGCCTTTCAAGGGTGTCAGATAGCCCTGCAGGAAACTGATCTCCTGGTGATATACACTGCATACACGTTTCAGATAAAGGGAGGAAACTGACTTATCACATATAGTGCCTTTCAAACCACAAACTTCAGTGTATTTTATTGAGATTTTACGCGATATATCAATGCAAAGTAGTGCAAAGTTGTGAAGTGGAATTAAAAGACCACATTGTTTTAACAGAATTTTACAAATAAACCTGAAAAAAGTTGGTGTGCATTTGTATTCAGTCAACCTGAGTCAACACTATGCAGACCCACCTTTCTTGTAATTAAAGGTTGAAGTCGTTTGAGTCTCTTTACCAGCTTTGCACATTTACCAACTTAATTTTTCGCCTGTCACAATTTCATCCCGGACCCGTTTGCTGTGTTCTTTATGACGCAGTTTGTTTGCTAATGCTCAAACCTCTGAGGCCTGATCAGAACAGCTGGATTTATACTAAGATTAAATTACACAGAGGCTATTTTTTATTAATCAGTTGATTTCTGAATGCTGTTGGTTGAAATGGACTTTATTGAGAGCTATCAAAGTAAAGAAGCTTGGATACAAATGTATGGAACACTTTGGATTTTCCTTGCACTCCATAATTTATAAATTTTTTTTTACATAAAGTTCTATTTAAATACAAATAGGTTTCAAGTTATATAGCATAGCAGCGGTAAAAAAAAAAAAAAAAAAAAAAAAAGAGTGTTTAAAAGTTCAAAAATATGATTGAATTCTCTTGCAAGGCACTATATCCTTTTAGGTAGTAGGATTTTTGGGAGACCAGTATTAAGCAGTGTTATTTGGTGTGTTTGGCTTTTAGGCATGTCTTTGTGCATGTATCAGCTTTCTTCATCATCAAAAATTAAACAATCACCTGTGTCTCTCGGCATATGATGAAAAATACATGAGGCTACTGCCTGAACTCCATGTACATCTAACATTACTTCAGTTCTAAGAAAACAACGCAGCAAGTTCAGACTGCCAGTTCGTTTTGGTTAAACATGAATATTGCCATGCGTATTTATTTCAATTTAACATTTACAGGAAACATATATTAAAGTTTTGCAACAAACTGCAACATTTTTCCAAAAATCAGACATCTGAGTCTCCTTAAGAGACATTAAACACCTTGTGTTTAGCAGCACCACATTATGTTTTCACTTTTCTAAAAGTATTCAGAATAAAGTGACACATTGATAAATATCCCTCCGCATGGCACAGTAGTGTTTCCTTTAAGTTGAAATCCATAGAGTAAATGAAACAGCCCCTGCTTGGTTTGAGTTTTCAGATCTTAATAATTCAGATCTGTTTTCTGACCTCTTTGTTCCTGTCTTTGTCACAACAGAGCAAAAATATGGATGTAAACTTTCCTCTGAGCATTAACTAATAATAAAAGCGACAAATAAATCCAAAAGTGACTAAATGCTGTAAACTAATGATGCAGAGATCTGCATTTGAAGAGAGAAAAGATAATGTGTTGATCACTTTAATCTGGCAGCAACATTCCCTGATCATTGTGCCAAACAAGCCCTCTGTTGGCAGCTGCTGTTTACTGCACCTATAGCTATGTAATTTGAAAAAAAAAAAAAAAAAAACTTCCTGTGTAACAAGTCTGTATGTCTTAAAGAGTCAGGAAACAGTTAAATAAAATCCAATATCCTGGAGATGTATGCTAAGGTATTGTGACAGGCTTCATTTTTTTTTTAACAGGCACAATTCCTCTGAGCATCATTATCCTGACTGCCCTTCTCTTCCTGCAGAGCAGCCTGATCCAAATAGTTGTCCAGAGACCCCAACAAGTCGTCCACGTCCCTCTTCTGAGCTTGAAGCACCAGTTCTGTCACACGGATGAATGACTGCAAGAACAAAAGGTGAAAAAGTATATAATGGCTTGCAAAAGTATTCTTAGAGATTGAACCTTTTCACATTTTGTCACATTAAAACTAACTGTGTGGGGGTTTTCAGGTTTAGGACAGGACAATCTTTGACCAGAAAACCTGCTTGAGTATACCAAAGACTTGAGACTTGGGTTGAGGTTCATCTTCCAGTAGCAAGGTTCCTGCATGAATATTGCCCTGAATGGGCCCCTCCTTCTGCCATTCTCTGATTAACCTTGAGCTATTTTGTGTAGAAGAATGAGCAATAACGGCAGTCTCTCCATCCAGAAAGATGATAGAAGCATCAACACCTGTAGCTCTAATTGCAACAAAACGTGGTTCTCATGCAGTGGTTTAAATACAAATAAACATTACACATTTCAGGTCTTTCTGTTTAAAATCTTTTGAAAACCATAATTTTCCTTGAAAATCATCATCATCCACTACTTTATGTTGGTCTATCAGGTAAAATCCCAACAAAATACATTGAGATTTGAGGTTGTGACAGAACAAAATGTGAAAAAGTCCAAGAGGTATGAATACTCTTATAAGGCACTGTATGCATATATCCGATGAAACAGATTTATTTTAGATCAGCGATACCTCACTGATGTTGCTGCTGGTGGAGGCACTGGTCTCGAAGAACTCCATCCCATAGGTTTCCGCTAGCTGTATGAGGATCAGCATGGAAATGCACAAGAATAGCGAAGTGATTGTAATTTATTTACATTTTTTTTTTACTAACTGGTTTAATCAAAAACACATCAAACTGCAACATAAAGGAAAAACACTATTGATAAATATACTTCCACCTCTACATGTTAAATCAATCCCTTTCAAAACTAGAAAAACACAGATAGTAAAATTCAACCTTTTTTCCTTGGTCCTTTGTTACTTGTCTGCTGAAATCCTCATCAGCTTTGTTTCCCACCAAGATGGTTTGTACGTCATCTGGGGCGTACTAAAAAAAAAAAAAAAAAAAAAAAAAAAAAAAAAAAAAAAAAAATATGATGCAGAACAGAGCAGAATAATGTGCATCATCTCCTTGTTACAGTGCAGCAGAGTTAAGTTAGAGCACTTACTTCATCTACATCACTGGCCCACTTGGCTATGTGCTGGAAAGACGGCAGGTTTGTGATGTCATACACAAATACAATACCCTGTAAAAAGGCAGAAAAAAAAGAATGGAGGAACGCTTCATAAATATGAGTCGAGTTGAGCTTCTTTATACCTGGGCCCGCCTGTAGTACTGTTTGGTGATAGTCTGATAGCGTTCCTGTCCAGCTGTGTCCCTGCATAGGAGACAAAATACACAGAAGCGACAGACAACTCCACAGTATAGCTGGCAACATCTGTATGTGCAGATGTTGCACATACAGATGTTGTATGTGCAACATACAACATCTGTATGTGTTGTATGTTCAACATCAGATGTTCAACATCTGATGTTGAACATCCTTCAACATCAGATGTTGAAGGATTCTGCATTAAAAAAAAAAAAAAAAAATCCACAACATACCAGATCTGTACTCGGACCTTGAGTCCATCGATCTCTATTGTTTTCATTTTAAAATCAACTCCTAAAAATAAAACCAGGAAGAAAGTATTTTGTCACTGATAACGGAAAGAAAAATATAAAAACAAAAATACTGACGCATGCGCAGTGTGAGGGATTGCTGCAAAGTGAATGATATGATGCAGTCAACCATCTGATGCCGCCACATGCTCATTCAGGAGGAGGGATTGCTGCAGTCGGTGAATCAGTGAAAGTGGCTGGGCTTCCTTAAATATTTTACCAGTTGGCATTACAGGCTGAATTTGGCTGAACTGTTTTATAACTAGCATGCCCACCCCTAGTTCAAATGTCTATTTTTTTTAATCTCTGGGGAAGAAACTGTTTTCATTATAGGTAAGTACAGAAAAATTTACCTGTAATGAAGCTGCTGATGCCCACAGCCATCAGCAGCTACAATAACTCTTTGTAGAACTTTAGACTATATGAGTTACAACGACATTTAATTTCCATTTGGGATCAATAAAGTTTTTTTTTTTTTCTGTTTGTTTGTTTTTTTTTTTTTGAATTGAGCAACTCTTCATTTTTGCAGCTTGCTTTCAGCAAGGTGGAGTTTCTTACAATCTTCTTAAGTGGTTTCAAAATAGGTATTCTGGCTTTCTGGAAGTTTTTCCTTCACCTGTTGGCCTCTCTCTGCAGTACATCTGGAATATTAAAAACAATGGAAAATGGAACTAGGCATGTTAGCTCAAAGTGGAACACAGCATCCCACCAGTTACACCCATAACACACTTTATCTGCTTCTCAAGGAAAAAGGCTAATCATGCACAATATTCCTTTTTAATATCTGCGAAAGTTTTTGAAAACAATTGCCATGCTGAAGGAACCTCATATTTGACCCTGTACTACTCTTTGACCTGTGAAAGAAGAAAGCCCTTCTTGGCATGGATACATGCTGTCCAGTCAATCAGCCTAGATGTCTCAAGTTACCTAACGCAAAAACAAAGTAAGTGAACATTACAAATGTTCAGCAGTAGCTACAGTGCTTTGCAAAAGTCTTCACAGTCCTTGAAGCTTTTCCCATAAAGAAGCTGGGGGGTGAAGATCCACCCTAGCCTCAAGTGTTCAAATGCATCCCTGGAGCATGATGTGTTAGTTTTCTGCCAGACATAGCTTTATGCATGTAGATCAGAACGTTTAATTATAGTCTTACCTGATCAGCTCACCTCCTCGTGCATGTTTGCAGTGTTCTCTTCATGACTTGTGGCAAATTGCAAACTGACTTTTGAGGTCTTTCCTCCAACAATGATTTTCTCTTTGCCAATCTTCCATAAAAGGTCAGAACAGCTATATTTATACTGAGATGAAGTTGGAAGTGGACTCTTAGTAATGATTTTACTTTCCACTGGATTTTATTTAGGGGTAACAGAGCAAAGGGGCTGTATAGTGTTTTCAGATTTCTCTTTGGGTGAGCTCCATAATTTTCTTTATGCACTCCTTTGAATTGAATTGTCACATAAAATCCCCAAATACATTAAAGTTAATGAAACTAACCTTACAAATTCTGACAAGTTCAAGGAGAATGAAGACTTTTGCAAAGCTTTGTAGAGATCTAAACCCCAGACTTCATGTGCAAAGCTCAAATAACTGGGTTAATCCAATGTTAAGCTGAGCCCACCCTCCTAGTCTTATGACATGTAGAACTCAGCTCAATGACCCACACCATAAACCACAGATCTTTCATTTTTAGTCACAGCACATTAAAAGCAAACCAGCCACATTTTTAATGCAAGTGAGTAATGAGCGAAAAAGAGACGAAGAAAAAAGGCCCAGTGGAGAAGCCCTGATCTAAAGTCATTATCCAGACTTAGTTTTTGTTCTGGAAAACAAAATACAGCATGAAATATCAAACTGAGATATATATATATATAAAAAAAAATTGTACTCTTTCCATTTCCTAAAAATCTTTTTATCTCAATTTTGGTGATAGAACTATTTTAGAAAATCTAATTATTCCCAGCAAAACCTGAAGCAGTTTCTAACCTTACGCCAACAAATAAACTCAATATAGACTGGGGAAAATTAAAGGTACACTAAATAGTAATAATGATTCAAAACAGCCATCTACAGTTCTTCTGTACCGGGTATAAAGTGGTGTTTTTCTGGTTAATCCAGTGAGTGAAAACTCGTTAAGTTTGTCACTGAGAACTTGTCTGTTGGCTTTTGTCAACTTACCGATGGTGGAAATATGCGAAGGATCAAATTCACCTTCCGTGAACCTGCGCAGCATGCAGGTCTTCCCCACTCCGGAGTCCCCGAGAAGGAGCAACCTGAACAAAACGTCGTACTGTTTCGCCATGACCCAAAACTAGAACATGACCCAGCAGGACCTATTTCATCTCCAAGCTTCAGAATCTGATGCTGCGTTCAGTGTGCGTCAGACATCCGGCTTCCAGTGAACAGAAGTCGCTAGCGCAGCAGCGCTGTGATCTAGTTTTCTTGTTTTTGTTTTTAGTTATCTTTTGACTGGATATATTTGAAGTTATTTATAATCTTTTAAAATTTATAGGATCAATTAATTTTCAGAAATGTTGATAGACTCCCACATTATTTTTAAAATTCTTATTAACGTTATTGCTATTCATCTACAGGTGCATTAATCTATGTATCTACCTCCAGTTCTATTTATTTCAACGTAACACTGAATTGAATTATTTATATTTTCACTGGACTGTGGCACTTTTGGGTGTCCACTTTATATTCTTCTGTTTGGGTTCATTAGTAATTTTTAACAGCATAAAATGCAGCACAAATCCTGAATCTTTAAGCCATTTACTTCATGCAAACAGCTCACAAAAGATACAAGAGTTGCGTTTGTGAGTAATACCTATTAACTTTAAAAGCTACTAGCAAGTTTCCTGTAAAATTGATCAAACTCACTTTAACTATAGTTTGTCACCAATACCACTACAGTTTGTTTATGCAATTCTATATTTAAACAAGCTTTATATGCACATTTCTCTTCCATCACGAGGAAGTTCTTTTGAGTATTTGTTTTTCTGCTGTTTTTCATCTTTTTTTCTGTTTTATAGACAGATTTCATAATCAAATACCGCCATCAATCACTTAAACCAAGTTACCATAAAAATTACATGATCTGGTCGGTGCATTCCAAAATTCAACAATGATTCCTGCAGAAATATTGCATCAACCTCCACTTCTGCCGAAAATTATCATTAAGGAGTCAGACTTATGATGAGCCCAATCCTATCAGTTAGCCCCACCATACATGCATCTGCAGTACAACAAACACAACTGCATTTATTCTACTCAACACCAGAGAAGATGGAAAAATAATGTTTGCTAAGCAGTCAGAAGGAGAGATGTTTTTCATGTAAGTTAAAATAGTATGTGTCCAGACTACATGCTGTGCCACCAGAATGGCAACTCGTGTAACTTTTAAAAGTCACACAAGCAGAATCTGGGCATTTGCTCATTTTACAAGTGGTCAATAATCACAGACACCCATCAGGTGGAAAATTTTAAAAAGTAAAATTAACATTAACACAAATTATGAAGACTATCATTGTCACTTTTTGTTTTCTTCGCCACCTTGAATGTGAACAAAACAAAGGAGATGATTGTGGATTTCAGTTGAAACAGGGTTAGATCAAACCCTATTTCAATCATGGGAGAAGACGTGGAGGTGGTTGAAGAATATAAATATACCTTGGTGTTCATCTAGTCAACAGACTTGACTGGAGACGCAACAGTGAAGCCGCCTACAAGAAGGGACAGAGCAGACTGTACTTCTTGAGGAAGCTAAGATTCTCCAAGGTCTGCAAGCAAGATGTTGCAGATCTTCTATGTCTGTTGTTGAGAGTGTCATCTCCTCTGCCATCATCTGTTGGAGCAGCAGCATCAGAGCCAGGGACCTAAAAAGGCTCAAAGGCTTCTTCAAATTCTTTGTAAAACGGACCGCTACAGGAGCTCTTTCCTGCCCACAGCCATCACAAGCTACAATAACTCCCTAATTACATCATTTAATTTCCCTTTGAGATCAATAAAGTTGTTTTTTTTTTAAATTTTTGAATCCATGCCACACCACTGGATAGTATGTTTCATTTGATAAATTTGACTGAAAGATGTAAATAAACATACACTGAGCCACAAGTACATCCAAAAAGGATAAAATAGTTTTATTTATAGTTTCATAATAAAGGTATGCCTTAACTTGCAAGACAACCATTGGCAGTATGTACAACATACCTGTAATTTCCATGGAATGGAACAAATATTGATTACATACACACATTATTTTCTGATTTTTAAAAGATCAACATTCCCAGCACAGGCAAATATTTCAAGGGAAGGCTTTTCTGTGCAGAACTGACACCATTAAGGAATATAGTGTTACATACAACACACTGAAATGGACTTCCATTAACAAAAATAAAGGTTACTGCCCTTCAAATGTGTTGTGTAACATTCACTATTAAGGGATATTTTTTAAAACACATATATATATATCTATATATTTACTGAGATAAAAAAAAAAAAAAGAGGAAAATAAATACTCAAATGCTCTAAAACTGGAAGTTGGTCTACTCTGAAGCCAATCATTACAGAGACCAGACATATTAATATACAATATAAGGGTATGAAATACATTTTAGTGCATTAAAAGAGGGATTCACTAAAACAGCGTTTTCAAAGACATAATTTCAGCCACCTAAACTCAATGAAGAGGGTTTCTTCTTGAAAGATGGACATCTTTTCTGACAACAAATTCACATTCTTTCCTGGAAAAATACAAATATTAAAAACTATCTCTGATCATAATTTCAACAAAGCTGGTATAGTTGTACAGCTTCAACAGATTACAAAGTTTGTCCCAAACAACCAAAATAAAAGTTTATTTTTGCAGCTTTACTGAAGCTTCATGCTGTGCCATTTCTACGTGTGATCATGAGGTCTCAAAAGCAACGTGTCCTTCAAAACTGCTGAGCTGCCACACTTTGGGGGTTTTAAAAGTCATTTTAGGGCCACAAAAACAGAGAAGGGAAGCTTGCCGGAAGGATACAGCAAGGTAGAAGCGTTTCGGACACACAGTAACAGCACCTCTAAGACTGTTTCCACCTCATCTTCTTTGACTGGTGTAAGAAGGCGGGCAGGTAAGAAGAGCTGGTGGATACAAAAAGTCCATCTAGACTGCCAAGAGTCTAATTTGTCTCCACACGCAGCTTCTTCCTGTTGGGCAGCTCGTCCGGCTCTGATTCGGATGTGGAGTCGGACCCTCCGTCGAAGGCTGACACCGCGCTCCCTTTGCGGTTTGTGTACAAGCTGCTGTCAGAGGAGTAGTTGGTTTGGAGCTGAGAGTTCCCTTTGGCCTTCTCCAGGGCACGGACTAAACAGAGTGACACCAGACTGTTAATGTACAGAAGTGAACGAAAGCAATTACCGGTTGTAAAATTCCTCAACATACCCTGTTGCTCCAGCAGTGCGTTCTGCTTCTTTAAATCATCAATGTCCTGCTGGTGGGTATGATTTTTCCTCCTCATCAACTGGATGTATTCTGTGGCTTTGTCCAAAATCTGGGCCCGAGAAGCCTGTTCAACAAAAGCAGGTTTAATGTATTTTATTGGGATTTCATGAACTAAAACGTACACACATAAAATTGTGTTTTCAAACTGTCTTGCAAATAAAACTCTTAAAAGAGTGGCCTGCATGTGTATTGAGCTCCCGGAAGTCAATTTTATGCAGAAACATGCTTTGATGCAATTAGAGTTGAGTAAATTTGTTAGGGTATGTGTGTACAAGCTTCGCACATGTAAAAACTGACCCCGACGTTTAGAGTCGTTCTGCTAGAGCTTCTCGTTCTCAAGTGTTTTGCAGCCTTTAATGGATTTTCATCCAGGATTAGCCTGTATTTAGCTCCCTTCATCATTCCAACAACTCTGACCAGCTTCCCTCCTCATACTGTGGAAAAGCATCCCCTGAGCATGATGCTGGAGATGTGTAGTGTTCGTTTTCTGCCAGACGTACCCGCTTTGCATGAAGGCAAAAAAGTTGAATTTCAGTCTCATTTGACTAGATCACCATCTTCCACGTTTGATGTTTCCCTCTATATGGCTTGTACAAACTACAAACTAATCCTCTTATGGATTACTTTCAACAATGACTTTTCTTTCCAATCTTCCAGAAAGGCCACATTTCATTTGACAAATGATCTGGAATCAGCAGTGGATCCCTGAAGCTCGTCCAGACCATCCAAGGAGATCTTACCTGCTTCATGTTTTCTGTGACATGCCTGTTGGTTGAGATGGACCACGTTTTGGTAGGTTTGCAGCTGTGCCACATTCGTACTAATTTCAGATTATGGACGAAACTAGAGCTCCGTGAGACGTTCAAAACTTGTGATATTGTTTTATAACCTTACCATGGTTTAAACTTCTGCACAGATTGATCCCTGACCTGTCTGCTGTGATCCTTGGCCTTCATGATTCTGTTAGTTCACTAATATTCTCTAACAAACCCCTGACGACTTCACAGAGCAGCTGGATTCATACTGACACTGAATTACACACAGATGGTCTCATTTTACTAATCATGTGTCTACTGAAGACAGTTGGATGGACTGGATTTTTCTGGGGGGGTTATCAGAATAAGGGGATGTAAATATAAGTGCATGCCACAACTTTCAGATATTCAATAGTAAAAAAAAAAAAAAAGTCAAAACCATGTATCAGTTTCCTTCTACTTTACAAGTATACATTACTTCAAATTGTTTTGTCACCGAAAATCTCAATAAAATTCATTGAGGTTTAGGCTTGTATCGTGCCAAAATGTGAAATAGTTCAACAGGTGTTAACACTTTGGCGAGGAACCGAACAGGTTTTACATTTTTTTTATTTGACACAAGTCTAATCTGCTTCACATAAACTGACAGATGAGCAAACACTGCATAAATCCGCCATTCAGAGGACTCGTGTTGTCAAACAAATACATGGCAGCAGCCTCTAAACGTCCCTCCTTCATGGTATTACCACAGAGAAACAGCTGAATGACAGGCTGAATAACTAAATGCCGCTGATTAAACAGATAAGAGCATTAATGTTCCACAGCTCATGACTCAAAATCAGTGCAAGACATAAACGTGGCGCTAACTGAACAGTAAAAAGTCACGGGACTCTATATCGGACACTAACAGTGGAAAAAAGCCTCTGAAACATAACAGGTAGTACATCCCTTGTTTTTTTTTTTTTTTTTTCCCCACACAACAAAATCAAAATTTACTCCAATTTACTCCATCTCACCTTCTCTCCTTGTAATGAAGGCACAGAGTCTCTTAAACTGTGGAAGCTGTCTTTGATGTGGTCCCTCCGTTTGCGCTCAAGCGCGTTGTGATGTGCTCGCTTGTCTGCCTGCAGAGACAGCCACAGTTTACACAAGCTGTTCTTAAAAAGACATGGCATATATTAAAATATAAATGAAACACTTCATAAAATGAATCAAAGGGTGTGTTGACTAATTTACACGTGGTTTCTAGTATTCTGTTGTTTCAACTTTCAAGGATCACTGTGTGTACAAATTGCTGCGCAAGAGGAAGCAGCAGAAAAGTTTTTAAAGATGTGATCTTTGTTTGCTCTCTGTTGTTTTAAAGGTTGGGCCGCGTCAAGATAAACAGGCCCCTACCCAGCAAACTACATATTTGCAGTGAAGAGACCGTCAAGCATCTTAACTGTAATTTTTCCACATTGCCTAAAGAGCCAAAACTCAGAACAAACTTCCTGTTTTCCCCAGAGCACATTTATGATGTGACAGAGGCCCATTTCTCTTTGTCACACTTCAAAAATAGAAAGACAAAACACCATGAAAAGTAATTAAGGTTGATGTGTTGATCTTCATAAATAGAGGCAAACAATATATTGAATTGCAGTCATCAATATAACTTTTTTGCAATACTGTTATTGTAATGAACTCCATGGATTCAATTATTTAATATTCTTTTGAACATCAGATTTCGAGCGTCGTGCATTCACACTCTGAATATCTGTAACATATTTGGCTACTTGGATGGTCTCTAACCACTGCAGATGCAAAGCAAATGTGTATTTTTAGTGACTGAGATGGTAAGGCTCCCAGAAAATGGTGGTGAGATTATGATTGAAGATAAAGTATAAACACAGAAAGATGAGGGTCATAATTATCGATATGCTCAATGCAACTTTCAGCAATACTATCCCAATTGCACTTTTTCTTGATATGCAGATATAAGTCAGGAAATGTCAACAAAACAACATCTACTCGTCTTTACTTATGTCTACAGTAAACGCAATTATTAAAAAGCTAAAGAAACTGGAACTGTGACAACAAAGATGTTGATACCAAGATACCTTGATACCAGTAAGCGGACCAAGCACAGTACTGACTTCTGAATTGTAGGTTCAAAGAATTGTTTCTAAAAAGGGGACTTTTTTGCAGCAGAATAAATGTACTGAAATCAAAGGTTGGATTTTTCTAAAATGTTAAATGCTGAAAATGAGCAATTTCTCCACCAGATTGTAAGGCACGGCCATTGTTTCACCATGCACATGCAAAACATTACAATACCTATGACACATGTTTGTTGTGAAAGTCAACAAAGTTCTTCATGGATCAAGTAATCAAGATACTGCTAGGCCTATAGAACTAAAAATACATAAAATAAGCTCAAGATTCTATTGGTTTCTGAAAGACATTAAAATCTATCATATATGAATGGGCATTTATCGCATTATTATCATGAAAAATTTCCTATGATAAGAATGACAAATTAATGCTGTTTGAAAACCCCCAAAATGGCTGTATTTTTCAACAAATTCAAAAATTTGATGGAATGCAGTTACTTTGTGCAGTTTAGTGATAATAAATAAATAAATAAATAAATAAAAATAACATTTTATGTTATGTAACTGGTGTCCTGAAGAGGCCTATTAAAAAATGGGTATTTTTTTAAGCAGTATTTGAGTTTGTGGAGCTTTTGCAGTCACAGTCATACAGTTATCTAAAAAAAAAAAAAAAAAAAAAAAAAAAAGCTGCAAACAACTTTTAATCTTCACATCTATTGATATCACAATAAATACCATAAAATATGATGATAAAATTTTAAGTTCATATCACCCACCCCTAGTATCATAGGGGTAATTGATAAATATTTTTGAAGGATATCTAAGAAGGGCATGTGATGTTAAAGGATTAGTTTTTATAATTACTTCAATGAATACTTACAGCTAAGTAAGTAAGAGGTAAAGATGCCAACAAGAGCATGTACCAAGTGGCTGCATGAGGATCTGAAGCTGGAGATCCTCGCTTAATCAAACCACATGGGGGAGGATAATCCACAATTTAAAAAATAAGTCATAATCCAGAAGATATGTCAGAAAGTGGCTCTATCAAAGCCCCACAGTCAGCCAGTGTCTTGTAGAGTTACCACACCAAACTAAATCAATTGTTACCATGTATTTATTTTGTTTTTCTAACTAAAAATATGTAATGCAGAGGGATTAAATTTAGAAATAAAACAACTACTTTACAAGAGGGCCACGTCAGTGTGCAGGCAGGTCAGGGAATATGTGTGATACCAGATACACCAGCAGAACACAGAGTACTTCGTGCCTATTCAGTGCTGATTTGCAATATTTACCATGCGGGCTAAAGGACGAAACACACCCGTTTTTATCAGATCCCTGATTTGCAGATAAAACACAGCAGTATTTTCTCAATGCTATCGATGCAGCTACTATAGTAAAACGGTGGGCCCAACCTGCAATACACGGATTGTAACCAACAAGTGCTGTTTTTTCAGTATTTTTCTGATCTATACACTGCTAAACATCATTAAGAGGACAGTGTATACATACAGCATTTCATTTAAATAAAGAACATGTTCAGAGAATTTCCCCTCCCATGTGAGCTGACCTTGTTGCACCAACAGCTTAACTGTTGTTCGTGGCTGTCGCATCACGTATTCAATGTGGGCCACTGTAGTTATATAAGGATTTTATTAGGCATTTGTCTACATCTGGTTGGTGTAAGGGCAAAGAGAAACTGTGAAGACACTTCTGTAAGCAAGCTAATGCCCAAGTACCTCACAGGAACATTAAATTAGCAACAATATAATGTCTTAGTGGAATAAAATGTCCAGTTCCTTCAGTCTGTGTTGTATGTTTGGCTTTTATTTACAAAAAATGCTCCAACATGTTATACTAACAGAAATTTTGTTAACTTGTTTGAAAAATATATTAGGTGTTAGCTTAAAAATACTGGGCTAGCTCACATAGCTTCGGTGTTCAGCAGCTTCTATTAACGCTGCTGTCTGTTTAAACAAGGCTGGCTAGCTAATACTGCTGGAAGAAACCGAATCACATACATCGCTGTCGACTTCGATGTCATCGTTTTCGCTCATTCTTCAGTAAAAAAAAATGTTCTAGAAAAGAAAGCAGGCAGCTGTCAAAACAAAGTGCAGCAACAACTGAAGGCGAACACACAAAACGTTGCGCGAAGCTGCTGCTGCTAAGGCAGAGGCATGACGAGAGACACATGGACGGGAAAAACAAGTACGGCGCAGGCGCGGTTTGAGCAAAGCCCTATGGGAAATGAAGTGCAGGGTTGACACGAATCCACGTTAGGCGTGGGTGCCTTTTGAGCATTAAGACTACAATTTCCAAAAGGCTAAGGGGTTGAACGCACCCACACTGAAAAATACAAGTTAGAAATCTAACAACCTCAGGACTCTGTATGCTTAGTGTATTGCTGTAATGTAGTGTTATATATTGCTAAATAGAAAATAAAATAACGATGCATAGATTTAGATGTTTGTTGAACATTCAATCCTGTTTCTACATTAAAACCAATTATTGCAATCAGGATAAATTAATATGACTGTTTTCTGTTGTTTGAGTAGCCATTTTTTCATTGTTTATGTCAACAAGGCCCCCTGCACTTCTGACAACATATGATTATGAACCCAGATGGCAGCGTTGCTCAGTTCAGCTGCCCTCCCCCACCTATCATCCATGGTTCCCCATTTGCATTCATAAGACCTTTGAGTAATGTGTTAAGCAAACCATAGCTTAAACCTTCTGCAGATTCCCCTAAGATATAGTTTTTTAATCAAAAATTTCTGTGTACAGCTAAATAAAAAAGCATGACTAAGAGTTATTGCATTAAACATATATTAGTGTCATGGTTTTGAGAAAAGGATCTAGCACCTTGCAGAAGTATTTGCACCTTTTGAACATTTTTTACAGCTTGTATCTAATTGTAGAAGAAGTCATACTTGTGAAGTGTAATAGGAATCATACATGGTTTTTAAATCCTTTTACTAAATAAAAATTGCATTCAAATTCATCCCCTTGCAAGTCTTTTGGGGTTAGTTTCTACCAGCTACAAAGATGTACATTTTTTGCTCATTCTTCTTTGCAAAATAGCTTGAGGTCAGTGAGATGCAGCACATCTCTGTATAACAACGGCATAACTTCTCAGTTGTACGTAATTTCCCTGGATCATTGTAACACATGGATATGCTTTGATCTAAACCATGGTATTGTAGCTCTAGGTGGATGTTTAGGGTCATTGCCCTGCAGGGTGAACCTTTGTCCCAGTCACACTTCTGGCCTGTGACAGCTTTACGGTTCTTCCTATTAAAGGAAGTACTTTGTGTTAAAGGAAGTAAACCTGGTCTGTGCAGCTTCATAGATTTTCTTTCAACTCTGATCAGTTTCCCAATTCTTGCTAATCCCCTGCCCCAAAATGTATCACCACGATACGATGCAGCCATAGCCATTTCACAGTGGGGATGGTGGATTCAGGATTATGTGCAGCTATTTTTCTGCAGCACATGGAGTATTGCCTCCTGTCCTGGCAACAGATTCTTTTACCTGAGCTGTGGATCTCATCTCATAGACAGGTGAAAAGATTGTTGAAACCATGCATCCTTTTATGTCTGCTTCACAGTTATGTTGTAACTTTCTGTTGGTCAATCACAAAAAACTAACAATAAAATACATTGACTTTAGTAGTTGCTATGTGATAAAACAAGAACAGTATCTTGCAGTGAAAATACTTGTGCAAGGCACTATGTTGCACTAACTGCCTGGAAATTATGCAATTTGAACTGTCCCTGATTAATAAAACATAAGACACATAAGGAATACCTTAATGAGAAGCTGGTTTTAGCCATTGTTAGCTAAGGACTTACTAATGTCAACAAGTAAAAGAAATGTTTGGGGTTTTTCGAAATGCATTTGATGGTAATATTGAAGCACAAAACAGTAAACACTGTTTTTTTTTTTGTCATTAGGCAATGAGTGTACAATAATTTTTTGTTTATATTTAAAAGTTATCTTACCATTAATTTTTTTCAGACGTAGGTGTCACAATTTCACTTCAAGAGTGTAAAAATATCGATTTTGGACCAAATATCTAACAAATCTGAAGATAACCTACTTTTTTTTTTTTTTTTGCATGTTTACCTTAGGCTCAGAATGTTTGAAGATTTACATTGGGAACACTGACAAGCCTTGCAGTCAGCCAATCCCCTGTGTATGAATATAAAAACATGTCTGATTCTACAACAAAATGAAGTCAAGTGCTGTATAAGATGAATAGAAACTGCTTTCTATCCTCATAATTCAAGATTAGTGAGCGCTAATTTTTCTGTGATGACCCCAAACAACAGAAAAGAGGAGGGACAGAGGGGTTGGCACAATGGACACAAAACTTTTAATAAGTAGCAATTAAAAAGGGGGGTAAAATGGATTCAAATGAGCATGTAATTTTGACAGCATCTGAAAATGCTTTTGTTGTTGGTTTCTTGTTAAGCAGGCTGCAGCATCTACAGCAACCATTTTGTTAGAGGAGCATGTGACAAAAGGTCTCAAACACAAAGTGGAGGGTTCAGACACAAGAATGTGAGCCAGCATGAAGACAAGTGCCCCCATTTCCACAGCTTAACACTGCAGCCAGTGTCCTGAAACTGAGGTAAGGTGCCTTTTATTTCACTCCTCAGAGAATTAGTTTTAATTTTACTTATTTCATGAAACTCTCTCTTTTGAGTGTTTAAGTTACAAAAGAAGTCTGGGTGTTGAGGCATCTCCTTTATCAAGCTAACTGTGTTTTTAGAGTTGCTTTTATAAGAAGGCAGCTTTTGTTAATTTGGCTCTGAATGTCTAAAGCTTTCACAAAAGCCACAGGCTACAGCAGGCAGTGTTCATTAAAAGTCTGTGTGAAAAGATGCAGTTATTGTGCAGCAAAAAGGGAGGCTAAACTGTATTATAATCCTGTTCTTAATGTAAATGTACAGCTTGTTTCAAATACTAAACATCTGTCATTAAAAATAAAGTTATTTCAGTAATTCAATTCAAAAAATGAAGCTTTATCTGGGTTTATTGCACAGAGTTAATTTCAATATATTACAGCTAATCAAAACCTAAAATTCAGTTTCTCAGAAAACCAGCATATCATATTTAACAAATAAAGTGTTTTTACTTCAGAAATGTAACACAATCAATGGGAAGACTGATGGCTTGAACAGTTATTGACACCCCTTTACAACTAGGTTAAGCTCCAAAAGGCTATTGCGCATGAACCTGGCTGTTCAAACTCGACTCCATGCAAGGATCCATCCATCCATCGTCTATATCCTATCTCCAGCTGTCATTGTGTGAGAGTTGGAGTACAGGTCGCCAGTCAAACAGAGACACACAGGACAAACATCCATGCAGGCACACACCTAGGGGCAATTTATTAAAACAAACAAACAAACAAAAAAAACAGTTAACCTAACTTTTGGATTGTGGGAGGAACCCAGACATGCAATCTCCATACAGAAAGACCCCAGACCAGGATTTGAACCCAGGACCTTCTTGCTGCAAGGCAACTATCAACTATCAACTACACCACCATTGCATGCAAGGATATTGATGGAAAATCAAGTTCAAGGAAAAGGTGTGGACAACATTTCTGTTATGTACTGAACTGCTGACACACTTCAGCCACATGAGGCCTAGCATTGTCATGTATAAGAAGGAACCCAGGGCCCACTGCACCAGCATATGGTCTCACAGTGGGTCTGAGGATCTCATCCTGGTACCTTATGGCAGTCAGGGCACCTCTGGCTAGCACATGGAGAGCTGTGCAGCCATCCAAAGAAATGCCTCCCCACACCATGACTGACCCATCACCAAACCAGTCATGCTGGAGGATGTTGCAGGCAGCATAACATTCTCCACGGTGTCTCCAGATTCTGTCACGTCAGTCACATGTGCTCAGTGTGAAACTGCTTTCATCCATAAAGAGCACAGGGCACCAATGGCAAATCTGCCAATTTTGGTGTTCCCAAGCAAACGCCAATCGTCCTGCATGGTGTTGGGCTGTAAGCATAGGCCCTATATGTGGACATCGGGCCCTCATACCACCCTCATGGAGTCTGTTTGAGTAGAATCATGCACATCAGTGGCCTGCTGGAGGTAATTTTGTAGGGCCCTGGCAGTGGACCTCCTGTTACTCCTTGCACAAAGGATGAAGCAGCGGTCCTGCTGCTGGGTTGTAGCCCTCCTACGGCCCCCTCCATGTCTCCTGGTGTACTGGCCTATCTCCTGGTACCTATTCCATGCTCTGAACACTGTGCTGAGAGACACAGCAAATCTTCTTGCCACCGCTCACATTGATGTTTCGTCTTGGATTAGCTGCACCACTTGAGCAACTTCAGTGGACTGTAAAAAAAACACCACAAAATTAATAGAAATAAAAACTTTAAATATTTCACTCTGTAATAAATCTATACAATATATCTGCTTCCTTAAAACTATACCAAGCTATACACTGTATAGAAAATTTGAGAGGAAAAAAATAAATAACTGGGAGAGATCTTTAGCAAAACTAGACCCATAGAGCGCTGCAGTTTGGTTTGAAATTGAAGGACAGAGACACAGATGTAGACAGATCTACACACAGCCATTATGCAACGTGTTTTTAATATAAAAAAGAAAATATATATAATAAAAAAACAGTGGCATATACATAAAGAATGCATATGCTTACATGTGTGTAATGACATACATAAAGTCTAAAGACATCATCAAGGACAGTAGGTGGGAATGATGGGATATTCACCAGCCGTCTTAGCCTAAAGCATGAAAATAAATAGCTGTTTTCATTTGCATTTTAACAGAAAAATGACTTTTTTGTTAAAATTTTTTTAAACAGAAAAGTCAAGACTTTTCCCTCTCCAGTCTTGGAGATCTACCATCCTGCAGCTTTAAGATGCATCCCTGCGCCAACACAGCTGAATCAAATAAATGATTCGTTACCAGGCCTTTGTCAAACTTGATGGCACACTGAAGAGGTAATTCATTTATTTGATTCAACTGTGTTGAAGAAAGGCTGTATCTAAGAGTTGCAGAGCAGTAGCTCTCGAGGACCAGATTTGGAGAGCTCTGATTTATATGCTTCTCAATCTATGGAAAAATCTTTTTCTCTGTTACATCAATCTTGCCCTTCTTATAATTGCTGACCAGTTTTTATTGTGTTTCCACTTGTATTTTGATGGTTCATGTTTGGTGAGGAACTCCAAGTCTTTGAGGTTGGAAGACCTCCTCACTACCACCGTCTCTTCAATGCATTACTGTTTAATGGAGGGCATTAAATCCCAGCTCAGTGGAATTCAGAGAATTTGCTTTGTAGAGAAAGCCCTCTTAGTGCCCCCAATCCATTCATAGAGCTGATGGCAAAGTTAAACCAGTGAAAACCACTAAGAACAGGATTTGGTGTGAAACTATAATTAGAACATATCAAAATCCTATATGCAATTGTGTTAGAACTTGTCCAAACAGAAACATTGAGCTCACAAGTATGCAGTTTTATTATATTGACATCAAAATAAATAAATTAGATACAAGGATTGTGTTTGTTTCTAAATGATATAAATCAAGCTTTCAAAAATTCAAGCTTGACAGCCATTGCTTGTTTTACTCCAGTGGAAAAATGTGATTTGAATACTAAGTGCTTCAGGCCAATATTTGTCTGTTTTTTTCCAAGGGGGAGGTCTGATCTTCCAATTGAATTGTGTTAACACTAAGAGCAAATCTTAGGCCACTTGACACTTAAAACAATTTTGAAAAAAAAAAAAAAAAAAAAAAAAAAAAAGTTTTCTCCATTTCCTGTGTGTGGGCTACTGGTTGAATTTTCTAAAGAGATGGGAAACAGTTGGAACAAATCCCTTTTAAAGACACATTTTACTTTTTTCAGGCATAATGAAGAACACAGCATACATGTCAGGGATAAAGTGGTGAAGAAATTTAAAGCAGGGTTAGGTTATGAAACAATATCCCAAACTCTGAAGATGCACCAGATCAGTGTTCATCCCATCGTCTAAAATTAAAAGCATATGACTCAATTGCAAACCTACAAGGACATGGATGTCAGTCCTAAGCTGGCAGGCTAGGAAGGAGAGGATTAATCAGAGATGCAGCAAGGAGGCTCATGGTACCTCTAGAGAAGTTGCACAGATCCACAGCACAGATTGAGGAATCTGTGGTGCACACAACAAAGCTGGCCTTTCTGGAAGAGCAGCAACAAGAAATCCTTGAAGTTATTTTTTAGGACACATCAACATGTAGGTGAAGGTAGTTTGGTCAGATGTGACTAAAATGAAGCTTTCTGGCAAATTTGCAAAATGCTCAGACTGTTCAGACTTGATGGATCCTCATGGATGAAGCTATATATGGGGCAATTCTGGAAGAAAAACCTGTTCAATGCTGCAAGATCATGAAACTTTAGTACATGTTCACCTTCTAGCAGAACAACAACCCTAAACCTACAGACTGGCTAAAAATGTCTGTCTTTAAATGTACAAAGCTGGTACAGACATGCTCCAAAAGATGAAAGATGGTTCTACAAAGTTTGACTGAGTGGAGATGAAAATTTGGGCACACAACCCCTTTCTTTTCAGATTTTTATCTACTAGAAAAAAAACAAAAACATAAACCATGTATCCTTTTCGTTTCATTTCAGAAGTTGGTTTTTCACATAAAGTCCAATTAAACTACAATAAGGTTTGTGATTCTACAGTAAAAACAAGAGAAAAAGTTAATGGGTTATGACTACTCATACAAAGCCATTTTTTTCTTTCAAATTACTTGCATATTTGCTATTTAAAAATTAATAGCTTGTTACCTCATGCGTTCTTTTTAACCTTCAGTACAACTACTATGCCAATTTTGTGCTAATTTGCTTAAGCCTTTAAAAGAACACACACATAAGCAAACCGTATGGTTGACAGTTATTTCCTGCAGGAGGTTGCAATTCAATGGGCAGACTTGTGTCTTTGGTCTTAAATTCTGTTTTCTGCCCTAGAAATGATTAATTTGAGTCACAAAAAGTACTCTTTTTCATTTCATTTGTGTGACAGGTGCAAGCCACGGCACAAAAAAAATTAGTGTTGGAAGAACCACAATGATGAATGAGACCACAGGCTATGTGGGAATTACCACCACCTACAATGATATCACTGGAAATGGCAGCATGGACATCCTGGTCATCCCCAAACCCATGAACACAGCCATTAATATTTTGACCGTGATCATCCTCTTCATCACCATGATTTCTCTTGGCTGCACAATGGAGATCTCCAAAATTAGGGCCCATCTTCTCAAGCCAAAAGGAGTAGCCATTGCGCTGCTGGCCCAGTTCTGCGTAATGCCCCTTACTGCTTTTTCTTTAACCAAAATCCTCCAGATGGATCCTATTAAGGCTGTAACCGTGCTCATCTGTGGCTGCTGTCCAGGGGGAAGCTTATCTAACATTTTTTCCCTCTCAATAAAAGGTGACATGAATCTCAGGTAAACCTATATAAAGATGTCAAATTTTTTTTACAGTTGTAAGAAAAACTGCTCCTTGCAAGAATAATTAATAATGTTTTCCCTACATGAAATTCTTGCAGTATCGTCATGACAACATGCTCCAGCATCGCCGCCCTTGTTCTCATGCCTCTGCTGCTGTATATCTTCAGCCAAGGCTTTACTGGTCTGAAAAATGCTGTTCCTTATGTTGGCATCATCACTGCCCTTGTGTTTACCCTGGTGCCTTGTGCTATTGGCATTTTCATCAACCACTACAGGCCAAATTACTCCTCAACTGTAACAAAAGTAAGTAATCAAACAAAGCTTTCACTTGTATGATTTTTTTTTAGGTGCATCTTAAGCATGATTTCCACCAATTACCTGATCAGATTGGACTCCTCATCTACAAGAACTGCTTTCTAGATGTCTAGACATAATTACCTCTGATCCCAAACAGATGGCATGCTGGAACTTTCAAAACATCAGTGTTTTATGATCTTAAAGTGTGCTCAAAAACGTTATTGCTTGAATGTCTGTCAGTACATGTCTAATCATTTTAGTATAAATGATGTTAATTTGCTTATTTAGAAATTAATAACTGTCATAATGACACCAGTATCCTCATGAACCCATTGACTTGCATGTAAGCATTTTGAGGGTGACAGTTGAGGGGTTAAAAATATCTTCAAATAATCCACAAATAATCCATGTTTAGTCGACTTACAAATGTTTAGTGGACTCTACAAAGCCTTTTGCACTTCAGTGTACACTTGTACCCTTGCCCATTTGTGGAAGAGCTACAGAGAAGGCAGTATGGAGAAACTCACTGTAGCATACAATGACTGAATGAGGTTAATGCTCAAGATGGCAAGATGGAGCGGTGCAAGCCAAATGTTTGTTAGTGTTGGAGTACCCACTTGTCATGCTACAATGCACTATCTGATGCACAGTTGTATGTGTGGGCTAAAGGACTCTATAAACAGTATAATTGTATTTATAATTTGTTCAGGTATTTTCTCTGAACAAATTACTCAAGAACAGTTTAAAAAATTAAACAAAGCTACTATTACAATGATTTTTATCGAAATTCAACTCTAAATACTCTTTGGAGGAGGCAGCAGGTCAAAAACCCTGAACTGACTGAAAAAGATCTGCAGCAAGACTTGGTGGCAGCAGGCACTGACATAGTAAGACATAATACGTGCTCTATGCCTGCACTGCAAGATGCACACCACAGCCGACTCAGAATCTCTAGAAAAGTCTGTTCCAATTTGCGAACAACTGTGTAAATAAGGTTGGAGCTTTTGGGACTCTGTTTTGTGGTGTAATGAATTCAAGTGTCAACCTTTTGGGCTTCTGGATAAATGGTGTCCTTGAAAAGGAAGTATGAAATATCTGATGAAAAGAACACCATGTCTACAGTAAGGTACGGCAGTAGCTTAGTGATGCTCTGAGAATGATTTGCTTTCCTTGGCACTGGAAACCTGAAGTGTGGTGAGGGCTATATGAAAATGTCATGCCATCTGGAAGATAGTTGCTAACGTTGTCGACTGTATTGAACATTATTGGAAACCGGGACTCGATAAAGAAAATATTAGGAATATACGTAACTTTTAACTTTCGCAGTAGATCATAACAGCAAAAAGATGCTCCACTGAATTCTGAAGATGTTTCTTATGAAGGAGTCATTAATGTTTGTTTTTGCTGAGCAATTTAAATTATTCTTTTTCAATTTGCTAATTGCAAACTGCTGCTAGTTTGTATATTTTGTCAACAGACCTAAATTGCAGTGGGGTTTAGCAGTGATTAACAACTTGACTCAGTGATTAAATAGAAATAATACATGTTTGAAATAAACTAAACTGAACTGAAACCTAGAAAGTGAAAACATCCTCAGCCAAGAGATGGCACTATTTACAATGATTGTTTTACATTTTCTTCCATCTCCAGTCTAAGATATGTGGTTTAAAGGAATAATAGAATTAGAATAGAATTAGGATTAATTAATTTTCATCATATTTACCAGGCAGCAGCAAACAACAAACAACAAAAACATTTGACATGTAAAAATCAACACACTCCAACAATAAAGCCTGAAAGTTAATGTATCAAGACTAAAAGTTGCATAAAGGTCGAAAAAGATTAAATCCAAAGAGATTAGAATTAGAAAATAATAGAATAGTGAGCTAATGTGCACTTTATCCTAAATCCATTTCCGACTGGCTGATCAGCCCCTGTGGTGACTCTTTTCTCAGAAGCTCCACCTGCTGAGAGAGAAGTGGAGATGTGTTTTAACTCATTCAAGAGACACTTGAAACACCAGAAAAAGCAAGAAGTTGTGTTGAACTGACTTATCAACAGGACCTATAACCCTGTTAGACTCAGTTGTGATCATTTTTTTTATGTGTATTACTGCTTTGCTTTGTTTGTCTGTTAAGTTACATTAATGATTTATGCTTTCCTTTCTATAGACATTCGTACTGTCAACAGTGATTTTTTTTTGAGTGCTTTTTAAAAATTATTTTGTCCAACTTGGTTGTGAATTGAAAGTGAGAAACCAAGTTGAACATCCAACAAAAAGTACTAGAACCAACTCCTTTCAGTCTTTGAGCAACTTTTCAGAGCTATTAAGCCAGAATTTATTGATATACATTAGTATATTATAATGTGACATTTCACTTCTTTAGTGAGATGACTGACCTATGTAACACTGCTTATTTGACAGGCTGGTCTCAGCATCCTGATAATATCCACCATCATACTTTCTGTCCTTTCTGGTCTCGCTGTGAAGGATGTAATATGGATGATCCTCATGCCAGACGTCCTTGCTGTGGCTACACTGATGCCTCTGATTGGTTTTATAATGGGATATGTCATGTCGGTCATTTGCAGACTCAGCCCACAGTAGGTTAAAACATGTTCTTCATCACTTCATTCAGTAAATAGGCAGGTCATGGCTCCGTTTCCTACTAAAAAAATAATTCTTCGGTTCACATGGCTCTGCAGTATCAAAGACTATTTGTTCTTTAGGCAGAATTTGAGACAAGCTTGTGTTAGCAACCTAAATATGAAACTTATTCCATAATATTATATTTCACCTCACAACTTTCTACAATAACTGAACTGACATACTTTGAGATGCACAGTGCATTGCTGCAACCTCACACAAGCAAGGAGACTAAAAACTGTCACATATTCACAATCAATCTGGATACATATCCTGTAATCTAAATATCTCATTAAATATTGTAAATTAATTTGAGCTTCAAACATAAAATGAATAATGTAATGACGTTACCCATTTTTCTCAGATGCAGCAGAACCATCTCCATGGAGACAGGGTGTCAAAACATCCAGCTGTGCACCACCATTCTCAAGGTGGCCTTTACTCCACAGTCCATTGGACCCTTGTTTTTATTCCCCTTGTTGTACATCACGTTCCAGTGTGCAGAGGCCCTCCTTCTGGCATTGTGCTTCAGATGTTACCAAACAGTCATGGCAGCACATGAGGGTAAGTTTTGGAACAGCCTGCCTCTCTATTGTGGAGCAAGGCTGAAAGAACAAGGTCAAACAAGCAATACAGTACTCTCTAGCAGCTTTTAGTCATTTGAAGCTAATTAAAATCATATTTTTTTTTCTTATTCAGATCCAAACTGGGAGAATGATGATGCCAAACAAGAAGAGGTGAAACAACCATGACCTACAAAGAGAGCAATGCACTCTTGAAGAGGCTAGTTAAAAAGGTGTGCAGTTGTTCAAACCCGTGACATTGATGGAAAGACTGACAAAGACTGACAAAGCTTTGGCAGCTAAAAATACCTGCTGTCATACCCAAAATGTTTTTGTAGTTGCACAAATGCTGGTTTTTAAACGTTATAAACCATAAACTAAAATTTTGTTTGTGAAATACAATCAGATGCATATTTGCATATTCGTAAATTTCAAAAAGCTTTATTATCCAACAAAGGGATTATTCCATTCCATTGTATTTTTGTGAATGAGTACAGCCAAGTTCACCATAAATCTAATTATTACACTGAGTGTGATTTGTCTGAAATCATTGTTGTGTTGTGTGCAGCCACCATTTATTTGTTTGCAAATGGCCTCACCTGCAAGGAATGTGTTGCCAGGAATATGGCACCTCAAATAAGTTTTCCAAGAACTTCCTGATGAGATGCTCAGTTGCTTTTAGGAAGGTCTTGTAGATTCTGAAAATGTCCAGCAAGGATATTTAGTTTTGTGTAATAATCAATGCTTACAACTCTGGCCTCCCAGATGAATATTTTTTAAAATCCTGACAGAATTTGGTAATGTTCTATATATTTTCTAGTGTGAGGGAATGTCATTTCACCATGAAAAGGCAATTGTGATGTGGCTACACAATCATGGACCTAAGATCTAGAAGCTCCAAGGTATTTAAACACCAGTGTTTAGTTCAAAAGCAGGAAGCCAATAAGATGTTATCAGATCTAAGCACTCATAAGAGAAGAATCAATCTTTATCAGTTAGGATTTTGCCAACTTGATTTCCAGCATGCCAGCACAAATTGCAGTCATAAAAGGGTCAAATGGTCTCTTCCAAACAAAACACGTTTGTGTCACTGTTTAAACTTCTGGCTATGACTGTGGAATAAAAAAAGCGACATTAATGAAATTTTTCGTCAGTTTTGCTTTAAGAATCAAATAAAAAACAAAGACAAAGTTTTCTGAAAACAAGAACTTGGTGCACAGGTTTGAATTTGATCTTGGATTTTCTCTAATCCAAAGAAGGTCAGCCTTATACTTACAAAGTCAAATATGAACATACAGCCAGATTACAGTTTGGATAATTATCGACTGGCAAATTGTACCGCAACAGTTTACTTTTTGTAGCTATCAGCAAGCTTTTGCCATAATTCAGCACAATCACAGATTTGTTCTCATTGAAATTCAGAAACTTCTGTGCCATCAATTTTGGCACAAAAGTTTATTTTATTATTAACTTAGTCAGCAATACACTTTGCTGGCAAATAAACCTGGCAGTTATCTGCATAAAAATGAAAAGAAATTTTCTGCTTCCAGAAAACAGCACCAAGTTGCCACAGGTACAAAGAAAAAAAAAGAAGAGGTCCAAGAATGGAGCCTTGCAATATCCCCCATGGGAGGTTATAAGCATTGGACTTAAATTTGCTGACACAAAACTTTATCTCTACTAGGTAGGACTGAAAACATTGGAAAGCTGCTTAGATGTCAGGAAATTTGTAGGAGTGCCTGTTTATTTACCTTGTTAGAAAAATGCATTTGCGGTTTGAGCAGCAGAATTGAGGGTGGGTTGACCTAATGAATAACTTGTCAAATCCTTTCTGCCAATGCCAAACTGCTTATTTTGCAATTAACTTTTTATTTTTCGTTACATTGGATGATTGAGCTTTGTCAGGACTCTCCAATTCATACACACACACACAAACACTAATTTTCTTAATTTTTGTACTAAGTTCACTTTTTTCTTGAGTTAAAATTCAGTGGAGTTGTTTGTGATAAAATCATTTCCACACTAAAAAAGAACAATTCAAACATTTTACCTTAATACGACAACAACAGATGTGAAAACAGCACTGAAAAATGATAAAAGCAGTTTGAACACATCAAATAATATTTAATCAAATTTACACAATATATACAGAATAATCAGACCTTAAATTTTTTATTACATATATTAGAACACAGCAGTAACAAAAACATACACCCTTTAATCTAAAAGTAAACTCAGTGGAAGGTCAAATAAAGCAAACACTGAAATTACACTTATCTGTACATTTGCTCTTTTTTCTGATGGATGGATCTTCTCAAACACTTTACGTCACATCTGACGTCACGGCAACCAAAGGAAAATGAACTACAAACTACCTTTAATAGACTACACTGCAGAGGCATCACAACAGCTGATCAACAGCTTTCTCGGCACAAATAAATTACAAACACATTTTAGGCTTGAAGCAGGAGTTTCCCAGCAGCCTCAATAAATTAACAAAAGACAATATCTTCAGGTGAGGTGTTTCACAATGCCACAAATAATCGATCACTAAGCAGTGAGGACATTTGACTGACATTCACTTTTAAAACTCCTTATTTCACATAATATAGATACCTGTGCATAGAAGTGGAAAGCTAAGGCCTTATAAGGGAAAGAGTATGAGCATGAAGAGGAAAAACCAGTAGGATAAATAAGATGCATGTAGTATCATCCTACACATTGACATGAAATGATGTAACTGTTGACTAAAACTTCCAAATGTTAGAAGAAAACACTATAAGCTTTTACTATTTCAACAAGAACGTGGGTTCATGCATCTTAGCAAATATGTTTCTTAAGTGATGTGTGATTTAAGTAAAGGAATAGTAAACAAGTCAGATTTTTATTTTTACAAAATGAGTTTACAGATTTGCTCAATTAACTGCAAAGTGTCATTTTTTTAAGACACGTTCCATCCAACCTGCCTCGTCCTTTCATTTCTTCTGCATTTTCAGAAAGTAGACAAACATACACACTGTGGGAATGCCTAATTTAAGCATATGTACATGTGATTTCCTCGTCTGTATTCCTTTGGGATGGTCAGATGAACCATGTTCAGAGTGACTGAGTGCTTCACTCATTAACTGGTGTCATCTCTGTTGATAAAAGTCTGCTAACCAGTAAAGGTCAGTACTGGAAACTTGTCTTTTCCGTATGCTTCAAGCCTCCTTCAGTAATGGCATATCTATGGAAAAACAAAAAAAGTCATTAAAAAATAAAAGTTTCAAATAAGTTAGCGGTGTCTAGGAGTATATCAACATTAAGAATATCACTGGGAAGATAATATCATTAATTAAAATCAAAAGGTGAAACTTATATACAGTTAAAACATAATGTTGACATACACTGCATAAAAAGGCATATCAACTTTAAAATATCATTGTCTAAAACTAAAACAGACCAAACTTGTCCTGTTTTAGGTCAGTTATGATTACCAAACTTACTTCCTGGTTGATGTTTTTACATGTTACCTCAGTATTTCCATACAATGTTATTTGCTCATGATGCTATCTATTTTGTGAAGTGCACCAGTCAATGCAGCAGCAAAACTCTCCCACAACATAATGCTACCACCTCCGTACGTCACAGTTGGGATGGTGTTCAGCAGGCTTGAAACCTCCACCCTTTTTAATCCATGTAACAATGGTCACTGTGGCCAAAGACTTCCATTTTGAGTCAATCAACTTTCCACAAGACATGTTTAAAAAATGTCCCTGAATACATTTGCAAATTGTAAATTGGCTTTTTATGTTAATTTTTCGGTGATGGCCTCTTCCTCTCTGAGTGGCCTTTTAGCCAGGTTGATACAGAATATGTTTCATTGTGTATGTTGACATTCTAACCTGCTTCAATCGTTATGCGGTATTTTACTCCTGTTCTGGGGTTGATACTCACATTTCCTTTCTGAATGGTATCATGACTTGGCTTTTCCATGATGTTTACACTTGTTTACATTTGTTTGAACAGATGAATATAGCACCCTCAGGTGTCTGAAAGTTGTACTCAATGATGAACCAAACTTACGGAGGTCCATGATTCTCTCCCTGATATCTTGACAGATTGCATTTGATGTTTCCCTGATGTCACACAAGGAAACAATGTGTCTGAGATATGCTTGAAATATATTCAAAGGAGTGCCTCCATTTAACTCCAGTGTTGTGAGATAACCTATAATCAGCTCAAGAGTCATGACATCATCAGTTTTCCCAGATTTTTTAAAGGCATATAAATCTTAATGTATTTAAGCTTTGACTTTGAAGAAAGTTATCCTTCACATGAATTTAGCAAATATAAATAATTTAGGTAATCATAACTGAGCTTAAAAGGGGAAAGTTTTGTCTAATTCAGTGTCAGACAGGGAGAAAAATGTTTGTGTGTCTTAATTTTTTACCATCAGAGTAATCCATCTCAGAGTCTAACGACAGGCTTTGTTGGTCACTGCCTGCAGATGCCCTTCTACGTGCCACGGCGGTGCCTCCGGTTGCACCTGCAGGCTCCAGAATCCAAGCAGAAGACAACGGTGAGGAAGAAGAGGACTGCAGCACAGAGTGAACGACAGGCATCTCTGACTGCTGCTGTTTGAGAGAAGATGGCCTCGACGGGCCAGCCTCTAGTGCTAAGGCATGCTGACCCTCAGACAACACTATCTGGACTCTAGACTCTGGGCTGAGTGTGGAAGCTCCAGTGCTGCTCACAGCCTCCTCATAGGAGGGAAGAGTCACCTGGACCCCTTCCACCATTATGGAGACAGGCTGCCCCGACACCCCGTGGTCACGTCTACGGAGAAAATTTAGAATCTGTTCTGTTTGTCTTTACAAAGAGCAGATTCAATATAATATTCGGAGGGGCGACTCACCGATGAAAGGACTTGAGTTTAGGCTGCAAAAGTACAAACAGCACCACCAGGAGAAGGATCAAAGCCACTGAGCTTGCTGTGGAAGCAACTATGGACAAGGCTGGCATTCCCAAAGGCAAAGTTGGAATGTGACCTTCGAGACAGATAATCAATCAACATAATTATCTTGCTGCAAAAATGAGTAGATTAAAATATGTCACATTCTTCACCTTGCTCCATGACACAGCTTATCTTCATTTGGTTGTCCCACTGGCCATACTGGCAGGTAAGATATTTATAGTCTCCTTTCAGAACATAGCCTTCTTCGCAGAAATATTCGATCACACTGCCGTGAGAGAGTCTTCGGCACGGGGACGGGTGGCATGTGTAGCCTCCGTTCTCTGGCTGATATGGAGAATCGCACACTGTGCGGGAAAATATAAAACAAGCATATGTCTTTTATAAAACACATCAGCTAAGGGGAAATTAAATAGCATTATAAAAAATAAAAAGAAACAGACTGTAAATTACAGTCAATCTGAGGCCATGAGAGATGAGATTGATTTATACTGAAATCAAATCACACACAAGTGGAGTATACTTGCTAAAAATGTGATGTTTGCATTGGTTTTTATTTAGAGGCATCAGAGTAAAGGGAGGCTGAATACAAATGCATGCCACACTTTTCACTCTCAGTATCTGCAATGAAGCAGATACTCAAGACAAAATACAGAGTTCAAAGAGGAATAATGATGTATCTTTACCATCACTTCGTATACAGCGAGGAGGTTCTGAGGACCAGTGTCCTGGTGTGGTACAGGTGAGGATGCTGGCTCCATCCAACAGGTAACCAGGTTCACAGCTATACTGCAGCACTGAACCCACTGGGAATAAGCTACTGTTCATATCAGTTAGGTTCGTTAAGGCATGTTCCACCATGGAGGGTCTTATACAGCCTTAAAAATAGAAAAAAAAATAAACAATAATAAATTAATAATAATAATAAACAAATAAAAAATAATAAACAGTTAAGCAGCAAATGCACTTCTTTTATAGATCTTTTTTTTTTGTTATGTAACTCTTCAAATATTTTATACTAGTTCATCTACCTTGTTTAATAACACAGCTGACCGGCGATATGTTGTCCCATTTTTCAAAGCGACAGGTTCTGAATTTGTAGTCTCCTTTCAGAATGTAACCTTCATCACAGAAATACTCCACGACAGTGCCGTGAGAAAATCGTTTGCATGGAGATGGGTGGCAGGTGTAACCTCCATTTTCTGGCTGATATGGAGGCTGGCAAACTGTCCATGGGGAAAAAAACCCCATCAGCAATATATACTGCAAATATAAGTGCCATTATCTCTCATCTTCAAAATCTATAAAATCTATAACCAGGAAACACTTCTATATTCCATTAGTATTGAGTACGTTCAGAAAGCTGGTCCATGTTTACCGTCATTGCGTATGCAGCGAGGAAGGTTAGAGGACCAGTCTCCGATCGAGGTGCAGGTGAGGATGCTGCGCCCGACTAGCAGGTAACCCGGATCACAGCTGTACTGTAGCACCGTGCCCACTGGAAACAAGCTCCTATTGGTGTCCGTCAGATTAGTTGAACCGTGCTGCACCACAGAGGGTCTAATGCAACCTTAAAAAACATGATATCGAAAAAACATATCAGATTGTTAGATGAATCTGATATTATATCACATTGTTATAAAAGCACCAAAAAAAAAAAAATAAAAAAAAATAAAAAATAAAAAATCTACTGGTGACTGGAATCGGAGAACTGTCAGCTTGATTGGTCCTGACTCGGGACCGGCCAGTCGGAACTGAAAAACCTCCAAAAAACCCATTTTTTGTCCAGTCAGTGAACACACATAGCTACCATGTTGAACTGAGAACTCTCTTCAGTGAGGAGGCTGTCTTTGTCCAAAAGAAGATTCAGTTAGCTATTTATCTGTTTATTTTCTAAGACAGGCCAAGACACATCTGTGGTGTATTCAGGCTGCGAGAGAGTGAGAGAGAGCTACATTTCCAGCAGATAATGTGGAAGCTAAATGGAATACAGTAAAGATACTCTGTTCTTCCACAAAGGTTTAGGAGATTTTAGTGCAGCCTCAATAATTTCTTTGATAGAAATTTATTCTGTCTTGAATCCCTACTCCTTAGTCCAGACATATTTGACATACAGGAGATTTTTGTCACATGCAGAACACAACCAGTATTTGAGATGTTGGACTCTTGGCAACTTTTCTGACCAGCTTCTTTTTCTGTCTTTTCAATAATTTTGGAGAATTGGCCAGTTTTGAAATGTCACTATTTCCTATAGTTTCCTCAATTACTGATCATTGCCTTCAATAATCAGTAACATACAAATAATGTGGAACTTTCTGTACCCTTCTCCTTATTGGCGTCTTTATCCAATGAGATCTTTGCGATTCTCTGCAACCTCTCAGCAAACTATGTGGAATGTTTTCTACATTTCTGCTCTGACCAGTTTGTTTTTTTAGATGAACTGTAAAGATTAAGTACAATTCAATTCAGTTCACTTTATATACATACATATAGGGCCAATTCACGTCACATCTTGTCTCAAAGCACTTTACAAAAAAGTCATATTACATGCGTTTTACATTATAATTGTTTTTTTAATTTATTGTGCTCTCATTATTTTATGTGAGAAAAGTTGGCCATTTAACAGGATTTTATACACTTTTGAGAGACTCTGTAAATAAATAATGACCCATCAAGGTATGACAGGCAGAAAAAGTATTTTGAATGCTGTTTCATATCTGTCCATGTTATAGTTCTCCAGGGGAATTCAGAATCACTCAAATCTTTATTAGCAGGTCAATGTTTTACTAAAACCAGAGATTGCCAGTCTGTCATGCAATTTTGAACAGTGCATCTCTATAAAAAACATCTAACTTTTGTAGCTAGTCTTTTGGTGACAGGCGTGCATTTAGGACCAATATATTAAAAAAATATAATATATTGACCAACCTTTGCTTACACAACTGATCTGCATGGGTCCGTCCCACTGTCCATCCTGACACGTCAGGTAGGGATAATCTCCACTGAGAGCAAAGCCCTCGTTACAGATGAACTCAATTATAGTGCCATGGGAAAACAATCGACATGGAGATGGATGGCAGGTGTAGCCCCCATTCTCAGGTTTGGAGAGGGGCAGGCATGCTGATGAGGGAAAAGCACAACATACAAATCAGCAGCCCAGGTTTAAAAGTTGCTTATATGTTGGCAAACAGGTCAAAATTCTGCAGTTTTAGAAACTCGAGAGTCAAATAATTAAAACTTGATCATGTAGAAAATAAAGTTATGAGAAACAGATGACAGTCTGGTTGCCAGAGAAAAGGCAGCTTAGAGTGTCTTACCACCACTTCGTATACACTGAGGAGGTTCTGAGGACCACCGCCCTGATGTGGTGCAGGTGAGGATGCTGGGTCCATCTGGCAAGTAACCGGGGTCACAGCTGTACTGCAGCACTGTGCCCACAGGGAACAAGCCTCTGTTGGTCTCTGTCAGGTTTACCCAGCTGTTCTGGACCATGTAAGGCCTCACACATCCTGAGAAAATAAGACATGGAGAGAAAGGCACTTCTGAGAAACTGGAGAATTAAAACAACAAACACTTCCGAGCTTTGAGAGAGAGAGAACACAAAACAATGAAAGAGAAACAGAACAAACCTAATTCAAGCTAGTTGGGGTAAAGGAGGCTGTAAATAAATTCAGTCATGCACTATGTTGTCTTGGTCTAAGACACAAATTACTAATAAAACACAATGAAATTTGGGGCTGTAACTGAAAAATGTGAAGCAATTCAAGGGGTAATGAATATTTTTACAAGGCACTAGATGTGATACAAACAACCCAGTAGTGTGAACACTTAGGTAGTTTTGATGTCGTATAGGAAAATTAGGAAAGATAAACAGATGATCATTTTGTTATCAAACCTTCTGATGCAATTAATAACTATTCTCCACAAATTATGAGTAATAATTAAGAACAAAACATAAGCATTTGGACAGTAGTGTTCAATTATTACCACAAGTGCACCCCTAAACAAAACAAGACTTTTTTTCATTGTCATAATGGAGCTATCTCTTGTCTATTGTTAATATTATAATCATTATTATTATGTCATATCAATTATTATATTGTCAATAATTTTATGATAAAAACATGTAAAATTCAAATGCTGCTGTTTTTTTTACTCACATTTTTAATTACAAAATGTGTCAATGTCAAAATAGTTGGTTGTCAGAGATTAACATTTTATCATGCAGTTTCCATACAGCATCAACAATTTATTATGTAACAATTTTTAAAACTTAATCATACAATTAAACTAATTTTAGTTCATTAGAATTTAATTTCATAGTATATAATTATATACTTAATATTGTTAACAATACTTAATAGCTCAGGAAGTTTTAAAAAAGAAAAGAATAACAAAACAAAAAAAGATTTGTGGCACTGATGGTTTGGGTCTGTAAAAAGCTCCTAAAAAACAAACAAACTACTCTGTAATAGACAAACATCCACATACTCCTGTTATTATGATTAATAATCCACTTGGTTAAATCCTGTACATTTTTGAAGCAAAAAAAAAAAAAAAAAAGATTACATATTACATGCACAAATAAATAAACATTTGCTTTACTCTAATGTGCAAACACCAGCTCTGTGTCTTACCTGAACCTTGCCCAGTGGACACAAGAGTCAGTACCAGCAGCAACACAAAGGACCGCTCAGTGGCTGAGGTGTGGGCCCAAAAGGCATTTGAAATTGACTCTATAATTCCATTGCACATCTTCCCCTTCAGAATCAACTCAACCTAATAGTGATGGGAAAATAACACATTTACACATGTATTATAACAGATACATAATAATACAACAGACAATCTTCCACTGCCATCATATGCAGACACCTGCTTGGTGCAGGTACATTGCAGAGCTTGGAGAGCTGCCAGTAAAATGGGTGTGATTACAGCGCTGATATAACTGAGAGCATTAGGCAGTTACAGAAAGAAATATTTCACCTGGTGCCGTTACACAGATAGACAACACTAATTCCTCTAATTTTTGGTCATGTTCAGAGACGAGGCTTTGAAAATTAAATGTTTATCATATAACATAATTGTGTCTAAGGCTCCATTTATTTCAGCAGCTTAAAATCAAATGATAGGTCACATTTAAATGCCATTACTAGCATTTAGTGTTCCTAACAGAAATCTGACTCAAGAAACCGTATATTCCGCATGACTTTGATCGCTATGATGAGCTAAGTGGATCAATATTATCGCTCTTTGCTTGCTATAGCTAAGCGCAGATTCAGCTGGATCATCATTCACCTACCACAAAAAACACGGCCTCAGAACCCCCTCCGTCACAACCTCACGATTTAGACATTTAATAGAAATGTCTCAGCAACGCTGAGGGGATTGTATCTTTTTTCTTTCTTTCTTTCTTTTTTTTTTTTTGTACAAACCCGTATATATTTATCTATAAATATTCGTTTGTTTATAATGTAAGCAGCGCAGCGGTACTGAGCTAACCGCTGGCTACCTTCCTAGCTGAAGCCGCTGCGCTAGCTGCTGCTGGCTGCTTCACTTCAGCATCAGATGTGTCTGGGAAACAACATCCGGGAGTGTTTGCGTCCGTAGTTACCAACCATTTACTAGGGAAGAATCTGTCGATAAGTGCTTGTTGCGGTTAGTTACTCCATAGATAGTTTGAGAGTGAGTAAATAAAGTAATGGAAATCATTAAAGGTTGTTTAGATGATATTTCTAGACCTGCATCAAGCGAGCAAACTCGTAACAGAGTTTGTCCTGCTGCGCCATTTGAGCTTTTTGTTTTGAGCAACGATTCCACTGACGCCCAGGTAAATAAACAACTCCCCCATGTTGACTTTAAAAAAGATATGTTTGATAACTGAAGAGAGCTGTTTTCTATAAAAACAGAACGGGAGTGGAGAAATTGAACACCATAACAGAGCCACAGGACCTGGGAAAGGTAAATGTTCATTAAAGTAATTGGTTTATGTAGAGCTGTGAATACTTCAGATCCTATAAACAAAATAAAAAAAGATAATCGCTGATAGCGTAATTTTAACATAATATAGAAGACAAGATGGATATATATATATATATATATATATATATATATATATATATATATATATATATATATATATATATATATATATATATATCCATGTGCCCACTTATCTTAGCTGCTATGATGCCTGACATGAGCTTCCATGTTGTAGAGAGACAGGTTATTGGCTGATAGTTGGATGGGACCGAACCCTTTGAGGGATCCTTCTGGATCAGGATTGTGCGCCCTTCAGTTAACCATTCAGGGTGAGTCCCACTTTGTAGCAGCTGGTTCATTTGAGCTGCCAGTCGCTCATGGAGGGCAGTGAGTTTCTTTAGCCAGTAGGCATGGATCATGTCAGGACCTGGTGCTGTCCAGTTTTTCATACCTGAGACTCTTTCTTGGACATCTGCCACTGTGATAGTTACTGGGGCTTGCTCAGGGAGGTTGCTGTGGTCATCTCGTAGAGAGATTAGCCACTGTGCATTGCTGTTGTGGGTCACCTCCCTTTCCCATATGCCTTTCCAGTACTGTTGGGTCTCCAGCTTTGGTGGGTCTGCTCTGTTGTTATTACCCTGCCATTGAGAGTACACTTTAGCTGGTTGGGTGGAGAAGAGCTGGTTAATCCTCCTGGCTTCATTTTCTCTCGTGTACCTCTTTAGGCGACTGGCCAAGGCTTGGAGCCTTTGTTTGGCAGTTTCGAGCGCTTCAGGTATGGGCATCTGGCTGTACCGCTTGGGTACTGGTCTTTTGATTGCACCTCTTTGGAGCTCTGACAATTGGCTCACTTCCCTCCTTGTTACCTTGATTTTAGCCTCTAACCGTCTTTTCCATGGTGGGTATTGAATCTCATGGTTGCTCCTATAGCCGAGCATCTCAAGGATCACTGATGCTGAGTTGTACACCAGCTCATTGGTTTCCGTTATGGTGTTGGTAAGGATCGTTCTCAATGCTGCATTCACATCTTCAATGAGACTTTCTGATGGTACTTCACTCAGCCGTTGTAATTGGCATCGGGATTGCCTGGTGTTCATTCGGGCCACGATCCTACCTCTCAGGTCAGTTGCTGCCTCGTTCAGCTGTGATGGTTCGTTCATTATTGGGGCTGCATACCCAATCTCCGGGTGGGGAGTTGAAGCTAACTCCCCTCTGACCTGGCGTCCTGGCTCCCCCTTGCCGTAGCATTTGGAGAAATACCAGGGCCTCAGAGAGGAACTGGAGAAGGCCTGGAAGGTGAAGACCACAGTGGTGCCTGTGGTCATCGGGGCCCTCGGGGCAGTCACCCCCAAACTGGAGCAGTGGCTAAAACAGATCCCAGGAACAACATCAGACATCTCAGTCCAGAAATGCGCAGTTCTCGGCACAGCCAAGATACTACGCAGAACCCTCAAGCTCCCAGGCCTCTGGTAGAGGACCCGAGCTCAGAGGTTGAGAAAGACCACCCGTGGAGGGTGAGAAGGGAATTTTTTTTTTTTATATATATATAAAGTTGATTTATTTCAGTAGCCTAATACAATTCAGAAAGGAACACTCTTATATAGATTAATTACACAGTGAGTGATCAAACGTTTACGTTAAATTCGATGAGTATTGTTTACAGTGAATAAAAACCCAATATTCAGTTTCTCCGAAAATTACAATATTACATAAAACCAATGAAAAAAACGGCTTTTTGGCTGCAGGGTTATGGGCTGCACAATCATGGGAAAGACTGCTGACTATAGAGCAGACAGTAAGAGACACTCTCCACAAGGACTATAAGTCATAAAAGGTTACTGCTAAAGAGGCTGGTTGTTCATAGAGTGCTGTGTTAAGGCATACTTTAAGGCTGACATAATAACTACAGCCTTGAGAGGAAGCAAAGCCCACTGAAGAGTTTGAGGGGGGATACACAAGGTGTGGAATGTGACCACAGTCGCCATCTGTAAACATATGCAGGACATGGACAACAATTATACTATTCCTTGCGTTAAGCCACTCCCAAACCAGAGATGCCAGAAGTATCTTACTCCTTACAGGGCTAAGGAGCTAAAGTACAGTTTTATCTATTTAAAGTAAAATTTGTACATTAAATGGACAGCTGTACAGGACCGTCCAGGTAAAGATGTGTAAAAAATAAATCCATCTAACTGCAGTTAGATAATCTCACAGTGAAAATTTTATATATTCATTCAGTCAGAAAAAAATATTTGATGTTAAGTAATAACTGTTCATAGTTATTGTTAATAACTGTTAAAATAAAAGTAACAGAAACATATTAATGCACATCTTGCTTATTATACTGAGCAAATTGTAATCAGTACTTCATAACTTCCTGTTTCTTATAAATTTCTTATAAATATTACTGGACAGAGATGTCCACTCTTCAAAATGGGAATGACAAGACAAAATGCAATTCAAGGCAGGTGTGTGTTGATCTTCATAAGTCAATAAATGCCCTCAAGAAAATAGCTACTTGTCCATATCTACAGCGTGAGCAATTATTAAAAAATATAAACAACTGGAACTGAGACAAGCAGGTTGGATGAGAACTCAATTTTTTCTTGTCACTACATTCGGTCTGGAGATGGTAATGGAGGTAAAGTAAAAATTGCACTGTAATACAACTGCAGCAAAAAGGGCATTGTGAGGTCACCAAGTCTCTATAGCTAGCATTAGATGCTATAGACATCCCAGCTGTTTGTGTGGGAGATAACAACCTTTTCTGTCCTACTATCAGAAATGCAAATGTGCAGAGTTTGCTCAATCCTATTGGGACTTTACATGGAACCCTGTGTCTTTATGAGCCTAAGATTTGGTATTTTGGTAATAAACCATCTGGTTGTGTCAACAAAGAATGAATATGTGGGAAACCAAAGTATGCCCACTGTGTGGTACAATAGAGACTCTATGATGCTTTAGGTCTGTTTCTTTTTCAAAAGCCCTCTGAACCATGTTAGACGGACACTTTCAATAAAAAATCTGCCAGAAAACTGTCTCTGACAAGTCAAACAGCCTGTAATTAATGATGAAATTCACCTACTATAATCTAGATTCAACAACCAGTAGTTGGAGGCATGTTAAATGTTCTACCACGCCAGACAGCGTAGATGAGATGAAATCTCAACTCTTACATACTGTTTCCTGTGGGTTGGAAACTATTGCTCTGCATTCTGTGCTTCTGCATGAATTAATTGAAATTAAGTCAGGCTTCATTTTGCATGTAACAGAAAAATGCTTCTTTCAGATCTGTCTGTTGCTGAGATTAGAGAGCAAGAAAATGAGGATTCAAAGCTGCAGGGAGCCTTTGAGGAAATAAGACGACTTGACGAAATTCTGTCAGCAGAAATCTTCAAGGAAAATGAAATTCGGCGTCAAAGGAAAGAGCTCCAAGCAAAACTGTGGCAAGAGCTCCAGGTAGGTATGATTTTACCATCTTCTGTTCTTGTATAGCCAGGTGAAATTTGTCTTTTTAATTAAATGAGTGTTATTTATGCTGCATATGTATGATGATCTTCTCTCCTTTTTTTTCTTACAGGGAAAATCTGACAGATACTCTGAATGTGCCCATGAAGCTTTGAACACAAAGCTGTTTTTGGCTTTGGAAGCTCACACTTGTGTGTAAATTCAACACAGATCAAGAGCATTACTGAAAATTGTGATATGCTTGGCAAAAGTGCTAATATACCTTGAACTTTTTCACATTTTGTAACACAAACCACAAACTTGAATAAGTTTCTTTGGGACTTCATGTGGTAGATCAACACAAAGTAGTGGATACAGTTTGAAGTACATGAAAAAGGTATGTAGATATTTTTTGCTCACTTATCTTTACAGGATATTTTAAGATCAGTAAGATAAATGGAGATCATTGATAAACATCAATTTAGAAGTCTTTTCACTGATTCTCAGTTGGACATAGGTCTGAACTTTGGACCATTCTAAATTATTAATATGTTTTTATCTAAACTGCTCCATTGTAGCTCTGACTATATGTTTAGGGTTGTTTTCCTGCTGGAATGTGAACCTCTGGCTTAGTCTTGAAGTTTTACATCCTTAAACAAATTTTCTTCCAGCATTGCTCCATATTGAGCTCTATCTATCTTCTGATTAACTCTAGCTCTTTTGTCCTTGCTGAATAACAGCATCCCTACAGCATGATGGTGCCATCATCACCACAGATGATGACTGCTATGTGCACTTTTAGTCGGTTATGGTCTCATCTGACCAATACACCTTATTCAACACATTTGCCACATGCCTTGTGACAAACTGTAAACAAGACTTCTTTTTCATGGAAATGAAATGAAATCTTCATTTATTTTGAACATGTAAAAAACAAGATCTTGCTGCTATAACTGTCATTTTGCCATGCTTATGTGCATGCCATATTTGTGGGATTCATGACTAATAGCTGTCTTGTAAACTCCCACCTGGGCTTTGAGTCACTACAGCTTCTACAGAGGTAATATGAGCCTTTCAGCACAGTTATTAATGCTCTCCTTGCTCAGCTTTTCAGATTCAATGGATGGCCATGTTTTGTTAGGTTTGCAGCTGTATTGTAATCTTTTGTTATTTTCAGATGATTATATAAACAGTGCTTTGTGAGATGTTTGCTTGGGATTATGTTTTATAACCTAACGCTGCTTTAAACCTCTCCACACCTTCATCCCTGACCCATCTGCTGTGTTCCTTAGTGTCAGTGAAGTTGTTAGTTTTGTAATGTTCTCTAACAAACCTCTGAGGCCTTCACAGAACAACAGGATTTATACTGAGATTAAATGACACACAGGTGGATCTTGTGTATTAATTAGGGAAATTCTGAAGGCATTTGGTTATGATGGATTTTATTTAGGGGTTTCAGAGTAAAGAGGGAATAAAAATGCATGTGAAACTGTAGAATTTTATATGCAAAAATAAAAATTCAAAGTTTTCCCTCCATGTTGCAGTTATGCACTAATTTGTGTTGGTTTATCACATAAAGTCCCAATAAAATAAGCTAATGTCTGTGATTGCATTGTGACAATATGTGAAAAAATTCAGGGGGTATGAATACTTATGAGAGGCACTGAAGGGCTGACTGCCAAATACTAATATGCTTTTGTTATCAAAAAAGGTAGAGAAGAAGAGGACCACTTTGCACCCCTGTTTGAAACCCAAGTTCTCGACTGGGAGCATGATGGAGGCAACCAGAGCCTGGAGCAAAGTGAGCTTGTGGTGCTATAGAACAATATTTTTAGTTGTGTTAGCAAATTTGTGCACTAGATGGCACTAAAAGCTCAGGAAGCCCATAATCATTGGTTTTCCCATTATTGTGACATTAAAATTATTTTCCAAAGATCTGTGCAAAACATTTGTCACTCTTCAACAATTTCCTGATACAAATCTTGTGAATTTTTATGGTACTTTTAAACAGAAGCCCAGGAGGAGTGAGGAATTCTGTTTTCCTCAGAAACACTAAAATAGACTGATTTGAAATGTTTGCATATGTCTCCTTACTGAATACTTCATCATGTTGAAAAAGATGCATTTTTAAACATTTCTTTACTAAAATAAGACATTTACCTTACTTGACAGCTGAAAAGGCTCCTGGCAGATTGACTGCATCATTTAAGGGAAGCAATGCAAATAATGAAGGCCTCCAGTTTGTGGAGGGCAACAGCAAAACTCCCAAAACAAAAAGTAAACAGAAGAACTTTGTCCAGAGGAACATTGAGGTATGGCAAAGTTCATGTTGGGTAAAAAATGTGCACTGTTATTTAATATCTTTGAGTTAAGCTTCTCAGCTGTTAATTTTTCCAGTTAGAATAATGTGTTTACCTTTAAATATAGAGTCAAGCCTATATATGCACTGATTGCATGAAAATGTTATGCAAATAAGGATTTTCCATCTCTTTCCTCATTATGTTGTTAAATACAATAGCTGGTAAGCAGTGATGTGGGTCGAGTTCTTTTGACCCGTGCAGAGAAAGAGCGTCTGGCTGATCTCCTTCAAGAAATAAATGAAGAAGAAGAGGACAGCGCCAGCGGCACAGACAGTGAGGTAGGTTAACATTTGGCCATAACAGACAACATATACTTTAGGCTGATTCTTTCTATTCTGCTGTTTTCTATGGAGAATCCCTAAGTGGAATCATCACATCCAACTATTGTTAATAACATCGTTCTTTATCATTTTTAGCCAAAGTTATTAAGAGCCATTGTGGAAGATCCAGAGAGCCACTTGCAACTCCAGAGCTTCAGGTTGCAGACCTTGCAGACCCCTGCTCTAAGCTGGTAGCTTCTGACTCCTCAAAGCATTTCAAATTACGAACCAGATGTCAAATGCCACATGTGGTTTGCTTGGAATGCTGCATGTTGTGAATTAATTTTATAATCTTGGTTTCACAGTTATTCCCCCCTCCCGTTTTTCTGCAAAATTCAGAAGAATAGATCTTTCAGACAAATATTCAGCTGTTCTCACATTAGAAGTGTGGGTATAGAGCCTTGAAGCTAGGAGAAGGAGACCTTTTGTTTCTCTGTTGAGGATTGAGCTGAAAGATTGCCACTTGGAGCAGTCTAGTGATTCACTCAGAGTCCTAACTTCACATGTTTTCATTTTCACATTTATTTGCCTTAATTATCCCCTTGGCAGCAATGAAATCAGTTCAAATTCTGATGGGCTGATGCCTGTTCAAAAATCGGGCAAAAACACACCTTTTAACATGCGGTTCTGTTTAACTCATCCCAGGCATCTTTGCATCAGTAGAACACCCTGCCAGGGATTTTAGGGTTTTTGAATGTCTTACTGCTTTTTTATGATGTTTGCCTCGACTTTAGAACAATACTGCAGTGATTATGGTGACAGATATCAAACGGAGGGGAGGCAGATGCTCTGGACTTTTTTATTGGCTAGAGGAAGCCTTCCTGTTTCCTGTTATTGTAAGGCATGCTTGTATGAATGGCCATGATAGAGCGAGGACATTATTTATGTCAGTAGGATTTTGGTGGTGGACATCACCCATCTTTTGGCAGAATCCCTTGGTGCACATTTATCAAAAAGTGCTGCTCAGTGTTTACCTCAGACAGTTGTATTTTCACAAGTGCAACCTCCATGCTGCTGTGTAGTTGTGCCATAGTCACATAATTAGGAGCCATTACTTACTGAAGAGTTTAAGGCATTTTGGGCTTAAGTACACAAGCACAGACATTTCTCACCTAATTCCTCAGATTTTGTGGGAAAAAGATAAAAAAAGTGTTTAAATAAATACAGATTTATCTAAATAAGGCATCAGCTGTGCAGTATAAACAGTGTTTATCATTTTCCAGTGAAAACCCTTATTATCTTAGCTCAGTCTCAAATCCCAACTATTTATGTTTTTCAAGAAAATATGATGGCAAGATTAGTTCAGAGGCTAATTATGATGCTACATTTAAATGCACAGCTTAAGCTGGTCTTTACAAAGGGCTACATGTATCAGGGTAGGTCTAAAATACTACTTTTTGCAGCTACAAAGCAACCTCTGAATATGGCAAAAAAATAGGTGGAGCATACCTGTTATTTCTACTCTAATTTGACACCCCTAAATAAAATCTGGTGCTTAGTCATTGTTTTCAGAGGTCATCTAGTCAAGTCAAGTTTATTTGTATAGCAAATTTTAGCAGCAAGGCAGTTTAAAGTCCTTAACATCATAAAATAATCAAAATCACCGAGCAAATACATATGAAAATCATCAAAATCATTGCAAAAATATCAATGCATCAAAATCATAAAGATCATCAAGCAAATATAGTTTGAAAATATTGATCAATGTTCCACTTACTACTAATTACTACTAATCAAAGGCATTTGATTAGTAGTAAGTAGTAAACAGGTGAGTTTTTAGCCTTGATTTAAAGTAACTCAGTGTGTCGGCTGTTTTGCAGTTTTCTGGAAGTTTGTTCCAGATTTGTGGTGCATAAAAACTGAATTCTGCTTCTCCATGTTTGGTTCTGGTTCTGGGGATTCAGGACAGACTAGAACTAGAAGACCCGAGTGGTTTGGAAGGTTGATACAATGACAACAGGTCTTTAATGTATTTTGGTGCTAAGCCATTCAGTAATTTATAAACTAACAGAAGCATTTTAAAGTCTATTCTCTGAGCTACATGCAGCCAGTGCAAGGACTTTAGAACTGGGGTGATGTGCTCTATTTTCCTGGTCCTAGTAAGAACACGAGCAGCAGCGTTCTGTATCAGCTGCAGCTGTCTGACTGACTTTTTAGGCAGACCTATGAAGCCACTGTTACAATAATTAATGCAACTAAAGATAAATGCATGGATGAGTTTCCCTAGATCTTGTTGGGACATGAGTCCTTTAATCCTGGAAATGTTCTTCAGGTGATAGAAGGCCAACTTTGTAACTGTCTTTATGTGTCTCTGAAGGTTCAGGTCTGAGGTGCGATAATCTGTTGTCTTTTAGATGTGTACTCCACAAACCTATCCTTTATGGAAGAGTGGGAAGAAGAAAACAATTATTACAAGAAAGCCATAAGAGGTCTTGTTTGGCGTTTGCTGTCATTCATGCAGGGGAAACAGCAAATATGAGGAAGATGGTGTTCTGATCAGATGAGTCCAAAATTTAACCTTCTGGATACAAAACACCATGTGTGGAGAAGGTCTAACACTGTACATCCCCCTGGACACAGCATCTTCACAGTGAAACATGGTGATGGCAGTATCATACTTAAAACATGATTTTCCAGGCCAGACAGGCTAGTCAGAGTTCCTGGGAGGATGGATGGAGTTAAATTCAGAAAAAAAACATGTTAAAGACTACAAATGACATTGAATTGGGGCAGAGGTTTGCCTTCCAGTAGGACAGTGGCTTTAAACATACAACCAAAGCTTCAATAAAATGGTTTAGAGCAGGTGTTTCCAAGGTGTGGCCTGTGGGCCATTTGTGACCCTTTCAATGATTTTGTGTGGTGCCAAACTGCAATTCAAGAAAGATACAAATTTGGCTTGTCAACACTGGTCGTCTAATTTAAAATGACACTTTTATTACTTTTTCGGAGTGAGATTTTCTCTGACAAGTTCAAATATTTTTAAAATGAGCAATGTTACATAAAGCACAAAGTAATTGTATTTAATTTACCCTTGCTTTTTGATTTCGTTTTTATTTTAATTTCATAAAGGCTTACAAACATCCAGCAACTTTTACTCAAAAGCAGACGTGGGCCCACCCATTCAGTAAACTTGGCTAACTACTGCAAGTGTTTTCAAAGAAAGAGTGACCCATATTTAATTTTTGTCCCTGAGAATATACAAAAGAGGATTTGTAGATCAAGAAGATACAAAGCAGCTGACCCCCAATTTTGTTGAACTTGGACTCTTTTTTTTTTTTTAATAACATGAACATACAAGACCCTTTTTACATTTAAATCTACAAGAATTTACACATCCCTTTTCTATGTGACTCTGAATACTTTATTTTCTTTAAAAAATGTAATTGTTTTTTGTGTGGAGCAGATAAAAATAAACAGAAATACCTAAATGAAATCAATTTTTTATTAATCATTAAAAAAAAAAAAAAAAAAAAAAAAAAAATATGAATTTTGAGGCCTGCAGACACTTTCCACTTGACAAATTTAGCCCAGACACCAGTGGTTTAGATCAAAGCATATGATGTTAGAGTGGTTCAGTCAAAGTTCAGACTCATATCCAATTGAGAATCTGTGTGAAGATTTGAAAATTGTTGTTCACAGTAGTACTTTGTAACTGAAATTTTGTAGTTGGAACATGATAAAATGTAAAAAGATTCATGGTGTATGCATACCTATATCTTCTCTATAACAACATGTGCAGTTAAGAACTTACCTCACTTAGTATGTTTATGTTTCTATGTTTGTTGTAAAACTGAAGTTCCATCATTGCAGAACACTTATGTGAACAAAATGGCCTCTGAAATATTCTGGTTTATATCTCTAAATCCCTCCCGTAGTTCAAAAAAACATGTCGTCTTAAAAAATGTTTGGGTCTTTACCATTTTGTATTTGGGATGTACATCAACTTCTTAATGAGTTTCTATGTTTGCTGCTTTCTTCTGCCAGTTTTCCTCCCAGCATTCAGAGGTTACAGCTGTGCTCTGTTCAGAGTTATGATCTACTTTGGCATGTTAGTATTCTGAATAGGTCTTATCTCACCACTGTAATGTGCTGAGCTCAACATTCATGCACAGTTCCCACAGAATCTAATAGGAGTGTCACTGACATGCACAGCCAGTGCCATTTGTCTCTTATTGACACAGGGCCCATTCAGAAGTGAATACCAAGAGCTGAAGTCAGACAGCACCTCTTTCCTGATTCTGACATCATTGTAATAATATTGCTAGATAATGTTTATCAGTGCTCTGTTTAGGTTGCTACAGAGCAAAGCAGACTTATACCCCATGGACCATGACTTACTGTGCTGATGACTGTTTTCCAGGAGGCGATGTGGGCTACGTCAGTCTCAGCAGGTCAGGGTTACACCCCAGAGCCTTCTGATCTGGAGCAGCTGATGGAGATTGACTCTAAGATTCGCCTCTTTCTTCCTGCTGAAGAATTTCACTCTCTGCAGAGCTCGTACACAGACCTAAGGGTGTCTCAGGTAATCATCCTAAAGTGCAATATATAGAGCCTTGCAGAAGTATTCACATCCCTTTAACTTTTGTCTTGTTAGAACTGGAAACTTTAATATATGTTTTGGGAACTTTATATGTTTGTATTCAGCCCCATGAATCAAAGAGTCAAGGCAAGTTGGAAGTCCTTTGGGTATGGAAGCTTTGAAGATCTAAGGATTTATATTGTTGCCTGTAACTCTTTGCAAAATGGCTCAAGCTCAGTCAGATTGGATCAAAAGCATATGCACATCAATTTTAAGCCTTGCCACAGCTTCTCAATTGGATTGCCCATCAGCTCTGAGCAAATCCCCTGTCCTTGCTGAACAAAGGCATCTATATGGTATGATCCTGCCATTGCAGCATAGAGGAGATAGTATTTTTCAGGGTGATGTGCTGTGTTAGTTTTCTGACACAAATACACGCATATTACAGTTTGGTCTCAGCGCCTTCTTCTACTTCTTATGACTTTTTCAGCAATGATTATGATGATTTAATGACGTTTACAGCTCTTCCATTATGGGCAGATTTGTAGAGTGCAAACCTAACAGTTGTCCTATAAACACAGTCTCTCACCTGAGATTTGGTTCTCTGCAGCTCCTTCAGAGTTATCATGTACCTCTGTTTCTGTGACTACTGTATGGCTCTCCTTGGTCTGCTTTAAACTTCTCCACGACTTTATTTCTAACCTATCTTGTGTGTGTAATGATCATTGGGTGTTAGGGTTTTGGTTTTCATTTGTGTTGCTTTTCAGATCATTTCTTTGTTTTTTGTTCATATTTAGAAAGTCTTGCCATATTCAGTTCATTCTTTGTTGTTTATTACTGTCATCAAGGTCTTTCCATATTCATTTGTTCTTTTATGTTTAATTTATTAGTTATTTTTTAGTGTTCTGATCTTAGTTTCTCCCTTGGTTTATAGTTACACCTGTTACACATTCCCCTGTTTAGGCTCACCTGAATCCTGTGCCATACGCCACCCTTGTCCTCAGTATATCACTGGTTTTCTTTACTCATTACTGTCTCCCTCTGTTTCTCTGCCTGTGCGTCATGTCCTGATCACCTTGTGCAAAATCTGTAGGTTTCCACTTCACAAATATATAATGTTTTCTGTTCCTCTATCACAGAAAAATCTCAATAAAACATGCTGAAGTTTGTGGTTGTAACTGGACAAAATGTTGAAGAATACAAGGATTATGAATCGTTTTGCAAGACATTGTATTATACTGCATAGCAGTATACTGAAGCACTATTTAATGCCTCTTTTTCATGTGTTGCTTTGATTTTCTGAGTTCAAAACTTTTTATAGAATGCTTAGATCTAAGTACCAAAGAAGTACAGAACTAAAGTTCTGTTTTTAGACCTGTTTTCTCTGCAGCTGATTTCATGGAGAAGAGAGCCTTCAAGTCACAGCACTCAGAGCACAAACTAGCATGTAGCTAAGTGGACTGATTTTTAGACTTAGCTGTTTATTATTCCATTTTTGCAGTTTAGACCTGGTTAGTGTATGCCCACTTTTCAGAATTTTTTTTTTTTAGTGAATAATGCTTCAGATCACCCACATTTTCAAACATGCATCAAAAATAGTACACATAATACACTGTTCAGTATCCAGTGTAGCTGCCATGTGTATAAAAAGATTGATAGTTTCAGGTATAAACTATTCCTGATGGATTGCAACCTATATTAAAAAAAATCATTGGTATGGGCTTGTATTGCAAATAGGTAGCATCACAACAGTTTGTAAATCCTACAGTTTTTCAGACTTGTAACAAAAATGCACTCAACTAAGGTGTGACATAATTCTCAGATCCAAGCTCTGACTTCTGAGAAAACATGACAGACTATCCATCACATATTGGCTGTATTAACCAGCTTTACTTAAACTTTTATAGTCTAATGTTAAGAACTGTTTTTTGTTTGGTTGTTTTTTTTTTTTTATTTGCAATTGTGCTAATTAAAAAAAAATATTTGTATCATATTTTAATGGTGATCAATAAAATTAAAAACTGAAAATCAGTATCTTCATAAGCAGTTCTCAACCATATTCTCTGGCTTGAAAAAGCTTAACAAACTTTAATAATATTTCAGATTTTCTTGTGATATAAAACACCAGACACAGTGTACCATAAGTCAATTTAGCTGTAAATTCAAATGAAATACATAAACTATAACTCGAAGGAAACTGCAAAGCAAAAAAACATACTTTTGGCTGCAAGTCTGCTCAGAAACTTACTCTGACTATCAATTTAGAATCAACATCTAACCTAAAGTGCACTCTTTTGGACTGTTGGAGAAAACTGGAGTGGCAGCAAGAAAACAAACCAAACAAAGCTGGCACGTAGCGTGAGTTGCAAACTGGAGACCTTCTTGCTGTAGGGCGGCAGTACTAACCACCATGGCAACATGGCGCCACTGAATAGCTCCCTGAATGACATATTTTCAAAAACAGGGATCCAAGAAAGTGACAGGGTTGTGTTTTTTTGTACTAGATTTTTTAGTTTGTTGTCACAAAAGACACCCAAATATATGCTATGAAGAAGAAGTGGCTTTTTTCCTTACATGTTCCCTTTAATGACAAACATATATATATTGGGATTCAGGGAGAAACAAACCAAATCTGAGAAGTTGTGTACGCTTTTGTATAAATTGTGCCTTGTGTCTTAGTTATGCTCTGTAATCTCTTCTGCATCAAAGAGCCAGCTCAAAGTATATATTAGTAAAGCTGAAGTTTCCAAACTGTTGTTCTGTGTTTGGGTTTAATATTAGAAATAAGCTCTGGGTTGTATATCAGGACCTTATCTCACAATCTTAAATGTCACATTGTCTGCACTTTATTTCCAAAACCTGTCATCAAAAATTGCTCTTTTTGGAGCTGTTTCACAAAGCCATGAACTAGAAAAAAAAGAAATTATGACTGCCCTGATTATTTTACTTTCAGGTTGTGAATTTGGGGATTTTCTTTGATTTTTTTTAAAAACATTTTTTTAGTTTAAATCTTCAAAAGTAGACATCATCGGTGCATGACATGAGAGCAACAACAGTTCTACACAGAAACGGGGCCACAATCTCCTAAATAAATAAGTCATTAAATTAATAATCTTATCTATGTGAAAATTGTAAATATGATTGTAAAATAATAAATCCTAATGGAGGGCTGGTAGTTGGCAGCACTGTTGCCTTGCAGCAAGAAGATCCTGGGTTTATATCCCAGCCTGGGGTCTTTCTTAATGGATTTTGCATGTTCTCCCTCTCCATGCATCGGTTCTCTCTGGGTACTCTGGCTTCCTCTGACTGTCTAGAAAGGTTAATTGGCTTCTCTAAATTGACGTTACGTATGAGTGTGTGTGTGTGTGTGTGTGTGTGTGTGTGTGTGTGTGTGTGTGTGTGTGTGTGTGTGTGCATGCGTGTATCTCTGTTGCTCTGTGATGGACTAGCAACCTGTCCAGGGTGCACGACAACACATTTGATAAAATTAGAAATAAATACATGAAATGAGTCAATGAAGTTTTTTATCTCTAATTATACCTTTTAATTATTTTCACAAGCCACATACAGTTGAAACCAGATATTTACATACACTGAATAAAAAGATACATACATAAAGTTAAAGAAAACTTTATGTATGTATCAAACTTCACTTGTTTTAGGTTAGTTTGAATTACCAAAATTATTTCTATTTGCTAAATGAGAGAAAACTTAGCAAGAAAATTTTGTACTTTTCTTCTAATTCTTCAGAAGTTTACATACATTTGGTTAGTATCAGGAATAATTGTCTTTTAAACTGTATGACTTGGGTCAAACCTTTTGGGTTTCCTTTCACATTCTTTTCACAGTAGTATGCTGGAGTTCTGGCCCATTCCTCCTGACAGAACTGGCAGAACTCAGTCAGGTTTGTAAGCCGCCTCACTCCCACACGCCTTTTCAGATTTACCCACAACTTCTCCATAGGAGTGAGATAAGGAATTTATGAAGGCCACACCAAAACATTAACTTTGTTGTCCTTTAGTCACTTTATAACCACTTTGGCTGTATGCTTTGGACTATTGTCCATTTGGAAGGCCAGTCTGTGGCCAACCTTTAACTTCCTGGTTGATGTCTTTAGATGTTGCTTCAGTATTTCTACATAATGTTCTTTCATCATGATACCATCTATTTTATGAAGTGTACCAGCAGCAAAGCAACTCCACACCATGATGCTGCCACCCCCATACTTCACAGTTAAGATGGTACAAGCATCCCCATTTTTCCTGCAAATGTAACAATGGTAATTATGGTCAAACAGTTCAACTTTAATTTTATCAGACCACAGGACATGTCTACTGAAATTAAAGTCTTTGTCCCTGTGTGTATTTGCAAACTGCAATCTGTTACTTTTGAAGTAAAGGCTTCTTCCTCGCTGAGTGGCCTTTCAGTCCATGTCGGTACAGGACAACTTTCACTGTGGATAATGACACTGTCTTACCAGCTTCATTCAGCATCTTCACAAGGTCTTCCGCTTTTGTTCTGGGGTCAATCTGCACATTTTGGACCAAAACAACCACCACAGCACCTACTGAGTCACCCACCAAACTTCTGAATTAGAAGGAAGTAACAAAACTCTCTCTAAAAATGTTCTTGTTAAGTTATCTCTCATTTAGCAAATAGAAATAATTTTGGTAATTCTAACTAACCTAAAACAAGATGAGTTTGGTCTGATTTAACTTTAGACAGTGATAAAAAAAAGAGTATGCATCTTTTTATTTGGTGTATGTAAATATCTGGTTTCAACTTTAAGTTCTTTGAAACTAAAGCCTCATCCATCCATCATCTGCTCTCCATTATAGCTTTAAAGACTAGTGTAGACTATTTTTGCTGTTACATAACTGGAAATGAATAACACCCAAGCTTTTGAAATAAGAATAAAATTTAGTATTTGAATTTAAGTTGGTGAACACCACACCTGTCGGGGCACTGAAAAAGAAAAGCCAACCACACAATAAATTTCTTGCAGATCCAGTGATTTGTTTCAGGTCAGTATTCATAAATCTTTAAAGAGGCCATAAAAAGAAATATGCTTTTGTTTTGCATTACCTTTCTTCTCAGTAGTAGTTAGAATTCCTAAATGGGCCTTTTTGGACAGCAGTTTAGAGAACGTCATGTTTTCCTGCTCATTCCAGGTGGCGATAAACATAAAAAAAAAAAAAAAAAAATCATAATATTACTATGTTTTGTTTTTGTTTCTCACTGATATTAATATGTGCACTGATATGTACTGTGTACATTTCCCTGTTTTCCAAATATAGAAATGTTTCAAACTGATTTAAATCTGTTCATTAGAACTTGGCATTCTTTCTACTCGGGTTATCACTGATATTTTTCCATTCCTGCAGTCACCTAAGTTGTGGCCTCTGAGTGCATAAGCCCTTTTCTTTAGTGGAGAGTCAGAGAGGAGAGTCAGCCCCCATCAGATTATAATTACAGATGTGATGGAAGTAAAGGCATGCCAGATCCAGAAAAAGAACATTTTTATCTCTTTTAATTGGGTATATTAGCATGGGACATGTAGCCCACAGCCAATCAATGCTGTGGGGATACTTTTCATGAGCAGGGCTAATGAAGCTAGTCAAAAGGACAATGGCCTGAAACATACAGCCAGAACTACAGTAGAATGGTTTAGACCACAGGTTATTTTTGCCGTTCCCTGACCGCAGTTGAAGAATGGTACAAATTCAGCTCACCAGCAGGTTTGACTAAATTTAACAAACATTTCAGAAGAAAGAGTGGCCTTTATCTAATCCAGTTCCTGTTGTTGAGCATAGATACAAAAATGTTCCGGGCCAAAAAAAAAGAGAAAAAATCACAAAACACAACATTGGAAAAACTATGCCTTTCTTTTTATAAGGAAAACAAGAGATGCCTTTTATGTTTTATATTTATATTGATTTATACTAATAAACTGCATGACAAAAAGTTTGGAGACCACTTCCTTAGACCAAAGCATGCTGATATGTTCTCAAGTGACCCAGTCAAAGACCACACCTACGTAGTTTAGTTTAAGGGTGTAAATACTTTTGCAAACCAATGTTTTGGTAGCAAGCTAATATAGGCATTTATTTTTGTAATATAGCTCATATCGGAAAAATTAAGTCACTTATTTGTCTATGAGACTTTGGCCATTTATTAAGGGCAAGATCAGTCATTCAAGTGGTGAAAGATATGGCCACAAACCCAGAACACGATACCATACACCACAAGATCAGTATTTTTGGAAGCTAGCATCACTTATCCCAGGCTGTGCAATGAGTCATAAAAATTTCAGTGGCAAAAAAAAAAAAAGTTTTCTTTGCTTCATGTTCGTTCATCGGAACGGGGTTTGTTTTTCTTTTAATTAATAAACAATTTGGAAAGGATACTCAAAACTATATACTTGTTTTCTTCAACACTATTCCCATTAGGCTTTGTCAGTGCTTCTTTCTTGCATTCTTTATTATTCTCTCCATTCGCTATATTCAGATGATTTAAGCGCTTCTGTCATTAAAAACATCTGTGTCCATAACGCCTTAATGTACAATACTCCCCACCTACTGCACCACTGTGTGGTAATGTCAGCACCACCCACCATCACACAGGATTCTGTCATGAGAGTTTTCTGAAGTTGGTGACATGGGTGTTTAAATGTGTGTGCCCACATTTGTGTGTTTCTCAGATCACAAATACATATGTTGTTTTATGGCTGCTTTTTTACAGAAAAGTAGCAGCAATAAAAAGAAATGCATGTCGTTATGGTTTTAAGTCACTGTCACCATTTTGATAGCAGCTTTCCAGATCAGCAGGGTTTGACCCTATTTGTTTTTGCATGGTTACTGCAGCTATGTTTTGCCATACACTGACTGAGTATATACTTTGTCGTAAGGCTATGAGGTCAGTTAGTCATACTATGCGGTTGTTGATGAGCACTCCTGATTTTAACAACGGCAAATGTTAAGTGAGAAAGCAGAGTTTGGGGCTGAAAACGCCCTTCTGGCCAACACAGTGTGGTCAGCGGATTGTTTAAAATCTCAAATCTTGTTAGGTCCAGTTGTGTAATTAAACATAAGGGAAAACTTTACCCTGTTGTGCCGCAACTTAGCCCTCATCTTAAATAACCAGGTGTATACTGGATTAAAATTCATGCTAAAAATACAGGACAAACTCAAACATGAAAAGTGTTACAGTGCCACCTATCAGGGGGATTTGATATTTTAGACAACCAGTCCTCTTATTTGTGTAATATTAGGCAAATGAAATGTTGATTGGTAATTTCAAGAAGGTAAACAATTCAATAATATCATCTCCAAAACAAGATTGTTCAGGGGTCCTGGTTTGATGTAAACAAAAAAAGGACACCTATGAAAAACTAATGGGGTTTTGGAAATAGGAGAGAAGAAATACCTGCATAATAAGAAGAGGTTTAACAAAAATGTTTTGATGTCACCAGCAGAGCTCTGTTGCAAAACCCTCAATCCTTGAATTACTTACCTGATCATTAGTGGCACCCACGTACATGGCCTTATGCAGGTTATTGGTGATAGTCTACAATCTCAGCAGCCTTCCACAGCAGGATGATCAGCCCTATTGCAGTGCAAAAAGGTTAATGGTGTTGACATGGCCTTTAAATTCTCTTGATCTTAACTCCAGTAAGTATCTGTGTGATGTGTTGGGAGTACTGACAGGATTTATTCCAGAACCTGCTGCTGATGTTTTGGTGCCTGATACAACAGAACACAAATGAAAGTAGAACTCAAATCTGTTATGCTGTTACAAGAGAACCTACACCTTATTTTTAGGGCCCACTCAGCTAAAGCTTCTTGGGAGGTAAGCCTGAGTGTGAAGGATCTGAGCTCAGCCCCCCCATGTCTTTATAACAGTAGTTATTAATAATTACGACATTCAAAGCAAAGCGGTTAGCTTACAAAGAGTTTTTCCTGTAAGTTTTACCCACACATGATTAATTGGAACCACAAAGAGAACATTTCAGCACCATATAAAACCAGAGAAGAGGCTTCCTAAGTTTAGCATAGCACCTCAAAAAACAGAAAATCCAGTGCAAAGATCTTCAACTAAGCGTAATTCTCACTAACTGAAGGACTTTTGTAGCCATATTTGCAGTCACAGAGTCCTTTAGAAATAAGCAAAAGCTAAATTTTTTGTGAACTGTTGTTGAAACATTACAGCAGCTTTCTAAAACCCAGTTAAAGTGGTGGAGCACTAAAGTCGGTCAAGTGACTTCAGGGGACAGAAACATACATAATTTCCTAAATATTATTATAAATATTATATTACTTGTTAATGTGTTGGCTGTGGTATTGATGAAATATGTGAATGATAAGTTTGTATCAGAAGAGTTTTAACTTTATCAAGGACTGTTTCTTTACATTTATAAATATCATGTTTCTTTTTGTTGTTACAAAAATACATGCAGATTTTCAAGAGCCTTACAAAAACATAAAAGTAATCCTGCTGAATTTGGGTTATTTTTCTAATAAACTGTTTACCATACAGTTAGATAATTTGTAGATAAAAATGTGTTTACTTTGCTATGTATTATAACTGTTTGTCTGAGTATCAGTGATTTTTGTATAATGAGTGTTGCTATTACAATGTCTTGTTGTACTTTACATACAGTTAATTTATTTATTTTTCTTATTTATAAGTGAAGGTAAGTTATTTGAAAAGTCCTGAAAAGTAATCAAGTTTAATTTGAAATTTCTTACAAAATTAGAGTGATCATGATGCTTTTATGCCTTTAATTAGACCAGCTTTGGGTCACAAACAAATGTGGTCATAAATGCCATTTGTTTTGCTTATAAGATGGAAGCAGATGTATAAAAATGATTTACTTATCACTAGTTGTTCAACTCCTGCTGTGTCTCATCACATCGTATCATATTAATAATATCATATCCCTGTTGTATTGCTTTAATTAATGGGAGTGTATGGTGTCATTATCCTAACCATACCATATATCCTTTGTATCATATTGTATTTCATTGTACCATACTATACTGTATCTAGTTTTACTTTCATTGCCTCCCTGTCATATGACTTTTGTGTGGTTATAAAAATATTTCAGTATAGTATCACTATCATCATGCATTGTTAATGTATCATTATTTTATCATTATAAAACTGTATAAGATTATAATCAACTTAACTTAATTGCACATAATAGTTCAGATTTTGAGGTAGAAATGTATAACCTTAGAAAATATAACCTCAAATGTCTGGACATTGTCGCAGTGATACTTAAGGTGTCAAGGTTGTCATGTGGAACACTTGCTGTTTTTCACATGGCGTAAAAATAATGGCTACCACACCCTTTTCCATCCTGTAATCCCAGCAAGACTCGCTTTATTGTTTTCTTATAAACGCCTCTCCCACTGGTTGTATCCACAGCCACAGTTGTGTTAAGTGGTTCAGAGAGGTTTTGCCTTGTCATGTTTAAGATCTGCTTTTTGACTGTTCCCCTCATTATGGCAGCCCATTGTGGATAATTTGGTCACATAGTCAGCTATTGTAATTAAACTCTCATACTTATTTTTATGACTTATTAAGAAAAAACAACTATATTCTAGCACTTAGATTTTTAAAAATCTGGTTCTGAATTTTTTGAAAGATTTCCTATGACCTTATTTTCCACCACTGGAAAAAAATAATTTTATTGTAGAGATCTATTTGCTGTACAGCTGTAAGCCAGACATTGTCAAACATAGCATCTGTTTCTGGGGGACAAAGAGTGCTAAAGGATGCTTGAGTGTTTTTTTCTTCCAGATGCTTTTGATAAATATTGAATTTGTCCTGCTTTTAACCCTCTTTATACTTCACATTTCATTTTGTCTGTGTCATTGTTTGGCAAAAACAAAATATCCTATGTTAACAAATATGCTGGGTGGAGATCATCTTTTGAGCATCTCCTAACAACAAGAGCTACACATTGGACGTATTTACAATAGTTCAAAAATGATTCCAAAAGCAAGATTAGAAGTTGAAAACTTACAAAAGGGAATTTAAAGGCTTTTCTTCTATCTTAATATTATTCTGACATACTCAAATCCACAGGTGGTGTGGATATTTCTACCTGGTATCAGATTCAGTGTGATTTTAGATTGTAAAACACACCAGGAGGTTTTGATCTGAATATTTCGGACCACCCTCAGCTCTGAAAAAGAAAGCTTGTGTACACAGTCCAGATGACCCACAAGTGAATCTTCTAATACTTTAGGAATGTTCACCAATCACCAAGTCAACAGGGATCCAAAATGCTGATAAAAAAACATGACCTCAGAGGAAGAAAAGACGACTTGGAGGCAAACAAATTTTCAATCTTCAGACCACCATTCATTCTCATTGAACACTATTAGACTAAGTTGTTTTTGGAACATTTGACTGGAAAAAATAGAGTTAGACTTGTTACCATTACCTTGGTTACCAAAGTATTAGCAGCTGATATGCAGCATATAAAATGTAATGCATGCAGCTTTATTCCAACACCTCCGTCTCTGAGCTTGTCAGATGTATACAAGTCACAGCTGGATAAAATGTCACCTAAGGAGATGCAGAAAGAAATATGAAACAGAGAGAAGTCAAGAGGCTCTTAAGCTTCTAAACAGCTCCTGTGCTCTCACAGGGAGAGCTCGTGGCAAGGCATGTGGACAGGCCTTGGCAGGTAGCCCGGGTCCACGTGGCACATCCAGAGCTCTCATTATAGTTCACATTTCAAGAGATGGAGAGAAAACAGAAACACAGATAAAGCAGGAGAGGAGTGTGCTGTCCTGAATAACATCGAGCAGCTCAGGGCGAGTCTGCATGGCTGGTTTATTTCTTTATACTTCTTTTTCACTTCTTTGTTGTAAGCATTGAAAATAGATCAGCTCTTACAATGATTTTGATGCTATACACAAATTTTCATATTCATGTAACCTTTTGTCACTTTACAACCACAAATATTCGTGTACTATGGTAGGATTTTATGTGATAGACTAACTGAAAGTAGTGCATAATTATGTAGTGAAAGGAAAATGATGAATAGTTTTCAAACTGCAATTGAAAATCTGAAAAGTGTGGTGTACATTTGATTTCAATCCCCTAAGTCAATATTAACCACCTTCCCTATAACTACATCTGCAAGTCTTTAAGAGTATGTCGCTACCAGCTTAGAGACTGAACTTTAAACCCATTTTTTTGGTTACAAATAACTCAGGCTTATTCAGACTGGATACAGTGTCTGTAAGCAGCAGTTTTCAAGTCTGGTCACAATCTCTTTGTTGGATTTCGGTCTGAAATTTGACAGGTCCACCATTGTTCACAGTCAGAATAGTTTGCTCAGCAAGCAAAATATATTGAATTTCTTTTCTAAAAAGTCTATCTTTGTAGAGTGCACAACTTATAGATTTTTTTATTCTGAGCTGTTCCAGATACCCATGACTTCATTAATGAGGAGTTGTGCACCATATTGTTTCCATTTTTGGATGATAAATTGCATGATTCTTCTTGAGATGTTAAAAGCTTTGTATATTTTTTTTTATAATCCAACCCTGCTTTAAACTTCTCCACAACTTTATCTGCTGTGTTCCTTGGTCTTCATGATGATGTTTATTTAGCATAAACATCATCATGAAGATCATGTTTCTGCTAAATAAAGGCACTGAGCAGAGTTGCACAAATAATCTTGTCGTACTGTTAAAAATACTGTGCAGTGACAATAAATCTAATCTAAGCATGTTTATTTAATAATACTCTCTAACAAACCTCTTCAAACAGGGGACTCTATTTACTCTGTTTACAAGGGAATTTTTTTAGGGGTATCTTAGAAAAAAGGCGGGTGAGTAGCCTGACATACTTTTCAGATTTGTGTTTGTTTAAACATAAAAAAGAACAACACGTTTTTCTTCGTTTTTCAGTTATGTACTTCTTGGTCTTCTTTCCATTGGTCCATCCCATAAAATCCCAATGAACTACATTGAAGCTGTGCGGTTGGAACATAACAAGAGGTGCTCGCGAATACTTTGCAAGAGACTCTATCGGACTCCAATGAATCAAATGAGAAGTGGAAAATCAGAGCAAAACAAAAACACGCTTTCCTCACTGCTTGGTTTTTCATGACCGGGGGACTTAATGCGATCGACAGATATTGTACATAAAACAAAGACCCCCACAGACAGGGTCAGTGAGCCAGTTTGTGGTTATTTCACGGTGAAAAATAATATTGAAAACATTGGCTGGATTCCACCTCACTAAAATGTTTTCCAAGCAAATATCCAGACATAATTTTTTCCTTTCATTAGTTTTTTTTTAAATGAAATACTCAGGAAAACCTCATTTTGTTTGTTATAATAGGTAGCTTACACACCCATAAAAAAAAGGAACTAAATACCTTAATCCAACTGATTTGTTTGACACGGGCAGTAGCATTTATAACTTGACTGTGAACTTCTGTTCAATTAGTTTTCTTGGAGCAAGCTGCTCCTATTTAACATGTGTTGAATGTGTTAACAAGCATATAACATTGCTCTGGCCGTCCCTCTGACCAACTAAACTACAACAAAAGTCCGTAATTGTTCTTGCAGAATAAAAATACACATATTGTTGTAGAATGCACTTATACAAGACAACGACATAAACAAATTTCTTGTGGTCTTGCTCATGTATCTAACACGGATCTGCATTAGAGGACCCAGCTGTTATTTTTGGCCAGACATACCACAGATGCAGCCCACATTGGAGGGAGAAAGAAACACCAGACAATCAATCTCAGTGGCTCCCACCACTAAAAAAGAATCAGAAAATGATATTATTATACACTCCCCATAATTATGTGATTTCTCTGTTGAGCTTTAGACTACCAAGATTTGTGTTTGGGCCTGATTTGAAGTGAAGTGTTGGGAGTTTTGTCACTTTGGACATCAGTGGCTGATGTATCAAATACTGCAGCTGTTTCACCCTGAAGCCCACTGACAAAATCGATGTGGAATGCTTTGTCTCTGTTTGAGGTCAACATATGAAACACAGGATATACAGGGATTAGTGAATGCCTGTGTATTCGCTTCACATGTTTTAGGGCTTTGCAATACTAGAAAATCTTGCAATGGCAATAATAATGGTAAGTATTGTTGTGACAGTATCAGTTGCTATAGATGCCTATATTGTTCTTTCCTCATTTTCTGATTGGTGCTTCCATCACTCTGTGATTTTAGGCATTTTGGGCAATGTCATTTGTGTGCGGTGTGAGTATCTCCTGCTGTGAGACTGTCCAACTGGCTAAATATTTAATCAGCATGTAAAATGCAACTTCATAACACTTGGAATATATTGATGTTTTTTTCAAGCTTTTATTTTTGTTGATAATGAGGATTTTCCACATACATCAGACGAACAAAAAAATAATTCAGGGCTTGTGGGCTTAACTGGTTAATACCAGCTTAAAGGTTCTTTTCAAAAGGTACTTTTAATTTGACTGATGAAGAAAAGTGCCCCCATAGCATAGTAATATTTATTTTAAGATAATTATCAAATTCCTCAAAGTGCACTGATCAACATGTACAGAGCTTTGTAGATTTATTAATGAGTATTGTGTGACCTTGGTACATTGCAAATAAAAGGATATCAATACTATCCAAAACAGGCAAAAAAGATCATTCTTTCTCAGAGAAAGTATGTCGATTAAAAAACCCACACACACACCTAACACCTGTGTGTTTCTTTGAGTTGGTGTTTTAGGTTATTTATTAAAGACCATTTAAAGTCACAAGAGAAGAAACGCTTTTCACCAGATTTAGCCACTGCCTAATTTCAATTTGAAGTCCTTAAGGTAGATGAAAAAGCTAGACATCAAAAAACATCTCATTCTGCATATTCCTGCTGAAAAGAAGATTAAAGTTCGATCTACTTTTCCGGGACCATATCTAAAGCTGCTGTGACTTTGTTTCTTATTAACATCCACAGCACAGAATGTTTTCATACCAACTAAACTGTTTCCCATTTTGTCACATTACAACACACTTTATATAAATTACTAACAGAAAGTAGAGCGTCATTATGATGGGAAAGGAAAATTATATATGGTTCTTACAAATAATAATCTGAAAAGTGTACATTTGTATTCAGCCCTCCTTACTCTGGTAGCGCTAAATAAAATCCAGTGAACCAGTTGGTTTAATAATGAGTCATCTAGTAAGTGAATAAAGTCCACCTGTTAGTAATTTCATCTTAGTATAAGTCCGGCTGTTCTGTAAAGACCTCTGAGGTTTGTTAGTGAACATTAGTAAACAAACAGCTTCATAAAGGCCAAGGAACAGATCAGAAATGTCAGCAAGAAAATTTAAAGCATGCTTTGAACATCTCCAGAAAAATGTTCAGTCTATCGTCCGAAAATGAAAAGAGTATGGTACAACTGCAACCCTACCAAGCCACGGCTGTATACATAAGCTGGACAGGCTGGGCAAGGAGCAGATTAATCACAGAAGGGCCATGGAAGATGGATGGAGCTAAATATTTGGCAATTCTGGATGAAAACCTGTTACAGGGTGCAGGACAAAGTCAGAGCAATCTGGCCAGTCTGTCCAATCTTTATACAAACACTCATCATGTTTTCATATTTTTATTCATAAGAAATGTTGAAAAACATATGTAATTATCCCACAGCTTCACAGTTTTGCTCTACTCTGTTTTCACATAAAATCCAAATAAAATACTTTGAAGTTTGACGCTATGGCATAACAAAATGTTAAAACTGGTATGAATACTTGTGCAAGGCAATGCAATGCTATCATCACTTCATTGCTGCAACATTTGAGTACCACTTGCATGGATTATGTAACAGTAGTGCCCATGTTGGATATACATAGCGTCTCAGAGTGACAGTGAGGCCACATTTCTTTTCATTTTTTGACTTGCCCATTAAGATCTGTTGCAGCTTGGCTTTGCTGGTGATCAAACTGTGCAGTATAGTATCAGATTTGTTGTTGAAACTGAAGATGCACTTTATCTTCCTATGCCAGAAAAGTAGTACTGTGATGGGGGTATGGATGAACAATAAAACACTTTTTGTTATATCATGCTTTATGGCTTTGTAAGAACCAGTTCTTTTAATTTTTTAAGGCAAGGCATTTGATCAAATTCTTTAATATCTGCCAATGTATTCACTATTGGTCAGGGCTGGATGATGAGGGAAAAACAGAACTACATTCTTCAACAGTCTGATATATTTTCAGTTGTAAATGTAATTTGTTACAAGGTTTTAGAGAGCCATAAAAAACAAAGTCCTGGTCTTCTTGGCCTCCCAATGACTCTTGACCCAAATAGGTGATGTGTTTATTAAACATTTTGAACAGCAAGACAATTAAAGAAAATGCGTGAATATTTTTCATCAGCTATTCTTGTGTATCTCTCCCCTGCTCTGTTTGCAACTCACTGAGTTCAACCTCATTTTGAGTTCTTATATATCCCAGGAGAATAGGCACAAACACTAATGTAGCAGAACAGTTGGAGTCTGTTCAGGTGTAGAAATAAGATGTACTCTGTTTTTACAAAAAGTGATTCATTACTACAGTTTCATGTACAAAAGAGCAAAGGCTTACTTACTTTGCCAGTGCCTTTTTTAATATGTCCAAACCAATTTTAACTTTAACTGTAAATTTTTAAAAATAAATGAAACCGTCATTTAGACTGAATCAAAACTTGTTCACCATACTAAACGTTTGATCACTTTTAAGACATAAAGGTTATTCTGGGTTTTACTGTGTGTCAAACTGAAGATGATGTAATCATCTCTGGGATTTGAACTATAATGTGATCACTGGCCAATAGTATGCTGAATATCAACTCTGATCAGCTTCCCTGCCCCATTTGAACAAAAGCATACCCACAGCATGCTTCTGCCACCAAACATGTTTTGCTGTGACTTTGAGGTATTCAGGGTCATTTCCAGTGTTTGTTATTGTAACTTGGTATTTTGAATATAGACCAAAAGGTCCAATTTTGGAACCTTCCTCCATGTTTGCTGTGTTCCCTGCATGACTTGTACTAATCTCCATTTGGAAATTCTTATGGCTCTTTTACAGCAATGGCTTTCTTCTTTCTTAAAAGCCGGATTTATGGCTCACAGAACTAATAGTTGTCCTCTCGACAGATTCTCCCACTTGACCTTTGGGTCTCTTTAGCTCCTCCACAGCTACCACAGGCCTCTTACTTGCTTCTTTGATTATTACTCTCATCCTTTTCCAATGATGGATTAAACAGTGTTCAATGAGATGTTCAAAGCTTAGGTGTGAGTTTTCTTTAGGGGTATCAGAGTAAACGGGGCTAGATGCAAATACACACCACACTTTTCAGATAATTAAAAAGTCTTAGTTTCTCTAAGTGATTTATATTATAATTTTAGTTTTTCCATCTTACATAACTGTTTCTGAATTAGTTGTATTTTTATTTGTAAATAGTGAAAGTTGTTTCATGTTTAGATAACTATACTACATAATTTGCTATATGTTAGATTTGCTACAAGAAACAGTTTATTCTTACTCTGATTTATCAAGATTGTTATACATCAATGTTTCTTTTCAGCATCTACATTTGGCATGGTGATCTTAGGATTAAGCCTAAAGCACCATTGGTCAGACACAGAGAGCCGCAAGCATGGCTGAAGTACTTCTGTGCCATACATTCAATCTGTTGGTTTGTTTTTTTTTTTGTTTGTTTGTTTGTTTTTTTTGACTATTTGCGTATCTAAGTTTCTCAATTTTCTGCTTCTGCTGTTTTGACGCTCCTTTAACATTGTTGCTTTGCAGAAATAACAAGACATATTTGCAAGGATTTTAAAGCACTTTTTAGACTACATTATGTGCTAAATTAGACAAAAATATATGATGCAGTTATACAGACTGGTCGGTGGCATTATATTATGCAATGTAGACACTCTTTATGTTTGCAGGGCAGCTGTTCTTTCCAAATTAAATAAACTTTCTCTTGCAGAGATTTGAGCTTTTTTAGCAACATACATTTAGTGGTGGAAGGATAGTGGTAAAACTAGACTTTAATTTTTATTTTTCCTCATTGAAAGGCCTGTATTTCTCACTACTGGTGCATAACATCAGTCTGATCTTGTTGTGGTCCTGGCTTTTGCCGTCTAGGATGAGTGAGACTTTCCCAAAAGGGTCCTGGAATGACCACTTAAAGAGACTCCCAAAGATAGAAGCTGTCATTATTTCCAGGGTGGGAGACAGAGGCCACCTTTAGATGAAGCCACATGCAGACAGTTGTTTGGGGGAAATTTTGTTTTTGTCAAGATCTGAATAACTTTTTATCACGTTGATGCATTTCCATTGCCAAAAACTGATGTAAGAGCATGAGGTGACAGTAGCTGAGTTGGATTGTCTGTTTTGCTTAATTTCATGGACAGCAACATTCAGTCTGCTATATGTACTTTGCTAAGGCTCGTCTCCTGCCCTGGGTTTAACTAAGACTACATCCTATCATAAATATGTCATAGCGCATTTAGACTTTCTGCAGTTCAGTCTGTAATATCCACAGGATGCCAGCATCTTCAGTAACCTACCATTATGTCATATGCAAGTTCTCATTGAGACATCAGCATTCAATAAATTATCCATCAATTTCATCACTATTAGATCATGCACACGTCTGCCTGCCATCCAAACTAACCAAGGCACATGCAGACTTTAACCACATGGCACTGAACTGACACTCCAGAAGAACAGTCCTGTGGTTTGCAGCACCCTCAGACTCAACTATTTATTTGTTTTCTTCACCTCTCTGCAGCTAATCTAACTGTATTTTTCTGGTCAAAATATGACCCCAAATTAAACTCAGTCTATAACCTAGTTTTGGTTGTGTTGTGTTGTTTTACAGTAATCTCAGCTTCTGGAATATTTGAGTGACACTGAAAGACAAATAGGAACCACATTACATCATCTGTTGATGATGTTCTGCTGTTCTTTTGTGAGGCCTTAAGCACTGGTTGTCTCCTCCTGGGAATTTCTAAAGCCAAAAGTGAACATGTGTGGAGCAGAAAGAGTGCTAAGTTATCATATTTGCATGGTTAGCTTGGTAAGTCTGCTGTCTATATCCTCTTTTAGATCATAGTTATGTATATTTCAGAATATCCCACTGGGAACCATAGAACCATTTTGTAAAACTAAGCAGCTCTAATGAAATTTTGCCTTACTGTATAGCTTTTTATTATTTATTATTCTTTATTTTGTTTTTATACATATTTTTAGTTTTTTGTGTGAGTCTGTTTTTCCGTTATTGCCATCACTGCCACTTTGCTGCTGTTGCACAGAAATTTCCCCATTGTGGGACAGTAAAGGATATTTCTATTCTATTCCATTCTAAAAATTTTATTTGGCCCAAATTTACACAATAAAAACTGATAAGTTAATTTAACACAATTAATTTTTAGGGGAACCAGTTAATTAATTAATCTATTGATTCAAAAAATAGAAAAACATGTAAAATTTTTAAAATGAGTGAAAACGATTTCATGAATTGTTATTGCTTGCATGAATAAAGTTAGCAATACTTAATTTAAAGATAAGTGAACAGTCATTGTATTTTGTTTTTGGAATACATTTAACCATTTTTTTTATTATTTTCATTTGAAGAAAAGAAAATGTGTATGAAGTAAATTATGTGAACATTGTTCTTTCAATAAAAATGTTGAGAGTTATTATTCAGCCTGAAAAAAATGCATAACCAACAGATCCTCATTCAACTTATCCACTCTTCTTGTTGCCAATAAACACGTCAATATTAAAGCAGCCAAAAGTTTATTTTGAAACCAATGCTTTGTGGTTATCATTTGTATTCCACTCCAATGTATTTTATAGGAAAGTATGAGACAAATTGAGCCAGCAAAGGTTTGTTTAAATTGTACTACTTACAATTAACATTAAGTTTTAAAAATGTTTTAATCCTACTGTCAGATTTTCTTTGTTTATTGTTATTTTCTGTTGTACAAATAAGTTATGTTTAGCCAACATTTATACTGTAAAACCTGACAAGTTAGTTAAGTGACAGAAGTTGGAGGAAACTAAAAACATTTTTAGATGTAGGCTATTCACTCAAAAAATTAAAGCACCTACAATAATTTGAGATGACTAAAGCAACTTAAAAGGAAATTCTAAACTCTGACAAAAAAGTAAAGAATAATTACTTTTATCAACCATTTCAAATGATAGGTCAATACTTGAACATTTATTTTGTCAGTACAGCTACTCATTTTTTATTTCCTTAAAAAAAAAAATTTTTCTTAAGGTGTTTTTCTAAAATTTTACATTGTGCAATCTGTGTTCAATGGCTAAGTATGTCCAAGTTTATCTAAATGTCTTTCATCATTCTCATTTTTCTAAAAACTATTGTGAATTACTGTTTAAACTTAAAATATCCAAATATATTTGAGTTTTGGAGATCTTTGTCAGAGCTTTTTCCCTTCTTTTTATCCAGTTTTTATGCTTACAGTTAGCTGAACTGGAACTTTCACTCGCATACTTGTTCAACTGTAATTTAAATGGACTCCGTTGACTCACATTATGTCAGGACTTTCCCGTGCAATAGCAAACGGGTCACAATTTTCCAAAATTGGGTAATTAGATATTTTAGAATAAATGGTTATTTGTCAGCATTTTTGGCAAACATTCATTCATTTCTCTGGCATCATTTAGTTTTTCTTTGCAGCTTCTACTGGGATTTGCTGACATTATTGGCAGGGAATTAGTGTTTTGTTCCCTTATAAGTCTGCAGGGTCTGTTTGACTGGTGAGTTTGATCTAGTGACTAAAGTTCATGGCAAAGAAAAATATCCATGGTGTAGTAGTCATAAAGTCACATTCTTCAGTTAAAATCTGTCAGTTGATGGTGCTCCATGTGGGATTCTTTTATTTCTTTCTGACGTATTTTCAAAGCTTGCTTTGGATGCAGAGTGTGGTTAATTGCTGACCTTAAATAAGTGATTTATCTTGTATCCTAAGTGGACTTTAACTGAGCTTTCTTAGTTTGTTTAACGAATGTGGGGTTCTGCTCCATAGTCTCTCTTGAAAGCTGTTAAACTTTGGTTTAAATCAGTCCCAACATCTTTTGGAATTATAGAGAAATGGAAAAATGTCACATGAACTCAATGTGGTGACCTGTTATACAGTTTTATGCCCGTTTAAATGTTCCAAGTGCCCACTGTTGGTTGAGTGCACTCAAAGTGCACCCAAGTGAGATGAGGTGTTTCTTCCTTGTGAGAACTAATGAGAACTAATTGTGTCTGTTGTGTATCAAGGGCTTTGGCTCCAAGGTTGGTTGGAAACCTGATGAGGACCAGCAGCCAGGAGAGAAGGTCCTGCAGGATATAAAGGAGAGGAGAGAACTGGAGAGACGGCTCCAAGAGATCCAACAGCAGCTGGAGATCCTGGGTAGTGGCCAGGAGATGACGGTGAGTTCAAAGTAGCCTCGATCATTTACACACAAACACATAGAAAAATATAAGCTTGTGTCTATGCTATCACTTCTGACTGAACAATGCTTTTGTTGTGGATTTTATCACTCGGTGCTTGGAGTTACACCTGTGACAAATTAGTGCAAGCACTCAGCTCATTCTTAGTTGTTCTCGAGCTGGTTTGAGGGGACGATGGAATCACATTTGCATTCATTCCCAACTCCTTAGGCTCAGGTTTTTCATAGCCACAATAACAGCCGTACATGTTCTCCTCTCAATGCTTTATTTCCCCCGCTGTGTTTCATTGTTTTTTTTTTTAGCATTCTTTGTTGAGGTTCAGTGTCTTCACTACAGTTTTTCCCCCTAGAAATATTTAAACTCTGTCTGGTTTTTAGAGGTGCCTGTAGAGTTACAACCAGAGGTCCTTTCTCCAAACTCTGTAGCTAAAGACACAAAACAGGAATGTTCCAAGAACAAAGGTGGATACTAAAACTGATTTCTGCCTGCTCTGGCATTTAGAACATTAAATCTGGTGTGCAGAGAAAGAGGGAAAAAAACCCTGGGGATAAATTTACTGGTTTGATTGTGTCATTGGGTTGCATCTCATAGTGTTGTATGGACTGCCTCACAAAACTATTCACATTCCTTGAACTATTTAAAATTTTATCACAATGCAAACACAAGTTTTAGGAAAATTATACAGTGGGCCCCTGCCTATTTGCTGCATCAGTTTTCAAGGAATTATCTATTCATTGTTTTTTCTGTGGAACGTAACTCCAAAATATTTGCTAAAAGTCTACCTATTTGCAGATTTTATTATATTCGAAACAAAATGCAGGTGGGGAAGCTGAAATACCTAAGTAATGGTACCTGACATGCTACAGGCTGGCGTTCACAAAGCAGTCAATCATGGCTGCCACACCCTTACATTAAAGGGCATCATACTGTGCAGCGAAGAACTGTTTCTGGTCTAAATAAGGAGCTGACGCTTCATTTGAGCAAACTGTTCTTTCATGGTTGTCATGACACACCAAACCCACCAGTCTGTTAGCTACTGGTGGTGCAACAGATTCTTTACATTCAGCTGCAAGTCACTAATTGACTGAACCCAGTGAGTGACTTCAGGGTGAACTGTTCACTGACAGCGTGTGTTCTTAGTGCCAGCAGGCTTGTTTTGAGGCTGTGAAAAGATTTATTGGCTCAGAATTTGTCTGGGAGGGCATTCTTAAAGCACCCTCACACAGCTGCAGTGTACTCATAAAGTTTGTATAACATCCATAACTCAAACGCTCCCTTACTGTATTTTACCTCTGAATACTGAGTCTACCTATTATAGATGCTTTCGATATGTTTTTGGTGACAACTTTTTTGTCAGCCTATATGGGATCAGAGACTTATTTTCACCCAATTTCACAGCACTACGGTCTGTGGTTTTAAGAAGTACTTCAATATGAAACTATTTTACCAATAACAGAAAAAAATAGAACAGAAATAATAGAACATTTCTGTTCTATTAATTGTTTGAAAGGTTTAATACTAAATAATTTGGACTATTTATGGCTTTTGAATTGTCTTTGGGTCTTATAATAGCAATGGATGTTGTTAGCATAGTTAGCGCAGCTAGCTTTATAAAAACTCCTGTTTGTGTTCATATTCCCTTGAGAATGTACCGTAGCTATATTTCCAAAAGCCAGCCATCATTTTAACTCTAGCATATTCCATGACAGACATGACTTAAAAACTCAAAACGGATAAAACAGAACAACTTTGCTGTTCTCACTCAACCTTCCTGTTATCTTCTGAAGGTCTTGCTCGCTCGCAGTCTTTCGCATCCTGACTGAACCTCAGACATGCTATGACATGTAGAAAATATTGTTTCCTTTCAACACGCTTGAGTCAGCAAACTTTGAAAATTCTTCACACAGTAACAACTTCTTCACCTCTTAGTGTGGTGCATTCACTGGTTGGAAAATTATAAGATATTAGAGTTTCTGACCAGCAGGTCACCAGACACGCCCAGTCTAGCTAAACATTGTCCAATTCAACAGCTAATTTCTCTCTAGGATTTACCTGTTTTTATGCACTACTCAACACAAAACCCATTCTGACTCAGGTTCCCTCGTGAGAGCTGCGGAAACTTATTTGCTTCATCTTTCCTCATCATCTAAATTATCCTCTTGCTAGCGAAATTTAACCTGGATCCAAGTGAAAAATCTTTCCTGTCACCTTTTGATTTTCATTGTTCTCTTTGCCTGTTTTTGTAATATGATTTCCTGCTAAGAAGAAGTAAAATAATACACTGATGTACAAAAATATTTATAGAAGTAAAAGGATGATTCAACAGAACTACTTTCATGAAAATACATTGAAGGCTGTTATGGTGCTATTCTTCCTGCAAACTCATTTGACTGCATTCCTGTATCATCTGTGAAAGGAATGAAACTCCAGCTTTTACTGGAAATTAGGGAAGTTCTAGCAGGGGAGCCTTGTTCTAATCAGACCAACACCTTCGTCTGTAAGTGTTTTTTAATGCAGCAGCAATAATCTAGTCCCTAGCTGTTCTCTCAAGGTACAGGTGGATACCCTGACACTGGGCCGTGCCTCATTATGCCCAGATGCGTTTAAAAATATTCACATGTACTCAAAAATCATCTTACTGGCCTATCTGTGGAAAAAAGCCACTGTTTTGGCTCAATTTCCCAAAAGAAGATTATTCTAACAAAGACAGGGCTGTTCTGCCTTCTAGCTATCTGCCTTGAAGAGGACCACCAGCTCTACACAGCTCACAGTCAGCTCCTGTACACACACACCACACACACACGCACACATACACACACATGCTCGTGATGCAGCACCAGTTCAGCACAAGTGTGGGTTGTTCCACTTTTAAGATCTCTTACTTCAGTCACATACCTGAGCTTTATCAGCCACGGACCCAGAGGCCAGCCTCCTCTAATGCAAGAAGGCTATTCATTCCCTTCCTTTTAGATAATTCACAAAATAAGCTTGCAATGCTTTCTCTTTTAAAAAGATTGGTGCAACATTGTAAGTAAATCATTTTAACAGATTCATTTTTATTCAAGGGGGTGAGTGGCTATCAAGCAGATTTTGTCTTCAAAAATATGTCATGATTTATAATTTATAATCACATTCAAGGAGGGAAACCTGGGAGCGCAAAGTCAAAACACTCCAGGTGCTTTCCATGCTGGGATTTTTGGACACTGGGAGCTTTTAACAAGAGATCAAGAAAAGTGTGCATTAGGATATGGGTAAAGGTACTGGGATGTTGAATGGTACTGAAGAGGATATTGGACTGCCTTGAATCAACTGGAGTAAGTGCCTGAGAAAATGTAAGCTATCATTTTGGCCTGAGAAGTTCTACGTAACATTGGACTGGACAAATAGCTTTAATTTGATATTGAGGGCTGTTAGACCAAGTTTTTTTTTTGTTAAAAAATTTGAACACATCATCTTGAGGGCAGATGACACTGAACTGAATATATTTTAAATGTTTTCAAACTATATAAAAAAGGACAATTGAAAAATTCAAAATGGTTCTGCTTTTATAAATTTGGAACATGGCAGACTTTTTAGATAAATGGCCTATGAAGTACTGGTTATCAGTTCTGAAACAATGACAGCCAAACATATTGAACTCATCCTAGGTTCATGTTCAGCAGTTGCCATGGTGAAAAAAGTGATCATCAACATGGAGAGGAAGGAGCCAGAGTAAGAGGTGAAATAAATAACTAATTTCTCAGCACCACCACTCAGTTCCACTACAGGCTTTTCACCTCTTTTGAATAGAGGTAAAGAGTCAGCTGCTGTGCATGGGCCAAGTGTAACATCTAACAGTTTTTTCAGAAAGACCTCAGGAAATTGCTTCAGATTACTAAAAGAACTTTTAAAGATGAATAACAGCATAACTCTTATAGCCTTTTATTGTGGGCTATAGTTTTAGAGACTTTTAGGAAATAAAAGGGAAACAGTGTGCTTGTGTCTTGGGCGGAGGTGCATTCAAAGCAAAGTTGCCTCCTTATTTCAAAGTATGAAGGAAATACAGGAAATTCAGCAATGCAGCAATAATGAGCTAACACATCATTTAAAGAGGATTTGAGATGTTAATTTTTATGTGAAAACGTATTTGCACTTTTATAGATTTCTTTCTTGTTTTGCTTTTTTGTCAAACATAAATCTTTTAAATCATCAAAAAACTGTATTATCCAGCAAAAAGAGTAAATCAAAAAGCAGTTTTTGATTACTTTCATTTGTTGAGGTGAACTGTTCAATCTAAATTAATCTGGCATTTTGTGAAAAAATAATTGCCCCCTAAACCTAATATCTGTCATCAAGCGTTTCTGATAACTGACAATGACTCCTTTATTTCGCTGTGGAGGAATGCTAGGTTTTCTGGCATGAAAGGTCTATTTAAGGTTATGCCACAGTATCTCAATTGGGTTTAAGTCCAAACTTTGACTGGACCACTCTTTTTCTTCTTTTTGCTCTATAGCATGTTTTGCTAGAGAGCAGAAATCTTGTCCCATCAGTAACAAGTCATATGTCCTGAAGCAGGAAGCCAGACCCAGACAATCACACTACCACCATATTTAACTGGTTATATTCTTTTTCTGAAATGCTGTTAGTTTTGTGCCACATGTAAAGTGACACACAGCTGCCCAAAAGTTCCACTTTTGCTTCTTCACTCCAGAAAATAGTTTTTCCAAAAATGTCTATTTAACAAAATTAATAAGCAATACCTTTGTTGGCAAATGGGAGACTGGCAATTTGATCATCATAAATATTTTGCCCAGTCTCCTATTATTGAATCATACACTGACCTTAACTGAAGCAAGTGAGTTTTTAAAGTGCTGGGGATGTGGTTCTGGGTTTGATGTTCTCCTGAAGTAAGTTTGGTACTTCAGTCACTCCTGGGAAGGACTCCCACTAGTTCATGTTTTCTCCATTTGTGGCTTTAATGTGGTTCTCTGGGGTCCCAAAGCCTTTGTAATGATGTTGTAACTCTTTCCAGGCTGAAACATTCCAATGACTTTGTTTCCCATCTTCGGCTGCATTTCTTTAGATCAGGCCATGATGTGTTTTACACTTCATTTATTTTGGTCCAAATCAGTTAATGTGTTTGTCACTTGTGCTTTGTTACTTTCGATCACTGCTGGCGTTGTAATGTTGGGTAAATGTTTGTGAAATGTCTCTGAGAAAACTGTATATTAATGTGTCTGCAGTAAGGCACCTTTGCATATGTGAGCTCCAGAGAAATGTCTGTGTTATACAACATGCATGCCAAAGAACAACTTTCCAAGCTTGAGTTTTTGATATATATCATATTGTCCATCTTGGTAACTTCAGAGTCATCACAAGGCCAGAACAGGATTTGCATCTTTCAACCCACCATAGGACTTTGAACATGAATAGTTTTGTAGATGATGTACATCTATCAGTAACTGGTTTCTGGTAAAGAGCTGGAGGGATTCACAGGGTGGTCTGGATGACAAATGATGGATGTCCACTATTAGTTCCAACTAAAAGGAATAGATGAGACACAGGAATGAGATTTTTGCCTTAAGTTACATAGTGGAATGATGAGAAAGTAGGGAAACAGTTGAATAGGTTTGATATTTTCTTCAGGATGGGAGAATGGTTATGGGTCTATAGAGCTATAATTGACTTAAAACAATTATTTTTCTAATTCTATGCTGCTCATATAAATTTTAAATGTCCATATTACACTCCAGTGAAATACCTTTAAAACATAATGCCCTCCATGTCCTGCTGACCTAAAAACGATGTAAAAACCCCCTCCCTTAATCAGTGCCTTTGAGTCTTAGAAAAAGAAAAGTGGGTGAGGACATCCTTTCTTTAAAGCCAGGGACATTCTGTTCAGTGTTGGATGACAGCTGGAACAAGCAAACGTGCTGAGAGAATGATGATGATGATGATTGCCATTGAAAGATTTTAACATTTTGCTTCTCTGGATAAGTTTCCGTCATAACGCTCATCTTAAGAAAAGTACTTAGTTGATTTTGAGACAAATTGACTGAGGCTTTACATCTGTCAAAACAAAGATCAATGTTCTCAGACCAGGAGATGGGAAATGTCTATAAGGACTCATGTTCAGGTAAATGCTGGAATTGCATGTCTCTAACAGCCAGAGACTTAGGTACAAAAATGACAGCTGTCAGATGACACATTAGCCCCAAGAACAACTTCTGTTCTTCCTCTGAACCAAGTTTAAGAAGGTTGGCTTTCATTCTTGGTCTCACATTCAGTTCAAAGCAGGCAGCATGTGAGGAGTCAGACTTATCTTTAAAAAAACAGTGCTTACATCCAAGTAAAAGTGTTTTTCTCCCTGAAACACCTTCCAGCTAAGCACATGGGACAGCAGCAGCATATCAGTTTATTACTGTGATGTGCCAGTCTTCTGTCAGGTCATGCACTGATGCAACACATATTTGCATTTGTCAGTTTGGAGTCCAGCAAAATTGTTCTGAAAAAAAAATTAGGTCAGGATGTTGGATAATATCTTGAGTTTAACGGGAATTATTCTGTCTTCACCTTTGTGCTTTGTTCCTTTGGACTCACAAGATGTGGATCTTGGGACATTTACAGATGCAACACTACATTTGCTTTCACATACACACAGAAGTAGCACTTTGGATTTTAAATAACACATGTTTTTGATTTATGTATGTGTATTTATTTTATTCTTGCAGAATGAGTCAGCAGACCTTACTGAAGAGCAGTTGCTTTGTCTGCTGGATGAATGTGAGAGGACAGAGAGCTGGAGCCAGGACAATCAGAGGAACGAAACTGTGTCATCAGAACCTTAAAAATGCCCAAATTTTCCATCTGAATTACTGCCTCCAGATGACATCACCATAGTTTTGGGTTGGGTTTCACAAATGAATGAAAATGCAAAAATTTGCTAAGGTTGATAAGCATTTTTTATTCTAATAAAAAAAACCATGTACTGCCATGTACTGGTGGCCCCAGTACATGGCAGCCTTGCCTCTGTCAGTGTGCCCCAGGGCAGCTGTGGCTATAATCCAGTATCTTACCACCATCAGTGTGTGAGTATGTGGGGGAATGACTGAATGTAGTGCAAAGCGCTTTGGGGTCCTCTGGACTTGATAAAGTGCTATAAAAGTACAGGCCATTTACCATTTACCAAGGCACTCTCTGTATCAACCTAAATATCAATGAATGACAATGTCATTAACTCTCATAATTAGATGCAGCTGCACACAAACTGGATCATGGCTAATTTGAAAATGAAAACAGTCTATGGAATCTATAGAATTTATGTATAAATTTGATAGACTCAAACTCTTTATAGAGTGTGTGTTTTTCACAGTGAGTTGATCACGCTGAGGCTCTGAAACCAGAAGATGTTTTTTGTGACCTGTACTGCCACTATTGTTTAATTCAATCGTAAACCCTCTGAGACTTGTACTTTCTCTCCTACCTTCTTCCTCAATGATGAGGAAGAAGGTGGGAGAACTATAATCTGACAATGTAACATGATTGCAGAACTATAATCTGAGAATGTAACAGTTACATTCAGTATTAGAAACACACACATTATATTTCAGGCAACTAGCCAATGCACAATTTGGAGGTGTGTGCGTGTGCTCTTATTCCACCAAAATTCAAGCCCATCCCAATCTCTCTGTAAAAGTGGCCTGAGCATTATATTGTATATATTGGAGATTGTTAATTTCAGCTGTTTATTGAAATCACTGCAACCTAGCTCATCCATTGCAGCCTGTGTGCAAATATGCCACCAACACAATCTCAGGCTAGAAGTTCTGTGCAAAGCAAACATGGTTGAGGAACTCTCACATTTCAATACATCCTAAAAGAGTTCTCCAACACCCTGCAGGAATGATCCACAATGTGGCGAAATATGTATGTCATGGTGAAGTCTTCGTCCGATGTAAAAGGTGCTGCACTGATAGTATGCTGGGTAAACATTTAAAACTGTTATGCAATAAAACTTCTCTTTAAATAGTTGATGTCTATGGTTGTAGTTTGTGGTCACACATTAAATATGGAACAGGGTTGATGTGGGCTTTATGAGGCTGATGGTCATTTCCAGTTCAGCTCCAAGCATACCAACCATTCCTGTATCTACTTATAATCTCAACTCAAAGCCTCGGATTAATAAAAGCTTGTGAAAATGGACCCTATGTGAGCTTTATGTTAATCTAAATCCACTCCTCTGATAAAAGACCATTTTTCAATGGTGCTTGTGCTGTAGTTCTTTAGGGGTTTTTAAAAAGCCGTTGATGCAATTACATTTTTTTCTCTGCTTGTATGATCTACACACCTCCCTGATGTGTGCCTGGAGGCCTTGTCTTTTTTCCGTTCTGGCTCAAACACCTACAGACATGCTCATCTCATCCCTTGCCTCAGCCACACATTCTGACCCCATTGAAATGGCAGGAATTCCACTTGAACTAAAACATTAACAAAATGAACAAGTTCAGTCATATTGACGTGCCAGTGCTACACTATCTGACCCCTACTTACTGGATAGACAAAAACATTTCTTTTTATGCCATGGCATGTATAATGTTTTTTACCCTTTTTCATACACTGTATATGTAACCCACACAATAAGTTTCCAGAATAGCAGAAACTGTATACTGCTCATTTTTGGTAGTGGAAACCCAGTGAGCTCACTATTGGAAGAATGAGGTCACTTCTAATGTAAAGAGAGATGCACAGCAAACTGAGACTGTCTGGGGTTTGGATAACAGCTCTTTCTGTGATAGTTCTAAATTAACTGCTGGAAGTCTGCTTGTAGATGATATATTGGCTCAGTGTTGTGTTGAATTCTCATCAGTTGTGAATGAAAATGATGGATTTCCAACTTACATGCTGAAGTAAAGCATAGACAAAAAAATCAGGTTCCCTCCCAAAAAGTTTGAGAATTTATTGCTGCAATGAAAAATTCTTGAAAGGATGTTTGCATACGTTCAGAGATGTTGGTGTATTGGTGAGATGTGAATGAATGTGGTACTTGAGTGGGTCATACTTCATGTTTAGTTTCTCTGCAGCAGACTACAAAGGACACTCCCTTTTACCAAGGCCTACTTAGACTCTGAGCGAATACCATATGCATGACATACTAATGTTCATTTCCTTTTCCAATGAAAATACCTTGATCCAAGCAGATACAAGTTCAAAATCACTTACAGTTGCATCTCAATGAATCAGAATACCATCTAAAAGTTATTTGTTTTGGTAATTTAATTCAAGATTTGAAATTCATATTTTATAAAGATTCATTATAGACAGCAATACATTTCAAGTGCTCACTTGTTTATGGCTTACAACTAATGAAAACCCAAAAGTCAGTTTCACAGAAATTTAGAACATTACATGTAATAGCTTACACAGTCATAGGGTAGACTGGTGACTTAAAAGGTTCTCATACACTGAACTAGGAGGGTAAGCCACTAGAAGTTATTGTCAAAGAAGCTGTGGGAGAAGCTGGACAATCAGCAAGGACAGCGTACAAGGTATATAAAAAAAAAAAAAACAACTGAACCCTTTTCCCATCCACTCAACTTTTCATTAACATGCTTATATTGTATAGATCAGTTACACACACTCATTTATTTCAGGTTTTCTTTAAATTTGTTTTTTTTTTGGGGGGGGGGTAATTTTTGATTGGTATGGCTAATAGCTAATGAAAACACATAGTCACAAAAGATTAATAATGAAGAAGGTGACTGTTCACACTGCATTTTATCCAATCATATCAATGGAAAGTCAAGTGGAAGGAAAAAGCATTCATTTATTTATTTTTCTCCCCAGATCAGGGAAGATGCTTCACATGTTACCTATGCTTCAAAAGTGGCTTAACACAAGGAATGCAACAATTGATAATCATCTCCTGGGCTATAATTTTTGCTTCACAGTCCTCTTAAGGATGCAGTTATCGTTTTGCTTGTGCATTTGTTTCTCCCACATTTTTCCCTTCCATTTATTTTTAAATGAATATGCTTGAATACAAGATTCTGTGGACTTAACCTGCGTTTGGATGGTGTTAACAAAGAATAAAGATGATTTTTTTTTTTTTTTTTTTTTTTTTTTTTTATGAAGGGTTTATTGTTCACTTGAAATTACAAAGAAACAATAACAACAGGAGTATAAACGGGACTTTGAGTAGAAACTATAGTACAAATGTTTATAGAAAAGCTTCACTAATAATTAAAAAAGAGACATACAAAAAATCAAAATAACAAAGACATCCTCATGTCAGTGTGCAAAAAAGTTTATACAGATAGAAACGCTTCCATGAGAGGTTACACCTCGAGATAAATTATTTAAATAGCATATATCTACACAAATAACAAAAAACAAACAGAATAATTTATCAAAAAGGCACAAGAAATACATTTTTCAAAACATATTTAAAACATCTCTTTAATCCTGTCCTGTTTGAGTTTCTTGTACTACAAAAATATCTTATATACAGCATATGAATGGTACTAAAGTCTTGCTCTAAAAAAAATAAGCCACCAGTCTTATACTCTGTTATGAAAACAAGTGATTCTTGTGTATTGCTGGCCTTAGTAAAAAAGATGAGGTAATATTTGTACATAAAGGGTTTCCTTTTTCCCCCTTTGTCAAAAACACTAAAACTCAGGCACGCCATCATGCACACTGTGCAGAAAGCAGGATACGTTTGTTTTTTACTCCCCATAATTAGAAGTAACTGTGTATATTTAAAGGATGTTAACCAAAAAAGTTGCTCATAGTTTTTAATGATAGCAAAATACAGAGAAAAGCTAAAATTAAAACCTCTATGATGAAAAAAATAAAAAATAATGAAAGAAAACAGACTGGCCTTTACTGCAATAGAGATGTTAAGACAAGGTTTTCTGATAAATTGTGTTCCAGCTCTCCTGCTCACGGTCTTTCTTTCCTGAGAAGAGTCATTTTTGGGCCAGCCCTATATCTCTGCTATCGACCAGGCTTTACATCTGTAGCCACCGGTGTAAGGGGGTCACCAGGCAAATTAAAATTAAATTCTGATTTAAATGTCTTCATTGCTGTTCTTTTTGGTGTCACACATGCACAAAAAAACACAACATTCACTCTCTTCAATACTAACAGTCATTCCTTACTGTCCATAGTCCCTCAACAGTTCCTTCACAGGGGATTACTTTCTTTTTTTTTTTACCCCATCCTTAAAAATGTCTTTTACTGCTTTCTTCGTTCTGAGTACTGTATCATTCAGTCCACAGCAGATGTATGTTAATGCTCAAAATTAGTATAAAATTTTTTTTAAAAAAGACCCAACTCTCTTCCCTTTGCTCCCTCATCCACGGAGGAATAACAGTTCAGGTGTGCAAAGCAATAAAATGTGGCCCTCTTCTGATGTAGATCAGCGCAGACTGAGAGAGAGGCAATTTCTTCTTAGCAGAGCTGGATTCGCAATTTAAGTTTCGTGCAGTTAACTCTTCCTTTTTATTTGGCTTCAACTCCTGAGGTCCCTTTCCCCCCTTAGCTCATTTGCTCAACATACCTCCAATGTGCATTTCTCAGAGGACAAATAAATGAAACTGAAACTGATGTAGACCTGCGCTGATACATTCTTCCAGAAGGCTCTGGGGTGCAATTATGTATCTGGAAGATAAAGCAAAGAAAAGATATATTAACAAAGTCTAAATGATAAGAATTGTTTCTGAATTAACCTTCATGCACATTCTTACCTCTACATTCATATTTGAGATCTGAGAAGTAAACCATCTCCTGAGAGAAGACGTACAAGCCTAGTCGCCCACCAGCATATGTCTTGTCATAAATGTTTCCAGAATCAGCCATGATTCTCTTGCCTTCATACATGACCACTCTGAAAGATAAATACAATCACATACTGTAAGCTACTGTAAAAGTTGGGCAAGAATTATGCAGTTTTACACATAAATCAGGTTTTGAACTCACCTAATAAGTCCAGTCTTGGGTCTGTGGGTTAGGTGCCATCTGTAGGCGGTAAAGTCCTTCCAGCCAATGTTCTTGGGGTCATGCCACAGGGTGCGGACCTGAAAATCAAGAGTTGTGAGGATTGAAGTGAGAATAGCCACAAACATTGTATTTTGCCTGAAACACTGAGTCAAACACTATACTCTCACCTGTCCTGGGGTGTCTCCGGTGTGCCACAGAGCATTTCTGAGGTGTTCGCCAGGCCCTGTGGTGGAGTTCACAACTTTGATTGACAAGCCAGAATAACCTTGAGCTCTAGTGGGCGTGTGGGACCAGTATGTCTGTGTGATCTGTTTCCACATCACTGTGTAGAAGCGAGAGCTGGACTGGTAGCCGAACACAAACCCGGCATAGTCATCATCTCTGTCCGTGTTGATAAAGAATGTTCCACTAAAATCCACAGCACTGAACTCATCATAACCTAAAGTGGAATGAGCATAGTTTAGGACAGCCACTACTTGTAGCAATTGCAACTATGGCAACATGTTTCTCTGTGTGTTACGTACCAACAGCAATGCCAGGGTCGCAGTTGACTGTCTGCACCAGCTCCTTGCCTTGATGCCTCACTACCCAATTGGGGTCAATCTGAGAGGTGCCTTTGGGATCCAAGGGAACCATTTGGAATCTGCGGAAGTCCGTTTCACTGATGCCAAAGTTCTCAGGGCACACATCATGGATGTCCAAGACATTATCTTGGTCAAAATCATCCTTGCAAATATCTCCACGACCATCACCTTCAAGGAAAATTTGGACATGGAATTAGAAAAATGGAAAAATGAGAACAAAGACCCTTAAATTGTTACAAATAAGAAGGATGGTACCGGTTTTTTGGAAAACTTACCATCAGAGTCTACTTGATCAGGGTTAAAGGCCAATCGGCAGTTGTCTTTATCATCAGGAATACCGTCATTGTCGTCATCATGGTCACAAGCATCACCTTTGCCATCTTTGTCATGGTCTGCCTGGTTGGCATTGGGGATGTATGGGCAGTTATCCAAGTTGTTTTGGTGACCATCCTCATCAATGTCCTGGTTGTTATCACATTTGTCACCAATGCGGTCTGAATCAGAGTCGATCTGTGGAAGAACCGCATTCCTTTATGAAGAAATTTCCCAAAGACAAGCTTTTCTTTTTCACCAGTCTCCCCCCTTCCCCTTTTTTGGGGGCATGCAAGCAATGTCCAGAACAGACACACTTCCAGACACCTTTTATTTTACCATATAGGTCAGATTTGATTACATTCATCTAAAAATTCTTTTACCTGGTCTGGGTTGTGCTCGAGAGGACAGTTATCACAGTGATCTCCAACGCCGTCCCTGTCTGTGTCTCTCTGGTCAACATTGTACACATATGGGCAGTTGTCATTCTCATTCAGAATGCCTGTTGAGGAAAATATATATATATATATATATTTATTTCTTTTTTATCCTTAACTTTCTTCCTAAGTTATTAATTTGAGTTTGCAAAGATTGCTTACCATCACCATCAATGTCGACAGCACAGGCATCACCCTCTCCATTGTTGTCTGTGTCTGTTTGGTCAGTATTGGCCTCAAACACGCAGTTATCACAGCGATCACCAACATCATCCCTGTCTGCATCATACTGGGCAGGGTTGTACACTCTTGGACAGTTATCCTGTTTTAATGGAAAAATAACATCTTAATATGTAAAAGTGGAACACAGCTGAAAGAGGTTATATTTATAGGAAAAATTCTTTGTTTTTCCATCATTTTTCTTATTTTGGCTGAAATATAATATTCCAGTCGTATTTAACACTGCATTTTTCTTGCCCAACTTTCCAAATCCACAAAAGAGAAATATGGGCAACCAGCCATCTCATCTTCAATTCTGGCTTTATGTGAAAATTATCCCACATTGTACATTGCACATTGTCCCTGTGCTACTGACTTTCCACTGTGACTTTTTGGTGAAAGCACACAAACTGAAGCATTCCTATCGCCCAGAGGAAGGATGGCTGCAGTTAATTGCTATGTGTGGTCTCTAGGGAAAGCAGAGCTTGGGGCTGAAAAAACTCCCAGATTACTCACCCTATCATCGGGAATTCCATCATTGTCATCATCATGGTCACATTCATCCCCAAAGCCATCTTTGTCATGGTCTTCCTGCCCAGAGTTGGGAAGGTTGGGGCAGTTATCCTACAAAAGAAGACAAGGGAGGTTAAGAAAACAATGATCATAATAATATAGTGTTCATGGATCATAAAAGCCTTTGGTATTTCTGTCCATGTGGGGTATGGTTACCTTTTTGCAGTGATAAGTGGCGTTTTCCACACAAGGCAGATCAGTGTTAGGCCATCCATCCAGGTCACTGTCCTCTCCACAAATCCGCCCATTCCCAGCATATCCTGGCTTGCATTCACAGCGGAACATTGACTCAGAGTAGACGCCCAAATATATGCAGTTTGCATTTCTATGGCAGTTGTGGCTACCGTCCTTGCAAGGGTTGCGGGGAGAGCACACCTAAAGACATTGTAGAGTATTAAAATATGCATGTGGTTGATGTGCGAGTCCAAGCTGTAACAAATGAAAACAACAAACAATCCATACCTGTTTTTTAGCAATTGCCTGTTCCACGCCTCTTCCAAAAGGTTGGGGACCAGAGAAACGGGAAGGACAAGGGAGACAGTTGTAACCTGGCTCAGTGTTCTCACAACGATGGATTCCATTGTGAGTATGGCAAGCATCTGGGACCTCTTTGCATTCATCAATGTCTGTGCAGGTGATTCCATCACCAGTGTAGCCAAGTGGGCACTTGCCACACTCAAATGAGCCATCACGGAAGCTGGTGCACTTTGTCCCAGGGAAGCATGGGTTGGATAGACAACCATCTGTGTCCAAACATAGTGTTAAAATTTAAATGGATATCAGTTGACAATTATGCACTTTGTTTTACTTGTTTCCAAGGATTAGACACATACCAATAGGGCAGTCCTGTTTGTTGCAGACTTGAACCATGGTAGCATCACCAATGCAGTCTTTTCCTCCATATTTAGGCATAGGGTCATTGCAGAGATGTTTTCTTGTTTGGACTCCTCCACCACAAGTTGCAGAGCAGGTATCCCATGGTGACCAAGGTCCCCATCCTCCATTAACTGCAAAATTGAAAACCATATTAGTTATTCAGCACAAAAAAAATTAAGTAACAAGCTCAAAAACTTTGGTGATGGTGTCTAACTGACTGGGACAGGGCGACATTTGGCAGACTTTGGTGTGACGTCCTTCTCCTTGGCAGTCTCTGCCACCCATCTGCGGTGTGGGGGAGTTGCAAAGGCGGATCTGTGTCATGACCCCTTCACCACAGGTCACGGAGCATGAAGACCAGGGCGACCAGTGGCTCCAGCCTCCATCCTGTTTGACTGTAAAACAAAGCAAGAACAATTATTTCACTGCATTCTCAAGTTGTGGAAAAGGACCAGTTTTATGAACATTCTATGGCTTACAGCGCTTGTCGCATTCCTGAGGGTAGCAGTCACGGGTCTGGACAGAGGTGCCCTCACACTTGCTGTTGATGCGGTCACAGGAGCGTCCACGCTGCTGGATGCCACGGCCACAAGTCACAGAACAATGGGTCCAGTCAGACCAGGCGGACCAACCATCCTCGGCATAGTCACTTGCTGTAAATGACAGAAATGAAGTTTGAAAATACTCAAGATACCAGGAAAGAATATGTGATTAAATAGGTTTTAATAAGAAACTTACGTGTTCCACAGCGAGGACAGCATTCACCATCAGGCACAGTGGCGTTAGCACAGGGGATAAGAGGACAGGAGATTTTGCGACACACAGTTGCAGAGTTCTGGATGGGAGAATAGTTTAATGAGTACAAATGTAATAAGTTATACAAAACAAGACCTGACTGATCCTGTTCCAAGTCTAATTGCTGCATTCCATAAAGGAATGCTCTTTTCAGATATATAACACACTTGCTGTGTTCATAAAGAACCTGTAGAGATCTTGATTAATACTGTCCTGCTAACAGCCAAAATAATATCACAGTACATGATTAGCCTTCACTAGAAGAACCCTATGCTGCTTTAACAATAATTTCCAACAGAATGCTATTGTTTCAGACAGGATAATGGTAATCATAAGGAAGGGTGCTAATGTGATCACTGAAATGACATTATTGCAGCAGACAGCCGACTCCAAGGTTGTGTAAAGGTTGCATTCTTGGAGGTGTTCTCACACTCACCTGACAGGTGCACTCTGTGCAGCCATCCACTGTCCATTCATCTTTGTCCTTGTGCACAATGCCGTTATGGATGCAGACTCCATCATGGATCATGATCTGATTTTTCAGTAACTGGCTATCAGTAGACTGGGGGAAGAAAAAAAGAGAGTGTGAGAGTGAGAAGTGGGGTTGCTTGGGACAGACGATGGAAAAGTTTCACTTTGCCAAGGTTCCAATACAAATGAATCACTGATTAAGACATTTCTGGAATCTAGCGGAGCACTGCAAATGTGACCAACGAGCCAAACATATTTATGTATTCACAGGCGTCTCATTAACGAATTGGCTGGGGACAGCCATTATGGTGACAAGTGGCTATGCACTAGAAATGTGTAATTCAAAGCAGAAGGCAGGAAAAGAGAGAGTGAATGATGACAAAGAACAGACTCTGTTGGCCCCTTGAGCTTACCACTTTTTGGAGTTCATTTGACAGCTGCTTAACAATCACATTGAGTCCCGTCAGCTCCTTAAACATGCTGGTGATATCCTCACATGAGAAACCACAGACAGTCTGCAGATCTAGAGGAGAAGAGGTCAAAGTATTAGCTCATCTTTTGAGGAAGAGGAGAAGTAAAGACTCTGACACTACTGTTAAGAGAGGGGAGGTCTCACCTTTGGATTTGTGGCCAGTATAATCTGTCCTAATGGCAGGGCTGGAACCATTGACAGGGTTGTCCAGGGTCATCACTTGTGTTAAGGCAGCTGCAAGTAATAAGAGCAGAGTGGAAGAGTTGATTTTGAGTAACAGTTTTGTAATCAACATTGGCAAATCTTGCATTAATGGGATCAGTCCAGCAGCTATATGTTGTGGTTTTCATTGCTGTCTCAGTCTAAAGTGGTCCTAATTACCCCCAAAAAAGTAATGAAATTGCTCTTTGTTGTATTTTTTGTTGTTAAATTAGATTTCTTATAATTTTAAAGAGTGTTATATGTTTAAACAAGCAGTGTTCAGTACAGAATATTCCAGTCAGGGTCTGGCCAGTTAAAGTATTTTGATTTTGAAGTAAATATGACCCTAAAATGGGTGAAATAGCTTTTAATTACATTGGCTTTTGTCATTTGGAAATATAAACTGAATATGACTGAATCATAATAGAACTAAGATCAAATTGGAATGTGTATGATCTAATTTAAGCCTGTCTTTATGATTGGATTGACTTGGTTATTGGCGCTGTTTATCAGGTGACATGCCATGAGATGACATTTGCAGTGAATTTGTGTGAGAAAAATAAACTGAACTGAACTGAAGTGAAGTGAAAGTGGCATAATTTTTTTTTCTCTTGATCGTGTACTCCTGCTGCTCCCTTTTTGGAATAGCGCCCTGAGCTCTGAGCCATAATGCCCATATCAAAAAACACAACTGTTGATTTAGGTAGTCTTGTTGCAACTATTTCATGTCTTTCAGTCTTACCTCCACTTTTACATCCCTTATTGGTCAGTATGGCATCTAGAGTGGTTCCAAAGACAAAATGGACATTCTGAAGCACTCCCTTCAAAAAATAGGGGGGGGGGGAAGAGAATCAATGCAAGCCTTTTTATTTGTATTAATACCTATCAAATCTATGTAACAATGTTATTTCTCTTACCATAAACTTGTCCTTCACTGCTCCTTTTCCAATCCTGAGTCTGGCTCTATCTGCCACCTCTCTAGACAGCAAAGTTTGGATTGGCACATCCAGCTCTGACACATTGATTTCTTCACAGCCCACAAAGAGCTGCGCCTTGTCCTCCTGGACGAATAGTGTGAGATTCTTCCAGTGCCCATTGGCCAAGCCGGCATCTTCGATAGACACAACCTGCAGCTGTCTTTCGGTAGAGTAGACCAGATCAAGGGTGTTCGCCTTCCCGTTGGAAATGATCTCGAAGATGGGTCCAGATCCGTCGGTCTTCTCGACGGTCAGCAGACTGCCTCTAGTTTTCTTATACTGCTTCAGGTTAAGTAGGAGGAGGAATCCCCGCTCGGCCTGGATGGAGTCTAGGAGGTCCCTGAAGGAGGCGTCGGGGACTGGGGGGATCAGGTCTGCGTTCAGCACCTTGTATGCGGGGCTGTAAGGGTCTGCGCCTTTGATTAGACTCACTCCGTTATGTCTTTTGCTCACCCTCGCCAGCTCAAATAGGTCATACACACTGTTATCATCGCGGTTCTCTGCGGTCAAACAAAACAAAGACATTGTTATATTTTATCTTCCTTCAAGACAAAGGGTAAAAAAAAAAAAAAAAAATAACGAAAAGCACAGAAGAAAAAGTATTTGCACTTATTTTACAATAAATCAGCCCCAGATTTATTAATAAATTACAAGCAATGCCTTTAAAACCACCCCCAAAAAAGAAGAAGAAACGCGCATTTTTTCCATTCTTACCTGCCAATCTTGCACCATCGCAACTCCAAAGCATCAGCAGAAAAAGGATGCCACACAGCATCATTTTGGAATCTTAAAAAAGTTCCTGTTCCAACCAAAAATGAAACATTACTTAATACATTCAAACCAGATATGAACTTCAAAGACAAATAAATAATAATGGCAATACAATACTAACCTTTCAACAAAAATAAGTCTAAAAATATTAAAAATGAAAAAAAAAAAAATATATATATATATATATATCCTTGTTTCAAATATTTTATTTCCCGGTCCTCTTCTTCGCAACTCTTGTAACAGATTAATTGGATAGTTGGAAAGTCTCCTCTTTTTATCCCGGTTCCTCCACTGATTCCACTGACATACGGTTCTGTCTTAACTTCTATTTAAACGCTTAAAGGGCATTCCTGAGCTACTGTTGAACCAATCAAAACGCAGCGCCAGAGACAGAAATGGGACGGACTTGTTATCTTACCTCACATCCAGTCAGAGTAATATCCGAGACGCACAGAGGGGAGAGACGAGAAAAAAAAAAAAGACGCATTCCTGAGCTGGATTTCCATCACCAGACAAATATTTTATCCGCACACCAAAGCCAAGACTTGGTGGTTTCCGGTCAGATAAAAGCTATAGTTTTAACAGATTAAATGATGTAATGTTGTTTTATTCCACTATAAGAAAGAATCGATTGTTTCTTTTAACTGATTCAGAAAAAGGTCCTTTAAGGGAAGATGATTCAGCACAGATTCAATCAGTAATAAAATCTTAGATATTGAAACTTTATTTTTCAACATAAATGTTTTTTTTCTTTATTCTTTTAAATCGCTTATATTTATGTAAACCGAAGTGCTGCTTATTTGATGGTTTAAGCCATAATTTACATCTTGTTATATATAGTTTGACCACTAGGGGACTCATTGAGTACAGAACACAGTGTACTGGTCTGAGACAGAGAGAAGGGGTGATGGAACAATCTTGTCTTTTGGTATGTGTATTACAAAAAAAAATATGTGTAAGGAAATTTTCAAAAGTACGTAAATAAGTACAGATGTATCATTCTAGTAAATTACAAAAAATCTAATAACTCAAAAAACTAAATATAAAATTATTCATGTCCAAGCACCACAGGGCCCAAAAATACCACATAAGCACTTTTAAAGGAGTATTTAAGTGTGTCATACTTTAACAAATTTTAATATATAATTTATTATATGAATAATGAATATAGTATTTCACATGTATTAATGCCGGAGGAGTGTGTGTGTGTGTGTGTGTGTGTGTGTGTGTGTGTGTGTGTGTGTGTGTGTGTGTTATTAAAAAAAAAACAAAAAAAAAAACATTACTGAGGTTCTATTAATTTATTTCCTCAACTTTAACTCAAAGTAATAGAAATAGTGATAGTAATTTCTTTAAGTAAATCTTATAGTAAAACCTTATAAAAGTGATATACTTCAAAAATGTCTCAGTCTGACTTGGGTTTAAAAAAAGACCTGTAATATGTCCAAATCAGTGGGCAGTAAAAACTTATTGTGAAGAATCCAAAGCTGTTTTGCTATAGTCAGTGGATATAATTTTTTTAAACAGCTTTAATTAGATTCTTATCACTTTAATCTGTCCATTTTAGGAATAACCTTTAATAGAATAAAACTGCTAGACAGGCCTTTTCCAAATAACTTTTACCAAGGAAATAATTAAAATATCACAAGTCTAAGCCCTGTTCCCTGAAACTGTTTCTGTTAATATTTTGTTATAAATGAATCAGGCCTAAATTAATTTGTACTTTGAATTGTATCCCTGTAGATCAGGGGTGGTTCTTGGCTGAATGGTGCCTGCTTGCCGTTAAACCACACACAACCAAACTCAGATCTGCTCCTGCAAAGAAGTCAGCTTTTACAAAAAACTACATGTTTTTTATTATCTGACTTATCAGCAACATTAGAACTGTAAAATTTGATTTGAATAAGTTTAAATGCAATTTAGATTCCTAGAAAAACTGGTAAATCACCCTTTAATTGAATGAAAATTTCAGTTGTGAATTAGATGCAAATTTTTGCATCATTAGCCAGTTCCGAAGTGTGGTCATATTTTTCATATAATCATCATTTCATAGCTGAGGTTGTCATCTACTTTATACACACACACCATTGAAATCAGCGTTTCAATATACTTCAAATCTTTTAAAAATCATCACATTCAGAAATGTATTGTTCATATTACTTAGGATGAAAGTTAAATTTCTAATGAATACATTAATTAGAGCGTAAATGTGATGTTGCAAAGTGCACTTGAGCTGTATTAAGTGACAAAATCCTAACATGGGCAATACTCCGAATGCTTTTGGACATCTGCTTGAAAACAAAATTTTTTGGATCATTGAGATTTCATTTAACTTTCAGATTCGACCAGGGGTCACAGCAAGTGTTTTTATTTAATACTTGAGCTTTTTTTTATATATGTTTATTGCTTAAATTAGAAAATAATCACGGGTTATCAACAATTAACTTTAAGTTTGACAAATGAGTTTCAAAGAAGCCATGAAGCCACCTATGCTCAAGTTTCTTAGAAATCTTGAGATCGCTGCTCTGCAAGGGGTTACAGTTCATGGCTGGGCATTTAACCTCTAGCCTCTTCCCTCTCCCTCTGTCCTTTTCCACCGAGTGAAGACAGATTTCTTGACAGAGGCTTTATTCAGGTCCTCCTTCGCCACATAAGGGTTTGCCATTTTTTTCTGTGAAAATTAGAGTTTGCTAACTGAATCGCACCAGCTTGTGGACCTGTAGATGCAGAGGAAAGCTGGAAAGAGTTAGCGTGTGACTGAGACGAAACGTTTCTGCGGAGACGGGAGAACACAGAGGTGCCTGCACGCTGAGATGACTTGTGCAGAAAAAACGTAGGGGGGGGCCGCCTGTCTAAAAATAGGCAGTGGGCTTCTAACTGTGATGAGATGCAACATGTGGGTGCCTGTTCTTCAGCCGGAGTACGCAGGAACACACATGTTCTATTAGCAGTGGTACTTCTATGACGTATGATTTACAACATGTAGCCGTCACCTTGGTGAAACACAAGCCTGCAGGAAGGGATGGAGCAGCGGTGAGGTTTCACAGGTCAGACTGTTATCTGAGTGGAAAATGGCTTCAGGGCTGTGAAGTGGGATCAAGGTGGGACAGTTTAATGGAGAAAGATTTCTGGAGTTATCATAGGTAGGTGTGACCGGCCACATCCATATGTGGGCATTCCTGTGAGCTCACAGTGTGGGAAAAGACCTACCAGGATCTAATAAATACTTGCTTAACAGAGCCAGAACGGAAACAGACCATAGATAGCAAGTGTTTATTCTGAGTGTGTTCCCCAGTATCTTATTCCATCTGTTGGAGCTTAGGAACAATGTCAGTAGATGGGAGTTTCAGTGCTTAATCACAGAAGATGTCTGGATCAGTCCAGGCAGAACTAGATCCTAATGTGTAGTCTGCAGTTTCACTTTCACTGAGGAAGCAACTGCATGTTGATGCATTTTCATAAATTACCAGTTATATTTAAACAGTTTAGCAGGTTTAAATTCTAACAAATGAAGTGAATGTTTATACTTTGAACATGGCGAGACCAGTAGTGAAGCACTGGAAAAAGCCACTTGAAACAAGCCAGATTGGTATGTTTATGATGCAGTTAGGATACCTAAAGCTACACTGGGACTGCTGTAAGTTATCTTGTGGAATAAAAAAAACTTTAAAACAAATTTGGGTAGAGAACACAAAAATTGTACTAAAGTAACAATAACACTACTTCAACATATTTTTACTCAACAGTTATAATAAATGTTAAAAAAAGATCTTGAGTTCTGAATAACTGATAGTAACATCTGATTCAATATTTTACAATTATGTCATCAGACAGAAAAAAAGCTGAAGATATGTGCAAATTCTATTATTAAACTCATACAAACAAATAACATGATAAAACATGATAAAATAAATTTAAGCATGAGAAACACTTTTCTAACTCCCATGTTTTCAGTGTAAAACTAATAATTACAGTAGGTAATGTGTTTATATCATAGAACAGGGTAAAGTACTTCCAGTGACGATATATTGTGTTTAACATCTATTCACTTGATTTCCAAAAGGCACATCAGGCTCATCAGCTCAGCAGATAGAAAACAACATAACGACAACAAAGCTTGTGTACAAACAAGAAGTCTCACTTGAACATAAACTGTAGATGTATGTCTGTGTCTTGTGCATTTTTGGTAACGTTTGTTTTCATTCACTGAAGTTACTACCAGTAGGTAGAGTCTCCAAAAATATAACTCAAGTAAGAGCGAAGTAACAGTAAAAAGTACAGTGTAGTAAAACTACTCCTAAAGTACATTTTTGTAAAAGTTACTCAAGTAAATGTAATTTTACTACCCAATTCTGCTAAATTTCTACCCTGAACTTTAAAATATTTATAAAGCACCCACTGTAAAGGAAATTCACAATCAGCTCAGACACGCTATGTTAGTGTTGGAAATATTTCCAATTATTTCATGTGACAGAAATGAGTTCATATGGTGTTGTTTAAGACAGTATTTGTGATGGGAAATTCCTACTGAGGTATTTAACTTATTTTCCTATTAAATTAGGACCACAGACAGATGGGAAACAGCAACAAAGCTCCTCCTGATCAACCACGCTCCTAATGGAAAAATCCTGGATTGTAGCATTTGTATGGAATGCACTTGCCATCCATATAGACATTACTGGGGATCAGTCACATGACAGTAGCACTCACACCAGCAGTCACACCTTCTCATTATAGACTCCTTAAAATTGACCTAAAGGGCATCACAGACAGTTAATCTCAGATGTCAGTCTGTTGAGTTGCTCCATATTTTTGTTGTGTTGCAACTACACATTTCTGTGAGACTTTATGTCATAGACCAACAAAAAGTAGCACACAGTTTTGAAGTGCTAGAAAAATGGTATGTGGTTTCCAAGACTTTAAAAATGTGTATTCATTCCCCTTTGCTCTTATACCCTTATTTAAAATCTACTGCAACCAAATGCATTTAGAAGTCACCTAATTAAGGTCTCACAAGTTAAGAGAATATTACTGAACAAACACCATCATGCAAATCAAGAAACATAGTAGAGATGTAAAGGATAAAGCTAAGGAGAAGTGTAAAGCAGATTGAGGTTATAAAATCTCATCCAAAGTTTCAACATCTGTCAGAGCACTATTCAGTCCATCATGCAAAATGAAAAGGGGTTGGAAAATTCTCCCTAAACATACCATGCCTTCTGTGAAACATATTGGTGGCAGCATCACTTTGAGGAAAGCTTTTCTTTAGTAGGGATACTGAAGCTGATCAAAGCTGATGGGAAGATGGATGGAGGTGAATACAATGTAATCCTGAAAGAAAATCTGTTTGTGACAGCGAGTTAGAGGGCAAACCAAAGCGCAGAGAAGAACTTGGAAGGATCATGTTGAAAATATCTTTTAATGAAAAACGGAAACAACTAACAACACCAGCAACAACGGGAGAAAATACAAGGAGCCAGGACATGAGAGCAACAGAACAAAATGAAGAATCCAGCAGAGTGTGACAGAAGGTGAGGAGCTTAAATACTGAGGAGCTTAATTACTAGACAATGAGCAGGTGGCTGATTAGGAACAGGGTGCAGCTGTGAGACGAGAACAGGCAGACAGGCTGAGGAAAGGAGGTAAATGATGATGAAGTGATGTAAGGAGGTAACAAACAATAACCAAGGGAAAAGCACTGACCTAAAGGAAAGGCAAGAACAAAAGCATAAACAAGGAAATGATCAAAAGTGGAAACACAGAAATAAACTCAAACAACTTCAAGATTATGACAGCTAGAGACTTTAAAACCAGAGCTACAACTGAATCATTTAGATCACATCACATTCATGTGTTAGAATGACCCAATTAAAATCCAGACCTAAATCCAATTGAGAATCTGTGGCAAGGCTTAAAATCTGATGTTCATGAAGCCTCTTTATCTAATCTAACTGAACTTCAGCTATTTTGCAAAAAATAAAAATAAAAATAAAAAATAAGGAAAAACAAAAACTATCTGTCTCTAGATGTACAAAGCTGCAGGAGACATACCCCAAAAGACTTGCAGCTATAATTCCTTGCACTTTGCCCTTACTCTCAATCTCGTAAAGTCCCTGTAAAACACATTGACGCTTATTGTTGTAATGTGACAAAATGTGGAAAAGTTCAAGTAGCAGGAGGGATTTTGCAAAGCACTGTGGTGGAGGAACAAACCTGTCCTCTTTAATGCCATTATTTTAATGGCTGCTCCTGATTACAAAGCATTTGTTAATTCTTTATAGAATCTCAGTTTGAGTTTACAGTTCAACAGAGCAACACCTTTAAGGATTCTGGAAAGTTTAATTTCAAAACAACCCTCTAAAAGTTTTTGAGTGTTCCCCTCAGACATCCCCTCTGTAGATATTTTCTGAAGAAAACTGAAAATATCTGTGCAATCATCCAGTTTGGTTAGGCCTCAATGTTTCTTCCAAAAAGAATAGAAGAAAAAAAGACATGGCAAGTTCACAGGAAAATTTCTGGGAAAAATCTGAGACAGTTATTGCTGCCAAAGGTGCTTAATTCAAGCACTAATTGAAGGGTTTTAATGCAAATTTAAGTCTGTTGCTGCATTCTGTATTAATGCATTTCTTGAGAATGCAGTAATACATATTAATAAAGAAACAACTGCAAGTTGTCACTCTAAAATACACAGCAAAGATTTGGGTTTAACACATTTTTTCAAAGGTCCTAAATATTTATTTGGAACTTCTTGTGGTCTAATAAAGAAATGTCTCCTTGTTTATTCACACCAAGCTGAACAGGCCTGCATGGGGTTTTTCCATCTCAAAAGATGCATCAAGTTTGTGTTTCTGACTGCATAGCGAAAGCATGCTTATAATCCAATGATGGACAGTTTATAAGCTTTGCTTTAGGTAATAAATTACTCACCAAATGAAAGTTATCATTCTGATGCATGGCAGCTTTCACAAGAAATTTACCTTGACAACAGTTTCTACAAATGTTAATGCCCGCAGTTCATTTTTTTATTGAAGAGTAACCGTTCTTCAGTGGAAAGGGGAGAGAAACAAGAACAAGATGAGCATGTATTAACAGCTTTTTATTTGGCAACCAGCCTTGCTTCTATGCATCATCTTTTCACTTATCTGCCAAGAAATATGCCCAGTGGCGAAAGGTTGTGAAAGAGTGTTTAAAGGGTTGAGAAAAAACTGGACAGTGAACATGGAAAGAGTGAGTAAGAGGCCCATGTGGCAACTACTCCCAAACAGAACAAGATGAGTCACTTATAAAGTTGGAAAATGTGGTGGTCATGGTCAAGGTGATAACTGGTCAGCTTGTTTAACTACCAGTAGTCATACTTACATCTTGTACCATCAACTGATAATTGAATTATCAATTGAATGAGAATCATCAAAAAGTTAATTTCTTTCAGTAATTCAGTTCAAAAAGTGAAATTCATATAATATAGAGATTCATTACTCTCAGAGTGACAAATTTTCCTTAAATAATATGGGAAGACCATAGTACATCAAGAGAAGATTACTGACTTGAACTGATTCCTGTAAACACCATCCACAAGGAAAAAAGTCATTGTTAATCAAGCTGGCTGTTCACAGAGTGCTTTATTCAAGTATATTAATGGAAAATTGAGTGGAAGAAAAATGTGGTAGAAATTCAAGAGTTTGGGGTTATTCACAAGCCATGAACTGTGGCTCAATTCAGTACCTGGAAAATAATCAAACATACAGGTATCCAGGACATGGGTTAGGCCACTGCTGGACTGGGGACAAGTAGAGAAGTGTCTTGCATGGTCTGGGGAGAATAAGGGTTGGACTTAGATCAAACGGAAGGAATGAGACACCAGATCCAAGAATGCAGATGAGTCTTTTTTAAATCAACCAGCAAAGAAACTTTTACACCTCAGAAGTGCCACAGAACAATCATTTCCATGCTTTGATGAGGCAAAACCTACATATACGCCACTGACCAAGTATTGTATGCATATAATGTATGGTACATTAAAATCATTTTCCTAAATTCGACATTTCCACATTGAAATACTTTTTTATTGGTCTTGTGTAATATTCTAATCTCATGAGAAACTAAATTTTGGGGGTTCCTCAGGTGTAAGCTATAATAATAAAATTTTACATCTGCTTCACTTCTGTGTGAATATTCAGTAATATATGAGTTTTGCTTTTGAACTGAGTTGCTGTGCTAAATAAAGGTTGTGATTATACTTTAATTAATTGAGATGCACTTTTACACCACATACTCCTATCAAACAGAAAAGCTTAAAAGGTCTACCTGGGGAAATTTGATATCAAAAGCTCTTCTGATATATAAAAACCAGAGTGTAGTGAAATGAAAAATGTACCCGAAATACTTCAATAATTCTTTCAGCTGTTTTGTTCCCCACACATGCCAAAAAAAACTAAAATGACTTGGACCTGTTTACCATAGTAAATCACTGATTATAATCTGTGCTTGGCCCGCCAAAGGACATAAGGACACATGGATGCCAGTGGTAATGGCTTCTGGATCTGCTGGGTAAAAAAAAAAAAAAAGATGTTGAGCATTTTGTGAATCTTTGATCTAGTGAGATTCAGTCTCAAATATTTTTTTAGGGTCAATTAGAATATTTTTAAAGATCCTATTTTTTAGACTCTCTCGGTTCCGGTAAGTCAGAGTCTGATTGTGTTCCTTTTTAGAGACAGACATCAAGTCAGCCTTGGTGTTCTCTGAATGCCAGCTGTGCAGACATGAAGCCATCGAGCTGGCGGTGAAATGCTCTCTGCCATGTGTAACCTTTCTGCTGCTAAACTGGCTTTTTGACTGTGAAGCTGACAAACACACCACGTTCCACTCAACTGTAAGACCTTCACTCAGTAATGCTGAAGACACTTTTGACAGAAGAACAAGAAAGTGTGTGATTTGTGAGAAAACTGAGACTCATCATGTGCTTGAGTTTCTGCTGGCCACACAAAGGGATGTTTACATTTTGGAAAAAATGCCATAAATATTTTTACAAGTAGTTGAAGGTTGCAGGAAAGGTTCATTTTAAGGCTCATAAAGCTCTAAGTATGTAACCTCAACTTTTGGAAGCATATAATTAGACATAAGAACACAGTAAAATTTTATTACGTGTCAACTCTGACAGTACTGATGGTGTGCCCTGGTTTCTTTTTGCTCTGCAGTTTGTTTACTCCCTTTTTTTTGGTACACTAAAGGTGTTTTCACTCCTCGTAGTCAATTGGGGACCAACATTGCAACATTTGTTACATTTTCAGCTGGTGTGGTTCACTTTCACACTGCATTGTGTCAAACGAACTAAACCCTTTGAGCAACCTGTTCCCCTCCGCGCCTGTGGTGGCGCTGCAGCAAGAACCACTGAAGGAAACGACACGAAAACCTCTGAAGAAGATATTGAGCGCAACCTCCTTCTTCATGAAATGTAAACAAAAATAGAGTGGCGTCAGATTTTAGCGGTTGTATATCTCTTTTGTCTTTGGTAAAAGACCACGAGCCATTTCTCCCACCAGCGCTGGACAAACAGCATAATGAAGACACAGAAAATAGGTCCGACATGTGCGGAAAAACAATGATGTTATTTTAATACTAATACCGCATATGGCCCTGAAGACATTATCCCCATCATGAAATACTGTGGTGGCAGCATCATGCTGTGGGGATGTTTTTCTTCAACAAAGACTGGGAAGATAGTCACAGTTTATGGGAAGAGAGATGGAACTAAACTCAGGGCAACTTATGTACATCCTACTACTTCCTTGTCTTCCATTGGTAATTTAATTGAAGGAAGAACTCAATGTAGGCCTGAGATTGTTTTGGTGTGGTTGAAATAGACAGAATAAAATATATATATATATATATATATATATATATATATATATATATATATATATATATATATATAATTATATATATATATATATATATATATATATATATATATATATATATATATTTATATTATTTATATATATATATATATATATATATATATATATATATATATATATATATATATATATATATATATATATATATATTTATATATATATATAAAAATCTTAATAAGACAATAAGTTTTTGTTTGTTTTTACATCATGAAAGTAAAAAAGAAATTGGGTGTCTCATTTTTAAATACTTGACATCAATATGATATTTTTCACTTTACTACATGCAAAGTTTTTTTCAATGTTTCTGGCACTTCTACAACATGCATGTTCTCAAGATAGAGGAGAATCCAGTCTAGTCTAACCCTTTAAACTGACCTCCATGGGAGCCCAGAGCTCCCACAACTCTGCAGAATTAGTTGAAATGTGTGTGTGTGTGTGTGTGTGTGTGTTTTTAAATCTCGCTCACAGTGTTGTATTGAGCTTTACAGGACAAACTCAAAGTTAACAACACTATTTCATCCTCCCACACACTTACACATAGTTCCAATACAGTTAGCTATGCTTTTCTTGGCTCAGTTCATCCAGATTTTAGAAAGTGTGTTCTTGGCAAGAATGATCTCAAGGACATTAAACTTTTAGCAAGGCTGTCTTCATGATGGCAGTAAGGTTAGGCCAAACTCTAAGATGTATTGAACCTTTAGGATTTTGAATCATTTGAAGAAATGTGTCTTCAGCCACAACAGTGTGCCACTTTGCATGTTTCCCATGATATCACGAGTCTATAATGTTGACTTTAATTCTATCCAAATAGCACAGTGGAGTTAATTATGAGCCCTCAGGGACATGTTCTGCTCTGTGTTGTAAACTGCAAGTTTAAACACTTCCAGGGGTCTTCATTGGGCTCTTTACAAGACCATTAAGCTTGCAAATGCTGAGCTGTGGTAACCCTTTAGTGCTGAAGATACAGACATTAATTAAATTAATGCATTTTTGATACAAATCTCAAACCAGAAGCAGGACATATGATCTTTTAATCTGTTTATTGTCATCACTAAGCTGCTATGTAATGAACTGTGAGTAGAACATGTATATTTTACTAAATATTTTCAGTAAAAATGCTTTGTCTTCTGAGTTCTTCGCTACATGCATGCAATTTCTGCACAGTGTCTTGCAAATATATACGAACGAAAAACACAAATGCTTGCCAAGTGGAGCTGTCCTACAATGGCAAGAAAAAAAGGCATTGTTGAAATAAAGCTATTAGAAGTCCCATGAAACATGGTAGCAGTGGTGTCATACTGTGGGGATGCTTTTCTTCTGGGATGATTTAGATCTGAGCAAATTTAGATCAAAGCATTAAGATTCAGCAAATAATTTGTGGTAAGACTTGAGAATTTACATTTAAATATGCTTTCTATCTTACATAATTGATTTTGGGCTACTTGGTAAAGACATATGGACAGAAATTTTCTTTTTCTGGATGTCTTTAGAAGTGTAAAAGTTATGAGAATAAACCAAAACAGGCATGGGGATAAAATAAAAATAATGTACATAAATATGTTTGAATTTGTTTAGTTTTTTTCATTCACAACTAGGCAACAATTGACTTTGAAAGTGTTTTCCTGTTTATAGACATGAGGCCATATGTAGAACATAAATTGGTGGGTTTTTTTGAAAAAGGAGAGCTAGAAGTGAGTATATATCTCAGGAGTTCTTCAAACCACAAGTAAGCATGTTTTTTGGAGCAAATCAATAGTAAAATATTTGAAGTGCAAATAAAAAAATAACAAATAAGTACATAATAAAATACTTTTAAACGTTAGCATTATTTTTAGTATATTGCTGTTTAACTGATGGGGCTATGAACTGGTCAGCTGCACATCATGGTTAAGAGTGAAGATTGCTGCTTTAGCATTGCTGGAAGACTTTGCTAAAGGGAAGAACTGTCACAATACTGGAGTATTTGGGTTTTCTTTTGTGTTTGTATTTTGATCTTCTCCTTGTAGTTTATTTGAATTCTATAAGTTTTGTCGCACTCTGTTCATTCCTCTCCATTCATTGTTGTCATTTAGGTGTTGCCATATGAGTTTATACATTTTCAGTTGCTAGTTTATTCTTCAGTTCTTTATGCAGTTAGATTTTGTTTGCTTTGATCAGGGTTATTATTTCTCCCCTTGATTTGCAACATCTTTGAGTCTTGATTAATCTCCCCTGTGTTTATTAGTCTCTTTCTCTCAGTTCCTCTGCCTGCATTCAGCCTCATCTGTTCCTCATTTGCCTCTGATTAGTTTGTCTGGTTCCCTTGTCATTTCCCACCCCCGCTACTGTATTAAAGGTCCTGGGTTTTCTTTGTTTGCTGCTGGATTCTTCTGTTACACCACATTCCTTAAGCTCGCCTTTCCTGCATTTATTACTGTAAGTTCTTATTTCACTTAAACACACTATTTCGCCAGTCTGTCTCTGCACTGGGGTCCTTGCTAACTGGAAGCATGACAAGAATGAAGATAAACTATAGTATAAAATGAAATGAATAAATATCCTACTGAGGTTGAGTTCAGCCATTTTTCATTAGAAATTATTACGTGAGCTCTTCAACAAAAAAATATTTTTATTTCTTTTTCACCAACATTCTGAACTTTATATGAAGCTTACAATGCTTTGCCAAAGCATTCATACCTCTTTAAATTTTTCACTTTATATAAAATAACAACATAAAGAAGTGTACCAAAGGAAATTAGAAGGTTCGGAAAATGTTTCCACAAAAAATCTGTTCAACTGGCATGAATATGTATTTAGTCACCCTGAGTCCATGATTTACTGTATCAATGTGAAGTGGAAAGAGAGCAATGGTTTCAAATTTTCTCCACAAATAAAAATGTGAAAAGTGTGGCAGCCCTCCTGAGTCCATACATCATAGAACCATCTAATGCTGCAAATACATTTGCAAGGCCTTTTGAAAAGTATGTCCCTGACAAATAAAAGCGTCCCCGTATCATAATTCTACCATCATCATGTTTCACAGGGGAGACCGTATGTTTAAAGTGATGTGAACTAAGTTTTTGTTTCACATAAAGTGTTTTATATGCAGATCAAAAAGTTACATTTGGTCCAATCTGACCAGATAAGACAATGGGTTCGTCCCCTTATTCAACATGTTTGGTAATGCATGTGCAGTTTGCACTATTTAGATTTGTATGTTTTATTTTTGAAAAATATCTATAATTTTTACTCAACTAAATTATGCACCACTTTGTCTTAGTCGAACACGTAAATATCATACATACAGAATTTGTCGTAACATGACAAAATGTGGAAACAGTTCACAGGAGGTGTCTACTTTTGTACTTTCTGTATTTCTGTTGCTACCCTGGTCATGAGTTTTATTTTATTTGCATATCATATATTAGGCACATGTCCAAGTAAGGTGTGCATGCACTATTTTACACTGATTTTAATACGTTAAGTTTTACGCTTTTGACTTACAGGGCTGAGTCAGTGAAAGTATTTGCTCATGCACTACTTAAAACAGTTGTCATTCTGTCTGTGAAAATACCAACTTTGGGTTGAACACAATTATATTTAGAAAAATTCGTGAAACTTTTTGTGACAGAATACAAATCCTCTCATATTTTCAGATTCTTTCAGAAATTAAATCTAAAACCTATTGGAAAAGTTTAAGGCTCCTGGAATGATATCCCACGGAGGCGAGTTGTGTTGCTTGGATTGCTTTCATGTCATATTTTGAGTAAAGTTAGGAACTCAAAGACTGAAGAAGTTTACTCTTTGTGAAAAATGGCACATAACTGACCTACTTTTGATATTACACCCAGTATTAGTGCTGTCATTCTGTTTAGTTTCTCGAGGCCTCTGTTCGATTCACCCTTTAGGATGAGCATTATTTGCTTGTTCTTGTTTAAAATTCTTTGTGTTATGTAAAAGGCCAGGGTTTCCAGGCAAAGGTTGACCTATCTCTGGGATTCCTAGGATTGTTACAGATGTTTTTGCTGAGCAAAACCAGATGAAACTTCAATGTTGTCCAGTAGTTGTATTGCACAGATTTGCTTGAAGGCTTATGGTTTACTTTCTTCCATCATTTGTTTTGTGATTCCTGGCTTAATATCGCCCAACTTAATAAGATGATGAGAAACAAAAACTCTGCTTTTAGAAATCTAGAGATCGGGGTGAAGATTCTTAAATGCAATGTAATTTGCTTAGATGAACTTGTAGATATTTATGAGCTTGCATGAAAGATTTTTTTGTCATCATTTTAAGTGTCTGGTGACTGGAACCATAAGCCATATACCACATGCCCACTTTGTTCTGGAGAGCACACCATCTAGAGCCATTCCAATATTCTTCTTCAGGAAATGAATGAACAGAGGCTGTCGGGTGACGGTAAAGAGGCTGGAGAAACACATTTTTCTTCTTCTTTTCATGATTGATAATGATGGGAGCCCTTTTTAAGATTTACTACTGCTTGTGTGGCTACTTCCAGTCAGTGGCAGCAGGATTGGCCAAGTTGAACAGGCAGAGAATCAAAGACTTTTAACTGAAAAATGTTTTTGCTGTCTGACACTAAAGCATTCACAGTAAATGTGTTTGCCTTCATTATCCTTACTGTATTTTGATTTGATCAGCCTTGTTCAGTTTTTTAGTTCAGTCTACTCTTAGTTTAGTTAGATTATGTTTATTATTTATTCCTTGTGTTTAGTTATTTTGTTACAGTTGGATTCACATTCCTAGTTCCTCTGTTTGTTAACTCTCCTTTGTGCTCTTGTGCCATTATCTCTTTACTCAATCTGCCTTCTGCTTTCTCCCCTCACACCTGCAACCTGTTTGCCAATCAGCCCCAGTCTATTGTTCCAGCCTTCACTCTCCCAGTATTTAACCACCCCTCTTTCAATTTCTCTTTACTGGTTCTTCCCATTATATTCAGTTTCCGGCATGTACCTGGTCACTGTGTTTGTCTCCTGCAATCTCCTTGGTTTTTGTAAGTGTTGTTTATCATCTTTCATCTATTCGACGCCTCTGCCTGCTGAATTTGGGTCCACTCATTCTATAACCATGCCAAAAAATTAAAAGTTACATACAGAGTCAGACAAAAGTATTCATATTCCTTCATCCTTTTCACATTTAGTCATGTCCAAACTACAAACTTTAATATATTTTATTGAGATTTCATGTGATAGATGTTTAGATGATTTATATCTTTTGAATGGAGAAAAGCTATCCAAACTGACTTGGCTCTGTGTTTAAAATGTCATTGCTACCTAAACCTGATAACTGATTGTGACACTTTTTGCTGGCAATAGCTATTATCAAGTGAATGCAATAACTGGAGAAGTTTCTGACCAGCTCTTCTTTGTAGAATGGTTTTACATTACAGCTCCCAAATTACGTTTTCCAGCATAATGGCTTGTGTAAGTTCACACCAAAGCATCTCAATCAGCTTTATTTCTTGTCTTTGACTTGGCCACTCCAGAACATAAATAGTTTTTTTGTCATTCAGAGGAGGCCTTGCACTTGTGTCTTGGATTGTTATCCTACTGCATAGCTCAAATTTCACTCAAGTCCAAAGTCACAAACTAATGACCGGACATTATCCTTTAAAATTTTCGGCTGTAGAGCATAGTTCATTAGTTCATTAGTTATGACCATCATACAACCTCAACCTCCTCCATGTTTGACTGTCAGCATGATGTTCTTTATTTTGAAGTGTTTTGTTCTCAGTCCAGGGAATATTTTCCTGAGGTTTGGCAAGATTTGGTAAATGTGAGATGGGAAGTTGTGTTCTTTTGGTCAGTAGTGATTTTCAGCTTTGAGCTCTCCCATGGATACCATTATTGGATATACAGTCTGACCTTAATACGACAAGTCTGCAGGGTATTGGATCTTAAACTGCAGGGGTCTGCAACTCCAATCCTCAAGTGCCACTGTCTTGCAACTTTCAGATGCATTACTACTCCAACACACCTGAATCAAATGACTGGTTTATGACCAGGCATTAGCAAATCTTGCTGACATACCAAGGAGGAAATTTAACCTTTTAATTCTCACAAACTTGAAACAAAAGAAGCTTGGTCTGATTTAACTTCAGACAGTGGGAAAAAAAGGTTTTAGCTGTCAATTAGCATTTGTGGTTGTAAAGATAAAGGGATATGAATAAGTATGAATAGCTTTGCAAGGCACTGTAACATTTTTTTTATTCTGCTAGCATTCCCTCCATCTCTGATCTTTTTTCTCTCATTCTTTCCATCACTCACCTACTTGGACTGCATGTCAGTGGTTTCCATATTTTGGATGAACACATCTCAGTCACCACCATCGCCAACAGAAGCTGGTTTTGGTGTCTGGGAACTCCGCCGAAGAATGTACCCAAACACAGATAGTGCCTTTAAAAAAAAAAAATAACAAAAAACAGCAACCCAGTTTTAAGTTCCGATGGAATATGTTGCCACTGTGACTGCATGGGGCTCCAACATCTTGAAGACCACTTAAAGAAAGTGCTGACTACTGTTTGTAGCATGATATTTTGAGAACAGATCACTGTGCTCCCCTCAAGTGCTCTTTCTTCAGCTTTGGCTGCAGGGGGTCGTTAAGAGTTCAAGGTTTCCATCAAGTATTAGGTTCACATAGAGATGAGGAGGTATTGTAGTTATAATGGTATTCTAATCTTTTTATTGCAATATTTAAGTTGCAGTTAGAGTTTTTTAATCATTCAGTACTAAATAAAACAATAACAGCAGCAAATAGATCATGAATTACCACAAAAAACATTCTGACACATCTTTTTTGCTCTAGTGTGGATTGATTTATTAGAACGGTTAAGTGTTAAACAGCTCACATATCATTTAAAACACAAGACTTAGTCAGCTGTAGCTTGGCCTCAGCTTCATGTTGCTCAGGAGGGCACTAAAGCAGACCACAACTGATTATTTTCTTTTTCTGTGGCTTAACATCAGTGAACCCTGGGACGATGTCTAAAAGAGATGGGTGCAATAAATACACATATGAACATGAGTTTGGGGTAATCAGTTAGTTGTTAAAGTGCAAAATGAGAAATGGGACAATCATCTCAATGGGTCCAGTTGTCAGTCAGTATTAAGCATCAGAGGTGATGACAATATGGCTTTTTGAAGTAAATCTTTTTGAGAGATGTTGACTGAAAATGTCCTTGTAATTTTCTATTTTGGGGATTTCTTCTTGTTTTATGTCTGTTTGCAGTTTAGTTTAAGGATCACCATTAGTCCCTACCATAGTAGAGACTATTCTTCCTGGTGTCCACACCATAAACAATATAATAAAATCACAATATTACAAACATTGCAAAAAAGACATCACAAAATACAGTAAAACACACAAATAAAAAAAAAAACAAAACAGAAACAACAGCCAGAATTTCAAAATATATTAAAAAATGAACAGTAACAGTCTATACTATGCACATAAAAATCACACATCCAGTCAATTCACTATTATTTCATTATCTATTATAGATTTTTTTAAATATTCTTTTTAAACCTTACATAATCATCAATCAGTGTAATTTCAGAAGGCAGCTTGTTCTAGTATGAAATGGTTCTATACATGGCTGTCGAGTGTTCCTTGAACTTTTTACCATATGGTTTTTGCTAACTTTTGACCTTAATATAATAGAAGGGTCAACCTTTTCAGTACCATACAAAATTATTCATGCATCTTTGATACAATTAAAAACTACAATGAATTTTAAGATTTTATGTGATTAACACAAAGTAGTGCATAATGTGGCATGTTTTTACATGTACCCCCCATGAGTTCAGTAGAACCACCTTCACTATAATTACAGCTGCAAGTCCTTTGGGGTATGTTTCTGACATTCGTCCCTATTCCTCTTTGCAAAACAGCTCCAGCTCAGCCAGACTGTATGGAGAGCAGTTGTACACACGAATAATTAAGTCTTGCCATACCTCAGTTGGATTTAGGTCTGGTCTAAAGCATGAATGCACTTTGATCTAAACCAGTGATGTCCAAAGTCGGTCCTCAAGACCTACATCCTGCATGTTTTAGTTCTCTCCCTAAAACATGCAGAATCCCAGCCCTTGAGGACCCACTTTGGACACCATTGATCTAAACCATTACGTTGAAGCCCTGGCTATATGTTGAGGGTCATAGATCTGTTTAAAGAGGAAGCGCCACTCGAGTATCAAGACTTTTGCAGCCTCAAACAGTTTTTCTTCCAAGATTCCCACGCATTTGACTCCATCTATCTTCCAATCAACTCTGTCCAGCTGTTCTCTTCCCGCCAAAGAAAAGCATCCCCGCAGCATGATGCTGCCACCACCATGTCTAAACATAGGGATGTGTGTTCAGGGGAATGAGTAGTGTTAGTTTTTGCTCACACATAAAGATTTGTGGGTCAAAGTGATTAATTTAGGTTTTATTCAACCTCTAAAAGCACTTTCTTCAAGATGTTTGTTCCACAGGGTTTTATTTCTGCCACTATTCCACAAAGGTTGGATTTGTGGAGCCAACAGATTCTCACACCTGAGCTATGGACCTCTGTGTCTCCTCAAAAGTTATCATTGGCCTCTTGACTGCTTTGCTGATTAATGCTCTTCTTGGCTGTCTGTTTAACTGCTCATAGTAGGTCTGAATTTGTGCCATTCTCTCTCTGTTTTCAGCTGATGGGCTGAGCAGTGTTTGGAATGAAGGGGACTAAATACAGATGCAAGCCACACTTCTCAGATTAAAATAAATTATGCACTACTTTGCGTTAATCGGTCACAATTTGTATCTTTTTTTTTTTTTTTTTTTTTTTTTTTTGTGCTGTGGCAAGATGTGAAAAAATTAAAGGGGAATGAATACTTTTACAAGATACTATGATGTACGAGCTATTGAATGATTTTTCCATAAGGATGACTTGTGTACGGGCCGCGATCTGGGCAACATCCATGTTGAGCAAATTTGTGCTGAAGTCCAACATAGTTTTTGCAGGTCTTCAGGGGAATGTGCATCATTTCCAGTCATTCGTAATCAGGGACAGGCCGGAGCACGCAGATGTTCTCTGGCAGACTCACAGCTGTAATTTATGTAGATCATACACGTCACATCAAATTAACTGAAAGCTTGCTGGACAGTTTTATTTGCTTCCTGCTTTAATTAGTAATAAAACTTGTTTTATTGGTTATTGTTTTTTTATTTTGCATAAACATATTGATAGCGGTAGTCATTTAATTACATTTTTCAAAAATTCCTCCAATAACGAATGAATTTTTAGTCAACAAATTGTTCAGTTACATAAGTTCATCTGTTGTAAAACAATTATGGGCTGATTTCAGCCATAATTTGATATAAGTGTGTATGTGGAAGACAGGAGGTAGATTGAGGCGTTGGTCTGGCACTACGTGAGCTATAAAAAGAGAAGAAGGAAGAACATGTTGAACTCTAACCATGAGTTACTAAAAATGAAGAATCTGAGGAATTTCCCACACATTTCCAGGGCTTCTCCTGTGTCTGACTGAAAAAAGAAACAATTTCACAGAAAAGAGGCTAAAACATTGTTTCATTGGTCTTTAAGGATGACAGGAATCCCATTTTCTTTCCTGTACTTCTTGTTCTTTCCATGGTCTGGCAATTTGGAGGTTCCCCTCGAGTGCTGATGTTATAGGTCCTGATGTCATGTCTGAGTATTTATGGTAAAGCTGAAGCTACATCTGTGTAGACCAAATGGATTTTTTTGTTATTTTTTTCCAACATGTCTTAAAACTAGGTGTGCAATAAGGACAAAAAGTTCTTCTCTGATGAAAACAAAAGAAAATTTCAGCGAGTAAAGAACATTGTGATAGGCTAAACCAAAAGATGCACATTTTTATTACGCTTTATCAATAAAGCTGTCAGATTTTGGTGCTCAGTCCTCATAAGATGATAGATGATTTGCCAAACACAAATGTCACAGCAGATGTTTTATTTTGCGATGGGGGAAACTTGTCAATTTGGGGACACTACAATAATCTCAACTAAGCCTTTGTCTACAGCCTAAATACTTTGTTGCATTTGAACTTACTTTACTGCATCCTAAAGCAGATACGGTCCGTACAGAGATATAGATGGCATGAGCTGCATGTAAATCAAATAGGGTAATCTGACTTTTATTTTTACCTGCATTTTCCACATTACTTACTGTTGAGTTTTTTGAGGCTCTGAAGCTCCAGAGTGATACATAACATCTGCATTTTTGATCAACCCCTACAAAAAACAGCATATTTCAGTTTCAGTCTTCTTTCTATGTTGCTTTTTTTTTTTTTTTTTTTATACCCCTTTGAATGCTTCGAAGATTAAATCTAATTCCAAAAGTCTGCTGATGGATTAAACAGATGATTCCAGACATGAGAAAGTAGGAGCGTTTAGAAATAGCAAAGGATGTGTAATGTTCCAAATCAGCAGACGGGTCAAAGCTCCTTTCATCTGACTGCTGTGAAGGCCAACGGAGAGGAAATCAGGAGATCTAGTAAAACCTTTTTTTTTTTTTTTTTTTTTTTTTTTTTTGCTTCTTTCCTACAGCGTGGCTCCACTCATAACTGGCTGCTCTCACCCTTCTGCTGAGGACTTTTACTGATCATGCGTTATCAAACGAGTAGCATTGTGAAGGATCTATGACATCCTCGTCAACACATGCTTGAACGATGTTTTAGGGCATGAATTTAAGGAAAAGACACACAAATATGGGATTTTTTTTCTCTACATCCACAACTACAAAATATACCTACACCTAACTGAACAAAAATAATTGTTTGATTGATTCATGCAAAGTTGATTCAGCTGTATACCATGGTGAGAAGACACTTCTATAAATTTCCGCAAGGGATAATTCCTGACTAGTTTGAGATTTGCTCTGTTTCCACATCCCTGTATTTCACCAGCTCGACTCACAATACGCTTTGTTTGAAGTATAACCAAACAAGGTTTTAGAATATTGCATACCTGTACTTAAAAGAATATCCTGTATCATGTCCTGAAAAAGTGTCATTTTGCAATCAGTTCATCTTGCCTGTGTTTGAGGTACTATTGGCATGATAAACTAAAGTAGAAAAAATTAATCTATCAGTCACCTCATAATATAGTCCAATGCCTGAAAGTAATTAGTTCCAGTTAACAGCAATTTCATATTGCAGCCCAGTCCCACAAAGTAACCAGTTCAGTTAAAAAAGAAAAACACCCTAAACCAGGTCCCCAATCCTGGTCCTCAGGGCCCACTGTCCTGCATGTTTTAGACGTTTCCCTGCTGCTGTCTTAAATTAATGCGTGATTAACAGGCTTCTACAGCAACTGGAGGCATGCTAAGGAAGTAATGCAATCATTTGAATTAGTTGTGCAGGAGTAGGGAAACATCTAAAACATGCAGGATAGTGAGGACCAGGGTTGGGGACCAATGCCCCAAAAGGAACTTGAAAGCATTCGGTTATCGAGTCACCTTATTATACTACTCAGTTGGTGAAAGAAGTAAATATGTGTTCCAGGAAAGACCACGGTATATTTCAGGATACTACCAAATAAATATAAGTAAAATTCCAGAAAGTACTCTAAAGTACCAGGTTACCAAGTCACCTCATAGTACATGCGATTCCTGATAGCAACCAGTAAGTACTCAATGAAAGTCCCTTTTATAAGTTCTGGTAAAATTAGAAAAATTACAAAAAGGACCATACTAATACTGGAAAAGTAACCAGTAAGTCTCAGACAGTACCTGGTAAGTTCCAGGAAGGTAATGGAAAAGTACCTGGTAAGTTATAATACAGTATCCTGTAAGTTTGGAATACATTTTGGAAAGTAGCAGGTAGATTGCAGGAAGGTTCTTGAAAGTAACTTCTAAATTCCAGTACAGAGGGGGTCAATTGTTTCTCTGTTTATAGAAACATCACTAATACCGAAAGCAAGTGCATGTCATCACAACTCAAGGTAAACAACATAATAAAAAGAAGCATTTGTGTCAATATAAACGCAAGACATCACTTGCTAATTTGGACATATGGCTGGTAATATAGCCCCAATAACAGACCCAGGATACACTAGAGGTATATTAATTCCAGTGTTATGTTCAAGCACAGTAGAACATGCAACAATTGACCATATAATATTTGGTCATTGTTAAAGCTTTGTAATGAGCGAAACTTTGGATAGACTGTGTCACAGCTCAGTTTCTCAGTCAGCTTCAAACTTACTAAGTTACTCATGTCCATCTTTGTTCACCCTCTACCTCCCCCCAGTCCCCTCATTTTGTTTGAAACGCCACTGGAGGTCCCGGCGCAGCTGTTCATATGCCCTTGGCAATGTGCTGTGTCAGGAAAAGTAGAGAAACAGAAGCAAAGTGTTTTGCTTCCATCAGGTTGCAGATGTCAGAGTCTTGTGACTGACACTTTCCGGTGGTGCTCCCATTGGGAGACATAATACAGGAGTGTGCTGCCTGCTGGGCTGCGGCAATAAGCAGCAGCATATAGTGGAACCTCTTGTAATGATATATATTTTCCAGACTTCATTAGGAGTTGCAAAAAATAAAGCTGGTGAATGGGCTAAAAACTTCTGCAGAAGGAATAAACTATTAATTACAGTGGATATTGACTGTTGGAACAGTGCTGATTGAGAATAAATTCAGTAGAACCTCATACACAGCTGACACAGTTCTGGGTCCTTATTCTCCATGAAAAGTAATTCAAGACAGAAAAAGGCAACAGACAAAGGAGAAAAAAATGCATACAATTTTCCTTTCAGTAAATCAAAAATTTAAAATCTTAGTTCTCGACAAAAATTTCCACCAACCAAGTAATGCAGAAAGTAAACGCATCATAACGAATTAGCTCATTAGGAAAGCAGTCTCACTAATGACAACAGAACCCAATTAGAGTTCATAAATCACTATAATCTCATTACAGCTCTAATAATTCATTACATTGTGCTCTGTTGACTGATGTATTGTAGACAAGCTGTAATTAAAACTGACCACTAAAAACCATTATGGGAACTACCTAGTGGTCTACTCCAGCTACAACTGTCATCACATTTTTACTTTAAGCAGGAAATGTCCATCAAAGAAAAATAAGCCCAGACTGCTTTCAGGACCATGTGGTTAAAGTAGAGTAACATTTTCAGTTACTCATCTAGAAAATAAATCTGATTCCATCTCAGTGGTTTGTCTGCAAGGACTGTTACTACTTTTATTTGACTTTTGAAATTACGATCCTCGCTGTAGCAATGTGCAATATTAAATTTAGTGACCTTCAGGACAAACCGCAGCTAATATTGTACTGCATGAGTAAGTTCCTGCAAGTTTCATCTCAAAAAAGAACCTTCCTCTGATAACTCAAAGAGATGGCAGCTAGATGTTTTGCAGAATGTGCTGACAGTTTAGTCTAGATTTTTTGTTTTCAAGTTTCTTAGAGACGGAGGGAGAGATTTCCTGTTAAAGGATTCTCCTTGCATCCTGTTTCTCTTGAAGCTTTCCACCGTTCTTTTTGAGGGTGGAATGATGATGCAATAAACAACTTAAGTGAGATGTAAAAACAACTCTTGGGTAAACAGGTTTTAGATTATTTGGGATTTTCTCTAATGCAAACAGGGTTAAAAATATACAGACAGACTCAAATATATAAATGCACCCCCAACCTGACTGTCATCAAGGTTCTAGCATAATTATGTCTGACTGTTGAAATCATCCTCCACTGCAAAGTCTTAAAGATCAAAAACTCCTCCAAGTCACTGGACAGATAAGCTGGTGTGCCTGCATCCTCCATGACTGATCATTTTTTATGAGGCTATGGTGATTCCTGGGTTATTCTTAAACATCCTCACCGCTTTTCTTTCACCAGAACTGGTTCCTTTGAAAGTTTTACACAGTTGGCAGTTCCATACAGAAAAGGCCCATAATCACACATTAGTGTTTTAAACTGAATAAAGCAGATTTAAATAAGCTTCTTCAATGGGCCTGAAAGTGTGAGAACTTTGCTTATAAGCAGGGTCTGTACCAGGAAACCAGTCAGCTTAAATGAACGCCACCATTTCTGCTGAAAAGTGGTTAAAATTTTCAGCAACAACAATAACTGGACTTTCTTGATTGCTACAAAAATTGTGTCATTTCTTTGAACCTTGGAAACAGACATTTAACCAAATGTTTGTTGGGCCATATTTGAGCCTTTAAGTATAATTTTTAATCTTTGCAGTTTAAAGGAAATGGCATTAAATTTATAATTGTGCACAAAGTTTGTGTTATTTAAAATTCATGGAAGTTTAATGTTGTTTGACCATACTATCAAGAAAAAGAATTGTTTAAGTACATTACTAAAAGCCCAAAATTAATGTTACATTCATGCCGATGAAGCAAATTTTCTATAAGATTAGGACAGAAAGCATAAAGTTATTGAGAAATAAGCTGCCGCTAATAAACTGCATAAAAATCCTTTCCTTTACTGTGACCTTTACTGTATATGACAGGAATATAGACCTTATTTCCTATAAGTATATCAGATGGAATTATATAATTACACTTTTGGCCAAAAAGTGTATGTTAGCAGTGCCTAAACAAACAAAAAACTGACTTCTTCCATTTATTTCTGCTCCCAGAAAGGCACCAGCAGTAAAAAAAAAAAAAAAGCTGACTCTGAAATCACTCATGCTGCCAGATAGGCAGACAAGCCGTGGCAGCTCAGTGTTTTTAATTGTGGGCAACTTTTAAAGCGCTCCCCCTCCACAGACTGAAGGATTTATTAGAAGGCCATTTTCCTCCTTTCAGACGTTCAGGTTTTCCAGCCAGCACCGCAGCATCTGTTCAGGACTGTTGCCACTGTACTGTACACCTCAATAACACAAACATGCAAAACTATTAACAGCCCTTGATCTTTTCCATGTTTGTCACACCACAGACTTCAGTGTGTTTCATTGGGATTTCATGTGATTGACCAAACACAAAACAGCACATCATTGTGAGGTGGAGGGGGAATTACACATGTTTTTCAACCATGTTTTATATTTTGTAGAAGAAGCTTTTACAATAATTACAGCTGCATGAGCTTTACACATTTCAAAGCATATAAAAGTGAGAAATATTCCATGCACACTAGCTCAAGGTTAGTCATTCAAATTAACAAATGAATTTAGGGTTGCCATTCAATAGCAACCTTGTGTAGAAGAAGAGATGTGTTGTTTTCCTGTGAACTGTAGCAACATCTGAAGAGAAGGAAAACCTCAGTTACAGACATTTTTCAATAAATATTAAGTCTGGCCCACAACTTTGTTTCATTTTGGCTCAGTCTTTTCTCTCATCAGCACTGTAACATCAACAATAATAACAGCTTCCCTGTTTCCCAGTAGGCATGCTTTCCCTGAAGAAAGCATGCCTACTGCATGATGCTGCCACCACCATGTGCATGTAAGTAAGTACCTGTCGACAGGTTTCCCCCACCTGAGCTCAGGATCTCTGCAGCTCCTCCAGAGGGCCTCTTGAGAGCTTCTTTGATTAATGCTCTCCTTGCCAGCCTTGTCCTTACATAGCTGACCATCTCTTGGTAGCTTTGCAGTGGAGCTATACTGATGCATGCCATAATTTTCAGAGTCTTATTTGTAAAATGTTTTCCACTTCACAGTTGTGCACCACTTGCATTACTGCAACATGCTGTCATAAAGTTACAAAATGTGAAAACGTTTAAGGGTTATGAATAGTTTTGCAATCCATTTGATACATGATGAATTAAATACTAACTTTAGTAAATCTTACAGTTTTTTCTATTCCATTATTCTTTCACCATGAAGATGAATCTCAGCTACGTTCTGAGTAACTCAACGAACTTCTCGTAAACTTGTGGCCAACACTGAGTCATCTTTTTCTTCATGCTGCCTCACTCAGAGGGAGTTTGTATAAAGGTACATTTATCTGTCTCACCTCTTTAACTGCTCATGCAGCATGCAGTCTGTCTTTGTTTATGTTGTGAAAGATACCTACTAACAGACTCTTTGGGTAAATGGGGATCAGATGAAGAGAACATACAGAGTCCCTTACTGGTGTTTGAGACTGGGCCCATTTGCCATCAGTGGGTATGTTCAAATGGGAAGTGACAGATGTCATGGTGGAAAAGAAATTTTAAAAAACTTTAAAACTCAAGGAATCTTGCAGGTGTTTCTTTAGATTATGTCTGAAGTGCATTGGTTTGAAACACATAATGTTAGGCTTTTATAAATTTTCACTTAAAAAGAATTCACAGTTAAAACGATGGAAAACAACTAAGCACTGTAAAATTAAACTACAATAACTTCCTTATCATCCATATGAATCTGTTTATTCTATGCTTCTATTTTTAGATAAGTATCAACATTAAAAGCATGAGGCATGATTTTATATGGTTTCCTATTAATTTTGAGAGCACAAAATGACCTTTAATGGATGTTAGAGACTAAAAACTGAAGACATTTTTCCCCCCGTCACATTATAGATGGTTAGATGAAACAACTTCAGAAGGCAGTAAATGTTCCATGACCATGAACATTTTATCAAATACATGGACCTTAACGCAAAAGCCCTCCTGAGGATGATGAATGTTGTAACAGATTTTTGAACTAAGAGACAGAAAGAAATAAAGGCCATCATGCAAATCAGAGGTAAGATGAAGGCATAACACTGCAGACATGCAGTATACAGTACAAAGGATAAATAAATCATACATCATATCCCTGTTCTGCTCTCAGATTACTTTAACATCTGCCTGAATAAGCTCTCAATACCTTCTCTGTCATATCTGAATAAATTGTTGAATAAAGAAGAAAAGATCAACACATTCAGCTGATATTTGAGTTTGTTTAGCAGAAAAGTTTATTAATGACTACTTTGGCAAAATCAATCACTATACATATATAAGACATTAACTGCTTGAAAATGTACATAAAAAAGTAGCTGTGTTTAGAGAATTTAGGTGGTGCTGTAAAAGTAGAAATAACTGATTTTTGAAGGAGTAGAGCTGGAAAATTTCCTCTTAGCATAGCTTTAAAGTCCCACATTTAGACTGGGCACTCTGAGTTTCCATCATAATGTGGTGTTTGGAAATGTGGTCAAAAGCAGATGACATTTTTATGTATCTGCCGAAATATGGTGAAGTGAGTCAGTGTGAAATTTCTCTCTTATTTAAAATGAAGCACAACTATTCTGCTAATTTTGTATATAGACATAAAAGACCAGCTTTTGTGTATTAGTCCATGGCCAAAAAATGCAATATTTTCACCTGTTTTGGGATGTAAACAGCCTGTAATGAAGTCTGCATTTGGCATCTGTGACTTAAGTTACACTCACATCAGAAAATAAACACACATGTCCAGCACTTCTTTTTAAATTTAATTCCAATTTCTAATTCTAATTTGTATTTATTGGGATGGTTGTTCATGTTTGGCAGACTCCTGTAATTTGATACAAGCTATTTTCAAAATAACTTTAAATACTAACTCTTTAAATGTTTACAATTTTACAGAGAGCAAATTTATTACACAACCATGAATATGAATTCATATTTTTGATGGAAGATAGTCACTCATTCCTCTACCTTGTTTGCTTCTGAGCCATGCTTGTCTATTGTTATGTTCTTTCCTATTAATCTAGAGATTAGTTCTTGCTTCTCATTGGATAATCATTTTTTATTGGTTTACAATGTTATGTCCATTGTTGTGGAGGCAGGGTCTGAAGGGGCTAGGCGTTAACTCTCACTGTGATTGAAGAACATCATCCTTTTTGATAAGAAATTTCTGGAGCGCTCCTTCTTCTTGAATGTGTTGGACATCCAAGAAACTAAGTCCCCCTCATGTTTGGGTTGACCACCACCAAACAAGCTGAAACTGTAGTAATTTTAACAAACATGGATTGGGTGTTAAATTGTGTAATCTTATCAATCTTACAGACCACTTGGCTTTTCCCTTGATTTATTATCAGTAAAAAGAGAAAGCTCATGCTCTGCATACCAAAGCTGAAAACTTATACCAAGTCGTGCCAGAACACATAATTCTTCATAATTTTTTAAGGTTGGGGAACCAAACAGGCTGAACTATAATGTGGTGAATTTAATAATAAAACTAAAATATACAAAAAACATACTGAAGGCAATCCAGAATAAGGAACAACCAGAAGAACACTGGAGGCGCAACAGACAAATCTGACAATGAATAACTGAACTGAGAAGTATAAATTTTGAGCAGGGTGATTGTTTGAGTGAAAACAAGTGAGTGATTACACTTGAAAGGGACGTGAACCGGAACCAGTAAGGGTGGATGGGCTGACAGAAAACAGGCACAGGGAACTATATCTAAACAGAAGATAACTAAACTCAAGCCAAGAGAGCCAAGTAACTACTTTAACATAAATCACTAGAATGACTCAAAACACAAAACCCAGAACGAAGGTGACAAACCCAAATACAAAGTATTACACATAATGACATGTGGATGACCATGCTTGAACCCAGCCACGGAGTGAGTCCAGATCCAAAATACCTGGCAGCAGAATGAGGAAGAGCTGCACCAGAAAAAGAAAATGTAGAAAATCTTTGAGATATGATGCCATTTCTCACCTCCTTGGGAGATGCAAGAAAAAAACACAAGAACAAACATCTATATGTAAGTTGAGGGTTTATCAGATGGTCTTTAAAACCAGATGGATTTTGTGCTGTAAATGTGACCGTACTTTCTCAGAATGTCAGACAGTTTTTGCTTTAAATTAAATGTAAAAAGCATGTGAAACTCAGATATTTTTACTCAATATTCTGTTAAAGGTGCATTATATGTAAGCAGGGAGTTTACCCTTATCCAGAGCTGTCAGAGAGAAGGATTAAATTGCAACCTAAAGTAAGTAAAATATATCCAAATGAACATGTGCCTATAAGTCATTCAAAAGCAATTATATCATTAAGGTGTTTAATGAAGCAGAACTAGTTATTTGGAGAATCTGATGGTGTTTATACAAGCTTTTGCCTTTTTCCTCCAAATATAACAATCGCCATCATATGAAAACACTTTTAGTTTCATGCAAAGAACATGTCATCAAAAACATGTCTTTGTCCATGGTTGCATTTGCAAACTGTTATCTGGCTTCCAAAAGAAAACATACCGTAACATCAAAATGCGCTGTGACGTCCCTTTGTCTTGAAAAGAACACCGGGTCTTTATGTTCACATTATTGTGCAACATTCTCGGAAACCAGCAGGTCATTCCAAGCATTTAGGGAAACTTTCCACTGCTCTTCAGCAGATTTATGCATTCTCAGGCCTTTTACCTAATTTCGGGTCATCTCAGAGATGTTCAGATCATTACTCAGTGGATACCTATGATGTTCTTGAAGATCAATCTTTGATACTATGATGTTGCTCCTATTGCTGGTAGCTAATTCTGCAGAACTGCATGTACATGCATAAAAAAGAAAATAACATCACAATATGGCTATATTTATAGCAGAGGACATGAAAACGTGGCAGCATGTTAAAGTACATGGCACATCTGGGACATGAATTCAAATAACGCTTTAAAACCTATAATTTAGGAATTATGTTGGATATGGTCATTAAAAGTTTCAACCACTCAAAGTTAAATAGCATCATTATTGCAAGTGCTACTATTTAGTCTTATGTCATTATGTTCAGCACCTCCTTGTGTGTTCTGTAGACACACTCCAAGCCTAATGTGACGAGTTTTTATCTTTAAACTAGAGGAGCTTACAAAGGCATTAGCAAACAGTAAATCTGTGAACCCTCTGACCATTTATAAGCTATTTAACAAGCCAAAAAAAGTTGTTTCCAAGCTGAAAATTCTATACTTTATGGGAAAACTCTATCTGCTTTTCAGATTTCAGACTGTTGAAAAGCATTTGATTTATAGACTTCATCTTTTTTTTTTTTTTTTTTTTTTTTTTTAAAATGTTTTTCCAGTTCTTCTATTTAAATGTAATCAGAGTGATTTTTTTCCCCTCTTTATATTTGCAAGTTATAGTTAGTCTTTGGAGCCTATGTCTGAGACTCACCAAGGCTCTTGTGTTGAAATTCCAGTTGCATGACTTCTCACCATCTGCACTGATCAGACCTCTGGCCAGAGAGAAGACAGGCTGCTTTGACTAAAAGGGAGAGTCAACACACATGCAAGAAAACCTGACCTTTGTGGATCACCTGTCAGGCTGAAATGCAAACTACAAATCCTGCTTCAAGGGCTGGATTCATCCAAAAAGAAATAACTTTTTTTTTCCCCTCTTCATCTGCAAAAGGATTTAAGATTTGAAAGAAAAAGTTGGACTAAGAGCAACACATTTAGTCATTGACTGACTGAGTAAATCAGAAGTCTGCAGGGATTTAAGTTAACTTCAAGATGATTTAAAAATAGCCTGTTTAACAGGCTACGGTAGTTCCAGGAGCAATTATTCCTATTTTAAACAACAAAGCACAACAAACAGGGAAAACAGAGGAATGTGTGAAATATTGCTCCAGGAAAGGTAAATAAACAGCTGGCTCCCTGCACAGCTTCCCAGGAAAGGGTTTTTTGGGGGGGCCTACTCGGTACCCCTCCACTCCAGATGAGAACAGGGGTCAGACAAGTTCACGCTGTCTTTCTGCATGAACTCTCACGGCAGAGCAAAGTGATGTCATTGTTTTTTTGTGATTAATTAAGGTAGTAAAATCGTTAGCTTGACACTGCTGGTTGCCCACATATGTTGATACAAAATTTGCTACTACTTAGAGACCTGATCTGCCTGTAGAAGTATCTTAAAAGATCTCCATAGTGTTCGATAGACATATTCTGCAAATATAAAACATTTAAACACTTAATGAAACTGGAAAATGTTTCCCTTTTATTAAAACTGCTGTATGTAGCTTTTATTTAAAAAAAAATGTTTTTTTACATATTTGTTAAAACTGTCACTATCTTGTGACAGTATGGTGTGAGACAGATAATCTGTGAAAAAATCAAGCTCTTCCACCTCCTCCCAGTGCTACCAACTGCACCGCTGCTGGGCAAAAACAACCAATTAGACCCTGGAAGAAGGTGTTAGTGCTGTCAATCACCCCTGTGTACATGCAGCTCAATGTGCTAATGGCAGAGAAATAACTTACTGCTACGGGAAAACTGTTTATCAGCTGTCATCGGTGGCCATGCTAACTAGCCTGAGCATTCGTGGCAGACTGCTGGTCCGCTGGTCCCAAAGACACACTTTTTTAATAGTTGAGATTCGGGAGGGTCAGTCTGTTTGTGTGTTTAATTTTCTTTTAATTTATTGTAACACATTAAAACCCCTGTTTTCCTTGGCCCCCTAAATAAAATCCAGTGCAACCAACTGCCTTCAGAGTTAACATAATTAGTAAATGGAGTTTACCTGTGTGTAATTTAGTCTCAGTATAAATCCAGCTGTTCTGTGAAGACCTCAGAGGCTTGCATGAACAATTTGTGAACAAACATCATGAAGACCAAGGGACACAGCAGCAATCCTGGAGGAAACCTGTTATATGCTGCTAAAGACTGGATGCTGGGGCAGAGGTTCATCTTCCAAAAGAAAAACAACCCCAAAGAGCTACAACTACGATTTACGGCTTAGATCAACAAATATTCATGTGTTAGAATGTCCATGTCAAATTCCAGACCTAAATCTAATTGACAATCTGTGGCAAGACTTGTTGACAGAAAATCTCCATTCAGTCAGACTGAGTCTAAACTGTTTTGAGTCAAAATGTTTGTTGTTTGATGTACAAAGCTGGTAGTAATACACACCAAAAACCCTTTTGCTGTAATTACAGCTGCATGCCATGCTTCAGATTCCTATTTGTAAACATTTTGAAAATTCATTTTCTTCACTTCTTTACACTTCATTCATATATGAATTAAAAAATTTATAAAATTTGATCTGTTTTTGCCTTGGAATGATATATGCTGTGAATCGGTGCTACATACATAAATTGAAGTAATTAAATTATTTTTCTTGGTCTGGTACATAAAATTCAATTTACACACATTTATTTTAGTTTTAGCAAAAAAAAAAAAAATGTGAAAAAGTTTAAAGAAAATAAACATTTTTGTATGGCCTTGTATGCATATATTGTCTTTTTTTTCTTTTTACAGTGGCCACCATATTTTTGTCTCCAGTTTTTATTCATTTTTGGAGGGGTATTCCTGATTGATCACCACTGAAGATTTTATTTGGAAACCTCTGCAACATTTGCCACACAAGAAAAAGAGAAAAGAACACTCCGAACCAGGAGAGTTTCAGCAGATCAGATGTAATGACTTTCTAAGGTCAAACATGGCAGAATTAGATTAAAAATCTAAATATTGAAGTGTAACACAGTTTTAGGAGCCATTTTAAATAAACATGGAAAGTCTAGTTAAATGCAAAGAGATCAATATCAGCAAAATCAAGTGATAAAAAATATCCCATTGTCCCAGAGAATCTGTGCCCTGCACAATACCCTCATGTCCTGCCTCCTTCCAGTTTAGCTTTGTAGAGGGGCCAGCCAGTAGATTATCTGATTCAGATTATATCCCCTTCTTACAGCTGTGTCTGTGTAGTTGCAGTGTAAATGAAGGAAATAACATGCTTGATGTTTTTTCTTTTGAGTCGAAACCCACATCGTTTGCAAATGTTTCTCTGGGATGTGTGCTCTCTTAATTCTCCAAATTCTTCAGAAATATGACAGTCTGCAACATTATTATTGTATCTCAGTAAGCAAAATGTTATGCAGTTCAGAGTGAAGTTTAGTTGAAACGCAAAACTCACAGACATCTGGTGCTCCTTTTTTACTGTGTATGTACGCTCATTCTCTGGCATTATCTGCTGTGTTTACTTTGCCATGCTTTCATTTTTCAAACGACAACAGAGCAGTGTTTGAATTTGTAGAATCCTGCCATTCACGTTCTTCTGCAGGGCGAAAGAACAGACTGGTAGCCTATAAGTCTGAAACAGCTGGACACATGAAGGTATTAAAAGCAGATGTGGCCTGGAATGTTCACCACATGGAAAGTCTGATTGTGTCTATACGTCTACGGTAATAGGGGGACTTAACAGCCAAAGGTTTACTCAGTCGAGCTGCAAAAAAAAAAGGCCTTCTGGAAAATTGCAGCAATAACACTCGAAGAGCATCCAGCTCTTTTTCTGCAGTTTTGACAACCTCTTACTTATTTTAGGCACATTTTTAAAAGTAGGTAAATTATTTGTTTCTGATCTTCATATCATAGATTGAATCACGACATGAACAGCAAGTGCTCAGTGTTATGTTCAAGCAACATGCTTTCATATGATGACTGTCTGCTGTCAAGTAAAGTGCAATGAAATGTTCTTTATGGAAACATGGAGCACTCCAGATGCTGAGACACTGCTAACTTCTTCTCCATTTTAGTCTTTGAAGATGTGTACCAGGTTCTCTGGCTTGAGGTGCCTGAACATTGTAACAGAGCGCTTAACCCAATTTTTTTTTTTTAAATTATTCAACATGGTTGTAAAGTGTAGGGTGGCAAGCTCGTTGGGGTACAACGCTCTATGCATCGCACCTTGGGGCATTCAAAACACTATGTTGTGGAATTTGCATTAAGTATAGCCTTGAACAGACCCTTCCTTAAGCATATTCATGCCTTAGATTGACCCAGTCAAAGTCCAGATCACAACCCAACTGAGATTCTGTGACAAGACTTGAAAACTGATGTTCACAGATGCCTCCATCCAACCTCACTGAGTTTGAGCTGCTTTGCAGAGAAGAATGAGCGAAAGCATCAGTCTCTAGATTTGGAGAACAGATTTATACCTCAAACATTTATAATTGCACCAAAAAAGGATGCTACTGTACCAGGCATTGCTTTGGGGGGGGGGGGAGTCCTTCCTACTTCACACTTATGTGCAAGAAGTTCAAGGAATATGAATACTTTACCAAGGTGCAGAACATGACACCCATATTACCCCCTCTAGTGGTGACCACAGTAACCAGTGCTGCTCACTTTGTTAGCAATTGCATCTGGCATAGAAACAAAACATTTTACCTTATGCTTGGCATCTAAACACAGAGGAAAATTTATTGAGATTTGAACGTGCAATCATGGAAAAATTGTGAGCATACCTTTGCACAAACCTCCATGTAGACATTAGACAGCAAAATTCCTGCTGCTAAATCACTTAGTGCTCTGAAAGCGTCTCTGCCTTTGTGTTGATCTCACTCTTGAGATACAAAGATATCCACGAATGCAGGGGCAGAGGCTGTTAATGGGTTTTGACTTGTGTCTGGTCTCCCCATCATGTTACTTCCAACATTACTCAGAAGTACTCCTCAATTATTAAGGACCACCATCTGTGACAGTGCCATCAATGACTTGGGAAGCTGATGACCAGGGCTGCACATTGAAGAATAGAGCAGTAACCTGACAAGGGAGAACAGTTTACAGAATTAGCTCATGTCTTTCTGAGCATCCAGCAACATAACTGTGGTGAGTCTGAGGGGCTCATTAGCAAACATTTGAGACTTTCTCAATGGATTAACTACATGCAGCACGTCATGTCTGAGCTTCACAGATTACTTCACGGGCACGATTCAGCCTCATTAAAATTGGTGGCAGATGGGAATGTGTCATTTAAAGGACACATTAAAGAGCTCAGCATAGAAAACCAACCATTGTCTGCTTGATGGTCTTTTTCAATGGTCTCTTCAATTGTTTCACCGCATGCTGAGTAAAACCATTTTGCATGGACATTAGGAGATAATATTAGTTAAACAAACTTGTATCACTTACTGATGTTTGGGCTGGAATTTTGAAAAATTAGGTCTGACATTTTGATAAAGATAAAAAAAAAAAAAAAAAAAAAAAAAAAAAATCTCATTGAGAATTCAGAGACAAGAAGCATTCACCTATGAAAATCTCAGAAGACTATGAAAGATACTTTGTTATAAAGACAAGACTCTGAAAGTATTTGCCAAAGACAAAATGTTCCAGGAGCTTTATGAATCTGAATTAAAGTCTTTATGGAGCTAAAAGAGAGATCTTTTCACAGCAGACCAGAGTTAAACTGATCGTTTGAATACCAATGTCATTACATAAGCTTTTAAACACCGAGATCCTAACTCTCACTTTCTAATATTACTCTATCCCAACCAACTGGCCATTTAAAAGAACTTATTTTAATTTCAAAAGTTATTTGTGACAGAGAGTTATTACTTTTTTTTTTTCTTGTTCAGATCACCCCCCCATGGTGGTGTATGGAGGTATGTTGTGAATGGGGATTCAGTCTTACGTATCTTTTATATTCTGTGATGATGCACCAATCATTCAAATTCTGACTGGTGATTGGGTCAGCAAATGCATTAACAGACATTAAAGATGTATGCTTTGATGGATAAATGGGGATAATCTTGCAAATCCCACATACAAAGTAAGGATGGTTGAGTTGTGAGTCAACAGTACAACAGTCCTTCCTGTGTTTAAGCACAACACTTGTTACTTTTAAAATATAGCATTTCAGATGTTAGCACCAGGGGTGAATTATGGATGTTAAAAACTGTTCTGGAGGCTAATTCTATTTCAAGAGCACTGATCAACTAGCAAATGACTGAAATAAGACAAATCTAAAATGATGAATAAATGCATTAAAAATGAAAGCTCTCTTATGGTTACACATATTTTGAGTTCAGTAAAAATCAGATAAAGGTTGGGGAGATTTGCTTCAGTGGATGAATGAGGATAATAATATAATTTCTTCATATTCTGTTGGTTTCTATGGGACTTACAGCACATCTTCTGTTTAATGATCAATGTTTGCTACATTTAATTGTTGAGTCTCAACACATGGAACATGTGTTGAGACTCATGTTCATCTCATGTTCTTCTCAACTGAGTCTTCTCAGACTCATGTTCTTCTGAACTTTTGTTGTAACTATTAGAGAGAAAATCTAAATCGCCACACCAGACCCTAAAGAAAACAGGAATTTGGTATCGAACAGGGACAGCTTGATTGATGCATCAATGATAGTACGCATCAATATATTTGATTAAAACTATAATTTACATTTTGAGAAAATTGAATAGAATAGATCTTTTTTTTTTTTTTTTTTTTTTTTTTTTTATCATCAAACTAAAAAATGGCCTTCAACTCATAAGCAACAAATCAACATAAACAAACAAATGGTCAAAAAAAACAATGTAAATTGCAAAACATACAAAGTTAAAAATCAGTAATTATTACCATAAAATGATCTGCAGACACCAAAAATATTGTAATCATGCTGTAACGTTTTTAATATTTCTATAACATGTTTATTTAATCTGTAAGATTGTGCATAAGAACATGGGGGACTTTGAAGATTCAGTTTTGGAGCTACAGTCAATTCGTAGCATGAGGAATAATAGTCTTTGTCCACAAAACCACCATATTGTTCCTTGTGAATTTATAAGAATTAAAATTTAAATCCTGGCATTGAAAGTTAAACAAGTCTCTTAATTTACTTATCAAATCCAGGGACACGCTGGTCGAAATAAATTATTACATTGATGGATATGTACTCAAGTTCCTGTTAATCAAAATGAGTGGCTAATTCTAAAATGCAACAAACATATTAGTAACCTCCATTAATGAATACTACTGAAGGACACAATAAACCTGCCTTTGAATTCTAGTGCTGCTGATATGTATCTACAGCTGTTTTTAAATTTTATCTCCATGCAGGTAACTTTGTTTGTTATTTTAGAGTAAAATACATTTCATATCAGAAGTTTATGTTGGTTAGAGCAAACTCAGCTCTGTTTAGCCACTGACTAATGTTGCTCACCATGATTGCAGTATAAACATATTTCTAGTGATTAATGATATAAAAATACCCTGTTATTTATGCCATTGTGACCCCATGCAGTTATAGCATAAGCAGGCCTGTGGTTTGGCCTTTTCCTCTCGGCAACGATGGCATTCATTACATTATTAAGTATAAGAGAAGAAAGCTATAAACATGTCAAAATTTGATAAAATGCTCCACTCATCAGCATCTAAATTATTCATTGTTTATTAAGGCCTCATTGTAAACAGGCACAACGGGAGAGGCAAGAATAAGACAACCGCAGAGCCTCAATTACCCTCATTTATGAGGAGATTTTCCACGTCGTTTTTTCCATGAAATTGTACTAAATTTTATCACGTAAAGACCTTTGGGACAGTTCTATGTTTCTTGAGGAAAGACAAAAAGAATAAACTTTAAATAGAAGAAATTAAAACGTCTGGAGCAACACATTACATAAGTGTTACGCTAGGATTTCTAGGTACAGCAGAGGCAGAGGAATCTGTTTCCTTTAAAATAGCCAATTTCAGACAGAACACTAACAATAAATATGTTTCATGGATTTTCATTAAAGTTAAGCTGCAGTCTCATTTTCCCTGTGTTTTGCTACAGGGGAGGGGTTTGACAAACCTCAAAGATTTAAAATCAGTTTGATGGAAAGCAGACATGCAGGTTAAAAGCCACTTTAATATTTTCTGTTACTTAGCCACAAAGCAAAGCCCCTCCCCCCCAAAAAAGTGAATGTAACTAAATCAAATATCACTTAATCATTCAAACACTAAAGAAAAAAAATGTTCACAATGATAAAGCTAAATTTTAAATAACAGATCCTGTCCACCAGTTTGGCCTCATTTGATTCTGAACAAATGGAAATGAATAATTGAGACTGCAATTCAGAATTTGTTATTTGCCTTGTGGTCTTCCTGTAAAATCTGTCTGTTATTAGGCAAAAATTTAATTTGTCTTGGGTCACATGTGTTATTCAATATTTCACATAAAATAGTTGGGACAACTAAGTAAGAAATACCCTTTGGAATACAAATATCAAAGTACATGATACCTACCGCATCTGAAACTAATTTTTGGTTTGAAATAACAGAAAAACACATGTGAGACTAATCACAGTGCTGAAAGAGTTAGTGAAGCTTTAGAAATGAACACTTTTCAAACATATTTAGTTCAAATAAATTCAGTCCTTCATACAGATCAAAACATTTTCACAGAGCTGTGTTGTGATAAACTAGAAACATACTTATTCTGGTGAGCAAGTGTATATTGAAAGTGTCGCTGAGGTTAATTATAATTTTTTTTTCTCCTGTAGCAGAAAAAAATCATCGAGTCAGTTTCAGCTGCAATTTAACTTTAAGACATTCAAGGCGATGATGATGATGCATGGATTTTAAACTTTTATTTGTGAATACAAATACTATACTCTATATACTACGATATCTCTTTGTCTCTATGATGCTATTTGTTGGCTAATGTTCTCCAACAAACCACCTTCACAAAACTGCTGAATTTGTACTGAAATTAAATTACAAAATGATGGGTTTTGTTTTCTGATTTTATGTGTCTGAATATAAATGCATGCCACCCTTTCTAGATTTGCATTGTTGAAAACTTTTGAAATGCCTTAATTCTTTTTCTTTCACACAGGGGCAGAGCCAGGGGATGGCCAGGGGAGGGGTGGCTAGTCATTGGCCACCCCTGCAGCAAATCCTGCCTGATGACTGGTTGCCATGGGGAGGTAACGCACAAGCAGAGAACAGCTCCAGAACAAGCAGCTCCCCTCCAAAACAGTTGGTGGCAGCAGAGATAATTGCTTACACAGCATATATTCATAAATATAGGCATATATTTGTTCGATTAAAGAAAATATTTTATATCTTTAGTTAAGTATTTGGAATATACAGATGTTGTGCTCTAAAGTGGTGCCGATTAGTTGTTGGCCACCCCTGAGTGAGCAATGGTTCCAGCCTGGCCACCCATATGAAAATCTTCTGGCTCCACTACTGCTTCCACATTGAAATTTGTGGCTGACAACATATGAAAAAGTTAAACTGGTACAAATTTTATTTGCAAGTGGTTGTAATTGGTTTAGGAATGTGGATATTGAGACCTAATTGCACTGCATGTGTAAAGTAAAAAAAAAAAAAAAAAAAAAAAAAAAGCTTCCCATGTACCTCATGACTTTGCCATTATTTCAGAAGAGGGAGAGATTTCCTATACCCTCTTGTTGAATAATGTATTAATTTACAGAAATCTTTGATTTCTACATAAATTTTGTAAAATAATTTGGAAATGGCTTTTATTTGACCTTACAATAACAGCCTTCTGGCTATCTGATTGTGTATTCTCTCTGACACTCATTAATGTGCCACACACCAACCACACCATGTTTAAAGTCAAGGCGTATCACACCACCAGGATTTATTTTTCCCTTGCTGCTCTTTTTATAGAGCTGTAATTATAGATTCTCATTTCCATCAGTCAAACACGAAAACTGAAACAAACTTCTTTACTGAACAAAAGCTTAGTAGTCTGGTCGTAATAGTCGCTAAAAGTTCATTACTGATTGTGTTACCCATTATTATTTAAAAGAAAGACTTTCCATCTCTCAGATATAACTCTGTTTTGTACCATTTCGCAGCAGACTGAATGCAGTAGTCATCTGGATAGTTGTGGTAATTATTTGGGTGTCTGTCTGCTCCTCCAGATCATTCAATTATGACTAAAACAGTATATGTTGGAGAAATGCTGTGGCTAACCACAACTATGAACTGGAAAAGAGCTTCATATCAACACAGCTGACTTGCTTTAATTCAATTTTCTAAAATTAATTCAAGACACTGCATAGATCAGATATTTCAGTTGGCTTTGAGTCAACTATTTGGGGGATGGTTTAACGGCACACGCTTCGCCGATTTACAAACTCCAACCTGTTTGCTTTTTCAGCTCAGGACGTGAATACCTATCTTATAATCACTTGGGTCTTGATTTTTCCAAAATTCACTTAATTGTCTTGAGCTCGCCTGTACTTTATTTAGAGTTTGCAACAGTGTTAGCTCCCTGACAAACTTGGTAAAAATATATTGTACTGCCTGTCTCTGAAGACCCACCAGAGAGTAATGGTGAATTACATCCCCTCCTGCTCATTTTTCAGAGCCTGGGTTTCAAAGCTGGAGGGACTGTTCAGACTGCAGCCAGAATTCCTCCTAAGAAGAGGAACTGTGCTGCCAGCGAGAACCATCACAGCTGGAGAGGATATAAAGTCTCTTTCTTCAACACAAAATTTGCTGTGTTGAAGTGGCGAAACATTTTTCTGCATTTGATTCTGAAATTGGCAGAAAGTCCAGTGGTTCTGTCTACCACCTGTGTGCCAAATGCCACGTTCCATGTTATGAAACCAGAATTCAGCTGAAAAGGGCTTTGATGGGTTCATTTTTTTAAAAAAAAAAAAAAAAAACAAAAAAAAAAACAAAAAAAAAAAACAAAAACAGAAAACAGAAAGAAAACAAAACTTTCAAAAGCTCATTACAAATAAATTATTGGTAGTTGACATTAAGTGACTTAATTCCTGACTAATAAATGTCATTTTACCAGTTAGAGTCTGTTGTGCAATAAAAATGTTAAGAACAGTTTCTGTTACAGATACTCGGATATAATAATGTGTTGCAATGTTTTCTCATTGGCATCAAAACTTTTTTTGGTCACATCTACAGACCATCAGCCTGTATGTTTCACAAAATTCAAAAAACTGAAGGTTCCCATGTCTGTCATTGCATTCACTAAGTGCACAGTTACTACTTCTACAGGATTTAGAGAGGGAAAGCAGCAGCCAGGAACAGCTAGTCAAGTGTGCTTCCATGTGGGGATATGGGATGGGGGTATTTCCTGCACCATATTTCACATCTTTTCTCATTGTACCCTCTAAATTTGGCCAGAAATCCAATATCTCTAACAATGTACATCCATCAAGCATTAAGTTGATATGTGATTGCAGCAATTCAGTCAGTTTATTATAGATTACATATGAACTTTATTATGAAAAAGTGCATATGCCATAATTTTGTGTGTAGCATCCTTAGTACATGAGGTCCCTGGTCTTTAGCAAGTCTTGAAATTATTCCGATCTAACCTGCAGTGTGCACACCCACACATATCATGTTCCTTCTCATCATTAGTTAAAAAACAAAGATGAAGCACAAATTTATGCAAAAAATATTGTAAAAACTATAGAATTTGAAAGAGCTGTACTTTCTTTTTACCATGACTGAATTCACATGCCACTCGAAAGACAAGACAGAAGAGGGGGAGTGTAAAAGTAACATTGGGAAATCTGATTTTGGCCAAAGAGTCACACAAAAAAAAAAATCTATTTATTGAAATTGCGTCAGGCCTTTTTTTTTTCTCTTGCTTCATTTTCACCCTTAGGGTAAGTTTCTATGGCCAAAAACATTTTTTTTGACTTGTAGCAATACAAGCACTCATGTTCAGCCTCAAACTCATGTTTGTGTTTATGTAATGCAAATTCATCATTTATTGTCAATGTTACACTCCCTTTTTCACAATTTGCAATCTTCAGCCTCCAGGACAGCATGTTTCTGGCTATTCACCAGCTAATGCAACAAGTTAGTTGCAAGATTTGCATGTTTTGGTTGTACGGTGTGGGAACGCAATGTGTACAGCGAGTTCAACACTTTTTTTCAAAAAGCTGCCTGATGTAAACTCTCAGCTCTAAGAGTAAATCTGTGGGTAAGAAAACCCAAACATTTGGTTGCTGAAGTTTCCCTCTGAATAATTTCAAACATTTTTGCAATGATAACATTCGGAAGATGTGGGATGCTGGGGCCTTGTTTTTAATCTTTTGCACGTAGGTTTTAGTAAATGACGGCACGTGAAGTAACCCAGTTCCAGTAATCGATAAAATCAGCCACAACACCCCTTCCATTAAATTTTTTCATCTCCTTTGGCAAATTCCAACACAGTGAGTGAAATGTCCAATAAAAAGCTGAAACATATTTGTTCAGAAACAGGCCCTTGAGAATGACAGCATTCTCACTAGGAACAAATCTCATGTTTACTTTCCATATCCAGTTGGATGTTTAATAAGTAATATTTCACATTGCGTGGTCCTGTCTGGGTGGATTTTTCCAAAAAGGAACACTAAAACCAGTCAGATGACTGAAAGGGTGCATCAAGGTCAAGTTTGTGTCATGGTTTCTACCTTTATCTAGCCTAGTCTGATATCTTAAATCGTAGGCCTGCCAATTCTGAAAAATGAGAGTAAACAGGTGCATATAGTGGCTGAAACAACAAAGTTATGTTTGAATTTAGTTTTCTTTACTGCATAGCAACCATGTTTACTCATGCCTAACAAAACAGACCCTCAGAGGGCACTTCACATTGCTAGAAGTCTATCGTTTTTTGGTTTTTTTTAACTGTGTACTTTTGTGGTTAAGCTGCTGCAGCTGTGTGATAAGAAACCAAATTGGGAAATCAAATATTTCTGTATAGTACTAAACACCAAAATAGTCAATAAAATGGGTGATTCATCTTTTAATCATCAATGATGTTCAGTCATTTTATCAAAAACAACTCCAGATCATGTTGTTCCACTTTTGTTGCACAGGATTTTATACGTGAGAGACTCCTAATGAGCCCAGAAAACACCACATTATCCAACACTTGTGTAAGGTGGGTGTAGAAAACTCTGAATCATTTCAGTTTTAGCAAAAGAATCAGTAAAAGTCTGGGAGAGCTTGATTTGACTTATTACAAGAAGTCAATTTGCTGTCTAAACGGCAGACATCCAGGAATTTTCCACATTTTGCCTCAAAATTCAATGCATTTTATTGAGATTTTAAAGGATAACATGTTTCAGAATGGCTCTCTCAAAGTCCAAACCTAGAATCCTTTAACAATATGTAAGAATGGAAAATCATGTTGACAAACGCTATACATCCAATCTGACTATGCTTGAGCTATTTGCAAAGAATGGGCAAAATGTTCAGTCTCTATAGGTGCAAAGCTGGTAAAGACATTGTTGAAAGATTTGAAACTGTAATCATATCAAAAATGTTATTCTACAACATATACACTCAGTAAAAGTGGATACAAGCAAAAACCATGTTTTCTTATCCTTCCGATTCACAATTATACACTACTTTGTGTGATTTATCTAATTATGTTAAAACACATTGAAGTTTGTGCTTGCAACACAACAAAGTAAGAAGTTCAAAGAGGTCGGCATACTTTCTTACTGACACTGTCATTTCTTCATGAAATAAGTACTTTCTGGTATTTTCCATGTGTCTGTTTCTCTTTATGTTTGAAATTAGGGACACATTGTACATAACTTGCTTCAAACAACAACAATAACAGTCTGTTTGTTCTCTGTTGGATTAACAGTAAGTGGATTGTTCAGGTTTCCATGCTGGTGGTACCACCAGTCATACCAGACATTCCAGCCACCTCCAAGGACAAAACCTGCACGGCTCAACGTTTAAGACTTCAGCAAACACACTTAGTCATTACAAAGTTCCTTATGTAACTGAATCTTATTTCCTGACACTTTGACAGTCTCTGCCCCTCACAGCAGGACAACATCACCAGCAGGATAGGAGCTTCCATAAAAGGTTAAAGCAGCATTGTCATTACAAACCTTCACATAGCCTTCCAGGCAGAAATGGTATGTATGTTTGTGAGCTTTCTTTGGTTTCAGAATGTGCCTTTGGCCTTTTGTGTTTCTTTTGCATTCCCCCCCCCCTTGTATTAGTTAGCTGGGTGTTTGGATGTCTTCAGCAGTTTTCATCCGTGAGACTAAAAGGAATAAGTGAGCAATTAAGAGATGTTAGGAGATTTTCTACAAACAGAATGATTGATAGTTGTTCAAGTGGAGTCATACATGTGTTCTTTGTATCTGTAGTTGATGGAGATGTACTACTGAACCACAAAGACATTTCTTTATGATGAGTAAGATGGATGATGAACTTTCTGAATGATCTTGTTCTTGTAGTTGAAAGACATCAAGTCTGTAATCATAGTTTTTCATCTATTTGTTGTGGAGCAAAAACCGCGTCAAGCACATAAAAGTGAAGACTTTTATCAGTTTAATTCTTGTCACGCACTCAAATGTCACACATTGATTTCCTGCCGATGATGGTCTGCTACTTTTGAACTGACAAATAGAACATCTGGTGTAAACTCTTTGAAAATGCTATAAATAACAGACCTTAAAGATTTTTTCATACTTTTTTATAAACACTTACAGAACATTGTGATGCTTTCCAGGAATTAAAACAAATAGACTTCTGTCTCAAATTTGCGACGTACCTTTTAAGTGTCAGTGTTTGTGCATTTGCTTCCATTCAGTTTCGGTCGACAGAGCACATACCCTAGAGTATTTGGTTAACATCTGACATAATACTCTGTCTGATTTCAAATTGGTATTACTTAAGTTTGTAGTTCTTTAAAAACTGCATTTCATAATGATAGGAATTCTTGCGCTTTCAAAGGGGCAGTATTATGTAAAATCGACTTTTTTGAGTTTTACATCATGTTATTCCCTCATCAAATAATACTTAGAGTATTGCCTTGATTCTTTCATGCAAGTTTGAGAAATCTTTTAATCTCCCGTGGCAACCATTCAGCTGTGCAAAACACCCGGGTTGACCAAGCGCTGCCTTCAAGACGGAGCTCTTCCTTGGAGCTGCGGTTTCTAAGCTTCGGAGCTTCCACCTCACAGAGCCATCCTCACCCGCAATTTCCCCACTCAGCTCCTTCAGACTAGCCAGCAGCAATTAGCAAACACCTGGTGGAACTGCACATTTGCTGAGCTCATTATACAAGTTATTTCTCCGTGAGACCCTGATAAAAATGTTGTTAAAGGCTTAATAAAAGAGCCCTGCTGGCTGAAGGCAGAGTTTTAGAAAGAGAAGGAGTTTTTAAAGAGACAGAAGCCCAATTTCAAAGGGTTAAATTACAAAGTCAAATTTCTATCAAGTCACATTTCATATATATAGCATTTTTATAACAACTGATGGTACCATAGTTACTTGATTGTGCTGTAAAATGGCTCTAGGTGCCTGGAAAACACATAATATTGCCCCCTTAAAGGATCACTTGTCTGAGCCACAAAACTACAGGCTAAAATGAAAGCTTCTTCACTGAACTGCAGCTACAACTTCTCCTTCACTGACTGTTGTTACAGTCAAAGATTAATTCTTGTTGAGGAACTGTATAATCAGATTTTATTTACAAATCAAATGAATGCATTGCAAAACAATTTCATAGTTTCCCATAGGTCGTGGACTGTATAAATTGACGCTATGAACTTATTAACTGTTAAGTTAAGTGTTACGTTGGCTCTTCTCCCTGCTGGAGCAGGCTGCATCTGTTCTTCGTCTGGGTGGGAGCTGCTGCCCTCCCGTTTCCTTCTTTCCTGCTCCCTGTAGAGGTAAAAATGACTCACTGACTCAGCAGCTGGTCTCCGTCATCGCCAGTATCACCCAGGATTCCACCAGAGACCTGTTGCCAAATCATAGCACAGTGGCGACATCACTTCCCCTTTATCCTTTTATGGATATATGTTCTGCTAAGACAAAACGACGTTCGTGAGAAAAATGTAAATGAAGATCCGATTTTCATTTGAGCAATTGAATTAATTATTGACATCCTTTATTTGAACAGAAGGTAGGGACAGCAATGAGATTTTCCATACTTAAAAGTATACTTAGTGTTACCTTACCTATTCGCTTCTGTTTTGTATTTACTAATCATCCAGTGCTTGGTAACTATCACAGGTGGCAGGTGGGAACTAACTAGTTACATTTACTCAGCTGCATCTATTTGTTCTATTTTTTGAATAATATGTATTTCCATGAGTAGTTTTACAGCATCATACTTTTTAACTTCTACTTGAATAATTCTTTTGAAGTTACATTGCTGTTACTTGAGTTCAAGTTCTGGCTACTCTACCCATCTAAGTTACTTCCTGAAATAAAGAACAAGCAATGGTGACAGTTACTGCTGCTTGTGATTGTATTTTTTCAGTTAATTTCCTTACTCTTTTTTATATTAAACACAATCTAAAGTATTAATTATTGTCTCTAAAAAAGCTGTTTCATTATATGTGGTACAGTAAATATTTTCATTTTTTGAATGGCAAAAAATAAAATGTAAACCTATAAACTATATGTATAAAGTGCCAGCCATAGCATGACAAAAATAAATAAAAAGCACCTTCATTATTCATTTGTAAATAAAAAAAGGCCTAAATATTCAAAATGTCAAATATGATGAGTCTGAATTGGAAATAACAAAAACATACTTTAGTTTACTCATAAATGCATCTCCAGAGGAAAATGAATCTGTTTTATTTTCTTTTGAAATAAAACGTGACAAAGGAGAAAGTAACTTTAAAATAACTGCATGTTTCATTCGGAGTTTTCTGACCTAAAAAGGATTCATTCAGATATTCACATTTTCTGCATAATAATGAGTAAAATGGGATGAAGTAATATTGATTTGGGCTTCAGCACAAAATCTGTACTGTACAGTGCAATAGGATTCTCTGATTTTGATGGCATTACACTATAAACAGGATTGAGTTGGAGTGTATGTAATAAGATCTGAATCTGACCAGGTGACTTGGATGTATTAGAATGAAATAGAGTAATATGAACTGAATCTGAATTTGAATTGGACATGATTATCCTAAAAAGTGTCTTAAGATGATATTTGTTGTGAATTGACCCACATAAATAAAATGAACAGAACTGAAGAAAAAATATGGCTTAAGATCAGATGCATTATTCACATTGATGTTATTGTAATATTCTCCCAATTTGCGTTTAAATCCCTCTGAAAACTTCCCTCCTAAAGTTTAAATCCCACCTGAGCTTATGGTGGGGCCACATATCTTATAAAATACATTTGCAAATTTATTAACTTCCTCTCCTGACCCTGTTAAGCATATAAACACAGAATCACCTGCTTTTCTCATTTTTCCCATCAAATGAAGTTTCTTTGGGTTTTAGATGCAAACACAGACACCTTGGTGGTTGTATTGTCCACTTGCTGAACCATGATCAGAGCAGGTCCACCACAGAGATCCCTCCACTCAATGTCTGACAACAATCCTTGTGTTTCCGCTGTTGCTCAATGATGCCTTTGTTGTTAAACTGAACTGTGGTTCAGACCGTTTTGTTTTTGGAAGCCAGCTCCGCTGTCCGAGAAATGAAAGATGTTGACAAGATACACCTGCTCAACTTAATTTTGCCATGTGAGTGAACAAAAATGTATCAGACGTTGAACACGAAGGTCTCTGTTTTAGCCTGAACTGTTTATTACAGATGAGTGAATTCTGTTATTAAATGTTTAAACCAAGATGTTTAGTTTTCACCATTCCACTGGCAGAAATGGACAGGCGGGTCCGCGCCTCACTATGTTTTCCTGAAAAGGGAGGTGCCGTGCAGAATGTTGCTTATTTTGAGGAGTCACCATGGAATCTCCTGTCCCTTCTGTTTTGACCAAGTATTAAAGGCGTTGCAGATGGGAGCTGGATCATTTTACGCCTACTGTCAGTTCACGCTCCTTGATGTTTATCTACAAGGCTTGCTGGGAAAAAAATGGCTAAATTCTTAGAGAGAGAGAGAGAGAGACAGAGACAGAAAGAGAGCTAGAGAGAGAGAAAATGATCTTTCTTCATTGTTTCACCTGTTTGGTTTCCCAGGTGTCATATCTCAAGGATATGACATGATCAAGGAGCTTTTGCTGTACTTCATCTTGTGCAGTTTATGGCTTTAGAAAAGATAACCATTGAAAAGGTCAACATGAGTTTTTGGCCTTATGAAGATTAAAGATTGATTTTTATTCCTGCAGGGAATCTTATGACTTTGGCGAGACATCAAATCAAATTGCAATATTTACTTTTCTTTTCATTGGTGCATGGTGTTTTCTGAAAATGGTTGAATCCAGACATTGATTTAAAGGATGAATGGACAGGGTTTAACTGATTATATGAGATATCTCCTGTGTTGATGCAAATTTTAATGAATGAAAGGTTTGCCAGTCTAACTCTGAGTGACAATAAATTACTTTGTTCTCATAAATATCTTTTACTGTGTCACCCTCTATAAATATAACAACATAATTTAGAGGTACAGTCACCCAAACACTCCCGCCATGAAAGAAGGAGCTGTTGTTAATCACATTTAAAGCATTTAAAACCTGTTAATACCACATTCTTCCAGAGGATGGACAAACATGTCAAGTTCACTGGGTTGATTGCTTGATGTAGAAGGGGAGCCTACTTTTTGCAGCTGCACAAGCTCCAACACTTCTGCGAAGGCTTTTGAACTGTGTTCATAGATATTTTCAACCCTTCTTCCCAAAGTGCATTTGTGAGGTCAGACACTCATGTTGGCCAAAAATACCTCACTCACAGTTTCCACTTAAGTTGATCCTAAAGGGTTGAGATCAGGACTCTGTGCAGGCCAGTCAAGTTCTTCCACATCCATGTCTTTATGGACCTGCTTTGTGCACTAGTACAAAGCCGTGTTGGAAAAATAAGAGGCCATCCAAAACTGCTCTCATAAAGTTGGGAGCATTCATTTGTCCAAAGCATTTAGCTGAAGCACAGATGTTGAAAGTCAGATATAGTTGGCCTATTTGAACAACCTAAACTTCCTTTCAACTACATTTAGGCATCAATAGCAATCTGTATGTGGAGATCTTTTTACCTTTCATTTTTAAAGTATCATTTCACATCATTTAGATGGAAGGAAACATTGCCTTTTTGTTTTCCTCTCTAATTTAGCATGTGGGGAATGTCTTCATTTTTGCAGACAGCCTGATCTGTTCGTCCAGCTCTCTCTCATTCTATCCTGCCTTCATTCATAAACAAGGAACAAACATACTTAAGCTTTTCCACTTGAGTCTGATCCCATCTTTTTCCAATTGAGAGCTATGGCATCAGACTTAGTGGAGCCAACTCTCATTCTTACCACTTCACATTCAGCTACATACAATACCAGTGTACTGAACTGAAAGGTGAATCCTGAATACGTGAAAAGAACTTTATCATGTCCGATAAGAAAATATGCAACACTGAGATTCCCTAACTTCACACTTTCCTCTCGACAACTACAATTTGAGATCCTTTTCTCAAGAAGAGAAACAGAATCAAGGGACAGCCCTGGCAAAGTCCGAAGTCTGCTACCCCAAAATGAAAAAGAGTCAGTTGAGCTGGTTTGCACACCTGATCAGACACCTTTCTCTGGAGGTGGGCTCTGGAGAAAAGCTGGAGGAACTATATGTCCTTTGTGGGCAAGGAATGCCTTGAAAACCTACAGAACGAGTTGAACATGAGAGATTAACTAGATCCTTTTTTTCTGTACAAGTGGATCAGATGAATTACTTCCAAAGGTATTTTTTGAATCTCAGGTTGTTTGGATTAAGATCCTTATCAAGAGCAGTTGTTGATGATCAGAATGCTGTCTGTTGTTGACTAATAACACACACCATAGCCTGCTTTGACCTATTTAAAGTGTCTCACGGGACTATGTGGTTCAGGAATAAAATTTAACTTTCCTTTGCTGCTCTGTGCTGTTTGTCTTCCAGGTCAAAATGACACCATGCCTCTGTAAAGAGGCCAGAGTAACTTTCCTTCTCATTCAACTGCAGAGACTGCTTTTATTGTAGTCTTACTTTCTAGTTAGCAAAGAAAAGAGGGAAAATTAGAAATAAATTAGAATGTTATGAGGTGAGAAACACAAAATAGCTTTTTTCACAGATGCTTGGGACAGAATTTGTCTCACTGGAAACTCAGGACTAACTCTTAGGTTTCCGGAGTCTGAGATCATTGCACTGCAACTACATCTCACCCAGTCGAGGGGACCAGTTCACACTTCATTAAAAACACAATGCACTGGCAAGTCCAATGAGGTCAGAAAATATCAAAACCACTGGAGACTTGAGCTAAAGAGTCATGTCTTGCATAATCACCATCAGTTAGTGCTCAATGTGAATTGAGACAAGCATAAATAAAACTTTGTGGCAGCAGAAAACAGCTGCAGCTTTCCTTCATCTCATCCCATCTTTCCCAGAAAAAGGGGTGATCGGAAACCCAGTGACTAAAAACACCTTCGTCCCATCATCTGGTCCTCTTTAACACTTGACTGAGATCCCACCCACTCAGGCTCATGTGCCGTGTGATACTTCAGCTGGAACTGCCAACTTGTGTGTCTTTTTTTTTTTTGCTTTTTATGTTGGACGAATTTGAAGGAATTTCAGTCTTTTTTTTTTTGTCTGCCACCTAATGAAAGAGCCAATTCTTTGCTTTCCAAAGGAAATAATCTGCAGATGTTGATTTCCATTAGAACTGACGGCATTGTACGTATACATGAGTGATTTATTCTTCGTACACTATTGATTAAGAGTATATGAAATTGTTCAATAAATTGTAACTAATTACCTGTTTTTTAAAGCTTTGAACCACTTTACCTCCAAAGCTGTCTTTTTTTTTTTTTTTTTAACTTTTTAGCTTGTGTACTTTGGACTGTGAGTCCACAGGTTGTTGCTATGCAGAAATCCTGTACACAGTCCTGCAGCTGACCTCTTAAGTAAACGCCTCTATGTTGGCTGTAGGTCAAATGGCAAGTCCAAGTCCATGGAGGACAGTGGGAGTCAAAGGAGGATAACAAGGGGGCAGGAAAAAAATCTTTGAGTCACGCAACGCAAAGCAGTGAATCATTGCAAAGTTTCTGGTGACCGAAAGACTTGTGTTTGGATTCATCACAGCCGTGGAAATGGCTGGAATCTGAGCCACTGACCGCTTCGCATCTGTAGCCTTGACAGAATTGTGAGGTGATGAGCCCACACACTTGTAAAGTCCGAAGTAACTTATTCATATTGACATAGCTTAGTATGTTTGAAGTCAAACAACGGTGCAAATGTTTTCTCCTCATGGTATGGTGTGTCCTCAGTGTCAAAATAACTGAAGATGGGACAGATGGATAAAAGCGATTTGAGATCTTCATGTTTGAATGTGAAGAAGGTGCATTTGTAGAGAGAAGGAAGCAAAAACAAGCTCACTGTGTGATAGTTTACATTCCACAGAGGAGGCAGATTATGAGGACCCACAGAGCAAAGACAGGAAGAACCAAACCAAATACAAGAGGAACATTTCACCTTAACGCTAAACCCATGGCCCACTTCGTGCCAGTTTGAAGCTGGGACAAAGCTAAATTTAGACATTGGGAGGATAAGAGAGATGAAAACTTTGAGCTGCTGTTTTCCCCTCTCCTCACTTCTTTACAGCTTCCGACCTCTCTATGTGCCTCAGTTTAGTTGTGTGATGCCTTCTGATGTTCTGGCAGCTTCTGTCTTTGTCTGTCATGTGCCTCCCACATGAATAACTTACTTAAACGCAGCTGGAGAACCAGTCCACTTCTTCCTCCACAGTAAGCAGATGCCCAGACATGGAACTAGTCATTGCATTATTAAAACGTCTCACTTGAAGGCATTCTTATTAAAGTGGGGATCTTATCGGTGCAGACTGCTGAGTCTGGGACAAAAGCTCATTGAACCTTGAAATAAAACAAAACAGGTTTTCATAACAGAATGGAACAGTTTCATTTGTGACTTTCTTTGAAGAAGGACCGCCTTATTTGCAACCAGAAGCAGAGCTACAACTTTTCTCCAAAAGTATTTAATCTTCTTCTTTATAAGGCTGAAATGTGGAGGATAGCCGAGGTTTTTAGACTGGGAAGTCTTACATTACTGGGAGAAGTCTTCTCTGCAAACTGATACCTTTATCCTTTTTCCCTTATCACACCTTTGACTTTTATATTGAAATGGTTCAGCTGATGAGACAGGAGCTGTGTTCAATGCTTCAATAACCCTGCAGCTTCAACTATATTGTTGCTTGTGGCCAACTTGGTTAAGTTAATTATTTAGTAGGGTTTCTCTGTTCTTACAATGAAAAGTACCTCCACAGCATGATGCTGCCAACACAAAATTTCATAATAGGAATGGTGTATTCAGGGTGATGCATAGTTTCAGTTTTCCTTCACACGTAGCACCTTGCATCTCTGTCTAGGGAACCCTCTTCCACATATTTACTGTGTCCTCCGCATGGTTTGTGGTAAGGTCTTCTTATTGATTTCTTATTTCCACTTTTCATACAACTAATAGTTGTATCCTAAACAGATTCTCTCACCTGAGCTCTGGATGTCTACAGCTCCTCCAGAGTTACCATGGGCTTCTAAGCTGCTTCTCTGATTGATGTGCGACCCATCAGTTTAGGTGGACAGTCATGTCTTGGTAGGTCTCCGGTGTGATGATGGATGGAGCAGTGCTTCATGAGATGTTTATAACTCGGGGTGATGCTTTCATGTTCCAACCTCGCTTTAAACTTCACCACAAAGCATTTTCTGATGGCATTTCGTGGCTCTGAATTTGATCATAAAGAGGACTAAACAGTTATGGATGCCACGCATTTCAGATCTTTATTTGTACATTTATTCAAATTCATTTTCCAAGTCAATTTGAGTCATTGTCCTTCCACTTTGCAAATTATGTACTACAGTGAATCCCCGCTGATTCACAGATTTCTCAGTGTAACATAACTCCAAATTATTCACACAAAATCTGCCTATTTGCAGGGGTTTTTTTTGTAGCACTTATCTGAAATATTTCAAACAAAATGTAGATTGGGAACCTGGAATACTTAGGTGCAATGCTACTTGACATGCTATTGGCTGCAGTTTGCAAAGCAACCTATCCAGGAGTCCCTTTTTCCCCCCCTTGTCTCGGTTTGGCTGTACCCCCAAGACCAGAAATAAGGAAGACTGTAGATCAGGGATCTTTAAATCCAGTCCTCTAGGGTCAGTGTCCTGCAACTTTTAGATGTGTCCCTGGTCCAACACACCTGAATCAAATGGCTGAATTACCTCCTCAGTGTGCAGTCAAGTTTTCCAGAGTCCTGATAATGACCTTATCTGACTCAGATGTGTTGAAGCAGAGACACATCTAAAAGTTGCAAGGCACTGGACCTCGAGGTCTGGATTTGAGGACCCCTGCTGTAGATATCAGCTTTTGCCGTGGTTCTAAGATGGTTTCCACTGTGCATTTTAATACATATAAGGGTCTATTTGATGTATGATCTATTAAGATATGAAGTTATAGGAATTTCTAAAAGGGGTCTCAAGTATTCACAGATATTATTTATATACTATTCGCAGGTGGCTGTGGTCCCTAACCTTCAAGAATACCAGGGGTCCATCGTGCTTTGTGTAGATCAAGTACATCTCATTGAAATGAAGTTTATTGTTGTAACCAAACAATATGGAGAAGTTCAATGAGAATAAATACTTTTGCATGGCACGCCAAGTCATAGTGTTTATGTGCATATTTGTCTATCCTGTGTGTTTCTGTTGTACTGTTATGAACTGGCGACCTGTTCCCAA